>JARYHS010009186.1:179463234-180142231 GCA_031002005.1 Vandiemenella viatica
CCGCGTACTGGACGCGCAGATTTCGGTTTTACGCGTTTTCCCATAATCATCTCGCAATTTTGGCACGGTACCCAATCTCCACTTCATAACTACTCGTTCACAAACAAAAAATATACTTATAATACAGAACACACAAAGTTACACTTTTCACAGTCAGATGACAACACAAGACATTTCTCCAACAGATTAGGTATACTGGGCCTAACAGTACCGATTAGACTTCAGGCAGGATCACAATTCTTCCCCCCCCCCCTCCTCCACCTCAGCTTACACAGTCGACATGGTGCTTAGTGGCCAAATTGGAGGGGGGGGGGGGGGGATGTCGGACAAAACAATCTCAGTTTAAAAATGAGATAATGACTTCAAAAAACAATCATAAATTATCTGAAAATCTAATGATACAGTAATGTTTTAGTAACAAGAGAAACCTTCTTTGACCTTTAGCTTCATGGATGGTAAATAGGAATGCCATATTTTAAAATGCAGAAGGGGCAAATTTGTCAGGATGGCTGGGGATTAGCTTAGAATAGTTCTTCTGTCGGTAAAACAGTAATAAGTTAAGCGGATTTGTTCAGCGCAAGCTCGAAATCATCCGACGTCGGCTGCAGTAGCGCGGAGTCTTAGCGCTGCAATGAAAATGTACGGGAGCGGTGATTATTTGCAGGTCCATGTTGTGATCGTCAATAGGTGGTCTGGTTCAACCTGGGTATGAAATTCTTTTGTGCTGGCAAGATATTCCTAGTGAATTTGGAAGTAATGACGGTAAGATCGGCCAATTGTGTTTGGACTGATTTTTAGCGAGTTTATGAACACTTTGTTGGACAGTATAGGTGTGAGTCTTCAGTGGCGCTACGTTACTCGTTTTAACATTTGTTTTGGTTTTCCACTTTATAAAAACCTGTAGGCCTAATTTTTTTGGAAAAGAAGTTAATTTACTTTTTATTAGGAGCCATTCCGTTAGGATTTGTGAGAAAAAACATCAACTAGTAACAATGGTGTAGGATAACTACATGAGTTATCATTTATTCGTTTAACAGTAATGAAATTACCTTATCCTCACTTATATCCTAAGCCGGTGAGCTGATCCAATTTGGTGGAAAAACTCTTTAAAAAATATAAGACTTTTAACAAACCATTAACGTCAAGTAACGAGCGCTTCACTATTAATCAATTATTATAATCACTAACCACACAATTACCGCTGCACAGTGATACAATGAATGCATATATAATACCCTCAAACGAGACGAACAAGATTTCGGGAAATACAGTACATAAAAAAAAAAAAATATAGTGAAACCGAGCAGTATAATACACAATCAGAGAATGCACCAAATAGCTGAAAAAACCATGTTGACTACTATTTACCTCATCATAAAGTAGGCATTGCGACCTAAATAGCCAGTGTTACTTCGGCTCGCAACTTTTCCTGGATATTGAGCCTGAACCTACTACACTATGAATCAATGCGGAACTTACCACCTGTCACAGCGAATAAAGATGATCAACGAATCAGAAGTTGTCACACTAAACAAACCTTACTCTCGAACGACTATATCCAAGAGGGATAGCATAACACAATGAACAGCAAAATCAACGATGACGCTAATTAGCAAAACATTTGAATGTCATCGATTTGCTATGAGCTTCATGTAACGACACTGTGTTTAGTGAACTAGATTGCTAGTACTTTACCAACTTAGATTCATCAGATCTATTTGATCAGTCAGTAATCAAAGTAAATACCCACAAATGGCGATATCTATTTAACTGTCGAAAGTTTAAAATGACAACAGAATAATCCATGAAAAATGAATATATATTTTTAAGGTACTGTCTAAGAAAAGAAGTACGTACCTTATAATAATAAATGCTTGCCTATACGAAACTTTATCGAGACTTTGTTTTGTCAATAATATCGTTGTTGTCTGCGGAGTACAGATATATGTCAGTATGTCACAGTTTTTTGAAACGAAATGTCATGCACACTGATAGTAAACGATACGAAATTATAAATACAATTCCGCTTAAGGAATTGAATCTTGGTTGGACGGATTCCAAATTGTATTTGTTACTGAAATACGTAAGTACTGAATGATCATCATCTTCATTATCGTTGGGGACCATCTCCAGTTTCCCGGGTGTGGTTTACGAGCTTTCCTGTGTTTCTGTGTTGGTTGTTATATATGATCGTCTTTCACTGCCTCCTATCCAGAAACGTTTCTCTGTCAGTAATATATTCCCAGTTCCAAACTCTTCTCTCTATGTCCTCCTTCAGTTGGTCTGTCCATCTTCTTCTGGTCTTCCCACTGGTCTTTTGACCACTATCCTTTTTTCCAAATAAGTTTTCGGTAGTCTTGTATTATTCATTCTCTTGACATGCCCATACCACTTAAGTCTTGATGATCTAAGTCTCTCTTCTATGGATTCCCTTAACTATAAGTTTGATCTAATGTCATCATTCTTAATGGTCTAGTTTTATGGAGGGCCATTCCAAGATCTTGGATCTTGTTAAGGTCCTTTGATGTTAGTGTGTATGTTTCCAAAGCGTATATGAGAACAGGAATGAGATATGATTTGTACAAGACAATTTTTGTTCTTCTGGGAACCTTCATGTCCCATAGTAAGCCCCGCATGGTACTGTAGAAGTTGCCTCTGTGGTTACTCTGTTCATTATTTCTAACTCACTTCTACCGTTACTAGCAATTTGCTCCCCAGATAGCTGAACTGGTCAACCAGTTCAACTTGGTGATCTTGTAATTTTATATGACAGTCTGTACTCTCCCGGCTTATTTATAGTGCTACGGTTTCATTCCATATTCTTCAAACTTATTATTCCATAATTTTGAGGCCGTGGGATAGGAGGGTAATACCTTTGTAGTTTTCACTTTTCCTTCTGTTCCCTTTCTTAAAGATAGGAATTATCACCCTTTTGTCCAGTCTTCAGGTATTTGATTATAATTCCATATTGCTCTGAGAACTCTCAGAGCAATATGAATGATACAATGTCGGTAAAATTAAGAAAGAAGCCTATCTTTCATTAGCATTAATAATATAATTAAACTTTCTTCGGGTCCAGAAACATTTCAACGACCGAATCAGTTTATAATGTTTTCAGCGCTTATGCTGTGATTCGACTTTTCTTTGTATTATTGTCTCTGCTGACGTTTGGAAAATACGTTTTGGATTTTGTCTCACCTTATCAACACTTGCTTTTTGTTGTTAGAGGTCCAACACTTTCAGTTCCTTGAAAGCCCTTACTGACAACACCCTTAAAAAGTTTTTAGAGTTTAATAACAAGTAACGAGTGGTCGTTACCATAAAAAAGTTTACCAATCTTCTACTTTGAAGCTTTTCCCTAGCCATTACATATCTGCTTGCAGACAAGAAAACTTCTTTCGTCGAAAACGAAATAAACATTTCACCAATATAGGAACTTCTGGGGGGAAAACAGTGGATAAATATTCATTATAATCAGTAGTCGTATCTAAGAAATAGTCAATAGTTACAATTGATAAAAGTGTCACAGATATTTTATTTTTTAAATAAAAGAAAAGAAAATGTTACCGGTTTCATTTACTAATTACTGGTAACAAAAATAAATGGACGGGTTGAGCGGAGTTTTCTGACAATTTATGTCTTCTTAGTTGCTTAGTTAAAAGAATTGTTATAAAATAAAACTTGATACAAATCCACGTGCCTTGCGCAGTAGTAAAAAGTTGCAGTCGTCATTCGGGTCTAGGTTGCACTTCAATCTACCCAAACTCCGCAAAAATTGCCGCTAGAAAATCAATGCTTCAATCACACATAAATAAATACGTTCACTATGTCGCACGTTAGTGGCAATAACGATTCGAATATAAACTTAATCCAAAAATCTTCACGCGTTCTTATAATTTTCATTTTTGTATCCATGATTCAGATCGATGTTAAAACCTTTGAATAATTGGCAGTTACATGCTGCGGGAACAATGACCTCAGTAATATGGCGACAGTGAAAGTAAAGGAAATGGCGTGTGTGTCCCAATATTTCACTCTGAAGCCACAACTATTCAGCGCAGACCACTGGTGTTTGGTGTTGTAGCCTCGAGTCTCCCGTCGTGCACTATGATGATAGCATGTCGGTGGCTGTGGCGTGTGGGTGAATTGTTACACCTAGGGCTATTTCATTTTCGAGCAAATTCAAAAATCTTCGGAATCTTCTAGAATATACTAAAATGTTCCAGAATGTTCTTGAACGAACTAGAATGTTCTAAAATAGGATACTTTTTAAGTATTAACAAATATAAATAATTTATATGCAACATATGTAGTGTGTCAACCATTTTAACGGAACTTTCCCTGTCGGGAAGCTGATTTTTCAGGGTGGAAAGTAGCGTACTTTTTACTCTGGAAATATTTAAGGTTCCTTGCAAAAAAAAAAAATCTTTATAATTATTGATAAAAATGAACGAAGTCGTGGGCACCAGCTAGTTAAACATAAATCTTAACACCCTACGTTATACCACGTATTAATTTTAATTCTAGCCCAGGCTACATAGACCGCTATCAGTGTGGAACTACTTTCGTTCAAAAGTAACGATATCAGTAACAGGCCGCTCATGAAAACAATTTATATATTTAAAAAAAAAAATAAGTTACTCTAGCCCTCTGTTGTAACGTCAATTCTGACCCATGCTAAATACGAATCTAATCAAAGTTCCACTAACTTTTCTAATCAAAGATTAAAGCTTTTGTCTTACATATCTATGGGCAAAGAATTTTAACTAAATTAAATAGCTGTCAGTGGAATGAATAATTTACAAATTTAAGAAAAATTTAGAACGTATTTACAACTATACTTAATTTAATTAGTCATTTTTTAAATACGTTAGTCCATGACCGTCCTATCATAGATGCGTTGTATTGTTTTAAACCATAATGATGTAACTATTAAACAACAGGGAATATAAACAACAGAATAATCAGTTTGTGCTTCTCTGTTTTTTACATCTACTAGTGACCGTATATTAGATTAAAGGTTCTATTTTTTCCTGGTATTGTATTCGTTGGGAGTTATTTCAGGACACCATGGAAATCTAGATGGCTGGACGAGATTTGAACCCTCGTCCTCACCAATGCCAGGCCAGAGCTCATCCGTCTGACTCGTAAGAAGCTTCTATGAAGGGGATCTAGAGAGATGCTTCCTAAAAGGGATGATATGTTTTAAGTTAAGACATATTTTATCTCCACGACCACTTATTAGCTTTGAGAGAACGTCAAATTAAGTTGTAGATTTGAAACCGTTTAATCTTTCTCTTGAAATGATGGTATAAATTCTGCGTATTTTGATTCAACAATATGTTGATTATATTTATTACAAAATGAAAGGGTTCATAGGCAGCTGCAGCAGGGAATACTTTGTAGTTGGTACCAGGAACAAGATATTGTGGTTCTGCCGAGCTCTGCCGTTTCTGCTAATGATAACAACGCACTGGCGAAGTTAGCCGGGATAACACGAAAAGCAGTTGGGTTGTCTAACGCCCCAGTACTGCTACTGGGTAAAGTGGACGTGGCGTTTTATGTCGAATACTAGCCACGGATGTGGTGCAGAACACTTTGTCAGTACGAATTACCATTTGAGAGAGGATGAGAAAGTGTTACGGTTAACTGAATTTCTTAGCGGTAATTGTAATCCTAGCAGGATGAATTGCCATCTCGTGAGATACCTTATAATCAGATTGTTTGTTGTTCTGTTACTAATGTGTTGTGTAGACAGCAATCATAGACCTACCGTGTTAGGCTAGGTTGCTACGATACGGGGGATTATGCAACCGATAAGAAACCCTGTCACCAGGCATTTCGACCATGAGGACTTACTTACTTTGGTAGAGCATAAAAGATTACTTGTATCCAAATGTGAACTTTTTTAAAAATTGAGCACTTAATTATATATTGAATAACAGCCAGGTTATTAAAACTCCGTCATGTTTCTACGCTATTTCTGAACATTTTTAAGTAAATGTGCTTACTGTGTTTAGATTCAAATAGCGCATTACTATTGTGATCGCTTATATGTAAATGTACATAGAAACCGTAGGTGAATTTTAGTCAGTGTATTTCGTCCCTTCAAAAAGGAGTCATCAAAATTTCCCCTACTGGTAATTAGTGGATATTACGAGTAATTCCGAATGTGATTAAGTAGCAATTATTCCAATAAACCTTTAAATCGACTTAAACCAAAACAGTTTTTCTGCCGTATCTTAACAACCCGTTGTTGATAATTTGGAGATTTAAACCAATAACAGCAACCGCCATGACATGAGGACCGTAACCGACGACTTCTCAGCTGTCAAACAAAACGCCCTGGTTTGAATCGAGCTACAGCATCACTTCCATTGGAAAGGAATAACAAACAGTGGGAGCAGATATCGGCTATACCGCTCTCCACGATCCCCTCCGACCCACATCTCGTCAAGACATCCCAGAAGCATTCTGCGGCGCTTCTTTGATCTTGAAAGCGCCGTGATTGTGTTGGAGGCCGGCAGGCTGGTATCCTATTCGGAAGCCAGCGTACCAGCTCAACATTCTGCGTCTCGAGTAAGCGATCCCATTTGCCTTTAGACTCAAGTCTGGCTCCGTTTGTTGCGATTCGTTTCTGAAGTAACGAAACCAGTTTTTCGCAGCTCAACTGCGCTAACAAGGAGAACAACTTCCCTTTGAAAAATATGCAAGAAAAGACTGTTCTTAGTTATTTACGGAATTGTGGCGTAGCATTGCTGCAGGTTTTCGTGTAGTATCCTATACCATTGGCTATACATTTGATATTCATAAGATCCTTTCTTCTTCTTAACTGAACAGTGAAGACAAATGATGAAATACTTTAAAATGTGTGCATCGAATTTTTCACGTTCTAGTGGTTTGATTGCTTCCACTATCTATCTACATACTAGGTCTTACCTGCGAATTCGCACGCATGGACTTAGAATTTGATTGCTGGAGTTGGATAGATATAGAAAGATGTAAGTTGTGTAAAACACGTCCCAAAAAGCACATAGTCGGTTAACATGACGGGGAAGCCATCACCGTAACATTATACCAATCAACCTGTCTCCTGAAGATAACCAATTTTCAATATGTTTTAATTTAGCAACGAACTAAGGATATGGGGGAGGGGGTTAATTGCGTGATACTATATACCACAGTTCCACATGCAGATTTTTGTTTGTGGTTTAAAATTATGCCACTTTCTGGGGCATCTTATATCAACATCGTTTTGTACACAACTTTTTTAGTTTTGCTATCCTTTGCTAATATAATATAGCCTTGGGGGTTTGAAACCCGGGAGCTAGCTACATTTAACGGCTCATGGGAATATCACGAGTGTACTCCCGTTCAGTGTCTGTCCCTGGCCTTCTGAAGTCATCCCATGCATCTACATCTATACTGTATAATAAGTTGTGTCTGTTCATGAAATTTATGAACCGATAATACACGACTCCGAGAGAAACAAAGCCTGAAGGACCGATATGACATTATAGAAACATGTTATTCGGTCTGACGGTCACAGTTTAATGACAAAACATGTTATTTACCTACCCGATATAAAATACTATTTCTTGCAAAATTTCGTACTGATCGGTTTAGCCATTTAGTCGTGAAAACTTAACAAACAGACAGAGTAGAAAGAGTCACTTCTGCATTTATCAATGTAGATTGGAATGGAGAACAAAGAAAACCAATTACATTTTAATGGAATTCATGTATGGTACAATGTACAAGATCTACATAAAGTTTTAAAGAAGTCAACGCTAAAAATATCAACACAGAGGAATAATTTGTAATCTACAACGAACTGAGGGCTATGAGAAAATATCAGCCGGTATTATCGTTTCAGCAGACAAGGGTGGGGAAATTGAGAATCACTGAACTGCACAAACGAAAGCTGGTACAGTTTTCGAACCTATTGCTCTTCAAAGCTGGACTCAGACCGGTGCGCTGTGTTTCATTTAACACTGACCCCATGGTCTCATAAAATGGCGGGACTTTCAATTTCTATGGTGAAATTATTTGTTTCTGTGCTGCCGAATTTAATTATGGTGGAGCATACTACTTTTATATTTTACTAATTTTCATTGTCACTTGGCAATTTATGCCAGTATCTGAGTCCCTCATGAACAAAATAACGTTTTATGTTTATTTTAGACCTGATATAAGTGCTAGTCCTCTGATGAAAGCCACAGTAAGATAGCAGAAACGTTAGGTTTTAATAAATCGACGCGGCTCCACCCGGAGTTCCAAGATAAGACATACAGTGACCGCGGATGCCTTCGCAATCACACGCTAACCTTTTATTGCAAACTATCCATAAACACAAACCGAGCATGGCTGGTGAGCGATTAACGCTCTGGCTTCGTATTCGGGAGGATGCCGGTTCGAATCCCTGTCCGGGCATCCAGATTTGGGGTTTCCATGGTTTTCCCAAATCACTCCAGGCGAATGCCGGGATGCTTCCTTCAAAAGGGCCATGGCCGAATTCTTTCCCGTTCCCAGTGGTCCATTATGCTAACTTGTGGTATTCTTGTTTTTACTTCCGCCTAATTTTTATTGATTTTTCCTACGCTATTGCAACAATTTTATTTATTTTTATGAAAATTATGACCAGGTCAATTTAAAAAAAAAATCAAGAATCATTATCACCAAGAGAAACCATTCAAAAATGAAAACCTGACTAAGAACAAAATCACACGTCTATTTATCAGTGGACAGGCTTATTTTTACAAGGATTGATATTATGAAATTGCATTTATGAAAAGTATCGATATATCGATACTTTTCTCCGATATATCGCCAGCCGATTTTGATACTTTTTAAAATATCGATATATGGAAAATAGATATTTTATAAAAACTCAACACCCCTATCCTGAAGACAGATTTAACAAACAATATATAGTCAGGCTACTATCACGAATTATGTGTCTTTATTATGGTTTGCATTCTGCCACAATTACTGATTATTTGCTTACAAATTTTCTACCTTGCGATAATTTTAATTCGTGCTCATAAGTTGAATTTTATGTCAAATACCTGGGTGTTAGTGTACACTACAATATTGTTTTAAGAACGATTGTATTACTTCGGTGATTCCTCCAGTTCCAGAATGATGGAAACTATATTGACGAATATATGTTTCGTCAAAGTTGGTATCTTGTTACATTGTTCATTGTCATCAAAGTGAAACAGGAAAAATAAATGTAATAACGTTATCAGATACTCTACATATTTTTGTGCAATAAATTATAAGGAAAGAAAAATAAACTGCCTGCGAGAAAACAAAAAAAGCAAAAATATGGTTCGGTTTAGAACCATGTACAATATTAGATCGGTGCTTAAGTTGGTGGTGTTTTTTTTTTAATAAGTTTGTTAGTTTCTATTTTCTTTTAGGGCTTAGCCATTCATTTAATTTCTTTCCGTTAGCATAAAGAAACCTTTCCTCGTCACCAGTAAAGAAATTGTATGTGGATGTCAATGTTGTTCACGAGATAATCGATGACAGGCAAGTAGAGATCCACACACGCTGAGCCCCTTATTATTATTATTATTGTCATATAGAGCATGCGGTATCCATGCATCCTACTTTTGAACCTTCCCTACTGAACGTACGTAAATCTTGCATGGTAATAGTTCGTCACATTTGGCAGTTCTCGAGGATTATTGAGGCTTAATGTGTCCAAATGATCTTCAGTAAACTTCGAAGATCTCCCCGAAGGTGGACTGGCACGAAAAGACCCTCGCTTAAAAAATATTCTTGTAATCAGGAATTTTAGAGTTGTGTTTAATCATATGAGCTATGCTAGGATGCTCCGTGGTTCCAATTCCACGTTAAACTGTAGGTCCCAGAGGAAAGGAACTGCCCGCCCTACCTCTGACACAATGGCTTAGTATGCCTCCTTCGGGAGGATCCAACCAACCTTCGGGTTGTGGACTGACTAAGTTAAGTTTTTACTCTCTCCTATGATATTGTCCCCACCCACGGAGCAAACGTCCCTTCAACGCCCTCCCCCCTCCCCCCCCGCTGCTTTCGCGTTTCTATTGACCAATTGACACTCCATTTTCTAGCATCAGTAGTATCCTCATTATATGAAACAATGAATTATCCAATATCAAAACTCAAGCACAACTGAACTTCAAAACAGAAACGACACTCCATAAATAAACGCGTAGCAAACAGAATATCAACACGTAAAAGAAAGACAGTACAAACTTATGCACCAACCTAATAACTTACAGGGCTAAAAAGTATTCTTTAAATGTTAACCCATGAACTAAACTATTACTGCGTGAAATTTCGTTGAAAACAATTAATTGGTTTTTGTGTGACGCGTGGATAGACCTGCCATGGTCGATCTATGAACGTCTCATAAATAGTTTGTTTCCCTCGAGGGTAGTTTGAGTAATATATGTTTTAAGTTAATACATAGATACGCCTTATTTCAACAGTTTACAATTGTGTAGTTAATTCGAGTCCAAGGTCAAAACCGTACACTTCTGAATTTTAATCTTTCTGTGTACGCATCTTTAAAAAACTATCGCACAAATTTCAAACAGCAGCACATAATGACAGATTGAAAACTGATGGCATACGTTTTATCCAGAAAAGTTACAAAATTTAATTTTGGTCAGAACAGGTAATTTTGGAATGTTTGCCTGTCTGTGCACGCATAAGGCAGAAGCAATCGTTCTGATTTCAATGGAACTACATTTGTGTCTTCAATTAATTCACAGCAGATGTGATAGAAGGCTTTCCCGGCGTGTGGCTGAAATGTAATCTTCACGGGTTCTCCGTGTAGCGTTGAAGAAGGACGAGCTTCATGTCCCGTGTAATCACAGTTATTTATTTCGTATGGCAGAAATACAGAAACAGTAACTACATTAAATCACAATAAATATAACTATTACTGTAGACTGGTGCCTTACGATTGCAGCCATTCAATTCCTTCTGTGGTTGCTTCATGAATATTATGCATTGTACCACTGAATCTCCTGAGTGGGCATTCCATGATGAAGTGGTGAATGGTTTGCTCGCAGTCACAAGAAGGATTCTCTATCATTCCCCACTTCACATCCAGGAGTTGCATCTACAGTGGCCTGTTCTCACTCGGTTCAGTGCCGTCCACGTTTTCCTAGGAAGGTTGAATCTAGGAGGCTGTCGTGTAGGGTCTTGGATTAGCGCATGTTTGTCGGGGTTGGAATTCGTCCATTCAGCGCACCATGCTTCGCCTAAGTTGAAATTATTTTGGACCAGTTCTTGACCAAACTTCCATTTTGAATATCTCGATTTCAGTCTATTTGGAGCTTTGTGTGTGCAGTCCTGATGAATTGGAAGTTGTGGATATCTTAAGCATTTCTGCCATTCCTTTTTTAAAGCCGCTTGTCTTCGGAGACTTGGTTGTGCGATGTTAGAGAGTACAGGCAGCCAGTCTGTAGGTATAGATTTAACAGTTCCAGATATTGTTCTCATTGTGTCATTTAGTTGAACGACGATCTTTTTTGTGTGACTGCTGTTTAGCCATACTAGACTGCAGTATTCATCAGCTGAGTATACCATAGCAAGACCTGATGTTCTGAGAACTGCGGCATGTGCTCCACAACCCGTTCCAGAAAGTTTGTGAAGGATGTTGTCACAGTGGTACCACCAGAACTGAAGATGGCGGCAGAGCTAGTCGTTGAAAGCTCGTCCTTCTACAACATTATCCGGCGGAGAACCCGTGAAGATTACATTTCAACATATAGAATTATTTTTATCCAAATTAGTTGCATGGTAATGTTTGGAATGTATATGCACGCATCATGAAAAAATTAATGAACGGATTTCAAACGAACTTACATTGATAGTTTATGTCATAGGTACATATATAGGGCACATTTCATTAGATAAGTTATATAGTTCCAGATTAAACAATGACAAATACCGTGGATTTTTGTGTTTTTTGCACGTTTCAGATAAGGCGAGGTCATTATAGGCAAAACAGGACGGCGGACAAAGATTGGGAAGGAACTCGGCCATGGCCTTTTGAAGGTAGCATCCTGGAATTCTCCTGGAGTGATTTGGAGAAACCATGGAAACACAAATCTAGAAGCTCGGACGGGGATTCGAACCCGCGTTTTCCTGAATGCGATGCCATAGCGTTACGGCTCAGCCACAAAGCGCGGTCCACAGTATTCATTATAAAATGTATGCAATCAAAAGGTAAACAGAGTGGCAATTTTTAGCTTTGTGTAGAAACAGATCTTTTACTATGACGTTTACAGAAATGACTCACTTAATTGATAACAGTTGATCGAGCGCGGTGGTTTAACGGTTAAAGTTCTGGCCTCGCATTAGGAAGGACACGGGCTCGAATCCCCGTCAGGCCATCCGCATTTTGGTTTTCCAATGTTTTCCCAAATCACTCCAGGCGAATGCCGGGATGCTTCCTTCAAAAGGCTTTAACCGAATTCCTTCCCATTCCTTGCCGCCACCCCCCCCCCCCCAGTCCTTTCCCGCCTCTAATGACCATGATGTTAACGAGGCGTAAAGCCATAAGCAAAAAATAAAAAAAAGAATGGTTGGTAGCATTCCACTTGCTTAGGCAGCAAGAGTGAATTCATATAATTCGAAATATAACAAATTGATTTTGGAACAAAATTATATATAGGATAATTTACGTAAATACTAATGAAACACTGTGTTGATGTAAGTACACGTCAGATTGTTTACACATAGGGTTTGTGAAATATTCTGAAGTATTTCTTTTGCTCTCCGAGTGTAGTCGCGTCAATGTTTTAAAAACTTAACATGCCTGAGATCGCCGCCACCTATTAATAGCTGTGTAAAGCGCCCGATGACTGTTCGGAGTGGCGTGGCAGATCCGATGTGGGCTCGTGTTCCGTCATTTCCTGAGCAGACTAACCCAAATTTCTTGTATCGGCCACCATCTGCTTTCATGAGCCAGGATATTAGTATACTGAATAAAATAGCTTGCCCACTGTCAGCTGAATGCTGTGCTATTCCCGATTTGTGACTTCGTTTTTTTAGAAACGCCTCAAATGTTCATTCAGTTATTCCTTGATGATAAGTTTTGTTTCACCGACATCTAGATTCCCACGGTATTTGATGTACGACCGTTGTCTGTAGTTTATTTCTCTTGTTTTGTTACGCTTACAAATATTTCAAGTGCTCAGTATATACGACGCATGTTTTTCAATTTTATCTGTCTTCCCCTGGACGTAGGGTAACATTACCGTTGGTCATCTGGTCTCTTCATCCTGTGCTGGGGCACAAGGCAATGTTCGAGATTCAAGTACTGCGATGGCTTTATTGATAACGTGAAGGATGTGGCCGTTGGCGAGAAACGTCTCCTTTAAAAATCGTCTTCAAGCGCCTATACTCGCTATGTCACCAACTTCGGATGTACGGACAGTTAAAGTTTTTAAAGTTCCGCGTCTTAACGTCAGGTGGTGGCGGCAGTTTGCAAGCAAATAGAAATAAGTATGCGTGGGTTTCCGGTATACTCCGCGGCTTGGGGTACTTCTTTTTCTTTTTCACAGTCACATCCCTAAGGCCCCTTTCACATGCAACGATTTTGGTCGTATGATAAAAAGTCTTACGACCACAATCCATAGCGAAGTGAAGAGATGTATGGGACTTTTCACACTACGACACTTGTCGTTCAGCAATCGTCCTTAGATACGTGATGCGACGTCGTCGTGTAGTTCCAGGAACTCAGATCAAATCACTGCTTTCACTCCAGATGAATTTTATACATTCGGTGGCTGAAAGGATTAAAAAATGGCTCAATTTTTTATTTTGAGTTACTGACAGCTCTGATTGTAGACTTTACTTCTTTGTAATAACTTTTTATAATCATTCGTTTTTTTCTGTAATTTCAAAATGAAACAAGTTTGTGAATCTACATACATAATGTGGTATAAATTATAGGAATTAAACTAATGTCCATTTAGAAATTTACTATATTTATTTCGTTAATGTCACAGCTAACATTTCAATAGATTGAATGTAATTTCTAAATTTATAATTTTAAATGTCCTTGAGCCTCACATAAATTATCGAAGTAAGTAACTGACATTAAAAAAATATTTCCATGAAGCCTGAGTTCTTCACAAAGAGTGCAAAAGAATCAAATTTCGTTTCTTCTCTAATTGATCTCATCCACCCAAAGATGTCGATTGCGTTTCTCCTTTTTCTACGTCGATGAATTAACATCAGCACATTAATTTTTCCTTTAGTCATAGCAACGACTTTTTATCATACGACCAAAAATCGTTGTGCGTATAACTAGCTGTTTGTTCTCCTGTGAATTTTAGTTTATCGTGAGCAGTGTTTAAAAGCTTGAAAAAGGTTTCTAGAAACTCTTCTCCGAGAGGCGAGTCGCTTAAAGTGACGTCCATGTATATCAACCAAAGAGAAGGGTTCAGGTTGGAATTGTTGATGACCTTGCCCTCAAATTACCCCATAAACACATCGGCGACAATTTCAGACAGTGAACAACCCATTCTGTTTATTAAACTCATTCTTTTAATGGAAAAAGGTTTTATTTATTTAAAAAACAGTAAGTAACCCCGTTGCCCTTGACAGGCTTAGATTGCTAAGCGAAGCAGTAACGAAGCCTCAAAGCTCGTCTTTATTACGGCATATGCACAGGGATGTATATGACACCGCCTTTGATTCGTCTTCTGTGGAGTGATTCGAAAGGTCTAGTTAACTTAAAGATATTCTCAACGTAGAGATACATCAGAAGATTCCGTAATCTTCCGCGGCCGCTGTCAATGTTTTCTTAGTTTTCTTGGAGGATCTGTTTCGATTATTTTTAAACCAACGTTTCAGCTTTCTATCTGTGGATTTCATTTTTGTCTTCAACTTAGGTATAAACATTGGTTATTCTGTATGTGATATACAAAATCTGATTCTAATGATGAATACAGTGAATATATATTACAACCGGTTTTATTTTGTTGCCTGGCTCACCTTATGTGATACTGAATGCTTATAGCAAAAAGCATGTACAGATTGTATTGTCCCCATCTTTCTATACGAAAGAATAATTTCAGTTCACTATGTCATATTTCTTTGTTTCGTTTTAATGGCATTGCGAGGTCACCGAGTGTGGTGGGTGAGCGGTTAACGCTGTGGCCTCGCATTCGGGAGGACGCCGATCGAATCCCCGTCCGGGCATCCAGATTTGGGTTTTCCATGGTCTCCCCAAATCACTCCAGGAGAATGCCAGGATGCTTCCTTCAAAAGGCCATGGCCGAATTCCTTCCCATTCCTGCTCTTCAGTCCCATACCGCCTCTAATGATTTCGACGTCGACGAAGCGTAAAGCCATAAGTATAAAAAAGTTTTCATATTATTTAACAAACCCATCTTGCCACATGTCTATAAGAAAATAGAAACATCTACATCTACATCCACATCAACATCTATACTCTGCAATTCACAAATATTATGGGTGGCAGAGGGTGCTAGGCACCAGTCCAATTCTGTGCATTCCAATCCCGAACAGAACGAGGAAAGAAAGAATGCATAAAAGTATCAGTACGGCATCTTATTTCTAAAATCTTATCCCTCCTGTCATTGCGAGTTAAATAGGTTGGTGGAAGAAGTATTTCATTGCACTCGTAAATTAAAGATTCTCGCATATTCTCCAACAAATTCAAACGACAACGACATCATCTGTCTGCCAAACAATCCCTGCCCAATCCACGTATCAACTCCGTGACACTTTCTTAAGGACTGTAACTAGCAGTCACGAATCGAGTGGCTCTCTTCTGCACCTTCTCTAACGTGTCAATCAATCCCTTGCGATACGAATCCCAAATTCCACAACAGTATTCCAAATGTGGGTTCACTAGTGTTTTGTACGCTATTTCCTTTGTATGAGCATTACAACTTCTCATAATACGACCTATGAATCGTAGTTTAGAATTAGCTTTGCCTACAACGGAAGTTATGTGCAAGTCCCATTTCATGTTACTTTGTACTGTTACGCCTAGATACTTCAGAGAATCCACCGTGTCGACAACTGAATTGTTAAATTTTTACTCGTGAGTAAACGGGGTCATTTTATTACTTGTTTGCATTGCCTTGCACTTTTTGCAGTTAAGTGTAAGCTGCCATTTCCGTCTCCATTCCGAAATAACATCCAGATCGCGCTGAATTTCTAAGCAATCGTCAGAGCACCTCAGTTCCTTATAGATAAGTACATCATCAGCAAAGAATCGCATCCTGAAATTAAAGTTGGCACCGAGATTGTTTATAAAAATTAGGAATAGAAGTGGTCCTATTACACTTCCTTGAGGAACGCCCGAAGCAACATCTAGCTGAGAAAAGGCTTTCCCGTCAACAACGACATACTGTGACCGACCAGTTAGGAAATCGCGTATTCATTCGCAAATCCGATCTGATATACCGTATACTCAAATCTTCGCTAAAAGTCGGTTGTGTGGTATAGAGTCAAAAGCTTTCTGAAAATCCAAGAAAATTGCGTCAACTTGTGATCCTACATAGATAAATTTCATTACGTCATGCTAAAATAATTCCAGTTGCGTTTGACAAGATCTGTTTCTAAAATCCGTGTTAGTTTTCTGTAAGTAACTCGTTTTCATCTAGAAACTTCATAACGTTAGAGCAGAAGACATGCTCCAGAATTCTACTGCAAACAGATGTTAAAGATATGGGTCAATAATCCCTAGGATCTCTCCGATCTCCTTTCATGAAAACGGGAATCACCTGTGCTATTTTCCAGTCAGAAGGTAATTTTGTTTCTTCTAAAAAGTTTTACGAAATATATCTGACAGAATTGGTTCTATTTCCTCCGCTCATTCCGAAAATACTCTTACTGGTCCCCGGCGCTTTCCCCCAATTCAGGGGCTTTAATTGCTTTATAATACCTACACTATCAATTTGTACTGATCCATCTTCACTTCTACATGCCGTGGAAAAGTGGGAATGTTTTCCATATTTTCGTCTGTGAAAGTGTTTTTAAATTCGGTGCTAAATACGGTAGCCATGTTGCTTCCCAACCGTCTTGTAGTAGAACTGGCATACGACCAAAATTTCTTTAGGTTTTCGTTGAGGCTCTTGGAAAGTTAATGGCAACGAAAGTCTTTAACGGCCTCGCGCATCGCATTCTTAACAAGACCTCTTGTCTCACTTAACTTTTATAAATTACTCCTATACATCTCCAATGTCCCAGAAAAGCTGTCACTGCTTGGAGTTAATGCTTCTCTTTTCCTAGTGTTTTCTACCACTTCAGGAGCTTTATTCATAACAACTTTATTTTCCATAAAAAATGTCAAATATGCTATTTCATTTCAAGAATTAGTTTATTGGTGGTATAACAGTGTCTAGCCGCCTCGTTGTCTTAGTTGCGGCACCGTAATGGTATCCCGCACTGACATGAGTTCGAGTTCCGGTGGTGGAAGAAATTTTCATCATCAAGACTTGGCCTGCAGGGTAGTAGACGTGTTAGTGCACAATTCCTAATCATCAGTTCGTGCGCTTAAGTCCTGGGTTAAATCCCAAAGCTTACCGCAGTGTTAATGGACTGAAGGCATACGGCACTGTTGGCAGTGATTCGACCGTCGAAGGGGACGTTAATCCTGGAGGTCTCCAAGGTATATTTCGGAACTGTAGGCCTGACTGAGCCGACCCTTCTCCAACAGCCATTTCATACAATACAAACAAGCCTCTGCGGGGAACACACACTATCACAGCCACCCACATTTACAGTTACACACAGTGGCAAAGCAACGAGAAACCACCATAGTTCATCTTCCCGGAATCGATAATGGCATTAGAAGATGAATAATAGTGGCTAATATCTTGAATTGCACCTAAATTAACGTCTAGTAATGTTGCTAAAGTCGACACACCAAACTCGCTCTACAGTTTAAGAAATACCTTCGTAAAATGTAAGTTTTATTTTAAAATTTTATTATTCCACTTCCTATTAATTGCAAAAAACTGTTTAGTACACAATCCAAAATATCAATTTCAGGAAATACAAGGTAAAACCGGATAACATCAAACAGAAGATGCACTCGTCACACCAAAAACGCAAAAAATGTAATAAAATAGCGTTCGAAAATGATAATAATTTCTCGAAACGCGTCACGCATATCAATAAAATAAATTAAATAATAATTTATTAAAGTAACTGTGTCGCAGAAAATTATTTGCATACCTTATTACTAGCAGTACCTTAACGGTATGGCATCCCACGGAATAGGTGTAGTAAGGAATATTTTTTTCTAGAAAAAATAGTAGCTTGTTTTAATCAGTCTACAAGGAATTCGGCTACATTGAAAGAACTATTGCATCATTCGCTTGGACCGATTTAGGGAAAACATGGAGAACCGAAATCTGGATGGCCAGACGAGGATTTGAACTCGCAACCTCCTGTAGGTAGGCCCGTGTGTTAGCACTCACCCACCAATATTTCTCCTTGATAAGGAAGTTATGTTGGCAGTTTCCTAATTAAGTCCTCGCTGACAGTGTGTTAGCTCGTTGGCGGGACAGGCACCCTCGTGTTCAACAAGTGTGTGCCACTATTCTCAACACTTGTCTTGACAGGCTTGTTCCAACAAGTTACAACTCGACGCTCGCTGTTCTTTATAACAACGAACATTTAACGCTGTGTGTTAAAACTTGTACGCGTTGTTAACATCACTTTGGTTTGCATTTAATACGGAGGTGTAAATTAATTCTCTTAATGTAACGATTTACAGTACTTATTATTATTTAAGTTCTAAACAGATAATATCACGTCTGGATTCGTGCATTCGGTCTGTGTTGGGTGAATCGGTAATGTGTCTATCCTTTAATACTTTATCAATAAATTTATTTCCAGAAACACTGTCGCTGAACTAAACAAAATAAATCACAATTCATAAATCACTCTCAGACGGTAGCTTCTCATTTCCGTCTTCCAGTACCTTCTAGTCCTGACATGTCTGAAATGTTTCACATATCACTGGTATGTTTAGTACTCACCATTCTTTTGGAGTGCCATAGAAAGCTGAAAAATTATGCTTTCCGGCACTTTTACTGTGTATCAACACAATGGTCTTGAACGGTGTGGTGGCTCAGTGGTTAAGGTGTGTGACTATGGAACCCCCGATTCGAACCCCAGTCTCGGCGCGGATTTTCGTAGGCCCTCAATCTGACCTTCAAGTCTGGCATTGTTTGCACCCTGAAGTAAAGTACGTTAGAACGCTTCCGTGTTTCGGATTCCACGGTAAACTGTAGGTTCTCTGGCTCGGGTAAGATTAAACCGACTATTACAAGGGAGGAATGCACAGCCAATATAAACCTTGTCACTAGGTCATTACAACCACACGAAATTATCATTGCAATTATACGGGGCATTTTAATCTCCATCTTTGAAAAGAGAGTGCAACATTATAGTAGTGTGAAGATGTTGTCGTCTTTATGTTTTCATTCTTCATATATGAAATCAATTCATATAACTTTTATTGTGTTTCTGAAAAATATGGTAGATCCCATCTGCCAGGTTCTTGTGTTGAGTTTTCTTCCGGACGACGGAACGTATCCTGGCTGATGATTTCCTATATTGAGATGTTACGTATTGTAGTTCCGTCTAGCAGTTCCAGAAACTAGTTATGACGTCCCTCACCAAATTTAAAACGGCGCTGGATGATTTATGTGCTATCACATTTGAAACAACTATCAGTTATCGAGGGATCTATTCTGAATAGTTTCTCATTCGAGCGAATTAATTCACTAACATTTTTCAAACTCTTAGATGTTGTAAATTTCTGCCTAAATTGTGTTAGTAATCTCGTGTTTTCAGGTTGTGGAATTTGTAATTTCTTATGTTTGTAGATTTGCAACTGGGATCCAAATCACAGAACTTCCTGGCGTACTTCACACGAACTACACAAACTTTATTGGAGCGGAAGATTAGAATAAGTACCAGCAAAAATTCTTCATCAGCTCAAGAGTAAAATCAGAAAATCTGTTACAACTCGTTTTCATGGATGGCATCAAAGTCAGAAGAGGATTTGATGCCAGGAACGAGAAGGAATTCGACCATAGCCTTTTGACCGAACCAGCCCGGCATAAACCTGAAGTGATTTCTGGTCTGCTGTGGGAAACAGATATCAGGAGAACAGGATCAGAAATCGAACCCTTGTCCTCCTTAATGCAATGCCCGAGCGTTAATCGCTCACACATCAAGTTAAGTCAGAATTTTCTAGTTGGTCATTTTAACCGTTGAGTTTTCAGCCCCAGTGACCGCCATTCTGGCCTCGCTTTCTTGAGGGCATGGATTCTAATCTCCGTCCGGCCATTAAGTTTTGGTTTTCCATGGCTTTCCCAAACAGTCCAGGCGATTCCCAGGATTCTCCCTTCATAAAGTTAAGGCCGAATTTCTTTCTATTCGTTATCCCCCGCGCTTTCCTGCCTCTAATGACCTCGACGTCTACAAGGCGAAAAGCCAGAAGTAAAAAATAAAAAATAAAATAAAAAAAATTGCCTGATAGTTCTACTTTTGTGTCCCATAATTTTATTTGAAAAAAATAATACGAAAAAAAATAAGCATCGGAGACAATCACGCACGTAGTGAGCAAACACAGCTGATTCGGACGGTGCCTGTACGTGTTTCAGTCTGTCGCTCCAGTGACCTGCAGTGACACAGCTGACTGCAAGTAAGAATATCGATGAGGATTCACATTCCGCTCATAGGCATGCCAAATACTGCTCTGTCACTGATTTCAGCAGTTTCTTGCGTGCTGTAATTCGACAAAAACGACAATCAACTCTTGGGAAGAAATTTAATGTTTTATATTGTTGCTAAACATACACATCTATCCTAAACATACTGCGCTGCCAGACTTGAAGCAAATTAGTCGTGTATCTAATAGCAAACCATATCTAATTCCAAATAAATACCCATCTATTAATACCACCATTTTCATTTTGATGTTTTAACCTTTTGAAACGTGTTATGATCTTTTTTTATCAAAATTACCAGCTAATACTCTACTAAACATCACCACAGTATGGCCTTAAAGGTCAGACAGTATTGTCGATCAATCACAAAATACACGATTGACGTTAGAAATATACTGGAGGAGTGTATTCTTCGGAACTGGGTGTTTTCAACGGCACCTTGGCCCACCCACACAAACTGCCCTCAAATGACTGTCAGCTAGGAAAGATTCTGAGTATGACTCACCTCAACACTAGAGTCCAGGTCTTGACAAGTAATGCGAACTGCAATAGCACCACATTTCAGTTGCTTCAATTTCACTCCCAGTCTACATAATCTTGAAGAACAACGATCATAAATTCTTCCCTCAACATATTCGCCTTAAAAATTCTTGCTGAACAGTGTCGGGTACAAAAAGAATTCAGAGGTAAAGAAATTAAGACAAGGTTAAAATTAAATTAATAACTGTACCGAGGAGATCAATATAATAATTATTTCTGGTTTATTTCTCCAATTTTTACATCAAAAATTCCTTCTTATGGTTTCTTATTTTCAATATCTACAACTTTAATTTTACTTTATAAAAAATATAAGAAAATAAAACCTTCACAGTACATCCAATTCAACTGTTTCAGTTCTAACATTTAGATCGCTGAGTTTCTATCCTACCTGCTGAACTTGACTAACTTCATTCGTTTTGTTATTCGATAATACCCAATTATAATTCCACATGATAGTATCAAAAGTTAAATCAAGTGTTATACAGAATTGCTTGTTGGAAGAAGATTTATTTATTGTCATATTAGAAATGTTTGAGGGCCAAAATGTCTGTATGGTGGAAAATTGAAATTTATGAGGTTTGGCAAAGTGTGCCTAACGTTTATTAAAATAATAAAATGTATTGGTGTTTTACATCTGCCCGGAATACGTACCTGGGCAATGAAGGGGAAAGAATTTTTGGTGGCCATTATTGTAAAATACTGCTGTTAGGAGCAGGAATCGAACCTAATTCCCGCGGAATGCCGGAGATGAGTTATCGATCATCTACATCTACATCTTGATCCATACTCTGCAAATCACAAACATTTTGGGTGGCAGAGGGTGCTAAGCACCAATCCTAAACCCTCCCATTCCAATCCCGAATTGTGCGAGCAAAGAAGGAATATATAAAAGCATCAGTACGGCATCTTATTTCTTTAATCTTATCCCTCCGGTCATTGCGACCTAAATACGTTGGCGGAAGGAGTATTCCATTGCACTCGAAATTTAAATGTTTTCGCATATTCTCCAATAAATTCGAACGCAAGCTACGTCGTCTGTCTTCCAAACTATGCCAGCCCAATCAGCCGGAAGTCTTGGAGCACAATACAGTAGAAATATGGTGAAGATCTAAATCGTAAATTTTTTGGTGCAAATTATCGGATTCTCTATTGTAATGATTTCTGTGTAATTTATATTAATGTCCCTTTCCGTCATACTTATTGGAAAAAATGATCTGTTTTGTATCTATTATTAATCAGTAGGAGTTTTATAGTTTTTCGAATAACAGTTCGTTAATTCTGAACTTATCCAAATTTAGACTAACCAATAATTTATTTTTATCTTTCTGGGTATCGAGTAATCGCGATAATTGACTCTATTACCATAACGCTAAGTTGTTCTGTTTTCCTTTGCCTGCATATATCATTCATTTACTCTGCGACGGGAGTGATATTCAAAGCTTTTTACTTATTAATTACCTGCCAAAGGAGTAATTCCCCGGAGCGTAAAGTGTTACCATTTGGAGCAAGAGGGTTCTGTGTTCATTTAGATCCCCTTTTCCAGTGTTATTAATTAAGTCTCCTGTAAGTAAGTGGTTCGCTGGCAGCATCGTAGAAACCCTTTTTCGCGTCTAAAAGAAAATAAGGAGGAAATTTTCTGCCTTCACGTTGCTCGGTATATTTCAGACGCCGAACCTATGCCCCTTCGCCCTGCAATTTTCTGCCCGTCCACCGATGAAGGCAGAAAGTAAGATTTACTCCTGCTGGCTTGCGGAGAGTCTGCTGCTGAAAATATTCTGAAGAAGTATTCTCATTTAAACCGGAATATTACGGAGCATTCTGCAACTCTGTTTACTGCTTAGATCGGTGTACTCTAAATTTTCCCTAACACTTGTAACACATGAATTTAATTATTTAACCTCACTGCGTACAAAAATGCGACGTACTTCTCGCTATGTTAATTGTTACTCTGTCATATCGCTTTCTAACACGATTGCATCAAACCAGTCGAAAGACTGACAACAGAAAATAATAATAATAATAATAATAATAATAATAATAATAATAATAATAATAATAATAATAATAATAATAATAATACTCACTTGTGCGTCTTCTCTATTCTCAATTTTTAAAATACAGTGCACACCGCTCAACATCCAGTACTTGGCTGTAACATTTAATTTCACACTTACAAACACGCCAGGGACTGAATAAAATTCCTAATTAACTTGCCGAATGGTCAGTTTTCAAACGCGATTTACCTTTCGCTGTATATTAAATAAAGAAACAAATGCCTTCTGTATAAAATAAAATATAGTTTTAGATTGCAGTAAAATATTACGAAAAAAACTTAATAATATAGTTTTATTATGAAAAGTAAAATGAATCTATCTTTCATTTTCTTAAAGTACTATATCACCGGAGTGGGATGATACATTCCGCCTATTTACATGGTACCTTCATCAGTACAAGTTAATATTTTGGTGCGTTCTATCAGTATCACACATAAATCAATAATTTAAAAATTAAAATTTATCCCCTGATGTAAATAAAAAAAAAAAATCTTTTGCGTGAACTGTGAAATACTGTTTTGAAGACAGTGGAAATGTATTAACTCAACATCTAAACTTAGATTTTCGAAGGGAAGTTATTCAGGGTTCAATCATAAATAATTTTAAGAACCTCAAGAAAAAAAATTTCACAACACAAAGATTATGATGTGGAAACCATAACTGCCTTTAGATAAAATTAAAAATTCATATACGTGAAAGTCGCTCAAATTTAGCTAAGTAGGTGGTATCTAATACAATGAACTTAAGGTTGAATGAATTAGACGAAACGAGATATGCAGGTGAATATAATTACTTAGGACACGCAGGTGTGATAGGCAACTTTAAGCCAAGCTCATCCCACTTATTACAAGTCTCAAAGTATATCGAAGTCACCGACTATAAATAGAATTGACTGACTGGTGCATAAACGAAAAAGTGACAAAGCGACCGAATTTTTCTTTGGCATGACTTGTTTTACTGAAACAGCCCTCCTTGACTCCTGTTGGGTGGGATTTCATAAATTGTATTAATAGCATCATTTCCCATTGATTGCTAATGAGGTTGTGTAATGAATAAACATCTCGTCATTTTCCTTCTAAAGATAATTCTATGCTGGATAGAGATTTGCTATAGCACACCCACGCTCCCTCAAGTCACCTTTAATATACATTACATCTCGACGCTAGGTCGAAGTGAGGCATGGAGGTGTCTAATTAACGGGCTTTGTCTGTAGTACTCGCTTCTAGCTTAATAATAATTCTAATTTTTGCTAAAATTTCATGACTTGCCGCCGTCGAGATTGTTAAACCCGGAACAGGGTTGAGGAAAAGGAACAGGAAAGAATTCTACCATAGTCTTTTGAAGGAACCATTAGAATGAGAAAATTTCGGAAAGCTGGGAAAAACCGAAACATGGATGGCCAGATGATCCCACACCTGCAGAACGACAATTTCCAGTGTTAACCTCCCATCTACCAGTCTGAGTAATTATTAATTAGTTAAGTAATTTCCTGTAACATGTGGATCGCAGTAATATAAACTTGAGCTTAACCCAGTTTTTTACAGTCTCACGCAATGTTAATTTCAAATATCATAGAAAGGTAATAAAAGTTTTGTAATGTTGAAACTCGTGTGGTTTCCAGGTTAATAGTGAATCCGAAATTCACGGTTTTAACTTAAGATAAAATCATATAGTTAACACTTTGCAATCTTTTCCATACGCATTAGAGCTAACTTTACTGGCAAGTATTTAAATTAGTTATTTTTAATTCTTGAGGGATATTCTTCACGTTTGTCTTATTTCACAAAACAAATTTCACTTATGAGTTAAATATTTCGTCCACCAACCTATTTGAGTCGTAATGACAGCAAGCTTAGAGAAATAAGGTGCCGCCTTGATGCTTATACGAATTCTTTCTTCCCTCATACCATTCACGAGTGGGATGCACAGCGAAGAAAATAGTTTCGTTGGTAAGCATCCTCTGCCATCCAACATTTTGTGGATTGCGGAGTATACATGGAGATGTAGATATAATCGTTAAATAACCAAATTTTAACGAACCAAAATGGCCTAAATTCAGTACCCCTATGCTAGGTTCATTTCTTTTATGCATTTCCATCGGCTTAAAAATTTTTTGGAGTATACTAACTTGGTATATCAACAACACATGAACCATGCGATACAATAATGTTTTTAGCCTGTAATACAGGACAATCTAAATCGTGGTCACAAGTTTGTCGAATTAGATACATTTCTGCTGTTAAAATCGTAAGGGGTATCAGTTTTTGGTTACCACTGAAGTGTTAAACATCACCAATATCGAATAATTGGGACTGGAACCAATTTTTTTTTCCTTTTGTACAGTTACTAATGTTTCTTGTAACAAAAAAGAAATACAGATTTAGATTTAGATGTCCATTAAATGGATCAATCATTACAAAAGTATAATCAAGTGAATTAAACAGATACGATCGTATGCTAGTACGTGAAGTGCTTAGTTTGATGCAGATGCTACAATTGATCAAAAAATACTGCCAGGAATGTTTGAATACTTTTGTAGTTAATGGCTTTGTAGTTTCGTAATCAACAAAGAATAAAAAATTATTCCAGTTGGTTAACTACGCGTGTTATTCACCTGTTACAAAACGATGTTAATTTATTAATTTTTCTTTACATAATTAAAGTAAAAACGTAGTCGGACTGGAGCTCTTAAAGTACCGCAAACTATTTTTTTCCGCAAGCCAAAACGTTTACATTAACTTTTTGCTCATTGCATATTCACATTAAATGTGCAAAAGAAGGTTCCACTTTGTACGAATGGAAATGGCGCCGCGAATGTAATTTACTGGCTTACTCCATTGGACAAGAACGGCTGATTCACGTTCAAATACGCGCAGAGAATCCTGCGACAGTCTGCAGCCTGAATGTAATTTATGGCTCCACATTTATCCTCCGCAAACGCAGAACTGATTTCGAATTTCTTCTTCAAACAGTCGCTTACCAGGTATAAACACACACATGTGAGTTGCTTCACATTACCATTTCCAAATCGTAACTGCTTTCTCAGCTTATGGCTCACATTCACGCTGTTACTGGCGTTACAAACATTTAGTGTGAACTCAAGTTCAAACTAACCATTTCATTTTCCTGGTACGTACGGTATTATTCTCACATTTATTATGCAGCATGTATGCGTTGTACATAAATTACCAGAAAGAAATTAAAATGATTAGTCCTCCAAAAAAAAAAAAAAAAACTATATCATAAAATGACTGCCAGTATAAATTATCCGCAAGAGTTTCCACTTTATGGCATTGTCGCCTATTTTTATTCCGTATAAAATGAATTTTTCTGTTTAAAGTGGACAAAAATTGAATTTGAGTGAAGTTAAATCCGGCCACTAATTTTATTGAAAGACATGCTCACAGACGACATAAATAAATTGGTCTTTGCTTCCTGATTTATATTTAAAAAAGTAGTAAGTATTGATAATACTTATGAACTTTACATTCGAACAAGTAGTTACATATTGTTGAAATAATGAGCAGAACTTCCCTGCGCCCTTAAACATCACCTCCTTTACTTGAAAACTTTCATCTAACTTCTAAGCGTCTCTTACCTATTTAATAGGAAGAATGTAAAAGTCAACAATATACATTGTTGCTGCAAGGAAAATAATAATTGAAAACACCGAGCTTGGTGGTGTAACGGTTAGCGTTCGCTCCTCGGATTCTGGAGGACGGCGGGTCGAGTACCTGTCCGGGCATCCAGATTTGGGTTTTCCATGGTTTCCCAAATCACTCCAGGCAAATGCCGAGATGCTTCCTTCAAAAGGCCATGGCCGAATTCCATCCCATTCCTTGCCCCCCATCCTTTCCCGTCTCTGAAGACCTCGCTGTTGAGAGACGTTAAGCAGTAAAAAAAAAATGAAAACAAATACAAGTAGTAGTAACAGCATAACGTATCAACAAATCATTACAAGAGAGTTATTAAACTTAAAAAAAACATTATCTAATATCAAGTAGAATAATGTACCATAAATTCCGTTTTGACCATTTTCATCAGATATGTGGATTAATGATGAAGTGTTGATTCAATTAACAACGTGACAAAAATTTAAGTCGTTAAATCAAAGTCCAGTGATAAAAAATCAATTATAAATTGGAAATTAATATTCAAATTACAGTGATCAACAATAGCTTAAATCAAACAGAAACATATAAAAAATTACAAACAACACTATTAAGTTAGCACATAAGGTTTCAATAATTCAAAAAATTGTTTCAAAATTGAAAAAACATCAGTAATTTAACGTTCCGAATCTTTAAAGTTTACGATAACAGATGGTACCGCCGTAGTTGTTGAATAATAAGTTTGAAAGCTATGGTTTCTTGCTGCATATTTGATGTAAAAATTACTTTATAAAGAAGAAATATTACAGAACTCTGAGCTATTTAAGCGAATAGAGAATGAGCTAATATGATCCTTTGGCCAGAGATAGTCTCACAATAGATAGAGGTGATAACGACAACGCTAAGAATGTAGTGTATTTTCATTGTTAAGGTTGTCTGCAATGTTGCATTATTACTAATATTAATTGTCAGTCATTTTCAATGATGAACTGATGACGCCTGTTAGAGTATTGAGTACTGATTTCACAGGTAAATTAGTGACCATCCGCTTGCCGAAAGGAACAACGGGGGAAGGTTAAGTATTGCTTGTGATTCATGTAACTTATATTCCGTGCGATAAGTGTATGCTAGTTTGTGAAATGTATACTAAATGAGGCGGAAATTGAAGACCCTCCCAGCATTCGCGTTGGTTGTGGGAACCTCCCGATTGTCCGGTACGCGTGGACCAGAATTTGAATCTGATCACTTGCACTTCCCCGGTCCAGTATGGTGGTGCCTTAACGCCCTGTGGCATTGTATGAGGTAGAAAAGATACAGAAAACAATTAGAGACTGTAAGTGGTTAGTAGGAAATTAAATAAGGAATCTATTTTCCTGTGGCGATAGAGAAGGCGTGCACATTTTGAGCAGTAAGAAATATTTTATCGTGAAGGAGGGTACGTGGTAGGTTGTCATCCATTGTACGCTGGAAATGAGACGCTTGGCACTCATGCCCCATAGTTACCACAGACTGACTATAGCCAAATGTAGAAATCATTAAGTCAGCATTACGGAAACAATAACTTAACCAGTGAGGAAGATTAAGACGTGAATCATCTTAGGGAATCTGTGTATTTCTCCATAAGCCATAAATGTTGAGAAGAGCTACTTAAGTCAAGAAGACAGGGTCGCAGTACCGTCTATAAATCTTGTCAAGTACTTCATAGTCGAAATACTATTTATATCTCGCCAAACTCAATAGGAGCCCTCAGGGCTGGCCTATCGTTGCTACAGTCTATATGGACATATTTGCCATGAAGCCATGTGCCAGTACTGGTACTCTGCGAAGGAAGACTACATAAAACGATCTAGGTCCATTTCTCTCTCTCTATGCTTCTCTACGACTCTCTCTAAAGTCATGCCGTAAGCTCACTCTCACTACGTTATGTTAATGTGGTGCTACGAGGAATCTAAATGTTCTGTAAGATAATATACCACTGTTTATAATTGCTGTTTATGGAGGATGAAGTCTTGAAGCAAGTTCTAAAGCGTACGAACAGTTATTCATGGCCATTGTACGGTATACATTTTAGAGATTATAATGCGCGGATTGTTAAAAGCAGTAAGTAAATGTGATTGCAAAATTACCTGCAAATTACTCTGTGATTTAAGAATAAATTAATAGCCTTAAACGCAAACAATCTCTAGATAAGTCTGAATAATGATAATTACTGAGAATTTAAAAACAGTGTGATAGATTTTTACAGCACGCAGTACACGTGCGGGTCAATGTGGAATTGCGATATAATATTTTACAGCCGTCATTTAACGGGTGTGGAAGAAAATAGATCAAACTTTATCACGTAGTACAAATGTTATTTTACGAAAAGGAGGTAGTAAAAGAGCTTAGAAGCAAAATTATTATATCCTTAAACCTATTTTTCGGACTTATTTTTGGTGAGGTGGTAAATTCATATCTGAAGAGGGGAAAGCGTATTTGCTGCGGAAGCAGAGGTGAAGGTGAGAGGTAAATTTTGCGTCGTCATAAAGCGGAGGGAGCGGCTGAGCCAGCAGGAGTGTGTCCGGGGATATTGGCGGGCTGTGATTGCTCGCCCGGGGAGGCCGCCGCGGCGGACAACAGGAAATTTCGCATTCGTCCGCAGTCCGTGTGATTGGAATGCCGGCGAGCCAACACTCGGTGCGCGGGAGTGGTCACGGCAGACGGGCCTCGGGGACTTCATCTTCCACCTCAAAAACCTTATTCGAACTCAACTTAAAAAAAAACAGTTTACGCACAGTAACTGCGGTCAGTCTACTTCATTCGATATTCATTGAAAGAAATCCAATGTTTGCGTGAGTTTCGAGAATTTCTGGTGAAGTTTATATTTATAATAATAATTTTCATAGTAAGTGGGGCATGAGTTTTAAGTCAAAGGTAAATCGACTTAGTTGGTCGTGCTGATTTTATGAACAATGTGATGTTCTATTTCTCTATTATCTGCAAATAATTTATGTTATAATACAACTCACTTTGGAATTATTGTTTTGTGATTTAATTTCCCACAAAGCTACAGTACTTACATTCTTTTGTTTGTTCTGCAGAAATCGAAAAATAGGAGAGTCTATAATTAGTTGTACGGACATTCTCCTGTTTGGGATAAGAATATTTCCTTGGAGTTATCTGGTTGCATAATACATATAGCTTCGTATGTTTTAATGGAACTTCAGTCATGGATGCTGAAATCTGCTTTGTATCTCGTTATCCAATAGCTGTTTGAAGCGCAATTTATTCTGAAAGAAAATATTTTATTTTTGTGATTCTAAAGGCAAATGTAATATATGTGTGTTATTAATTATAGCTGCCTGCGATAGTAATTTGATACTGTGAACCTAACGTAATGAAATACTAAGCATTTATTATTATTTATTTGTCGTATGGCAAGCAACTAATACAATAATAAATATATACAATGACAAGAACGTCGATAGCGTTCACAAGCTGATGTCTAATTCTTCCAGCCATTCTAAGAAGGAACTTGTAGCTCCAAAAACATCTTCATATGGTCCATCATACTTCCGAGAGGGCATTCCCTGATAATATGCTCCACACTCTGGGAAGGAGCACCGCAGTCACATGCAGGAGAATCCTGAAGACCCCACTTATACAGCATGGCGTTGCATTTCGCATGGCCTGTTCTTAGGCGATTTAGTTTGACCCACTGGTCTCTATTTAGATGGAATCCTGGAAGTCCAGTTGTGGGATGTTTAATATCTGAATGTTTTACAGATGTGGAGTTCCAGCTTTGTCGCCATTTTTCCATGACATCAAAGTCAAATACATCTTGCCATACCGGATTTCTTGATTTAAGACGAGTGGGTGGTAAGTTATTTAGAACCTCGTGGATTGGGAGATCCTGTGGATGATCAGGATGGTGTAGTTTTATCCACTCACGTGCCGTTGCTTCTTGGCGTCTTATCTCTGGAGGTGGTATTTTGCTGATCAGGTGCAACCAGGGGACTGGGGTGGATTTTAGGGTGCCAGTTATTACTCTCATACACTCATTCAGGTGGACGTCGATTTTTCTAGTATGAGTACTACGTTGCCACACTGGAGCACAGTACTCAGCAACAGGGTAAACCATGGTGAGAGCGGTTGTTCGTACTGTTTTCGCATCAGCTCCCCATGAAGTACCAGCTAGCTTCTTCATGCCGTTGTTTCGTGTTTTCAGTTTCTGACTTGTGTTTTCGAGGTGTTTTTTGAATGTTAAGGAGCGGTCTAAGGTGATGCCAAGATACTTAGGATGGAAATTATGATTCACCCTCTGGTGGCAGAAGTTCACTTTGAGCTGCTGATGTGCTATTCTTTTGCTCAAGTGGAATGCGCATACTTCTGTTTTCATTGGGTTCGGACAAAGTCTCCATTTTCTATAATATGTGTTCAAGGTTTCTAAGTCGTTAGAGAGAATGCTCTCACCTTCCTCTAATGTGGCAGTTTGGACGGCGATAGCTAAGTCGTCAGCGTAGCAGAATTTATTGCCGGTTGTTTCTGGCATGTCACTGGTGTACAAGTTGAAGAGCAATGGAGCTAGTACTGACCCTTGAGGTAATCCATTTTTTATTGTAAATGACTTACTTGTCTTATGTCCGACGGTGACCTTAAAATATCTGTTGGTCAGCATATTCCTCAGGAGTGATGTTAGTTTCCTGCAGGGTATATGTTTTTTTAAGTTTAAGTAGCAGTCCATCCAGCAAAACTGTATCATATGCCGCTGTTAGATCGACAAAGGCTACTGATGTTTTTAACTTCTTCTGAAATCCAGCCTCAATGTATGATGTCAGTGCTAATACTTGCTCACAACAGCTCCGTTTTAGTCTGAAACCTGCCTGATATGTTGGTGTTATGATATTTATTATTCCTTGTATGCGGTTAAGGATGAGGCGTTCTAGAAGCTTATAGCAAACGCTGAGTAGAGCAATAGGTCGATAGCTTGAAGCATCATCTGCTGGTTTGCCTGGTTTGAGGATCGTCAAGGTGTGAGCCATCTTAAATTCTGGGGGGACTATCCCAGTGTCCAGGATATCTCTGAAGAAGTTCTTGAGCCAAGTTCTTCCCTGCTTGCCGAGATATCTTATGAATTCTGGGAAAATGCCATGTAACCCTGCAGCCTTCCTCATTTTTAGCATTTTGATGGCTTTCTCAACTTCTTCATGACTAAATGGATTAGAAAGGATAGGATTATTTCTAAGGTTGTTATCCATTTCAATCATCTCTTTCTCCATCTGTTTCTTCATGGCAGGATCTATTGGGACTTTGTCAGCTGTTGTAGCTGTTGTACACATGTTAATCAGGTATTAATAGAACAAGGTAAGACGAGAATTCTCTTACTTCCCACCGAGTATGGTGGGTGAGTGGTAAGGCTTGTGCCTGGCATTCTTGAGGACGCCGGTTCAAATCCCCGTACGGTGGTCCAGATTTCTGTTTTCGATGGTTTTCCTTTATCACTCCACGCGAATAAATTCTTTCACGAGACTTCGGCCAAATTCATTCCCGTTCCTTGCATCCTCAGATATCTCTAACAATATTGACGGTAATCAGCCATAAGGAACGAGATAACAGGAAAATCTGCATTATAATCACAGTAACTGCTGTGAAAATCACTTGCAGCAACCGATATTTAATGCTCCGTACAAAATTACGCCAAATAAATTAAATACATTCAATTGACAAAGTGCTGTGTGAAATGTCCAATAAGTGCTAAATGACTCAAGACGTTGTGTATTTTGATGGATCTCGCTTTAATGCATCAGGTGGATCATCACACCACAGATACAATTTAGAAATTAGTTTTAACTCTAAATAATTTACACTTATGAAATACTTTTTGTGTAGTAAAATTCTCTGTAAATCACTTATTTCGACAGTTCGGTTTAGTGAAATTCTCTATAAATCAGTCCTGAATACTCAGAATTTAAACAAAAATCATTATTAACACTATGATAGTAAAAATTTCTATATGCATGAACAATGGGAATTGGATATGTTACAATAGATGAAAACGATATTTCAGAAAAAAGAAGTCATACATTAGCAAATAAATCAACAATAGCCAATAAAACCCACTGATAATTCCTAATGTACCAAGCTGGTTGCAACATTTTTCATTTAAGCTACCATCCATTAGTTCTCAATCAACATATTGGTCGCTAGTTACTGAATCTGCTTGTTGGTGATAGGAGTTACTCAAGTGTATACATTCGATAAAGACAATACGCTTAATTTTTATAACTTTAATTCACGTATATAACTAATTCATCAATTTTCGTACCACGTGTAGACTTTCCAGAGAAAAAAAAAATCAGTAAACTAGTCTGACATTAAAATCGTGTATCACAGATTCAATTTACCATGATTTGCGTCTCTATCGAGGCTACAGTGCCAATAATTAATCTCACAGAATGTTCATGGGCTATTTCAAATAGATAAAAGAAGCTTTGCTGCATGTCAGGTCAATAGCCTAAAAAATCTTCAGCACTAGCTGTGCTTCTACCATGTGTACGTCGCTACCCAGCTAGGCAACTATACGCTAATGTATTAAACGTCTCATATTCGGAGGTAAAAGTTGACATCCATAATTTAACAAAATTGCAACATATGCAAACTAGATTCTTATACTTTTCTGAAATGGTAAAGGTTTTATACTAATGTTAATTCGTTAATTCATTCTCCACCATAAGAAAAAGATAATTTGTGTTAAAGTTACTCTCAGTTTTGCTCTGGAGGAACGGATAAACATATTCAGCGTACCATATTGTTTGAATTTACATTTAAATCAGTATCTGAATTAGCTTAGATTCGAATAAACATGCTCTAAACAAGATTCCGTCATACACATATTTGTCAATGACACAGTACTTTTTTTTAGAAAGTTACTGATCAACCAGGAAGTGATTTATTTATTTAGCTTATGGCCACTGCACAAAAATAATACAATTTAAGATTAAATTACAATTAAAACTCAAAATTAACATGGTGTATCCAATCTAAAGCTTCATTTGATATATTAATAAAATCTATCAGTGATTCCCTGAAGGCTCGAAGCGGGCAGTCAAATGTCACGTGACGGATGGTTTTGCGTTTCCTCGCCACAATCGCATCTCGGTGTATCTTTCATTCCCCATCTGCACAAAGATGAAGCAAATCTTCCATGACCAGACCTAACTCTGTTAAGAGCTGCCCAGGTCTTGCAAGGAAGGTCGAGTCCCTTCAGTGCCTGTTGACTGTCAAACAGGGAGTACCATTCTGGTGGGGCTGAGGCTATCCACTCCAATTTCCAAGCTTCTCTACCATTAAAATTATCATATATAATCTGTTTTACAGTTTTTACGCTTGGATTTCTTGATTTAAGTCTTTAAAACTGATTATCCATGTCGTCATGGATGGGCAGATCCAAGTTATGACAGATCTTATTACATTGTGCAATTAGGAGATTGTGTCGTCTTATTGTAGGCGGTTTGATGTTACACAAAACGGATAGCCAGTACAGTGGAGTGGTCTTGATACAACCGCTAATTATTCGCATTGTCTGGTTCAAAACTGTGTCGATCTTTTTGACTTGGGTGCTATTTATCCAGACAGATGAGCATTACTCAGCTGCAGAATACACAAGGCTCAGTGCTAATGTGCGGAGTGTGGAGGCGGATGCTCCCCAGTTAACTTCTGCAGAATATTATTCCTGGTTCTTAGTTTTGCTGCAAGGTTGTTTAGATGTTTATTGTACGACAAGGTGCAATCCGTTACGACTCTCAAATACTTGGGGAAGGGGTTGTGTCGGAGGGGAGTTCCATCAAGAAGAACGTCAAGTGAGAGATTCGCCGCCCGATTGTTAAGATGGAAGATGCTTGTTTCCGTCTTGCTGAATCTGGGTACGAGACGCCATTTCATAAAATAGTTGCTCAGGCTTTTGAGGGCTGCTGTTAAGCTATTTTCAATTTGCCGAACGTTATCAGATTGTTATACTACTGCCAGATCGTCAGCATAAGAGAACTGTCTGGATTCTGTTTGAGGAATGTCAGAAATATAAACATTAAAAACAAGCGGGGCAAGAACTGAGCCTTGAGGCAGACCATTATTCACTCTTCTTACTTTGCTTTTCTTACTGTCTGAGACAACCTGGAAAGTTCGCTTAGCTAACATAGTATTGATCTGACAAGTTATTTTTTTGCACTTCAAAATGTTCAGCAGTTTGTATACCACTCCCTCTCGCCACACTGTATCATTAGAAGTGATGTTTGTTCTTAGTACCCGTTACTTACACAAGCGGTAATAGTGTCCTTTCAATAATGTTTCTTAATTATAGTTGAAACATACAACTTTTCGGACTCCTTATGGGATTAAATTTTGTAAGTTAGTAGTCTACAGTTATGAATAACAGTCTTATTCAGAAGACACATTTTTCATTGAATTGGGTTTCCTGTCGCATTGAAGGAATATTTGTGTGCTACAGCCATAATCAATTTTATCCCAATTTCCTGATTAAAGCTTATTACCGAAATTTTCATATACAGATGACGAGCGTGACATCTATGTAATTATTTCTAACACTTTTAATTTTTTTTATCAAAACAAGAGCAAAGGAATAGTTATTTCCATGCTTAAAAATAAACAGATTTAAGGAACATTCCCCAATTTTATTTTTCTCATCTTTCCAGCCCACTTAGATGTGAGAGTGAAACTCGCTTTCCGCTCAACCTGACGTGTTACACGAGACAGGCAACCTGAGGGCCTGTCAAGTGCAGCCCGTACACGCTTCACGCGCTTCATTCAACAAGGAACTTCGTACACCAACCAAATTTCCACACGTGAAATTTGGAGAACGGTTCACCGGTTCTATTAAAGGACACGATTCCTATGGAAGACCGTTTCACGTCTAAAATTCCACCAGTTAACTAGAGTATTAATTTATTAGCAAATAACTAAAAACGCTCGAAACGTTTTATTTTCATTTGTAAGCGGTAAAAGTTTATGTCGAATCTACGTGGATGCGTTGGCATCACACACTACTGAACCCATTTGGATGGTATTTTCTCAGTTTCTAACCTTTTGATGTATTTTAAAATCTTATGATTCTACGTGGCCGCAGAACGGAGCGAGATATAGCAATTCGTTCCTACTGAGAACAGATAGGCGCTTCAGATCGTAGATCGTACTGCATCTCAGATGAACACTCCTCTATGAAATAGTCACCAAACATCGTGCTACAAGAAAAGTTAACACTCCTACATCCTTTAGATAAAGTTAATATTGTTTTTGGACTGCGTAGCTTTTGTTATTTATTTCTTCAGTTTTATGAAATATAATACGATAGAATACCCGAAAAACGTTATTCAAACCATATCATCAGTGATTGGCACTCCAATAAGCATATCGAAATTGTGGAAATTAATTGAAGGTAAGGGTTATAAATATATTAGATTAGAGTGCATTATCTTATTCGATTGTGTTTTGATATTAGAAGAAGAATAAAATGCAAACGCATTATCACGCCCACAAAGCTCCATGGGAATGAAGTTGTGGGAAAAAGCTATCTCTACCAAGCCTGCATCTTCAGCCTGTTAGAAGCAACACAGATTATAATCATTATGTTCGTTTCAAAGGGCTCGCAACTTTTCTAAATACTATATCGGTGAATTCTGAAAATGCCTTATATTTTGAAGAATGTAATACGGTTCACATCTACATCAAAATTGTTTACTAACACCGTCAGACAAATATATCTTTAAACTTAAGGACATTCATAAATTTCGTTTTTTGTGTTAATCGTTTCTCGAGGCGATGTACAGGCGGTTCTGAGTTTAGCGGTTAGAATACTATTTGTTCGAAAGCTGAAATGCTGACTTTTGTTATTGGTTCTAATAATATCCAACAATGAATATACTAACAGTATATCAAGTAACAGGTAATTTTGTGGCTGTTCATTGCTTCTGATTAACAGTGTGTAAATTATATGAATGTACCACAACTTTGTCTTGCTTATTCCTCTGCGTATTTTTAACGAGATGATGTTCTGCCACATTTCTTCGTTCTAACTACGTTCTGTACCGAAGACCAGCGTAGCACTAAAGGAAAAAACTTTACATCAAATAAAACAATTATCGAATTGCAATATAATCTTAAAATCATATGAAAAGGAAGCATGATATGAGGCTAAGCCAGTCTAGGTATTCACAGAATGCTCGTAACATCCGAAAGCTACTTGAAACCTGATGAAGACAGAGTTAGCAGTCGAAACGTTGTGTTGACACCAGAGAATGTCTACACCCACACAGTAATCGAATTTCTACTGGCAACAGGAATGACAGAAACGCATGCCATAAACATGTCCAAAAAACGCTAATTAATGGTATCAGGATTTGTATTTACACGATTCGACTAATTCAAAAGTGAATATTATGTGTTAGTAATTTAATTCATCGTGGCATGCGCGTTTCAAGATTTTCAATTTTAGTTGTCCTCTTAATACAACCACTTTCAACGGCGCGGCGACTGGTCTCCAATGTAATAGATTACTAATTGAAGAAAATGTCGAACCAACACAAACAGTTGGATTCTGAAATTGTTTGCCATTGCACGCCAGCCAGATTTAGCCAGATATAGGCCGTGTTGCGGGTTACTCATCCGTCAGGCGGGCCCCGAAACTTCAATAGCCAGTTTACAGGTTGCTGAACCTCTACAAAGCAACAGAGGAGGCTACGCTTACTCAACGGCACTGCGGTGCAACTATAATCTTTACAACTTTGGTCAAAGCAGTGAATTCATAACCGGCCACGCGTGTTTTGTTTAGGCGTTATATCAGCCTCTGTAGTAGTACCATTATTTAAACTTAAGCTTGTCAGACGTGTAGTCAATTGCAAAACAGGATTGAACGAAACATAAAACGAAACCGGCTCTACAGATGAAGCCAAAATACATATTTAAATTAATAGTATTAGGGTGAAGTATTGCATTCAACTTACGTAAAAGGCAAGTTCACGAAATGAGAAACACGACCTTCAATCCTACTTTCCTAGTGTCAAATATTTGGCTAAACTAATATATTGTGAAGAACTTTAATTGAACTACAAAAAACGGTTTTAGTAAAGGTATCATCAACATTTAGACTGTAGTTAAGTTCTAATTACCAAAGACTGCAAATGAAATGAAAAACCATAATTTATCTGTTATATGTCTTCTATTCAGTAATCTTACTACTGAGGTAAAAATTTGTTATGAACTTCATTGCCACAATAGTTATTGTAAAAAGCTAAAATTGTGTTTATTTAACAGGATGTAATTTTTGTGAGACTCTGAGGTTGTCCCGACCCGTTGTAGGTAAAGTTTCTACCAACTAAGTGTCTTCCTCCTTTGTCATGGCCAATAAACTAAACGAATACATTGTAATCACCTGTATATGAACCATCTAAACTATGTTTGACATTACAGGTGTTAATTTCTTTTGATGGATTCTATTTCTTTAGTTGGAAATTGCGAAATACCCAGCACTCATATCCATGATTATGGAAATCCTCCTAAAAAGCGTTTGAGGATGGATGGAACTTCAGACGCGTGGCTTCAACCTGAGCTGAGAATCCAGTATGGCGTTATTTTGACTTTCACAGCTAAAGGGGTGGGTAGATAAAGATTAATGCCACTCATGTAAGTTCTTAAACGAAAAAGTATTAGAATTTGATTCTAAACTAATTAATTCGAAATTTCAAAACTATTTTTGATGGATTTATATCTTTACCGAGCTTAAAACAAGGCTGGATTTAAAGTACAGTTGTAAAAGAAACAGTCATTGAACTAAAAAATAAAAATAAATCTATGTGGTTACAGATTAATACCTGCACATCAAGAGAACATTAAAAAGATGGTTTGGACATGGGTCGGTTATTCTTACTTGTGCTAGCTGCATATGGATTTAGTTTCAGACTGAAAGTAAACACATGAGTTGCCAGCTTCTCAAATCTGTGTTACTGAAATGCCATGAAACAGTCACAGTGCCGCAAATAATAATCGCATGATACGTGAAAATACTAAATAAGAATGCTGCACTAATGAAGTATTGCGGAAGACGCCCGACGCATAAGAGAAATTTTTTACTTAATTTAAAATACAAATTTGTTGCTAGTCTGGTAATTTCTTGAGAAAATCGATGGGTATCATTTGAAATTTTATTCAGTATCCAACATTGCTTACCATTTATTGGGTCAATTTATCCAGTCCTCTGTGTTTATGATTTCAACATTCCTTAAAAATGCTTTGAATGACTAATCTGTCTTGAAGTAAAAGCTGCAAAAACATGTCTTGGTTAGCCATCCCCAAATCCACGGTTGTGAAGTTGAAACTGATGGGTACGTGTACGGACTGGCTGCTGAGTCCCAGTGAAACTCAGTCAGGCAGTTGAGAGAAGCTGTTTGTGTGTGACCCGCATGTCGGAGAAGAGAAGAGTAGAGCCGACTGGTGGTGGGGATATCGATTACACGCACTCGCGACCGAACCCCTCAGCACACCGCCAAGGACCTCACTGCAACGGCGCCAGGTCACGCTGGCTGCAGCCCATCTAGGGGTTACTGACTTCACGAGTCGTGGCGGATCTAGCAGTGAACAATGCAAAACATAATCACGTTTTTCTAAATATTACCGTGATATATGTTTCTACGCAGTTATTACTCCACGGTTTCGTCTGTGGAGCAGAGTAATGTATCTTCTCCTGCAAAACAAAACAAAAAAAACTGACAGCACCTTCTACACTTACTGACTTTTTTGCTGTTAAAGGATAAAATATTTTATAAAACTTAGTTATAATATACACTGAAGTACTTTTAGCCAGAAAAATAAAATAAATTCAAGAACTATATTCCCACGACCATAGAAATCAACACATCAATTTAATGATCAGAAATTCCTACAATGCGTGACAGATCGAAAAAATATATTATTTTTATATCGTATACAGACTATGTGAAAAATCAGTACAAAGATTTTCACAAACAATTGATGAACAGAACGTAGTGGGTGAGTCGAAATGCTCTGGCCTTACGTTCGGGAGGACTGGGTTCAAATTCGCGTCGGACCACCCAGGTTTTCCCTAAATCGCGCCAGGTAAATGCCGCGATGGTTCCTTCAAAATGTGGTGATTGAATTCATTTTCGTTCCTTGCATACAGTCCCTTTGTACCTCTAATGACCTCGACATTGAGAAGGCGTAAAGCAAAAATAATCGTTTTTTTAAAAAAAACTGGATGATGACTGATGATTAATGACTGAATTTTCATGTTCCTTGTTAATTATTCCATATCTCACGGACGGAAGTTAATTTTATTTTTCGTCTTGATTTGATGGTTTTAGTTTGTTTTCTTCAAATTTTACATTCCCTCGTGCGTGATTTTGAAGCAGATGTTTAAATTTTCTGCAAATGAAATCAGATGTGCATTGCATTAGATGTTTTGGTACGCAAATTGCAAGATAAAATAAACTGCATCGTCATCAATGAATCTTTTTACATTTTGCACGATCATACTGCAGTGATCATTGTAAAATTCACTGTGTTTTAACTTGAGCATTGCTATCTTTTGTAGTATATACTGTGTCAGTAGAATACAAACATAAGTTATACGAATACCGCGTTTCTTTACGGTATCTTTTAGAGTTAACAGAAGCAGCAACAATAATCTTCGACTTTTTACTGTAAATCAAGGTAAGGTTTTTTAATAGTACCTCTGTACTATCATAGATTATCAACCGACAAAAGGAAGATTTCGTTATCTGTGATAAATAAAACAGTTATTCATGTTGTTGGAAACTTTTACGCGAATTTTTGATACAAAGAAGAAGTGTAAATCTAAAAAAAACTGCAGTACCTACGGAGGACTCAGCTGTAATATACAATCACATTTCAGCTACTTCAATTACAGATATGGGCGGTAATAAATTTTCAGCATCTCATTTCTGCAGAACTAACAATTGCAATGTAACTGGGAGAGTCATTGCGGCACTTATACTAGAACGACGAATTGTTTATTTTATATACCTTACCACTTGGCAAAGTACTAACATGATTTGCAGTGCTTTCTTGTTTGATATCACAAACCTTAGCAGAATTTCTTTGATCTTCTGTAACAACCACAAATTTGATTATAAATTGCTTCAAAATTCTCTAAGAAATCATAAAATCACAGGAACAAGAGCAAATCGTCAATTATTACTTATTATTATTATTTTAACTGCTTTACGCCTCGTCGACGGCTAAGGTCATTAGAGGCGGGATAGGACTGGGGACGAGGAACGGGAAAGAATTCGGCCATGGCCTTTTTGAAGGAAGCATCCTGGCATTCGCCTGTAGTTATTTGGGGAAACCATGGAAACCCAAATCTGGATGCCCGGAAGGAGATTCGAACCGGCGTCCTTCCGAATGCGAGGCCAGAACGTTAACCGTTCACCCACCACTCTCGGTGCAAATCGTCAAAGGATACCATACACCATAATTCGGATTACGACGGTTGCTGATGCAAAACTCATATATTTCTAAGAATTTTGGTCGTTTCACCTGCCTCTTTAAACTCATTTTCACAATCCTAACGCGAAAAATCTATTCATTTACTTATAGATACCCAGGACTTGATATGTATTTCAATAAAGTGACGCAAGTGAGTTATAATATTTATTTTCATGCGATTTTACAGGAAATTAACGTTACTAAACGGTGACATTTCCTTTTTTACAAAATTATGAGGGAATTAAGAACCCAGCCAGATGTTCGAAATAAGTCAGAAGATCAATAACCACGAAAAAGACATAAATAGTTTTAATGTTTTCCTAAAGAACATATGGAGAAGACAAGGGTATAGATTGTATGAGCATTCCTATACTAAACTTGAGTTTCAAGAGATACTGTGCTTTTAGTGTCTTCAGTAATTAGTTAGTAAGAAGGAAGGTCTGAAATAAAAGAAAACCCAAAAATTCACTATATGTTTCTTTAATGAGATTATTAATCCCCTTGCAACCGACGGTAGAATGTTAATACCTAAAGGTAGAAAGTAAGATGATAAACGAGAGATAATAATTTGCGAATTAGATCTATTTATTTATTTAGCTTATAGCCATTGCACAAAAAACAATACAATTTAACATTAAATTATAATTCAAATTCAAAATTAACGTGGTGTAGCCAATCTAGAGCTTCATTTGATATATTAATCAAATCTATCGGTGATTCCCTGATGGCTCGAAGTGGGCAGTCAAATGTCACGTGACGGATGGTTTGTTTCTCCTCACCACAGTCGCATCTCGGTGAATCTCTCATTCCCCATGTATACAAAGATGAAGCAGATCTTCCATGACCAGTCCTAACTCTGTTAAGAGCTACCCAGGTCCTGCGAGGAAGGTCGAGTCCCTTTAGTGCCTGTTGACTGTCAAACATGGAGTGCCATTCTGGTGGGGCTGAGGCTATCGACTTCAATTTCCAAGCTTCTCTCACATTAAAATTATCAGATATAATCTGTTTTACAGTTTTTATGCTTGGATTTCTTGTTTTTAGTCTCTGAAACTGATTATCCCCGTCGTCATGGATGGGCAGATCAAAGTTATGACAGATCTTATTATATTGGGCAATTAGATCGAGTCCGTTCAACAAACTAAATCTTTTTACCGACCTTCTGAAATCGTGAAACTATCCAACTTATGTTCTCATGACAGTTTCTCCCTGTCGTCGTAAATACTAGTAACAACATAGTAGTCATAAATCATATTTAAAATTATATATTAGTTAACGCATAAGAATAACCAACGCCATTTCATAGTACCAAGTAATAACTGTAAAGACAGTAAAATAGCAAAACAATAATGCTGAACATTACTAGGAAGAATATAATTAAGATAAATAACTGTTACGTGTTATAACTGGTGATGATATGTCCCTGCCTATTCACATCGCATACACCACCGCAGAAACGCAATAGTTTGCCAACTTGCTGCGTTTCTTCGTCAGAGGATCACATTATTTCTGGCATCACATAGTAGTGGAAATTGATTCACTACCATAGCAAACTAGCAACATAATCTCTATTATCATTCACTTTATAATTAGACATTCAGTCATAGTTATTATCAGTTATACTGACCATATTGGCAAAGTAAATTACCATTTTCTAGGTGTTAAAAATGTGAGGGGTATTTTTTTTCACCTGTTCCTGCTTGTAGGACTTCCGTTCTGTGTGTAAAGTGATATTATTATGAAATGTTTTGATTTTAATGAGAAAACTGAGAGATTAAGGACCGTAATACCATTCACCTGCAACTAATGATTGTTTAAAACTACTGTAAGTTGTAATCCTAACGGCGAGTAGGACAGCTGGAGGCTTCAAACTGGAGCCTGGACGCTGTAACGCGCTCTGCCAAATCGACGAACTGGGTCCTCGTAAAGCTATGCAAATTTAACAGAGTGTTTACAGTAGAGCTCACTAGCTGCTCTCGCCCCAGGGTAAGACTTGCGATGATGACTTTCCATTATAGAGAGGAATAGCATACTACTAGGACAGGCTGTTGGGACGCCTTGTCTGAAGTCCTTTCACGTTTCTAATCACCAGCTCCCTTCAGACAAAGCCCAGGTAAATATTTGTGAATGCCGTCCCTCAGTTGAGGACTCAGGTCTTAAATAAAGTAGGAAAAGCGTTGTTTATCCAATCTGAATTGTCTTGATCGGTAACGGTAGAGGTTTTCGTAGTAATCATTAGGGTCACCATAAAGCAAAAGGCGCTATTCAGTCAACAGACTGAAAATTCTGTTTTTGGTTACAGCTAACTGCTTCTCACTTATTGTATAGCATTCCTGCTGATTCTGGAACGGTATTTTTGCCCTGAAGTCGTAAATAAAATGCGACTGGTAACTGCAAACAGAGTTAAATTATTTCGGACTGAGTGGGCTTAAAAACTTCTCTAATTTCCAAAAACTTCTGTTGCTTATGCTTATGGCTTTACGCCTCGTCGACGTCGTGGTCATTAGAGGCGGGAAAGGACTAAGTGTAAGAAACGGGAATGGCCATTTGAGCCGTAGAATGATTTCGGAAAACCAAGGAAAAATGAAATCAGGATGGCTGGACGGGGATTCGAACCCACGTCCTCCAGAATTTTAGAACAGAGCGTCACCACTCAGCCACCATAATTCGTGAAATTTTTTTGATCCCGCTATTAGAACCATCAATGGTTTATCCACGAATTTTTGACTAAAACTTGTAAACCTCACCCCAGTGAATTTACTCCACTTATACTGGCGTGTAATTGTCGAATAAGTACGACACTATTGTATGGCTCATAAATTGTTTATAAGTTTCTTTATCTTTAATGCTGAAACATGAAAAATCCTACAATAGAATTTTGTTTCTTTTGCCTTGTGGCTTAGCTCTGAACACAGGACGTATTTCTTGATTGTAGCTTCTATAACTAAGGTCGTATTATTTAAACCAGATTATGTTAATCGCTGATAGTTTATTCCAGGCAGTGACGTGTCGAAAGTTTTAACGTCACATGTCAAATTTTTTTACCAAGAAGGGACATAAAGAAACTGGAAGTACTATATTGTAGTGCATCGCTAGACTACATAGTATATTCGCGATATGCTGGGCTACTGGCTCAGGCAGGTGGACCGTTCGGACAAAGGGTGACAGGGCTGCTTTGGAATGCGACCTTGGGTAGGTACTGAGAAGCCGTTAGGTGTGTGTGGAGTGGGCACAGTAGGCTGCGGGCAGTGGTTGTGTGCGTGGCTGCCGACATGACAGAATGTGATGTGCAGCGGCAAATGTTAGCACGTGCTGCTGTGGTGCTCTGTGTTCCATGTCACCTACAGAGCGGATGAGGCAACCAACGGACAGATGGGTCGTCGCCTAGGAAGACCACTGGAAGCCGACCTGGCGCCTTGGGAAAAATGGTAACCACAGAGTGATCTTTATAACCACCCCAAAAAGTGTATTGATAACCAAAGCTACCGCCCTAGAGATTCTCACTGCTCCGTTGTGCTTAGTGGAAGGACACCTAACAACCCCTGAGCACTGAGATGTGGAAACTATTATATTAGACGTGGATTGATTCATTGTAATTGAGAAGTAATTGTTATAATAAATGTCAATATCAAATTTACATGAAACGGTGTTGCCAACCTGTACACCAAAATCCCAGTTCCACTTTACATTAATTTTATTTAGTAATAATGGTTTTGTTGATCAATTAATTAAATTAAAAAGTAATTTAATTTTTAAAAGATGGAGTACAAGTTGTACGCCTCATTTGGCGCCCAAAGTTTCGTTTCTATATTACTCGTTGATTTTTTCCCATTATGCCAGAAATATTTGTTATTAAATTAGACTGACTCTCAGTAATAATTTGCAGACACATAACACTGCCCTCAATAACCGCATTTGTAGCACAGTATAGTTTAACATTAGTTTTATTTATCAATTTACATGTTAGTTTCCCAATTATGCTTTGGATTAGAATTTTTTGGTCACCATTGTTATTAAAATTAAAAAAGAACTATTCTTGATTCCATTACAAAAGGAAATGAGTTTGATGACTTTTTAATTTCCCTGAATTGGTACTTAGTGAACATTCCACAAAATTTAAATATATTCATTTCCTAGGTAAGTGGCAAGCAAGCAACGGAATGAAAAATCTAATTTAAGGAAGTATCAGTAAATTCACCAGCACTGATTTCAGATAGTCAATACTGTTTGGATGAACAGTTATTCTAACGAGGGTTGGGATGAATCTGCTTGTGAACGTTAAAGCCACTAAGCTACTACCATCTCCTGAACGGAATTTTTTACTGGTAGCTGCAAGGATATTCCCAACTTGGTAAGTTGAAATGCTCAGGAAACTGAACTCAAAGTAATGTAGCTTACAGAAGCTATTTTAGCCAAATTCGGTATCGAAATAAGAATCATTTGCATGTGAATCAAGTATATAATTTCTAAACGGTGTTTTTTTTTCTGATCAGCCATGTTCCTACCTTCATACTGAACCAAAATTAATAAATGAGCTATCGTTTTAAAGATTCAGATTTCCGCTTTAGTAACATCTACAGTTAAAAAAGAAATTTTTCGATATTCAATCCGTAAATGGAATCTCGGTAGCGTAGGGGCTAGAGTGCTAGCTCTCCGTGCCGAAGGTCGCCGGTTCGAGTCCAGCCGAGGGCATGGATGTTGAAGTGTTGTGTATGTGAATGTCATGTTCATCCTGTGATGTGTCTAATGAAATGGAAAACAATTCATACTGTAGATACTGAAAACACGGAGTGACATAAATACTATCCAGCTGGCTGTATGGCCTAAGATGCCGAAATTCATTAAAAATATATATATATATATATATATATATATATAAAAAGACCATACGTTTACGATAGTTCAGATCCATGCTGCTAGGATTTACTGGCCTCGATAAGGAGTAATCTCGTTACCGCGAGACAACAGCACGACGTATCACATAATCATGAGTTAACCATATGTATTTTCTAGAGTAAGTAGCTTTCAGGATATTTTTGTTTGTATTCTTGGAACATTTCATCATTTCAAATTATTATTTCGTAAGACGCTGTGTCCTGCTATTTACCCGTTCCCGTTGACAAATAAACGATTGCTACGAGTGAACCGATACTTCTTTCAGCCAACTACAAACCACCAACCTTGCTGTTCAGCGTATATCGTTCGCGTAATTTTTGCATGAGCAAATTGGTCTGGTTTATTGTGAAACACTAAAAAAAATGAAGGTCTTCATGATTATCTTAGATTTATGTAATTACTATCTGAGGTACCCGGCTTCGCTCAGGGAGTTTATACGAGATTGTGTGGTAGTTGGAATAAAAGGATAAACTTTAAAATATAAGAGGTAACTTTTTTTATTGAAAACATATTCTAACTTTTGCAATACTTGTTTATAAACATAATTTTTCATTTTGTTATAGGTATATGTATGTATATGCATATGTTATATGTATATATGAACAAATTTTTTCGAATTTCCTATTCGACAGCAAGCTACGTATAGCAATGTAGTCTTCACGGGTGTACCGCCGGATAATGTTGTGGAAACACAATATTTCGACGGCTGGCTCTGCCGTCTTCTTCAGGTGTAGAGACATCTGTACTGGTCGGCTGACCCACAGATACTGAGATGGTTCGGGTGCCGCTCTTCCTTATATACATGTCCGCGTGGCCTCGGCAAATGCTTACTATGAGCCAGGCCCGCAACCAACTAGCGGCTGGTTGCCCGTGGGCGTGGCTAAGGTTCTTGTTCCAGCCCGAGCTAATATGAAGCCCCCTACGGCGGCAGCTGGACGGAAGTACAACGTTCTCTGCGCATATTTGCCAAGGCAGGTTTCCATGCCTCACTGAGAAATAGACCACTGTCTCTGTTAAATGTGTCGGCCAGTCGAATTTCGATCGCTTCTTTGATGACAGATTCCCAAAAATGATGTTCTACCTAATATCCTAACGTTATTGAACTCTACTTTGTGGGCATGGTCGTACACGTGCTCGGCGATAGCTGATTTGCTATACTGTCCCAAGCGGAGGTGGCGTTTATGTTCTATTCAAGCAACAGAATCCTGGGGTTTCTCCGCTGAATTTTTTCGCGTTGCAAAATTGGTAAATGTTATCCATTTTTCCGATTTACTATGTGGTTGTTTTTGTTATCTCGTTTTGTCCGGTCTTCGTGGCATGTTTCATTTGTAAGGTTATACTGTTTACTTGTCCTCGTCCGCGCTTCTCGTAGGGTGATAATTTCATGGGCGGCTTGCGTTCGCAGTCATTTATTGTAAGATTGTGTCACAATTCGTAAGTCTTTAATTCGTTCATAAGATTGTGTCACAATTCTTAAGTCTTTAATTCGTTCATTTCGTTGTTCTTCGGTTTCTCTGCTCATTCACGTTCGCTGAGAACATAAACGTGCCTCGCGCTCTTCAACTGTTACGTGTTTTCGGTGTTATTTTTGTTTCGTTCGTTGACAAAGTAAACGTGCATCACGCTCTTCGACTGTTTCGTTTTCTCGCTGTTCTAGAGGGCGAAGCTTCCAGCCTTTCTATCTTCAAAATCACGTCCTTCAGATGAAAACGGAAACCTTCTTCATGGATAACGCCATATAACTCCCTTGATCGAACCGGGACTCGTTTTTGAGTTTTAGCGGCACGCACATTGTACACTTACTTTTATAATATATATTGATTATGTGAATCAGTATGGGCCTATTGGTTTATATTTTAAGACTGTCTCCTTTTCTATGATGTATTGCGTGACTGTGTTTTTTCATCATTTTGTTAATAATTTACTCAAATTGTGTAAGGAGTAGGAAGGAGAGGACACTAAGTTCAAAAATGTGGAACTAGATAGCAGAATTGTATTTAAAGCGCAAAAATGCACATATCCGCTACTGTTGTCTCGTAGTGTGCCGTGAAGAGCAGTGGTTAGCCACCGCACGTCGAGGACGCTGTAACGAGTCGTCGAGAACAGAAGGCCCAGCTGGCGCAGTCGAGATGAGAGAGGTCGAGTATCGACCGTGGCAGGTCGCTGAGTGCCACCTGCGGCCTCAGGTGTACCCTACTAACGAGCGGGCAGGGCGTCCCGCTACAGGTGAATCGATACCTCGCCGGCAATAAGGACCAGCCGACCGGAAGTGAAGACCTCTTTGATCGCGTCCGTCAGGCCTCGGTCCGCGCATCCATGCGGATGACGATGGATACATGCTGAAGATTCTTCCTTTACACATGTATCAACACACTAGTGTTACAGGGCCATCGAAACTTCTCTTAATGACGCAAAAAACCTATAATTTTACGTGGTCCAGTGACTCTTCACATGTACTATCCTAAGATATTTTTTTAACCGTAGAGTCTGAGATGTGGTAACTGAACCAAACATGTTGCAGGACTAGTTACCGTACTGCGAAGAGATGAGTCAAAAAAATTAAAAATACTGGATACCAACAGAGTTTATTAATTAAATAACTACTTACATACATTTCCGTCTTTATTATCCTTAATAAGCAGAAATTGAACAATTTAGAAATGTTAACAGTTTATCTTATATCTTTAAACGAGCAATTCTTGTATATAAACATATATTTATTTTGGATCTCGGAAACGACAATAACGATTTGCATGAAATTTCATATTTAGATAATATTTTGCTTTTTAAGTTTATATAAATAGTTGTCTTCCCTGCAAAACCCCATTTTTTTACAAAATGTGAACAATTTTTGCTCTTGGTATCTTGAAAATACCTGTAACGCAATCTCGTAGACGATTCAGGTACCAGCAACCCTACTAATGTTTTCTCTTTGGTTTCAAGGAATTCATATATTTAAACGAACATTTCTTGCATACATTTCTTTTAAAAAATTGTCTTTGTTAGAGGTAATACTTTACTTTGCAAAACTTCTTTGAAAATAAGAATGACCGTATATCAAAAATCAATATTTATGAATTGTAAATAGTTGTTATCTGTCTTACCTAGTTGTTATCTTTAAATACTACCAGTTTAATTGTAAAACATTTAAAAAGTAGATATTTAAAAAATAGATACTGGCTATGTCAAATGATATTTTTTTTCAAACTTATAAAGAAAAATTAACACCACGTTGTGTCTACTGTTTTATCTTTGGTTGTTGCATAGGAATCCTTGTATACTAGCTCATCCGTGTAAAACATTTAAAAAGAAGAAGATATTTAAAAATTGGCTTTGACCAAAAGTGATTCTTTACAAAACTTCTTTGAAAATAATATTAGCAGTTATAATGTAATCGTCGTTTACTTTTTGACTACATGTGTATTTAACACAAACATCAATATTACTGAATTGTAAAAAGTGGTTATCATGGTGCTGTGCAAAGTACGGCCAGTAGAAAAATTGTTATTTAGGGATGAAAATGTGATTAACGCACTCCTTAGGCATTAGTACTCAAGAAAAAGTGTACGCGAAGTCGACAAAACAAGTAAGACAAGAGTAATACAATGCATTTCGTATGATTACGTGCCGTATTAGCCAATATGTAGCAGCCATCTTTAACCTGAATGTGTTGATTTTCAAGGAGCTTTATTAGCGGAGCATGTGGTTAGGTTTGAACGCAGCCTGGACCTGCATGAAGACTAATATTCCATGGTGTATCATGGTTTTTGAGTGAATAAGGTGGCTGCAGTAGCGAATTCTAACTATAATAACGTCACAGTAGGCTCGAGACGTCTATTGCGGCTAAGTCATCAATGTGCCTAATCTTGTTGTGTTTAGGTTGAATGGCAACCTGGATTAGAATGACTGCTAACATTCCATGATGCTTAGTGGATTCTGAGTAAAGAAAACAGCAGCCACACAAAATTCTGACTATAAAAACGTCACAGACGACTCAAGATGTCTATTAATACACAGGCAGTAATGTGCTTAATCGTATGTTTTGGCGCTAATTGTAACTTTGTTACATATTTTACGGTTTTCGGGTACATTTTCCTTAAAGTGCCAAGGAAGCAGCTAGCCGTATTTTCAACCCAATTTAACAGTTTTCTCTACTAGCCGTACTTTGCACAGTAACCGGTTATCATTAAATACTACCAGTTCAACTGTAAAACATTTTATGTATGTAGGAGAGAAATATATTGAATGTATAACAAATATGGAGCGGTCTGACAGCTCAAATCTAATTAGTGGGGAAAAAAGTGGTTTCTGCGCTAGCTCTAAAAAAATTCTGGCTACGATCCCGTGTTCAGATCCCGGTGGTGGCAAGAATTTTTAAGATTTGTATTTGATCATATGAACTACGCTGGGACGTTCTGTGGTTCGGAATCCACGTTAAATTGTAGGGGTTCCAGAGGAAAGGAACCTTCAGGTTATACTGACTACATATTTAATCTGTCCAATCTAATTCTATTATATGAGCATCTCTTGTAAATAGATAAAATTAATTTCTCACAAACTTCTCTAAGGAGGTTGATGAAATATTGCATACTGAACAGAAATCGAAAGTTTCCGAGCAAAGAACGGTCACCCAGGAACTAAAATTTAATTTTTCATTTGTTGTCAATGTTTTCGTTTGAATAAAATTGTCTGACGTAACTAGCTGAGTTAATCCATCCATCAAACATGATGTTCCGGCGGTCACAAACTCTTCCGCCATTGTCAAGTGACTTGACAATGACGACAGATATTGCGACCGCCGATCGTCATGTTTGATCGATGGACTAACTCGGCTGGTTACCGGAGAAAATTTTATACATTTTCAACACCAAGAAAACCTGCAGTCTTATAATGGTTTCCTGTATTGACTCTTACCAACTAGTTTTCAGATTAAGACTATTATTTGGTAATTCGAGTAAACAATCAAAGCGAAATTTTTATCTCTATTTATAATTTGCATCACTACCGCCCTTAAACAAATTGTTGGTTTCCTCGTCCGTACCGTTTACTAAACCTTTATTTCAGTTTTAAAATATATTTAGTTTGCAACAAATGAAAATACAAAACGATGACAGTTGAGCTCAGAGGGGAGACAAAAGAGGCAATAGTTGAACGTTTGTAATAACTTCTCAGTATCTAAACAATTCTTACAATACTTTGAGAAAACGTCTGCAAAATTTGCACTTTTCTTCAGAAAAAAAAAAAAAAATAAGTAGGAATTTAAGAGCTGAGAAACAATATTTCATTCTTTACTAACTTTTGGTCTGCACTGAACATGTGTTCGGTGGTGATAAGTCACAAATAAACAATCACATAAATGTGCAATGTCGCTTGTGTTTAATTAGTAAAGAAATTTTTTAAAAAAATACGCTTTTGTCCTCTGTATCATCCAGAATTATGTTCCTGACATATATAAAGTATACTGTATGTTAAGAGATGATACAAGCTTCCACTATGCAAAGTTTGGTTGAAATGTGTTCTTCAGTTTTTGCGAGATGAGCGCGCGGATCATACTTTCAGAATTTATAATTCTGGTTACTAAATAATTAGAAACTATGTTTTAATCTAGATTGAAAGTATCCAATACGTTACTCGTTGAAATGTGCTATCGCTATGCACAATTTCGTTAAAATATTTTTATTAGTTTTTGCATGATGCGTGGAATTTGCTGTTTTGGACTGTATATCGTCTGGAACATTTGTTCTATATCCTGTACCGTGACACAAGCTATCACTAAGTGCGCCAGTAGGGTCTATACAGGGAGTTACAAAAAGGTACGGCCAAACTTTCAGGAAACATTCCTCACACACAAACAAAGAAAATATGTTATGTGGACATGTGTCCGGAAACGCTTAATTTCCATGTTAGAGCTCATTTTATTACTTCTCTTCAAATCACATTAAACATGGAATGGAAACACACAGCAACAGAACGTACCAGCGTGACTTCAAACATTTTGTTACAGGAAATGTTCAAAATGTCCTCCGTTAGCGAGGATACATGCATCCACCCTCCGTCGCATGGAATCCCTGATGCGCTGATGCAGCCCTGGAGAATGGCGTATTGTATCAGAGCCGTCCACAATATGAGCTCTATCATGGAAAGTAAGCGTTTCCGGACACATGTCCACATAAGATATTTTCTTTGTTTGTGTGTGAGGAATGTTTCCTGAAAGTTTGGCCGTACCTTTTTGTAACACCCTGTATACAGGGAATCTAGGAATAAAACGATAATCCTGCAACCGCAGAAAGGTCACATCATTTCCTACTAGAATGACACAATTTTATTTTAATTAAAGTCTCACCATTTTCCAAGAATTGATTTTTTAAATATTTTTTCGAAACATGTGACTTTTTTCAGTTTATTTCATGCCATTTCTACAAATTAAGACATTCTCAACCCTGTTTTTTTTTAATTTACTCAAAGTATTTGAGTCAACTAAAACAACGTACTTAAAAAAAAAAACGCTAAAAAACATTTTAAAAATCTTAAATGGTGTAATTAGTTATAAGTATAAGAGGGTATAGTTACTAATTAACTAAAATGTTTCTTTTATGGTTGCTCAATCTGCTAAAGAGACCATTGTGCATTTTAAACATGTATTAAAAAAAATATGAAAATTATTTAATAAAAGGTTGTTTCCTTTTTTTTTGCTATCGTTTGCATGCAAATAATAGACAGAATAAATGCAAGTAATATTTTTTATTTCGTTAATCATAAAAATTGATCAAAATGGCCGCCATTTGCTCTTATGCACGCCCTAAATTTTTTGATACACGATCTTTTTATGCGGCAAGAATAACCTTTGCGGGTAATGTGTTTTCAAACGCAGCTGTGTGGTCGAAGTTACCTCCGTCGCATAAACTAAATGTTTTAGACAGCCACAATGAAAAAAAAAATATGTATATAAATAATCCAATGCATTCAGGTCCGGCTATATCGGTGGCCGTAAGATAAGGCTGAGCCGCCCGATCCACCTTCTTGGGTTCGTTCCATTTTTACATATTTTTTAAAGTTTTTTTTTTAAGATTTAAGAAAAAAGTCCATGACTCAAACATCCTTGAGTAAATTTAAAAAAATGTCTTAATTTGTGGAAACGGTATTTAATAAACTGAACAAAGTCACATGTTTCAACAAAACAAAAAAATCAATATCTCGAAAATGGTGAATATTTTATTAAAATAAAATTTTGTCAGACAGTAGGAAATGATGTGACCTATCTGTGGTTGCAGGATTATCGTTTCATTCCTGAACACTCTGTAGATATGCAGACAGACATAAATTCCATATTTCATTGTTTTGGAATTTCTACCCACGGCTACTGTACAATTCAGTTAATCATTCTGAAATACATTTCATGTACAGACACAACTAGTCTACAATTTTATTACTTAGTCTATATGAAGATCAAGAATTCTGATCTCTACATTGTCATTTTTGAAATGCTTACTTAGAGGTATCAGCAAATAAATATAGGAGGGTATGATGACTAACACCTTAACTACTGTTGGCGACAAACGTAATAGTTCGTGCGCAGCTATGTATTTCTTTTCTTTGTTTCAAGATAATTATTTTGATATACACTCAGAGATCAAGAATAGGTACTTGGAATGCTATCCAAAATGCTGATAATGTCTGTAAAATTTTCATTTCGCGTATTCAATTCCATATCATCTTTCCATATGCAAAATCAGAAAAATTTGTGGAATACATTAAATTATAGATCAAATTTTCTTCCCAAACGAGTATAGCATGGCCGTAATATGCGGGAGCCTTCCCTGCATGAGATATGATTATGTTCCATGAAATATATTAGCACTATTAAAGTCCTACATTTTTCCAGATTTTATAGATGGTTCTTTTTTCCCTAGAGATGAAAAGGACGGAATCTATAGCGACGTGATGTTATTATAAAATATTATTAACTACACGTTTTTATTCTTGTTTATTAGAAACAAAATCACATCAGTAACGCTTGGAATGAGTGGAAGATATTCCAAGGATTAATCTCTTCGTCTTCATAGCAAGTTGCGTTTAATTTATTGATTCTGCCGCATAAAATAACGAACGAAAACATAAGTAAACTGGACGTTATTACTTGTTGTTTCTCTTCTAAAGTCAAACAGAATTTCAGAAAGTATCGCCGTTGCACCTTGAATGTTTAGTTGTCAACGACGAGCTCTGGGGATTCATCTTAACTCATTATCAACACATCGTATTTCTACATCCATCTAAAACGACGAGGTATGAATTTTCAGCTGAGAAAACAAGTAGATTTTGTTGCTGCATTCGTCTCTAAATAACCAAATGGTGTTCTGTTTCATTCATATCCTCTAGAATGTGGCTGCTGTACCCCATTCTCTAAATGTTCTAAATAAATTTAAATGAAGTTTTCGAGTATTCAAGCAAAATTAACGTTGCACAATATGACTGATTAAGACGATGACTTAGGACTACAGGAAAATTAAAATAGCACTGTAACATTTATATATGTGTAATTTTGTAGGCCATTTTTCCATCTGTTGTTTAAATAATTAGTTTTTAATAAATAACGCCAATTGTTTATACGACAGTTTTGGAAATAAAGTCATTTTCTAATAAAAAAAAATTTCTTAAGAAACATTTTCTAGTTCAATTGTTATAATCAAAACAGTCTTCAAATAGAGATTTCGGATTTGCTTTCGATTTCTCTATCTGTTCTCCCGTAGTCCCTTCACCCTGAACCCTTCGATTCCTCTCGAAACGCTGCTGCCAATTCCGCTGGGTAAATCGAGCTGTTCGTGTTTCGCGCTATCTGCACCAGTCCAACCTCCAAACTGAGCCGACCAGAGATAACTCAATAAAGCCGCTATAGGCGATCGTATCGCACTGTAATTGAAAAGTTTCTGTACACAACACCGTCTCCGAAACTCATTTCCCCCTAATCGTGTATTTTCAGTCGCTATTATTACTGAAATCTGTGAATGAAACGCAAATACCAATGTAACACATGTAATGTCTTCAATATTGTGGGCAGATTAAGTCCATTCCTTTCCAGTTACTTGTTTTGCGAGATTTTTTTGCTTCAGACTTGTACATGAAAAGATGTCATTGCTGTAACGTCTGCCAACAAAGATATATCAAAGTCGACCTTAATAGTCCCTATATTTGTAAATTATATAAAAGAATACAAACTTAAAAATATTACATGAAGTTTAGAGATGTGAATGTAGGTTTTGTCTGTTTGGATTGCTGACAATAGCACTACACCCGAAAAATAAAATCAATTATTTGTATGTATATTTCTGAAATTCTTATAGTGCGGACGCCGAAGTATCACTTTTTTTCTGCCTGAATGAGCATTTAATCAACTATAAATTAGGCAGAGACTCAACTAACTTCTTTCCCCGTTAACAAACCACCGTTGGTAAAGTATTACATATTTAAAAATATTCACTGCGAATCGTTACTTTCCCCACAGGTGGTTGATTGACATTAGAGTAAGTTTTTTTATCTAATTATTTAATGTTATTGGTATTAAAATGTTTAGTTGCTGGGGTCACATCCCACTTCCATCCTGAGAATGCTCGATGTCTCACCTCAGAAGTTATGCTTCCTACAATGGGGTGTTAGTCATTGAATTCTCTATAACTGCAGCACTTCGCCGATATTTTACTCCAGTTGCTGTTGCCAATTACCTATTCTGAAGATCTATTTTGGATTTTCTATATTTATTTCTGTAAATTCTTATTTGTGGTCTAAACAAAAACATACAGTTTTCGTTTGTAACACTGAAGAATCTCCCTTCAGTTATCCTTCTGTCGTTAGAAAAAAAAAATATTTTTAATTACAAGACTGACTTTCTCCCAAGATAATAAGTGAATGGAAAATATCTTGCACAAAAACGTTTCTAGCTAACAATTAATTTTATACAAGTATACAGTGACAATAGTTAGTGACTAACTAATCAGTCATAACTAATCAAGTAATATAGTTTCATCCCAAGCTCTCTTTATATATTTCGATTTCTTCATCCATTCCTATTCTATCGAATGCATAAACTTTATATCTTATTCCCTGTATTACGTATTGGAGGATTGACACTAATATTTAATTTTACAGTGATTTTTCTAAAAGCAATTCAAGAAAACCACTACGTTTCACAACATTTAAATTATTACTGTTGATATAAATAACATACGTGTTTCAATCACAGAATCAAACATCATTTTCAGTAATATCAATTACATGTTATTGTTTCTCGTGTTTGTTTTACACTGTTACAAAATAAATATATAACAGGTTTTTCAATTATACAAATTTGAAATCTTACGCAAGGAATAATATTAGACATATCTAGAAATTTTTAGGAATTATTTCTTATACTACGTTACCAAGAATTCTACTAGATATTTAAGTTAAGAATTTCAAATCGAAGCTCTGAGATATAAAGGGAGCACATGGTTTATGGCTTAACTGTAAATATAAATCTGTTTTATAGCATGTCAGAATTTTAATATCTGAAGGTCGTGATATTCTGTAATCTACATAGAATGGTAATTTACTTTAATGAAATAGCTCAGAGTGACTAATAATTCTTGAATCGCTTTGAGATGAATTATAGTCCCAATATGAATTCTTACAGCAACGGAACGTTTTCTGATAAATTACCGATCTGAACCATATGGTGGGTGCCTTATTGGCGAACAAGGAAATATGAAAAACTCAATAAAATTTTCGGATGATCACTTTTCAAGAACGGTGTAAGTTTCTTAGTACAATTCAGCATATCTGTGTATCGTCTAAAAATATCTTTATTTAACATTTTATTACAATATGAAATACACGATAGTCGAAATTAAGACTAATGAAAAGGAAAAAAACATTCTAGATCTTGATTCCTAAGACTTAAGCGGCGTTCTTTGTTCATGATTAATAGCTTTTCGGGTTATGCCGCGTTGTTTATTGAAATGTCTAATAGTCCAGTCAAATAAGGATTAAACCTCGAAATGAAAGATAACAAGCTGAAAATGTGCATAAATCTTTGTTTTGTTATTTTATAAGTTGGCTCAAAAGTCTCATAGAATCTCGTGTATGCTAGTCACGATATTCAAGGGTAAAGGTCACAAAAAAACGGTTTTCTTTTCAAATATCTCGCTTCCTTTACTTTAAATGTTATTTTGAGTTATTATAAAAGTTGTAGAGCATAAAATTCTCTACAAATTTCGTCATTTACAATATTTCATAGATTTAACCCTTCTTAAGATAGAGCGTGGAATGTGGGTAGTGCTTAGTCATATGGACTATAACGCTACTGTACGATACGTTAACTGTAAAATCCTATATACAGTACGATTTATAATCTTAATTATTTATTCATAATGTTGTAATTATGAATAAACTGTAATAATTTACTAATTAATAAATTTTACTTATGGACATTAAATTATTTATAAATCATATATTAGTTTAATATTAACTTAATTAATGTTATTAAGATATTTAAATTAAATGGCTTGAATACACTTTAATTATTTTTTAATTTGATGACCGACAGTTTATCATAAATCTATTACAATTCAAGTTAATATAATTATAGGGAATTTTGTTGTTGTTATTGCTTATGTCAAGTATACAGCTCAAAATACTTCAAGTTCGTCGTCGTATTCCTCTTCTTGTCGCTTTCTTAGTCATTATCATTGTCGTCATCCATTAAATTTGGTTCTAAAGCTTCAAGGATTTCTGGTACATATTTACTTTCTTCATCCAGATCATCTGGTTATAATGAAGCGTTGAGGCATGCTTGTCCATTACACTGATCACAAACTGAGAATCATTGCTACTGTACTTTTCTGCACCCGCAATTAGAACCACAGCCTTCATTGTAATTACAACTTCATTTTGCAATATCCACCCCCATTCCTTGGATTCTAAATTATTCTCTAACCAAGTTTGGATCTGATAGCAGACACGCTTGATGTGTTGTCGAGTTGCTGCACTTATAAGTGGAAGAGTGGTTAACTGGACTGGTTTGTTGAATTTAGCTGCTTTGATAAATTGGTTATATCGAAAATTGTCTATACTGTATTCTGATTTTGGAGCATTATACATTGCTAAAAAGACACGTACAATGTTTCTAGAGGACAGTTGTCTTGCTGAAAAACGTGAGCTGATTGACCAAAATCGGAATGTTTCTCGAAGAATTTTAATAATTGATAGTTTTCCTTTTTTAAAAAGTGCATATGATGTGATCCGCTATAAAAGAACTAGTATACCGATATCTTTTCCTATGATGTAGACTTTTGTTGTGTAGATTCTGCAATGGCTGTTTCGAACATCAGCATCATCTCTGGCTTGTTTTCTAGCGATGTTAACAATTTTTAATTTCTTAATAAGCATTACAATAAAGTTATTTATTGCATTGGTTTGAAAAATTAAATTTCTTGCTTGATTGGCACAGTCATTGTTTCATCCAAAACACGCTTCAAAGACCTTGAATGGCCTACAGTTCTTATTATTTTAAAACTTGAATCGCAATAAATTTATGGTAAACTGTTTGGAGATAAAAAATAATCAAAACGCATAGAAACTATTTGATTTAAATCTTTTATTGATATTAAATGAATGTATGATATTCATAAATTACATAATGTCAAAAAATACAATTAAATAATTACAGTTTTCATAATTATACCATTGTTAATAAATTATTAACATTATAAATCATAGTCTATTGGATTTTACAGTTAACGTACCGTAAGTAGCGCTATCGTCCATGCGGCTAAGCGCTACCTACTCTCCACGCTCTATCTCAAGAAGGGTTAAATCTATGAAATATTGTCTATGACGAAATTTTTAGATAATTTTTACTCTACAACTTTTCTAATAACTCAAAATAACATTTAGAGTAAAGGAAGCGAGTATTTGTAAAAAACCGTTTTTTGTGACCTTTGACGTTGAATATCTTGACTATCGTACACGAGATTCTATGAGACTTTCGAGCCAACTATTAAAATGTCCAAAAAAAGGTTTGTGCAAATTATCAGCTTGTTATCTTTCATTCCGAGGTTTGCCCCTTTTTTTGCCTTATTTCACTGGATTATAAGCTTTCGGCTGATATCCTACACCCTTCTTCAGTGATGCTGTTTACGTTCTGGCGACTGTTGCTACGTCAACATAAACATAAACAGTATATCTGAAGAAGGCTGTAGGTACATTGCTATTCATTATTGTAATGAATAATTGTGTTGATTGTTTACTATCTGAAATTAGATTGTTTGCAGATGACATAATACTGTATAAAAGAATCAAAACGATAGAGGATTGTAAACAGTTGCAGGGTGATCTGGACAGGATATCTAATTGGGTTGGTAAACATGGAATGAAGATAAATGCAAAGAAGAGTCAGCTTATTAGATACACAAATAAAAAACAAAAGGTTAATTGTGAATATAAGGTGGGGAAAGAATTTCTTGCTGAAGACTTGAAATGTAAATATCTTGGAATTACTTTTGATAACAAACTTAACTGGGCAGGACACATAGCACAGGTGGTAGGAAAAGGTTTCAAAGTTCTGCACTTGTTGGAGAGAGTGATAGAGGGGATGTACGAGAGAAGTCAAGGAATTGGGTTACAAAACTTTGGTCAGACCATTGCTCGAATATGGTAGTGTAGTATGGGACCCTCATTTTACGTATCAAATACAGGAGTTGGAGATGGTGCAAAAAAGGGCTGCTAGATTTGTTTCTGGAAATTATCGCAGAATGCAATCAGTGACGGATATGATAAAGGAGCTGGAATGGGATTCATTGCAAGACAGGAGGAGGATGAGGAGGGTCATGGGAGTGTACAGGGCATATACTGGCGACGAGGCATGGAAAGATATTGCAATAGGTATGAAAAGTAGTGCATGGAAGGGAAAAGATGACCATGACCACAAGCTGGCACTCGATTTCAGGCACAAGGGTGTGGGAAGATTCTCTTTTTTAGGTAAGGGTGTCAGGGATTGGAATGAGTTACCAAGAGAAATGATGAATAATTTACCGAAAACTCTGAAAGAATTTAAAGATAAAATTTGTAGAGCGCAAATGTAGGTAGGTGCAGGATAGGGGGAAGATGGGTGTGTAGGGAAATTGCCATCGGAGCCTTTGCTCCATTGCAATTCAATTAAATTAAATTAAATACCAGCAGAAAGAGTAGATAATTCATTAATAGAGCTGTAAAAAGTAACGAGAAATTCTGTACCCGTATGTATTCGTTACTAAACCAATCAATACCCGCTACTTTCGAATCGTTACTCGTTACTTTCGGTACAATCGAACAATAGCATGAAGCATTGTATCGAGTCGCGCCGCGTACGGGTTAACTTCGTTACTATCGTATCGTTTCGTTACTTTTGGTACAATCGAACACTAGCATGGCCGGCCTCGGTAGCGTAGGGGCTAGAGTGCTAGCTCCGCGTGCCGAAGGCCGCCGGTTCGAATCCGGCCGCGGGCATGGTTGTTAAGTGTTGTGTGTCTGTGTGAATGTCCTGTCCGTCCTGTGGCGTCTATACACTGAAAGCAATTATAATTACCTTGAGCTGGCTGTATGGCCTCCGTTGCCAAATGCCATTTAAAAAAAAAAAAAAAAAAAAAAAAAAAAAAAAAACACTAGCATGAAGCATAGCATTGCATCGTATCGCATACGGGATGACTTCGTTCATACTTGGTAAAGTTTAAGTAAATTTTTTATTTAATAAAATAAGTTTAGCTAAGTTGTACATTCGGAAAAAACTTAAAGTCAAGTAATTAGCACATGGAACTTACGGAAAACCTCTGAATGTACACTTGATTTACTGTAATGAATATTATATTCGAAAGAATAATCCAATTTCAAAACAAACACCTGTTTGCATACAAAAAGAAAAAGGACCTTACATTGACAATAACTAATGACGATTATTTTTTAAAATAGCCTGCTCAAAACCCTGCAAAGAAGCCTGATGTGATAATGGGACATTTATTTAACAAATATTATAATCTCATCTAATTATTTCATTTTCAAATAGGAGGTTTCACCACTGTCTTCCTTTACGGTTTTCATATAATTTTTTTAAATTGTTCATCTTTTTGCTATAGGTTTGTTAAAATAAAAGTGGACATACTATCAAACCGGGCCTGCAGGCAAAATACTATTGACTCCCGCATTAATTGTTTCATTTTAAAACTATCAATATTCAAAACTTTTAAATCAATAACAAAGGTTCAGGACAAACATGCGATTAGATTAATTGTTGTTGCGTCGCGGTTACAACAAACATTAAACATCAAAGCCAGAATCACATTGATAATTGATCACATGGATCCTGCGGTAATAATACAATAACTAACACCAAGATAAAGGAATTAAGTCATTGTAACTTATTCTTTGTTTTTGGAATTCTGGAACTACGAAAAAGGGTTGCTAGATTTGTTTATGGCAATTATCACAGAATGCAATCAGTAACAGATATGATAAAAGAGCTGGAATGGGATTAACTGGAAGACAGAGAAGGGTGAAGAGGGTCATGGGACGTATATTGATGGTGAGGTATGGAAACAGATTGGTGTAAGAATTAAAAGTAATGCTTCGAAGGTAAAAGATGACCATGACCACAAGCTTGCACTCGATTTCAGGCCCAAAGATTTAGGAAGATTCTGTTTTTAGATAAGGGTTTCAGGGACTGGAATAAGTTACTAAGAGAAAATATGAATAATTTACCAAAAACGTTGAAAGAATTTAAAGTTAAAATGTGTAGAGGGCAAATGTAGGTGGATGCAGGAAAGGGGGGAAGATGGGTTTGTAGGGAAATGGTCACCGGAGCGAGCGCTCCATTGTAATTTTATTAAATATTATTAGAACATAACAAGTGCAGATATGTATATCAAAAACTATTAGAAAACTCTTTTATATTGTGAATTACACTATAAAAAAATAGAAGGTATCAATTCTTAAAATAAACAAATTTCACAATTGTTTGAATTCAAAAACATCACTAATGAACTATCAATAAATAAACAGTAACTATCTCAAACTATCCATATAAATTTTAATGTTAAACAAAATAAAAAGTACAAAATTAGTCTTTACGTTGGTAAAATTAGTTACCTGCAGGAGCTGGAACGTGTTTGTATCTATATGACAAATGCGAGTAACGAAACATGCGAGTAACGAAATGAATTTGTGAGTAACGATTCGGTACTTCGAGTCAGGCGACGAACCCGTTACTCAGTAACGAATACATCGTTACTTTTACAGTTCTATTTATTAAACAACGCGGCATAACCCAAAAAGCTATTAATCATTCTATATCTTGTTTTTTATTTTTACAGAAATAAAAACCTTATACCTGAGATACTAGTTAAAAACGGCGGCCAATGTTAATAAAAACAATGTTTATTGTAATTATTTAATTGTTCATCGGTATAATTATTAAATTTTTAGTGTAGTCGGTCGATTACCATCAAATTCGATCAACCTTACGTTAGGTCTTTCGTCAATTACGATTTCTTGATGTCCTGTCCTGTCGCAGAAGCCACGTTAGGTCTTTGGTTTCTTGAAATAACAAGTTCGAGGAATCAGTTTTCAGTTTGTTTATTTTCCGTGCGCCTTACAACAACATTACACAAGCATTGACTCCAAAGATACTAAGTACGAACAGACAAACGTTCCAGCCATGCTAACTTTCATTTGACTTGCAACCCTTCAAACTAAAACTTTCAAAACTAAAATTCGTGTCTGCCGTTTATTTTACATAGGCAATACAGAAATTTCCAGAATAATACAGAGATAGCAGCCCGATTTTCCTCGAACGGAGACAACGCAGCTAACAATCAAAATCACATTAAAACAATCATAATAAATACAAAATCATTCACAATCATCAGGAATCACGCGGAAATGAAAATTAAAGATATTTACAAGTACAGTCTTTAAACACAAAATTATTACCTACATAAATCAGTCTAAACCATTGTATATTGTCCTCCAATACACCGTAGGTCGCATCAGTACTTACAATTACAAACTTTTAGTTAATTTTTCGTGCATAATACAGTCCTTGAACATATCGAAAATAAAATTTACATAATTTATCTCCATGAAACAATATTGATTTAACCAAAATCACAGTTAATCACAAGAAAATATACAAAACTATATTTACTCAACTCACAGTTTGCTACACATAATTCTTAAAATACAATTTCATTATAGGGCTTGGTCTGAGGGCCGTTATGCTTGGAGAAGCTGTTGCCAGGAGATGCATTTTATACAGCTACATTTCTAATCCCACTGAGTATACAGACAGGTGGAGATCGAGGGATGGGAGAATACTTCCTTGGAATAAAATTTACAGACACGTTGATGTACTTTGGCAAATTTCGTTCCTCCTACTCAAAACCAACCAAACATTTTAATGCGAAATGAACAAGATGTTATAAGATATTTTTTGTGCTTTCTCCGGACACGTATTTGTTCAAAGCTACAAACAATCCTCCCATTTTTAAAAAAGATACGCATTTATTCGGTCAGGAGTACACAAAATAACTGTAATCACACTAATTTTCTAAGCTTTCCTTTGTGTTTCCTTTCCCTGTTTGTATTAGACACTAACTACAAGTCGTAATGCAACGATCACATAACTTTCAAACGATTAGTGCTGTCTCAAAAATTTTAAACTCGCTATAAATTTTTTTCTATAAACAACTTCTCTATAACCTGAACAGACGCTCACAAAGACGAAGATAACAACTACTTACTTAAATTGTCACTCAGATTTTTCGCTTTGTGAAAAGGGTGAATATAAGGGATGACTGCATTTGTCTCAATCATAACAATTCATTCATGAGACTTTCCCACACACACTCATCTTAAATGCGTAACCTCAAAATTCAGAGTAAAATCTTTTTTTTATTTTTTATGTCCTCTTCCCGCTACGTAACAAGACTTATTTCAGTAGTTTCTGGGTATGTTTCAAGTGACAACATTAAGTTCATACAAATATATCACATTTAAAAGTGTTATATATCGTACATAAATGTGCTAATTACAAATTTTAAGGCACAAGAATACACATATATTCCCAAAATAAATCATTCGTAAGCTGCGGAAATGAGTAGAATGCAGGATGTACATTTTTTTATTCTTAGCGCTACTATTTCCATTAACGTATATCAATATCAAATCACAAACTCATTGAATTTGACACATCTATTCTTGACTACCTTAAGGGCATCTAAAAATATAAAGCTCCTTTAAAATATTGATATGGAACTTATGCTTCGTGACATTATTTTATCTCTACATTTGAAAACTAAGCAACAATACTAGATTGCGTCGATGTATTTCCTTTTCAGTTTGAGAAGGATGCCTACGAAAATGAAATTGACCTTCACAGAAAAAGTTAAATGTTAGAATTTATTTGTCAGACTGAAGCATGCTGTGACGGTACATCATTTAGAGTATTAGCTTGGTAATTGAAAGTTGTAGGTTTACAGCCGACACGCGAAAGTTGTTTGCTTGGTATGGAATCTGCTGATCGACAGCTCAAAGTACAAGTAACACCTGCTTTGCTAAGAACGCAATCCATGAGTCTAGCAGCGATGCGGACTCACCAGATCGGTTTCACTTCTTCGGACACGGGCAACAAGTAAATGTCAGGGCTTCGGATTTTTTATTCACTACACCAACAATCACTACACCGCAATCTCTTTTAGTTGTATTTAGTAGGGCCAATAATCATCCCCCTGTTTAACGTTACCAGGTTATAACTTTACATCATCTACTGTAACTATGATACGGTTTTCTGGTGCAGATTAAATGACGGTTCCATAGTTGCAAGTAACCCTTAGCTGTCCACTCCTCTCCTACAAGTATCCACGGCGCACACATTATTCACAATGTTCACATTACTTCAATAGTTAGGTGCCAGATTTAATCACAGAAGATTTGAAGAAAACAAGAGATCAAGAGCGAAGATATTCTGAGCAAGACACAATCATTGATACCCACATAAGAGTTAACCACTGAGACATCATTACCATACGAATTAATTTCAACCAAAACTTTCGTGAAGTTAACTTCTATAACTTTGCCAGACTTTACCATTCAAGAATCAGATGTCTTATGTATATCATTTTAAGCAATTCCAACAATTATATCATTACTTAGCCTCAAATGTAGGAACCAATGGTTGAAATTTATCTTTCGACAATGACCCCACAATCGCCGACCGTTGCGGGGTGAAACTTTTTTGGATAAAATACACTTGGTATCCGTTTGAGCATCATCGACTCATAAAAAAACCCTTTATGTGTTAAACAACAAAGTAATCGCGCAACTCCACACATGATTTTCTCAGTGATGTTCAAAGAAGTAACTTTGTAATATGTAGTCTTTTCGGTTTCGGTTCTCTTTTCCGTGGATTGCTATGTTAAGTTAACCTGCGCAAGTCTTTTGTCGGAGCGGGAAGAAGTCTATTGAAATTTGGCGCTACCGAGTCGGCCATGTTGGTAGTTTGGTGTGATAGCCTGCGAGAATAATGTCTGCTAGAACTTTGAATTTCTGAAAAGGGGTTTTGGTTGGTAATTTCTCTCCACAATCTGCAATATTTTGGAAACGAGTGTTTGATTTGCCTACTCAACTGTTTAATGCAAATTTTGGTAAATGTGATTTTTAAATTAAAACTTTAAATATTCTGAAAGTGAACTGTTATAATTTAGTAGAAGAACCTTTTCTAGATTTGTGGTTTAGAAACAGATCTAGTGGCGATCTTCAAGCATTTAAGTTGAGTTTCTAGTAGGCTACATGGTCAAATTCAAATTGTTTTATGAAAATTCCGCAGAACTTTCCATTCACGTGATCTGTTAGTTAAGTCACCAAGGCGATACAACAACCCGGGTGTTAGCTTTGGGTCTTACAATCTGGACGGCACTTAACCTAGAAAGAACAATCCAGAGTAGATGCAATTACTGGATGTACACGTGGGGAATAATAGAGAACCCTTCTTGAGTGTGCGGTAACCACCAGCAAACCATTCACCATGTCGCCATGGAATGCCCACTTAGGAGATTCAGTGGTACAATGCATCATATTCACGAAGCAACCACAGAAGAAATTGAATGGATGCAATTGTTGGACATCAGTCTGTAGTAACATCCATGTTTGGTTTTATTAATTGTGATTCAATATAGTTACTGTTTTTGTATTCTTCTGTCATACGAAATAAACGTCTAAAACGTATCCAGAGCCAAAACATCAACAAAGGTATTAACAGGTTTGCGAATATACTAGCAGCTCTTCCATTCTAAGCAACCAATTTATATATGGCTGATCGTATGACTACAGCATTGATTCTTCTTAATGTAACGATTAAATATCCTGTGACTTAAAAAACAATATTGAAACAATTTGACTGAATCACTTCATAATACAATACAATTATAATACAATTATATTTTACTCCATAAAATATTTCGTCTGTGAGATTTTTTTTATATTCACTAATTACTTGATTAAATAGTAATTATAATTTTTTAATATTTTAGCGTCACCGGGAACGAGAATATACACAAAGTGTTAAGTCAATCTGACACTGGGAAGTTGTTGATGCTTCAATTACAAGATTTTCAACATAAGAATAGCCTATAACAGACATGTGAAACAAGCTTAACTGGGCAGGGCATGTAAGAGAAAATGGTTTCAATATTCTGCACTTGTTGGAAAGAGTGATAAGAGGATGTATGAAAGAAGAAAAGGAATTGGGTCAGAAAACTTTCGTCAGACCTTTGCTTGAATATGGTACTATTGTATGGGACCCACATTTTAAGTATCAAATACAGAAGTTGGTGAGGGAGCAAAAAAAGGGCTGCTAGATTTGTTTCTGGAAATTACTTGATCAGTAACAGATATGATAAAAGAGATGGAATGGGATTCATTGGAAGACAGGAGGAGGGTGAAGAGGGTCATGGGAGAGTTCAAGGCGTATATTGGTTATGAGGTATGGAAAGATGTTGGTGTAATAATGAAAAGTAATGCATGGAAGGGAAAAGATGACATTGGCCACAAGCTGGAACTTGATTTCAGGCACAAGGGTGTAGGAAGATTCTCTTTTTTTAGGTTAGGGTGTCAGCGATTGGAATAAGTTACCAAGACAAATGGTGAATAATTTACCAAAAACGTTGAATTTGTAGAGGCCATAAGTAGGAGGGTACAGGAAAGGGGGAGAAGTTGGGTGGGTAGGAAAATTTCCACCGGAGCGTGCGCTCCATTGCAATTAAATTAAATTACTGTAACATGAGCCTAATAGAATGATGAGGTTTTTGCTTCTCTATCTTTCACATGAGCATTTCGATTACCATGAACGTGATATGATTCACATTTTTTTTTACTTATGACTTTACGCCTCGTCGACGGCGAGGTCCTTAGAGGCGGGATGGGACTGGGGAAAAGGAACAGGACGGAATTCGGCCATGGCCTTTTGAACGAAGCATTCTGGTATTCGCCTGGAGTGTTTTGGAGAAACCATGGGAAAACATAAATCTCGATGCTCGGAGGGGGATTCGAACAGGCGTTCTCCCGAATGCGAGGCCAGAGCTATAAGATATGTTTCACAATTTGCAGTTCCATTCAACTGTTTTTTTTTTTTCACTTTATCCTATAATTGCTATAAAGTGAATGTAGGCGATTTCAGCATGTAGTATGAAGCAAGATATTAGACACTTAATGTATTCCAAATGGGATAAAATAAAATTTGGCGTAGAAGTTTGGACAGCATTGTCATTAAGAGTTTCACTAACGCTTCATGAGTGTGCGATAGCTTCGACTAAATGATGTGAATAAATGTTTGTTAGGAAGACAAACGTTTTTGCTTTAAATACACCATCGTCTCTGGCAAGACAGGTACTAAACCAATGTATTTCTGCTTAAATGCTAAATGTCCTGGAGTGGAAGGTATGGGAAAAAATTTAAAAAAAGGTTACATAAACTCAGCCGCAATACCTTTATATTTCAGCTGCCTTCTGGAACTATAGTCTATCATACAATATTCTCACCGAAGTGATCCTCGGGGACTAAATGGATTCATTGATGTGACTACGTAAACTCTAAAATATATACATAAGAAGCATAAAGAGAACATCAGCCAGGAAATACGGATTCTTGCGATTGTATGTTAAAAGCCCTTGTGACGTCTTTTGACCTCATTAGATGGTTAATAAGGATTTCTTATTTTTAAAAAAAATCTGTAATCATCTGCGAATCTGTAGACAACACTGTACTGTTCGCCCATATATCAAACTGGCGTAACTATCTGTCACGTTTACTTTAGAAATAAATTTACTGTTTAATAACAAAATGAAACACGAAGAATAGCTTTCGAACTGAATTAGAGTAATTTGCTAAAGTTGAAGCGCTTACTGCAGTACCTTTCCTGCGTGACAAATCTCTCGCAGAAGCATAAACAAATAGGAACGCATTAATAACATTTAAATTGGTGCCTGACATTTAAATCCGGTCAAATTTGCAAACAGCGGCTCGTTTAGAAAGAGAGCAACAATGATCAATTCGATCTGTAGAATCAAAAACTAGAGGTAAAATTTAATTGGTACTAATTTCGGATTGGACACTCAATATTTTTCAGAGAAGAGTGTGGATCAATGGATATCCGTCACTTTTGGTGAATAGAAAGTGTTATAATTCTTGATATGAAGTATAATAATGGTGGTCTCACTATTAGGTATCTATAGGCCCAGTGTAAAATTTCATTAGGTCTGTCAGCTCGTCATATTTATGAGCGCGTGCCAAAATTTCAGTTGTTTCAAAGGTTTTTTAGCTTCTTTGGTCATCGGCGAACAATTATCCTGAGATAAATGTCCAAAAATACCTCTAAATAAATTAATCAGTGCAGAAACCAGTGTTACATTTTTCATCGCTTCTTGAAAAGTGAAGCAAGTATGTTAGAACGGCCGAACAGAGAAGGATAAATTTGTGGGGCTAGTGATTCTTTTTCCATGCTTCTAAAAAGCTATTTTAAGTGCTGAAACGTATCTGAAATCATTTGGAGTGAAGAGTTTAATAGAAATTTTACCTGGTATAGCGTTTAGAATTTTCTGAGAAACTTTTCATGAGAGAAATCTTACGAAATATATAAATGATAAATAATTCTAGCCCGCTCAGTAAGCAGAGGCGGGTCAAGGTCATTCTGCTCTATCCCCATTACACTGCCCTCGTGATGATTAATGTCAGCATACTAGTATATCTCAAAAATTTATTTCAAAATGATTAAAAAGAAATGACCTTCATCATTAACATTAAAACAGATATCACCGGCCTTTGAAAATAACACTCACAGCACCCAGCCACTTTTGATTGTCAGAAATGCCTTCATTTTTAGTAATAAAGCAAAAGTTATTTGTAGCTTTGCTTACGGCTAGTGTTCAAAGAAGAGACCAGCTCTTTGCAATGACTGCAGATGTGTTGGAGAGGGAAATAGCGACCGTCTTAATGTTTGAATTCTGTATGGGGCTGAAAGGAATATATTTCCCACTTAGAGAAGTTTCTCCTCTTTCATGCGACGCTGAGAAATATCGGGATGTGCTACAGAGTTTCACATACCACAGGTCATTGATCTCCGTCGAATTTCAAATATCCTTCGGCCTCCATACATCACTGGAGTGGACAAAATACGACTTTCCGAGAGAAATAACTCTTACAAAATTTCATTTCTGTTGCTGTCCATAACTCTCTAACGTCACGGTGAGTTCAAGGTTCCTCCTATTTGCAGCTGATAAACCTTCTTTTCTTCCTCCACAGAACATCTGTTCAGATTCTGTGCCTCTAGAGTATTATTGATGCTGTTTTATGTTTCTGTCATGTACATTTTTGTCTCCTTTTGGTTTGAGCATAGCACATAAAGAAATTCAAGGAAACCGTGGTAAAATGAATTCTGGGTGCCCGGTTATAGAATCAAACTTCCTTTCTACAGAATGTGCTGCTCATCTCACAGGATTTGTTATACAAATATAAGTCTTTATCTCTCTAGTTTTCCTGCATAGATATGCTTTGTCAGATTTGGATCCTTGTGGCTACCTAAATTTTACTGGCAAGAACTAGTTGCTGATTGGGTTGAAAATCATACCGGTATTGTATTAAGTGAAACACTAGCGAAAGCTATTTATGAATCAATTATCAATCTTTTATGTTATTAATTTTAAGGAACCGAAACACAAATGTTCCTACTCGTCCGTGACGAATGAATATCTGGATAGATGCAATTTCTCTTCTCTAGCTGATTTTACGTTTCTGCTTTATTGTAACCTTTCTTTAAAAATGTACATAAGCAGCTTTAAAAAGACAACAGGTAAACATTTATTGCTTCCTCCACGAATGACATAGCAAAAAAAAACAAAAAAAAACACTAATGTCGTACGAAACGTCCGTTCCATAGTTTCATGGATATTATGCTTCACCTCACTTATTGAACACGATACGTCTAGTCTCTACGTTAATGATAGACAGATTTGAACTAACTTGTGGAATCTTCATTCTATTAAATTTCGTTCAATATTTTACTTTACGGTCCCTTTTTCAAATGCTTCTGACTAATCACTTGTTAGTAACACCATAAAACTTTCTCTAGACAAGCATTCTTCGTTAGTAATAATTCTTAGTAACATTTAGTTTAAAGTTTGGTGCTGCATTTGTACTGGATGACGTTCAGCTGTCTAAATTAACTTCTCGTTTAATAGATCTTCTACATTCATTGAAATTATTCAAATTCTTATGTTCCTGAATCTACTGTTCCGTTGCTTTTTGATTATGAAGTCTTTTCATCAGTTGAGGTATACAGTATGTTTACAGCAGGAAGGAATTTTGTGCCGTGTTTCTCATTACACCTCATTGAAGTATCTCCAGGTGGAGTATGAAATGCAGAGCTGCGTTTCATATTCCGCGACTGGTGCCGCAGTGTGTACTGCATAGAGATCCCAGGAAATGAACGCTAGGCTGAGAGCAGAGGAGCTTGGCTATAAACACTGTGCCCTGCGCCATGCTATGCGGCCGGAACCGTTATGCATGCAGATCTGGTAGGCATTACAGTGCCAGTTCTCGCGACAGATCAATGATCGTACAGCTCTCTGTCTCGAACTAATGATTTATCCTACTTCAAATGTTATCATGTAAAATCTAGCATTGCCACGTAAAATAAGTCATTTTCTACACACCTAATAATCTTCCCATCAAAAATTCATGTTACATATGTAGTCTGGAATAAACATAAGAAAACTGAAAAAAATTATAACTCCTGTACTTCGTTGGATAGTTTTAAAATCACAACAGTTGTCCGAACATATATAATGTATAAAAGACAATGTTCCTACGTGTATCCTCTACAGACTAAAAAACTACTGGACCGATGTACATGTGGGTTTTTGCAAAATGGTCCGCGTTCTCAGGAGAAGGTTTAAAGCTATTCAGATCCTCGATCTGACCAGTAGAAAGAAATCAACACTCACTCACAAGAAAAATTGTTTCAATGTGTACGACAGGTGCCACAGCAAACCGTTTCTTGTTTTTGTGGTACTGTTAATCAATATATATATAAAAGACAATATTCGTACTTGTGTTCTGTATAGATTAAAAAACTAATAATGTACCTATTTAAATATATAATTTTAACCGAAGTTAATATCAACCTTTCAGTTGTGTTCATTTAATCTTCATGTATAGGCCTACACACATCTAGCAAATAGCGAAGCATTTCCGGGTCAGCTAGTACTTTACATAGTAAGCGTGTTTCCGTCGTGTTCATAATATTTGTTCACATTATTACTACTAGATATAAACCATACAGCTTGACAAGTTTCAAGATTCAGTTAATTAAATGGATTTCTTTTAGATAAACGAAATATTGCATTGCATCTGTCAATAATAAACATAAAATTTATTTGTAACAGTGAAAAATTTATCCTTCTTTGTTAGCGTTTCATATTTTGTCGATGTAAGAGCGGGGAGAAAACTTGGGGCATAAAGCGGGAGGGAAATTGATGTAGTTTCTTGTGAAGAAATCGTATAATCATTAGTGATTTCGGGAAACCAATGGAAAGCAAATTATGGATGACCTGGAATTAAACGCGCGTCCTTTTGAATGCGAGGCCCTAACGTTAACCGCTTCGCACCAATGGTACTGTACTTGCTTCGTCATATCCTACGTTATAGAAGTTTTGCCTAATTATTAATAATTAATTTGCTAGCCATCTCTTCTCACGCACCAATTAAGTCTCAACTGCAAGATCTCTTTGAATTTTACATATCCACTTTAATCTTAAACAACAGCAACACATTTAGTGACTTTAAAAAATATTTTTAAGTTTACTTAAAAAGTAAATGCTGGTTAAATATTTATTGCAGTATTGCTAGTAGTCAAGCGAACGAATATTTTAGTTCTTAATGGCCCAGTAGATAAAGGACTTTTATTATTAGTGAGTAAACTGGAATATCTGTGAGAGCCACGCTGATGCAAGTTGTCGGAAGTAAACTGTAAACATTTTAAGAAGAAATAGATACCATGTTCATGTGAGGTAGAAGTTTTATGCTTAAGGTCACGAATCCGGTCGCTAGGAAGTCATAAAAACTTTAATTAACTCTTAAATAATAGTGTTCGAACTGTGTCTCTGCAGCAAAAAGTTCAATACATGTGATTTAAATATATATATATATATATATATTTGTATATATACGTTTATACACGGAACATTGACGGGTAACTTGAATACTTCCCAGACAGGAAAGGACAGATTTCGGATTAGACGAAGTTTTTTGCAAATACGATTACAGTCTTGGACGAAATATTTCATTTACAAAACAGATTTTCACTTGAGTAAAAAGTAGTTATTAGATTAAAGGACAAATTCCCTGTGGTCTGAACTTTTATTTCAAACTGGGCAGCAAAACCCGCAGCAGAAATTAGCTGCGGTATCTGTTGGCGATAGCTGGTTTCAATGTCGATAAACTGATCGATTCGTTCGTTGATCAAATGTTTGAAGCACAGACAACTCATTCATCAGTCTCGTAGCGGAATGTTTGAAGAGCGGTAATAGAGCTGTCTAAAACTTATGGAAGCTCGATTTCAGTATTCGTAGCTCCCAGAAAATATGCTTTATCAAGTATTGAGACAGTTAAGCAGCAAGTACTCGTTCCTTTGAGTTGAGATCTAACTTAATAATGCTGTTTCATAGCTCTTAATATAACCTAGTAAGTACTAAACTGCCGTGTGTTTCATAACATACACGTGGCCGCAGTGTAACCCTCCTTGTACTAATTAACAGAAATATGTATAATTCCACTATTTTTTAGTGTTGTTTTTGGAAATAATTCTACGAATATTATTAAACTATATATGGGTTTTATATGCAGCCAAAATCTGTTAATGCATAAATATTTAAACGATCTGTTTGAATTATTTTTTAAAATATTGAGAGAGAAATCCATGATTGATTAAAACTAAAAATAATTCGAATGGTGATGCTATTAAAAACGATACCATTAATGTATGAATAACTTCATTGTAAAATGTGTTTTCATTCGTTGATGCCTGCCTCTTAATTAAGTTTTTCTAATCAAGAATGTAATTTAGACGTTTTTTGAAGTTGCAATATCATTTTTCATGTTGATTCTTGGCTGTCCGGATGGCGCCGCGTCATATTTCTTGTAGCCGATGTTTCGACCCTCATTCTGTGGTCTTCTTCCAGGGCAGAACTGAAAGAAGACCACAAAATGTGTGTCGAAACGTCGGCTACTAGAAATATGACGCGAGGCCACCAGGACAGACAAGAATCAACTGACTCTGGCCGCGGAAACCTACGATTACATCATTTTTCATATGTGAGTGGCTGAACTCCTGAGAAGACTACATTTCATTATTTTTCGTGATCATCACTTTTTTAAATAACTATCAGTTTCTTACGAAAATCGTTATTTATAAATTACTACGCCCTGAAATAATCTCTGGAGTTATTTGTGTTTTAGGGCGAAAACGTCTCTGAATAATAAATTACTATATTATTTTTTAAATCAAAATGGTTATGACTATTGTTTTAAACCAGATTGTTGCGTTAAGTTTAACACTTGAATCTCCATTTTAATTTCACTTGTTTGAAAGCTGCCTATTTTAATATTGAGTCAATATGAGTTAATCACCAATTTCTTAGAGCGGTCTGGTGGCACAGTGTTTAAGATGCCTGCCTGGGGATCGAAAGGTCCCCGGTTCGAATCCCTGTCTCGCCGGGGATTCTCATTGGTACTTAACCAGAACTTCACCTATACCACAGCATGCTGTGTAACGTGAAGTACGCCAGAATGCGTCCACGGTTTGGATTCCATGTTTAATTGTAGGTCCCCTGGATGGGGTAGGATTGCCGGGTTAGGTTAAGGCGGCTCCGACAGGGTGGAACGTGCAGCCAATAGAAAACCTGTAACCAGGTCATTACGACCCCACGGAATTAAATTTAAAAAATATCAATATCTTACTTTTTTGAATGACGCAATGTGCTATATTTCTTTTAGAATCGACCATTTTATTTACTTCAAAGTTCCATACTTACAGGTGGATAGAGAACGCTGCAGGCTTGAACTATAATTATCATTAAGAATATTATCGGTTTTATGTTCTCATATTAAAGAGCTACAAGTGTTTCGTTCTCTCAAATAAAACACTAACTAATTTGTGTAGTTTTCGTAAATAATCATTGAATGCTGTGGTACAATATCTACTTAGCAAATTCCGCCCGCTTATACCATGTTCTTAGGATGCTAAAGAAACAAGACACTTATGGTGAACGATATTAGCAACGGTTCTTAAATTTGGTATTCATACGATGGTACACTGTACCGTACTATTAAATCATATTTTCTGAGGCACTTAGTCACAAATAAGAAATTAATGCTAACCAACTTCTCAAATTCCTCGGTTTCTTTAGTCCTTTACAATCTCTGTAGACGGCTTCCAGCAGGTCTAATTAATAACAAAGGCTGTATTCTCATTGACGGAGAAGTGAGTGAATGTCATAAATTTGAACACGATATGTGATCGAATGTCCGAAAATTTCGGTCCACGAGATATGGAGGACCAAACCTAATTATAGAAGAAAAGCCGAAACAATAAACGTTCCAAATTCTTTTACGAGAGTATAATCTTTTTCAGCTGTCATTGAGCGATCTAATGGTTTCGTTGATTAATTAACTTGACTGCGCATCAAATGTTTGAATTCCGCGCTCTGATGTAATTTTGAACTTTACCTCTGGCAAAGCTTTGTTTTGGTAATGTGAGATACGCCAGGATTCTCCGTGGTTCGGATTACACGTTAAGCTGTTGGTCCTCTTTCCCCGGTAGGGTATGCTAGGCGGATTGCGAAGCTGCTAAGAAATTATGTTACTAGGTCACTATGACCACACGAAACTGCTATTGTGTCTGCCGTAGGCAGGACATAAAATTAATAGACTATTTGCCACAGCGCGTAGACGGAAATTACAGTGCAAGTATTGTTCACCAGAAACTTAGGTGGGGGTGTGTGACACCGAATCATAATAAATATTTCATTGTAACTACTCTCTCTACATCAAGCAACACTACATTCCCACGACATACGTACACTGTTTACATTCGTAAGCGAGCACTTTTAACTGCAACGTTTTCTTCATAATGATCCTTTCTAGTTCTTTACAACGACAAAAATTCCGCTAATTTCGAAGTTCGTTAATACTTAACTAGTCATTCTTGCAGTTTATATTACTGAGGATATCAGCTTGCAATAGTTTTAGCCTAAGGCTATCCGTTTTAAATATCTGCAGTGTAATACTTGTTAAACATTTAGATATTTTTCCACACAAACCAAACATAGTTTTACCCTTAAGTGAAAAGGTTATCCTTTCTTTTGTAAAGAAGAAGAGACAGAAGCCATCAGTGATATGTTCGCAATGGCATCGATGTAAAAAGCCTACAAGCGATATAAAAGAAAACTCCCAAAAATAAAACACTAGGTTTCTGTACTGAACATGAAAGCTCTGGAAATTTGTTAGTAATTGATACAAAAATAATGGAGGACACTTACTTTTGAGGTAAAATTAGGAATTAGTTCCCTTTTTACATCGTTAAGATGTAATATTTAAACAACATAAAATTGTAGTTAATAGCTAAGACATACATATTCCACAACATCTTTATGTTTTAAAGAGAAATAAAATTTGATTAATAGGGAAATAGTATCAACATTTCGCAAAAATATCTACTTTTTCTTGCAAATTATTAAGTAACAAAACCATTGTAATATGCTTTTGGACAAAGTCAACAAAATTAATAAACGAAATCTAAGAATTAAGTGCAATTTAAAAAAAATATGTTGTTGATACTAGAGATAAAATGTGTATTAATTTTGTTATGCTATAACTTATTCAAACTAAAAACGTAAATGTTGAAAGTCAGTTTTTTTATGGATACAGTTTTATTTTTAATATTCAGACATCCATTAGAAAGCTGTCTGGGAAAGTAACCGCTACAATATTTATTAAAACAAAATACTGGCACTGTGTATCGAATGTATATTCTACGTGGGTGATGTAAATATAGATTCCACTCCACGCGTTTTCCACTGTGACATCGGAAAAGGGTAGTTGCCCAAATAAAAGGGTACCAAAGATCGCCGCAGAGAGAAAACAGTTGTTTGAACTTAAGGGTAACATCTTTTGAGACACAATTAGAAATCTTATCAATTTCATTAGCAGAAGGATAAAATGATTTAACATTTAATTTAAAGCCCATAGCAATATGATATTCGTGGAAGGATTGTTTAGACTCAATCTGATTAAGGATACTACATGGGAAAAGGAATCTATTCTGGTAAATTTTTGCATGAAGACTCCATTAAGGCAAACACGAGTTTCCGGCCTCATAAAAAGACACAGAAGCGCGCATACATGGCGTGCATACTCCTGTAATCTGATTTCCTCTCCACACCCTGTCCAGCCCTCCAGTCTACCGTCCCCACATGCAGTAATAACTTTGCTCCAGACAACAACGTGTCTCATTACAGCTAGCGTTACGCATAACGTCGTAGTTTGTATTCACATGTCTTCCATTCAATACTGCTTCCGCAAACAGTACTAAATATTCTCCACTAGGTGCTGTGTACAAAAGGATACAAAACATATAAGTTCCCTAAACTATGTTTGTAGAATTATTTTATTAAATCAGAATAATTGTTAATTTATAATTTATCGTCTATAACATAACATTGTAATGCATATACGCCGGCGGAAATTAAAAGTGCAACAGCCAGATGGAGTTGTGATAAACGACTGAAATTTGTTCCGGAGTATTAAATGATTAAAAATTGAAAGTTATGTGTATAATACTATGAGAATTCCGGGGCAATTAACTATGCAAAATTGGCATGTTTTCCAGCGTATGCGTGATGAACAATGTGGTGTAACATGGACCCTTTTTGCGCACAAGTTCTTGTTGACCAAGTATACCAATGTGAACAGTGACGACCCTCAATACTCAAACGTCTAACTGCAAGAGTGATCGGAGAATTGGCGTGTATGGAGCGGGTGTATCATTTCGTGAAATCTCCAGAAGTACGTATAGGTCGCAGTGCAATGTGAGTATACAGAATTGTTTCACAGTAGATGAAAGAAGGCACCAGTACTTCTAACGCAGGCACAGGTCCATACAGAAGGGACCAAGAGTGATGGGTGAATGGTTAACTTTCTGGCCTCGCATTCGGGAGGACGCGGGTTTGAATCCCAGTCCGGGCATCCAGATTTGGGTTTTCCATGGTTTCCCCAAATCACTCCAAGCGAATGCCGGGATGCTTCCTACAAAATGCCATGGCCAAATTCCTTCCAGTTACTTATCCCCAGTCCCATCCCGCCTCTAATGATCTGGACGTCGATGAGACGTAAAACCATAAATAAATAAAAAATCAGCCATCTTACGCATATTAAGCAGCGGAATTTGGTCGGAGATACTGAGTGAGTCAATGCTTGCATTGTACGCCATCTGTTTTACTTTCAGTAGTTAGATAATACTGCTGCCAACACTTCCCCTATCAAAGACCACCTGTTACTATTGATAAGGTTTTGATTAAATATCTGAGAAACATTTCACCAGAGATGAGTGAATAACGACCATCGGGCCATTAATGATTCATAGAGTGTTTAACACAGCACACATTTATTTAAATACGTAATATGAGTATTTTGGTTTTTCATATGCAGTATTATAGCATGAAATACGGTGGTCGGTCAACGATATGCACGTAGCTTTGCTTGGTTTCTTCAATCTGTTTCACTAGAATTAATATACTTCTTTATTTAAAAAATATTGAGCTAATCTTTCCAGGCCGCTCGTAGCAATGTGCGAATAGCATAGGAACTGCGTTAATGTGTATGTAATCTCAGCTGCTACATTCAACTGTGTCGCCCCCTGCACGCGTCCCTCCATCAGATTACGCCCAACTTCGCAGACACCTCCTGGTGACAAGTAGGTCATGAGTGCTCATCTATCAGCGTTAGCCTCCCATGCTTGTCTACCAGGAGTAGAGGCAAGTGTTTCCGTCAAAAGCGGGACGATCACTCACTGTCGAGTAATTAATGATGCTTCGCTGAGCTCACCCCAGCAATTATCAGGGTGACGTCATCCATATGCATTTTACCAGCGTGGGATGCGATAGCGTCATCCCTTGAACCGGGAAGCTTAGGTGTTAGGAACGAAAATGGTTTCCGTACACACAAAGACACGAGTAAACTCGCAGCTCATAAATTAAAAGCTTAATATACCTCAATTAATATGAATTATATGGGTCCCATGTTAAAAAGTTCACAGCCGTAGATGACTTGTTGATTGAAGACAATGTATTAAAAGTATTATGCTTATTGCATTCAGGCAAGCTACAGAAAAATCTATTCATTTATTTGATTCTTCTGGTCCCTATCCGTTCCACTTCATGGCTGTCTAGTCTCTGCTATTTGAATTTTGGATAAGCTTCGAAGTTATCTTGTAGGACCTGGTTCTCAGATTTTTTAGCCAGGAAGTTCCTCTTCCACCAGAACTTCTTTGTCCTGGTATTTTCCCCAGTAAAACAGGCTGCAGAAGTTCGTAACTGTTCCTCAATATGTGGCCTAGGTTCTGTAGCTTCCGTATTTTTACGGTGGTCAATATTTTCATATTTTTGTTCATTTTGCGGAGCATTTCAGCATTTGTGGTGTGGTCTGTCCATTCATTTAATGTAATCTTATTATGCTTATTACGTTCATCCAAGTTGCGGAAAAGTCTATTTATTTATTTACTAAGCAGTCTGTGATCATCTCTGGTTAATGGAACAGTTAAGCGGGTACATCTTCTTCTTCTCCTGTCGATGATAGTATCAAGTACAAGGTAGTTTTTCCGTCAATGTGATGGCTTTGTCACTATTTGATTGAAGGTTTGATTGAAATACATTTGTTCCGATTTGTGACGTGACTACAAAGGTACCTTAATTTAGACTTCGCCGAAAGAATATGTGGTATCTGGTTGCTCTCCCAGGCATCCTCATGAAGCGAGATTGTCTTATAAGGCCAACTCTAAGTATGTTCAGTGGCGTCCATATAGGCCATGGCTGTTCAGACCCAGTTGACAGACCCTCTTTCGGCTTGATCCAGTCGATGTTACGTCGCACTCTCTTCTGCAAGGCCGATATTCTTTCACTGCTCGGTGTCCCTTTCAGGACAAGCAACTTGCCTCCACGAGTGTCGTTATATTTTGCAACGTCCGGCGTACCCTGATAACAGAAGGCAAGTTTGCCTTCTGACCAAAACTTGCACCACGATGACAGCTTCTGCAACAGCTACAAGAAATCGGTTCTTTTCAGAAGTATGTACGTACGTGGAACTTGTAATTTAAGAACTCTCAGTAACTGTTGTTTTGGTACGCTGCGAGAAATAGAGAGTCTGAGAGAGAGAAAGAGAATTATTATCATTATTATTGTAAATATTTTGTTTAAGCACCATACAATTTTAGAACTTCGCCTTCTTAATATCGATGAATGTAACAAGTAAAGCGGGGACAAAATATATACTCTATTCTTACCAAACTCACCGCAGTGGTTTTTGTCTTAACAGTTGTGTACAGATTCAATTTTGAACTTCCAACAGTCGCATGAGATATATTTAAAAAGAAGTTAATTTCACTGTGCCAATACTTCTCGTTTTTCTTGTGCTTCTGTCTTTACACCTCGTCGGTGACTATAGAGGTGGGATGCAAGGAACCGGAAGGAATTCGGCCATGGTCTTTTGAAGAAACCGTCCCAGTATTCACCTAGAGAGATTTGAGGAAACCATGGAAAACCAAATTCTGAATGACCAAATGGGGATTTGAACCCGCTTCCTCCCGAATGTGAGGCCACAGCGTTACCGCTTAACCAACACACTTAGTAGCTTCTCAGAATTATGTCTCAGAAGGAAGTATAAGAAATAATTTGATATAACACAAAAGTTTTTGTAAGATGGGGAGGAGGGGGGCTGCTTGTTATTCTTTTATGAAACAAATAACCTTTGTTTAGCGTTTTTTGTTGTTGTTTTTTTTGTAGTTTTTATTTCATTCGTTTGTGTAATTTGGTGAAGCGCAGATTTCCCCAAGTGGATACCATGCTAGTCAGTTTATCTGCTGAAAACCATCAATGAGGAAGGCCGCCTAGACAGAAATTTCAATTAGGTTTCTATCCGCTTCCAACAATTCCTCATAGGAAGCAATGATTTTTACATAAATGACAGCTAAGGAAATGAAGTACGAAGTCATTTGTTTGTATTGTATCACAGAAGAGTTAAAAAAAATATACAAAAATCAGGTATAACAAAGAATATTGTACAGTTCCAACATATTGGTCATGAGACGTATCTTTGAGGATGGAATCGTTAATATGTGAATATTGTTTCATAGCATCCAGGTTCAATTTCTGATCGGTAGGATACAATAAAATATACCTCATTCAAACTTTGGAAAATTACCAAATAATTCATCCTCGATTTTAATTGCAATTGTTGTTATTTTATTTGTCACAGCGGAGATAAAAGTATTCATAGATAATCTTAATATGTTATGAAGAAGGATATGGATGCATATTTATCAAATTGTTCTTTCATAATTCGGACAACAGCTTCTTCCTAGACATCTCAGATTTTGGTTTTCGAAACTAATTCTAATTAATTTCAAAACCGTTGTTTCACTTACGCCGGGGCCGATTTCTGTGACATTCTTTCGTAACATTTAACAAAGCCTCGGTGTCAAATTTTAACCATCATAGTTAAAACAGGATTCGATTAAAGTAGTATTAACGTAGTTATAGACACTCGATGTTAATACAAATCTAATATTACACATGATATTTTCAAAGATGCCATTGAAAACTAACTTGTGGTTTCATTTCAATTTGCAGAAAAAAAATGTTCAATTTGAGATCTGAAACAAATTTTTACGTCTTCATAATGAGTAAATTACTTATTGGTGATTCTAGTTGGTACGGTATGGAAGTTGTTACAGTTACGAAAACACATAGCTGTTAAATTTTGTGGTATCAGTCCAGGTACCGTTTATCACGCTCCACGAAATTTCGAATTCCACGATACACTCAACTAGGAAGCCATACCTTTCTTACAGCTGGCTTCACTGCAGCTCCCAGCATGTAAAAACAAACCAACCGACAGGGGAAAGGGTGAATGAAATGCCACCTGTTAACATGAGCACATACGGAGAATCGGGGGCGGGGGTGAATGTAACACCAGTCCATAAATCCGGGAAAAAAAATTCATAATGCTCTGCCGAATGCACTGACAATCCGTGAATAATTTTGCCCGAAATATGTGGATGCAAACATGTTCTTAGTTAAATACAGCACATTTAAAAAATTGCGAACATTTTTTTAAGAAATCAAGTCCTACAGCTTTTCGGTAAGTAAGAAGTTTCGCTTTGACGTAATGACCTGGTGCTAGGGATTCATACCGGCTGCCTAACCCACCTCTGTCATAGCCGCCTCTACATAACTCGGTAAAACTACTGAGTACAGAGGACCTTCAGTCTAATGTGGAATCCGAACAGCGGAAGTGTTTTGGCTTAGTTCACATTACACAGCAAGCTGTGCCAGAGGTGAAGGACGGGTTCAGAGCGTTTAAAAAACCAAAGCGAGGCTGGAATTCGAACAACGTTTCAATCTGCAGTCCGAGGCCTTAACCACTAAGTTACCAGAACAATTTGCAATAAAACGTAATTTACTACTATTACAAGTATGTTTTACTATCTTGTAGAAGAACGGATATAAATAAGGAATGCTATCAGTCGAGCCATCAATATCGATCTCGGAGGAACCGAAATTATTCATCCAATCGATTTCATTCTTGTTAGAATGTTTCCAGAAATGAGACACCGTAGGGCTGAATATTATCCGAGTATCCACCTAATGTGTCGCAACTAATTTACTAGATAAGATTCTTTGGATCAGTTTTACTTTTGAATGGCTGAATGTGGCAAAATATCACCTTCCTATTGTGCTATTCTGGTAGAGTACTATACCTTTCAAATATCTTGACCTCCACTTATTGGGCACGTAAGTCAACATCACAACGACTCTTTTCCAACGATGAGTTATAAGAAAGATGCAAAAAGAATGTAACCGTGAAACAAAACCCTCAATAGAGCTGTAAATGCGAAAATTTTGGAACAACTGACAAATAAACTTTTAAATACAATATTACACTTCATTCTTGCAACTCTTGTAGGAGATATATCATAGAATTCTAGAAAAATTGTCATTAGGTTCCTGGAAGGAAACATTAAACTTGTTCTAAACAAGTAGCCACGGGCTTATTTTCATATTTGCAAATATGAAGAATGTAGAAGTGTTGCCAAATACGACATTTAAACTTACACCGCTGGATTAAGTTAAAGTAAAGTTATGAAGCGTGGTGGGCGAGTAGTAACGCTCTGCCCTCACATTCGGAAAGACGCCGGTTTGAATCATCCCGTCATCCATATATCGTTTTTTTATAGTTTCCACAAATCAATACAGGTGAATTCCAAGATGGTTCCTTAAAAGGCCATGATCGAGTTACTTCCTGTTCCTTGCCCCCAGACTATCGCTCCTCTTATGATTTCAACATCAGCAAGGCAAAAAATAAATAGATAAATAAAGATACGGAAAGCAAATAAATGTGACCTAGTCGATATGTGTTATTCTTTATTAAGATTACTCTTTAAGTCCTTATGTTTATTTAATACAGTCCATGCGTTTACTGACCAGATCAACAGTGTAACTAGTTTGTAGAAGAGTAGTTATACAGAAATACGTTGCAGTATTCTTAGGAAAATACGTAGATACGAGCTAGTACCAGATTCAAAAATATAAATTACATTCCCAGACATTAAGTAAGATGCAACAAAAATAGGTTTCTTAACAGTGCTGCAAGAAAATATGTAACGGCTAGCGTTCTGGCCTCGCATTCGGGCATCCAGATTTGGGTTTTCCATGGTTTCCCAAATCACTCCAGGCAAATGCCGGGATGCTTCCTTCAAAAGGCCATGGCCGAATTCATTCCCATTCCTTGCCCCCCATCCTTTCCCGTCTCTAAAGATCTCGCTGTTAGAGAGACATTAAGCAGATAAAAAAAAAGCAAGAAAATAAGTTTTTCAAATAACATGACTTGATACCTCCACAACAGGCAAATGTGTTCTGCAGTTGAAAATATGGTCAAGGATAAATTGTCTTTTTAGTTTAAAAATAACTACTTCTTTTAAGAAAGGAAGAAAATTAGCTGTTAAAATATGACATAGATCTTCTGCAGTTAGTTCCTAAAGAAAAAAAAGTCTAAAAATGATCTATATTGTATCTATATTCTTCAATCGAATTCTACAAAGCTTAGAACTAAATACCTGTTGTGTTTTTTTTTTTCTTTTTTTTGAGCGACTTTTACCTAAAATGTATTTTTCTCATGTTCTTGCCAATATTTTTATAAAAAAAGACGTATCATTTAAGAATTTATCCGTCAGGAGCTGTAAAGCTCAACAATTTTGAGCTTTTCGGTGTAATATGAAAACAGAAGCGTGAGAGGAACCGCAATATGTTCCTTCCGCTCGTTCCATATGGCAGCTCTCCAAACTGGTTATATCCGCAGTGTGCCCCAACTTCCTCTGCTGGAGGGTACTCCACGCATTGCGTCACGCGCCCAGACAGCTCGATACTCGTTTCGTGTGCTGGCGAGTAACATTAGCTCCTAATGGAGCTCCCGCCCGCACGGGCCGGGGTGTCTGGCGTGCAGTGCGTGTCACGAGATATCGATCTCGAGGTCGACCCTGCCAGACCAGCCGGCGTCGTTATCCCAGTGACGCGACGGCGGGCACTCGCGCTCAAAGGGAGTAGCGTGGGACAGAAAAAGGCATCAAAGCGGGCGACACGGACGAGAATACGTAACAACCTACCGCTGTACGTCTGCAGCGCAGGATGTTCGTCCTGCTTATACAACACTTTGCAAATAGTCATCCCGAGATTTTTAACTTCTCACAGAGCGCCCCCACAGGAAAAGTGTATAAGTCATGAAGCAATGACATTAGGTATTACACGCAGATGGTGTGAGGTATTTTGCGTTTTCATTTGGAAATTTTTTATTATTAAATCCTTCTGGGAGAGACGAATAGGAACAGTATTACGTAAGTAACATAGTGTTTTATTATTATTATTTCAATGATTGCTTACACTAACCACTTCATCTCAACATATCCCTTACAACCTAAGTTCTCAATTATCTGCTTCATAGGTTCTAATCTCTGTCTACCTCTACAGATCTTATCTCTTTCTATTCGTCCATAAACAAATTAACTAAATCCGCATGTCTTGAATATGACCCACTATCCTTTCTGTTCTTCCTGTAAGGCTCTATCACACACTTTTTTCTTTACCCATCACTTCCAAAACCCGTTTTGAATCCCTGTCTCGGTGGCAATTTTCATAGGCCCTTAACCCGGCCTTCACCTCTGGCACTGCTTGCTGTGTAATGTGGAGTACCCCATAACGCTTCCGTAGTTCGGATTCAACGGTAAACTGTAGGTCCCCTATATCGGGTAGGATTGTATATTTAGATTAAGGTGGATACGACAAGGGCGGATTGCGTAGCGAATAAAAACCCTGTCAACAGTTCACTGCCTTTGCGAGCCTTTATCTGTTTCCAAAACATTTTCTTCTAGTACTTTATCTGTCCACTTAATTTTTAGCATCCTTCCGTAGCAACATATTTCAAATGCTTCAAATTTATTTCATTGTGGTATTCCTAAAGCCCATGCTTCGCTATTGAAAAGTGGTCTGCTCCACACATAAAGTAATCAAAATTTCTTTGTCAGTTCTATATCAAATTTGAAACTAACTCTTTTCACTAGTGCTATTCTGCTTTTTACATCATCCTTCGGACATCAGTTGTAATTTTTCTTCATAAGATACCGAATTCACTTACTTCTCGTATAGTTTCAGATCATGTTTTTATCTTTAATCTACTCTTGTTGCTATAATTTCCCTATATTTCATCACTTTTGTCCTGCTTTCGTTTACAGATAGTCCCAAATCTTCCTTTAGTATTTTGGGCATTATTCTTTAATTTGGTTAAAAAGAATACTGCATTTCATATCTTTGCAGGTTGATACATGTTAATCAAATTTCATCTTATTCAGGCAAACCACTATATTTATTTGACCTTCAATTATATTAAAATAAATACTATCTCCAACCATATCCAGAAGAAGATGGCTTCCTCAAATTCGTAATTGATTCTGGAACAAATATATTCACACTTTATTTCAAATATATAAGAACAGACAATTGGTCTATCCCAGTGAGAAATTGGAAACTACAAAATATGTCGTGTTTATCAGACGACATCTGTAGTAAAAGTCCACGTTCAAGGCTAGATCAAGCCTAAAATTATACCCTCTCAATGAAACCTGGAAAATGTCATTGCATTTGCCGAGCTCTTGGCAACATCACTCTCCAGTTTTATTACACGTAGAAGACATCCATGGTGGCGAGTTTCTGTTTCCAATATACGGTGAAAAAAACAAACTATTAAAAATGTATTAATTTTAAATATGAGTGGTCTGGTGGCTCAGTGGTTAAAGGGTGTGAAATGAACTCGAAGGTTCTTACCCGACTGCAAGAGGAAAGTTACGTTTTTCATAAGTTTATATGTACATATTTATTTTTGCCTCCTGTAAGCTAGATGGTTTGATACAGTATATTTCGATGTGTGAGTATCGTTGGATATGTCTTGACGCCACGAGTGTAATAGGCTATATGGTTTTTCTGTAAGTCCAGTATAGTTCACGATGTACTAAAATATTAAGCTATTACATTGGTTTCGTTCTCGCAGATAATTTCCATCACGTGAATTATATGTTTCAAGTGTTTTAATTACTCGAGTTGTCCTTATTCTTAAAATTTGTAGTTTCACATACTTGTGGTGTGTGTAAATACTTACAAATTCAAAACAGCGTTCCCTGATATTTATAAAGAACCGCATCAAAAATTGAAGCGAAATATCTTTGTATGCTACAGGGATCTGTAACCAGATTATGAAACGAAATTAAATATAACATTCATTTAAATACAACTTCAACAGTAGATGTTTTGAAATCTACCAAAAGAATAAAATAATAGATATTATACATAAAACAAAAACCCAACTGCAAAGTTAAAAGCAAACTCGTCTGCGTCAATGATTTTATTTCATTCTATTGTATTTCAACAGGAAAAAATGTTGTGTGGTCATTATATAAGTTGCTTAAGACGTCATTTTGCGGGTGAGTACTCGCAGGAAGTATGTAAATAATATCTGGGTAATATTACTAAATATTTAGAAAAATCCCCAATCAATTTTACTAAATTCAAGTAAAAATATTTTTTCTTAAGTAATGTAAATGATGGTCGAATGATCTAATAGCTGTAGCTATACCTATTGTCACAATCTGGAGGTAATATTTAGTTATCAGGGAATTTTCAGAAACTAAAATGAACTAAGTTGAAGAGCTAGTTTTTAACATTTCAGTCACTTCTGGCAATCATATTTATTGCTTATTTTTTAATTTTTTGTATTAACGGTAGTAAACACGCGTAGATTGTCATGTAACAACGTTATCTGACTGTTTTATAAATTTTTAGTTATATTAATCTTTGTAAGCTATATGTTCTTTGAAGTTGATGGGTCATGTGGCTAGAGAGTGTAGTGTTGTTGCTTGTTTAGTGGCAGAGAGAAGAAAGAAGCTACTAGCCAAACGGAAAGACCTTGTTATTATTGGAGCCTGATAAATGTATCTATTAATGAGATATGTAATTAAACATTGTTCTTAAATGTTAAGTGGGAATTGCACCACTTTGGTAACTTTCGAGAAACTGGTACTAACCTGTTGAAATTTACATCAGTCGATTCGTCAACATGTCCTCTTCACGTTTTGCGATCATATATTGCGGAAAAGTCACTAGAAATTTAATTAAAAATGCCGAAGTATAACATGACGCACAGCCGTTACATGCCACCAATGTTGAAAAAAATCAGTGACAATCTCTTAAAATGTTGATTTAATCCTTTGTTGTAATGTTTTCATGCCTTTCCAGCTCTACTCCGTAGTAAAAAGTCGCACAAAATTTACAAAGAAGAAATATTTATCCGAGTTGTAATACGGTGATGCCCGCAACGAGTTGCCAGAGATAATTGATTGCTTTCATTGCAAACAAATACACCATTTGCGTGTTGTATGCCGCATAGCCAAAATTTCGTAGTTTTTTTCACTTGGGCCAGGCCGTATTTCAACCTAACGACGATTTCTATGACAAAACGAAACTGTTTCGGTTTAAATGATCCCTTTACCGATAATTTTTATATTTTATCTGTGCTGACAGCATTTAGCAGTTGCTCAGCCTTTGCATATTTCGCCATTTTTAATTAAATTTCTAGCGACTTTTCCACAATGTATGATCGCAAAACGTGAAGAGGACATGTTGACGAATCGACTGATGTAAATTTCAACAGGTTAGTACCAGTTTCTCGAAGGTTACCACAGTGGTGCAGTTGCCTGTTAAGTTTATTAATATAATAGTAAATTTGGTATAATCTGCCAAAATCAACAGCCGGTCATCTCCTGTCTAATTGATGGGCAGCAAGAGAAATAATCTATATGTATACCAAAATTTTACAAGATGATTTAAAGAATCAATTCAGGAGAACTATAGTTAAAATTTCCCGTTTGTTTGTTGTGAGCAGCAGCATTTAGGATTATTTGATTCTTTTGTGCAAATGATCACCTAAGCGTATGAATATGGTTTCATGGTTTCCGCTCTCAAGAATATTTGAGTGATTCTGCAATTTATGTTATCATCACCCTTTCAATTAAACTATTTTGTTGTTAGGAAGTAAACATCATTTTGTAAGCGAAGAGTAAATCTTAAAACCATGAAAAATAATAGACTGTGTGGTGAAGCGGCAACAGTTGATCTCACTCTTTGGAGCATACAGCGTAAACGTGGCATTCGTAAGTCGCCTGTTAGAAGTCAAACAGTGAACGTTACAGAATGCCATTTGGAAGACGTGGCTTACGACGCTCATTTGGCCACACAGTTTTCGATGGTTTTATCAAATCGCTCCAACCTAATGTAATTCCTTAATAAAGACATGACCTACTTCTTTCCCACAACTCTCTCCTCGCTATGAATCCCTCATTATTGACGAGCTGTTAAACGAAACTAAAACAGAAATTCCTCTTGGTTCTTCTGGCTAGGTACTATGTTGATTTAAGTCTTTATATTTTGTACCTTATCGGCGTTTTTCAGATAACCCAACAGACAACCAATGCACTCCAAAATCTAGAACAAGACAGTTAGAAGCTTTTTTTCATAGCATGAAGCTGTATTATTACAATGAGCGAGGGGAAAGAAGTTTAATTGTAAGGAGATTTAGAATTCAAGAAACTCAGCTTCCACCTGTATTTACCAATGCCCTTAACTCGACATCAGAATCTGGTAAGTGAAGACTTCCACGCCGTAAAGCTGCAACGTATTCTCCTCAAGTGTCTATCAGGATTAGAGACGCAAGTTGATATCAATATTGACTAATATATCGAGATATATATTGACACCATACAGATATATATATCCCCACTAGAAACATTTTTTTGGTGTGAAAAATTGAAACATGAGTTATTATTGTGTTTACTATTATTCTGATATATAATAACATTTAATATAATAATAATGATACTAAACGCACATTGTAAAGAAATATATAACACTAAAAATGAAATATAAAAAATAGTTTGTAAAAGTGTGGTGAATCTTGCGGGCCAAAAAAATGTTCAAGGCGGGCCGCATGATTTTTTTTCATATTTTTTCTCCTTTTTTTTACAATAGAAGTGATTTTTATAAAGTGTTACATGCTTCATTAAATACTTAAATCCTTTGCCTTCAACTGCATTGAAAGTCTACTATAAAAACTGATGAAATAAGCAATTGTATAAGTTTGGCGGTCATATCTTTTACCCCTTTTAGAGTATTGTAATACGTGCTAGAGTGAAGCAAGAATCAGCGAACGCCAGCGTAACGCAACAGATTAACTAGTAAAACGGTGAACGCAAATGAATGAGGAACGAATAATGCGCCCGAAATGGAGTAGATCAAAAGAGTAGCAAAGGATGTTATCGATTTTGTTATCGAGCTAAATTAGTGTTTAGCATAGTCAAGTTTGGTCCCTACCATACGTACATTTATTTGAAGGATTTTGTAGTGGTATTTATTTAGTTTTCGATATTTAATTAAATCATATCGATATTATCAAATCTTCCATGTAAAATATCGATATAAATATCAAAATTTTTAGTCCTATACTATCGTTGCAACCCTAATGAGGAAAGTTTAGCGGAAACTTAACTTTTTGCGAGGAGCAGTAAGACGTGAGACAGGTGAGGCGACCAGTCATTGCAATCTTGTAATGAATGGAAGCCACGAGACTCATGATGAAGACAGCAGCGGCAGCTGTCGAAACGTGATTTCGGGACACCATTCCGGCTGCACGCTGCTGAAGATTAATTCATCACAAAAGACTTCCTTGGTTTGGATTCACGGTTGAACTGCGGATCTCAATTTTCTGGTTGGCTTGCCTTATTGCGTAAGGTGGGGATAGCAATCACGAAGTGGGTGGCTCATTGGAATTTTTGGTATGACTATTCTTTGGGAGAATGCAGCCAATATTTCCGAAATGATTATTATGTTTATTTTATAATAGTGACATCACCTCTTATTTATATTCAAAAGGGTGTGTAGAGTATGACGTTGTTCACTTTATTTCGTTGTCTTTTTCTTTAATAAAAACTTAATGTATGAGCCACCGTCTTCAAGCTTACGAAAGCCACAGCATGAATGATGAAACGGTACCACGTAATCGATGCAGCAACAGGCGGCAGAAATGAGACTGCAAGCGATAACAAGCTTCGTGCTGACGTAATGTTAAGTCGGGCTATAAGAAGTAACGCAGGAGTTTTTGAGATTGTGGATCTTGAGGATTAGCAGGGGTCCGCATTATGGAAGAGATGGATATTTAAAAGTTGGTAAGCTCTTAGGCGATAAAAGAAGGCGTAAAACGGAAATAAAAGCAGGTCAAATGGCCTGGATGAAAAACTTGTTGCGCTCTTAAACAAGTCCACTGGAGGGGTATATAAGGTTTATGTAGGAAAAAACAAACGATTTTAAGAACCTTTCTCTCAAAATATCCAGTTGCACGCATACTCATGTGAATGAATATGCAGAATTTAAGTGGACTGTGGTTTTCAAAATCAAATCTATCTTACCTCTGTGAGGCTAACATCGCTCGACATAAAAGACGCCTACTTTTCAAAACCATGTTTAGCTCAGACTTCCTTCTGTTTTTTTTTTTCTATTTTTTATTTTTATTCTGTTTAGCCGCTAACCAAAAGGAAACTATTTTAAGGTTTACTATGAATCTCTGAAGTTATACTGATATTCAACATAAAATTAATCAGTATACAGCATCTGTAAATTCTAGTCACAGTTTCACTAAAGGTGGTTAATAAAAACTCATTTCTTGCATCTATCAATAAATATATATCCCCTGAATAACTAAGCTTAATTCTTGATAAACGAGCGTGGTGGGTGAGATGTAACGCTCTGACATCGCATTCGAGAGAACGCGGGTTCAAAACTGTTTCCACATTTAGCTGGTCCATGGTTTCTCCAAATCACCCAACACGAATGGTACTTTCACATAGCCGAATCCCTTCCCGTTTCCTATCCTCAACCCTTTTTCCCCCAATGACGTCGACGTCAACGAGGTGTAAATCCAAAAACAAAAAATCTTACGAAGGTACAATTTTCCTGATTATAATTAATTGAAGACTGACTATTGCAGATTCCGTGTTTCTTAATTTCGAAATACCTTTTCAAAACTCGGAAGATCTATACCAATTTTTGTTATTCCTTTCTTTTATTTTTATGTATATATATTTTTTAATATACCGTAGATTCCTAATGTCGAAAGGCGAGTGATGTCATAAGAAACTACAGCTTTAATTTGTTTTCCTTCAATCATTCTCACTTTATTTTATTTCACTATTCAAATAGCTGCAGTGATTAATTATTGTATGAAATGACACGCAGATACCGTCAACAGATAGATTTAGACCAGTTTGTACCACTCCCCGACGAAAATTTTTAATGAAGTATTAAACGTGAAAGCCACGTAACTTACATTGATCCAAAAATTAAGAATCTAGGAAAGGAAAAATACCAATAACAATGATGAAATTGAGCGGCCGCACACTTCTCAAAAATAACCAACTCTCTGTGTTATGCGATACTGAATTGTATGGAGCTTTTACCCAATCAGAAGATTTCTCGTAAAATTAAATGATCAATCCCATATTTTCAATAATCGAATTCTCTGGAAGCATTCTGAATTCCAAAAGCCTATAGACAGTAAAATGCTCATAAGAAATTAGTAAACTCCTTTCTTGAGTATCTTATCAACAATAGAGTAATTGGATTGCATGATGTATAAGATTTAGTGAAAGGGATAAAATATGCCGCATTCGCAAATTATTTGCAAAGTGGCAGATAACGTTTGTGCCTCGTATTAGGGAAAACAATTACCGGTAGCCACGTTTAAACATAGCTGAGGGAACTGTTGTATTTCTCCACAAATTTTACTTCAGGGCGCCACCCATTTCAAGTTCACTAATTAACTTACATTAAGCACTTCATCTGTTCCCCCGAACTAATAGGCATTAACCTGTGAACTTTCAAACTCAGTCCTTCGGGGTAACTTATCACAAAGTTTGTTGTAAATTATAACTCAAGAAACTTAGATAAGTTACTTACAAAATGCTCGAATATTCTAATATCCATCTACCGCGCGGAGGAATAGTAAAGCATACAACTGTTATGACGGCTGTCTCTAAACTACCAGAATCACAATTCGTTTGTTATAAAAAAGATGAGAATACAGTGTCATTTAACACTAGTGCAAGCCCGCGACTTTTTTTTTTTTTTTTTTTTTTTTTTTTTTTGCGTATCGTCACGGATTTAGAATAGTTCAAGTTTTTAGGTTGCAAGATTATGACAGGTTGACCTCATTTGACCAAATATAAACTTCACTTGTGTTTCAGGGTGAATAAAATCTCTGAGCTTGAAGAACTCAGAAGCATTAATAGAGGTATATATTAAACACGAATAGGACGATAGCGCAATCGTATAATTGTTTAAATACAAACTTGACTTGTATTTGACCTTAAAATCTGCAAAATTTGAAAAGTCCTGATTGCTTCGAAAGCTTCACGTTGTTTTTATTTTTACACGCTTTATATTAGCTTGACTTGTATGTATGAATGTAACGGAATTTTACCACTCCATTTAGACCCACTTCCAGATGCCCGAGCAGTTTGAAATTTGGCATACATATTAAGAACCGGTGACAATACAATAATTTCATAGCTATATCCTGCGCTATTCTCATTACTTTGACAGTAACAACAGAAAAATGGTTTAATGTCATGGAATTTTGCAATATAATTTTAACCCAATTCCAGATGTCCGAATTGCTTGAAATTTTGCTCATGTATTGATAACTGATTACAATACAGTAATTTCATTGTTATATCTTGATATTCTTATTACGTTGACAGTAAAAACATAAAAATTTTGCACACGTTTTAAGAACCGTTGATAATACAGTAGTCTCTTAGCAACGTCCTGCTATTCTCGTTACTCTGACGGTAACAATAGAAAAATGGTTGCATGTAATGGAATCTTTCATTTCAGTGTTTACCCGCTTCCTGACGTCCGAATCGTTTGAAATTTTGCACACTTATTAAGAACCGATAAAAGTTCAATAATTTCACTCTCACCACGTTGTCCGAAATAACTTAAAAGTGGTTGAATGTAATGGAAAATTTCATTTCAATTTTCACCCACATCAGAAAGTCCGAATTATCTGAAATTTTGTACATACATTAAGAACCGATGACAATCCAATAATTTCATATCTATGTCTTGGTAATCTCATTACTTTGACAGTAAAAACACTAAAGTGATATAACCGTCTTATGAAAGATGTGGCTCATTTTCACCCACTTTTCGAATTGTCTTTGTGGCCTAGTTGGTTAAGGCGCCTGACTGGCGAGCAGACATTCCCTGCTCGAATCCCGATTTCGGTTCGCATTTTTGCGGATATTATAAATGGAAAAGATTAGGATAACCCATGGTTAGGACTTCAAGTTAAACTACACGTATCCTATACTTGATGGGATTACTGAGTTAGGCAAATGCAGCCGCGACATTAGTGCACAGGTGTGATTCGAGAAATCTTCGTCATTTCGCGGCCACACCCTTCGGAGATTTCCCGCCCAATTAATTTATCCTGAATTGTGGGACGTCCTATCACTGTTAAACAAAATGTTTATATTTAAATATTATTATTAACCTTTTAGTTCACATTACTACGAAAGCGTGATTTTAGTTTTTTAAACTTATTGAGACTGGTCAAACACTCGTAATCATAGTTTATTCGGTAACATATTTGGTCTGATGTCCGCTTAAAATAATCTAATAAGTCACATACAGTGAACTTGAAGAAAGACCATTAAAGAAAATTGTCAGTAAAATACCAAAAAAGCAAATAAACCGTAATGCATAAACTTTGGTAAACAACAACATTAGTGAAAGTTTCAATTAAATTGAAATTTATCTTAAGCCGTAATGACAACTGGCATTCGGGGTTATAGTTTTTTTTGTTACTTTCATTAGCAACAGGTTAATGAAAAGCAGATACACGTTTTTTTCAGACGTAAAGTTTATCGATATTTTTTTAACTATGAAAAGCAACTTAATGAATGTATTTGGTATCAATTGCTTAGCTATTAAATTTTGGACATAACCACTAAATTCTTCTATTGGTATCTATGTTCTGTGTTTTGCGAGCGAAGGCTGACACGTGACACCACTCTCTAGTCAATAGCTATCGAAGAGAGTGAATGAGTGAGCGTACGAAATTTTGTAGTAGATCAGTGTCACAAAATGCAAGGAGTTTGAGTAGATATGAAACTAGTACCCTAACTATCAAACACCATGCATTAATATACTTTTCTTGTAATACATGAACTTCTTCGGAACAGAAAACTTTTAAAAAAATTCTTCACTTTCAAAAATTGTCTATGCTAATTAAACTATTATATCCATGGTTGTTTGTTGATTCTTGCTAACTTCACTGATTTAGCATTAAGCTCAACGCAAAGAGAAAAGAGTTAAATTCTTGTTCACAGCAAAGTTTATACATCATAATTAAGTATATTCTTTCCCCATAGTTTATTATCGAAACACTGAACAGTGTACAGTAAATTTTCCTCGAGGATTGATATTTGCGATCGAGTGCAGGCAGTAAAACGTTATCAGGAAGTATACGAACAGCGTCATAAAAATATTTAATATCGTCGTGGGCGCAGTATATGTTTTTCTTCAGTGCAGCTACTAAATCGACTAAAATATGTAGAGCATGATATTGGCGAATTCGGGGAAGTCAGCCGCGTGTATTGAATTTAAAGGACTGTATTTATGCTTCCATGCACCATGTGGAGACACGTTCCACATTTCATTCAATCGGGTTATAACTAACTGTTAGCGGGCTAATCAATGAAGTCTGCTTGCGTGCGGTTTATCACGGAAAATCTCAGTAAGGAATCAGTTATTATTACATTTACAGGTTTTTTTTTTTTTTTTTTTTTTTTGAGAGGCGGCAACCAGTTGTATTCCGCACACGTCAGAGCTAATTAAACATATGTTTATCTCAATAATCTGTTGAATTAATATTTTATAAATATGCTGTTGCTTCCTACATACATTATAACAAGACAGAAACCTTTGTTGACATAGATTAATAGATTTATCGTTTTATTATCATCGGTGTTAGGCTGCAAAAGACTTTTTTAAAATTAATATCAAATATTAGTTTATCCATGTTTCTAAAAGTTACTGTTCTCAATTTTAATGCTTTAGTTGGGGCCTAATAATTTCAGCGCAATGTTATATCAGCTTCATTATCTCCAAAAATATCCATCTAGAAATTCTAAAATAGAAACAAATGTTTAAGGTTATCTTTAAAAACAAGAACATTTTTTCTATTAACTCAAGTATTCAGTACATGAATCATAATGTCCACCACGTTCCGTCCGAGCAGTGACTTTACTTTAGGTGAAACTACAGTACAGCAAGTTTACTGATTTCTCAGTTTATGAGATCTTCCAGGAAAAATTCACCAATGAATCTGTAGTTAATTTACCGGTCCATCAAATAGTTTTCACTTTTTCGTATGAAAAATGTGTTATGATACTTATTAGGGTGGTCCTTAAAGTATATACAAAAAAATAAAAATTGGAATCCCCCCCCCTATTTCTTTTCGTTTCTGGTAAGTAAGTAAGTGGTAAAAATTTTAGAAAAATTACTAAATTCTAACATGTGCTTCAACAAAAGTGAAAATCCCAATAAATATGGTAATTTGGACGATTCCAAGGCGGAAGAGGAAAGAAATCCGCTCCCAAGTGGTATGAGGAGAGAAAGAAGAAACACAGCGAAATGATGGGAGAATATTGGACTGAATGGAAGAAGAAACAACAACAAAGGTTAAAGAACTCATGTTGGCATTTGGTCCTAGTAGCCCTTATCGAAAAGAAGACGAAGAATATTAATTCTAAAATTACATTATGTTATTCATTTTTAAAATAAAAATATATTTGAACAAAGAGCAATTAAAATAATGCTTAGAACTACATACGTACTTTAACCAGTATGATAAAAAAATTTACCGGCATTAAACTGGCCTACAATAAAGTTTATTTTTAATATATAAATATAAAAAATAGCCCCGATAGTCTTTTACACCTTGCAACAGGTATTGTATTTGCTCTTTATCTTTGGTTTTAAGATTGTTATATTCTTCCATAAGTTTCACACATCTTTCTGCCGAAGCATTGACAACTTAATTGTGAAGAGAATTTCAGATTTTAGGATCTTGAGCGATAAAATTAAATGAGATTTGAAGTTTCTTAAAATTGATTTAATCTTTATATATATAAAAATCTCGTGTCACGATGTTCGTCCGGGATGAACTCCGAAACTACATAACCGATTTAGATGAAATTTGGCTTAATGTGTGTAATTTAGTCCAACTTAAAAGATAGGATAGTTTTTATCTGGATTATAGAGCACAATATTTATTATTTGCGAAATAAATGTTCATTAAATATTTGTCATAGGACAATGGTTTATAATTATTTGTAAGCCACCAAGGCTAAGCGGTCTGCTGGCTAAGTGGTTAGGGCGTCTGACTGGAGACGCAAAGGTCCCCGGTTCGAGTCCCTGTCTCGCCGAGGTTTTTTATAGACACTTAACCCGTCATTAACTCCCGGCGCAGCATGCTGTATGAGGTGAAATACGCCAGGACGGTATTGTGGTTCGGATTCGACGGTAAAATGCAGGTCCCCTGTACCAGGCAGGATGAGCAGGCTAGGTAAAGGCGGCTACGACACGGGCAGAATGTCCAGCCAGTAGAAACCATGTCACCAGGTCATTACGACCACACGTAATTATTATTATTATAGTTCCATAAGTTTCTAACAGATGGCGATGTGTTAACTTATCTATACAACACTTGGTTAGCTAGGTTGGGTAATCATACAGTGGATCACGTTCTGTTTCAATTTATTTATGCTACAGTTTATTCCTAACAGATGGCGGTGTGTTAATTTATCGAACCATCCAGTAGATGGCGTTGTATTTCGATTTATTTATGCTATAGTCTATTTCACGCCATATGTGTGAGTTTCTTCCATTTTAATTCTGCTGTGTACTGTGTTATAATTATACTGTATTGTTGTTCATCGTTTGTGTGTCTTTATACCTAACGACAAAGTAATTACACACATGAATATAACATCGAATAAAACGTTACGATAAATTCGAATCATGTAAGCATTTCTCGCTAGCTTATCATTTTTCTTCTTCTTTTTGTTATGGTCAGATTGAGACCACGTGTCAATTTCAGTTCCTCTCCTGTAGTTTTTTCTTTCTTCCTCCCCAGTACTCCTTCATTATGGCAGTCCTCTCTACCTTTGAATCCTGCCATATTCAAAGTCTGCTATCGAAAAAATTTTCTTTCCATACAGTTCACTGGTATTATTTCGTTTCAAATCTTTATAAACCTCTTGAAAGCCTGGTATCATCCATGTTATAAATGTATCCAAAAAATATAATTCTTTTTCTGTTATTTTTTCAATGTTATTTTATATTTCCTCATTAGTTCTTAACTTCCATTTTACTGTATTTTTCAATGGACCCAAAAATTCCGGTTTCACCGCTGTATTATAGTGTCTTATTTTAAGGCTTTCAGAAAGGCACTTTTTGTTGTAATTCAAATCTTTTTCAGTGAAATGTCGCCAAAGAATCTAGCCTCGACAATGTGTGTAGCAGAGAGGCAAGACGCACGACGAGAGAGCTCATTAATCAGCAACACAAATCGCGGCAAGTAAGGAAGTTCAAAGAATCATGACAGCTGAGCGTCGTATTCAAGAATCTCAAGAACAGCGTGATGAACGTCTGTGACAGAATATATCGAGAACAAGAGCTGCACGAGAACAGCACATAGCTTCATTTAGAGAAAGAGAACGAGAGAGACGGCAAATCAGCCGTGCTTTAACACGTGTATCATTTGTTCGTCTTGCGTTCCAATATGCACCAGCCATTGATTATTCTGCACATTCTAAAATTGCAATCGGTGCAATTAGCAAAATATGCCAGTATTATGAGGTGTTGAAATTCCGCAATGAAGCAGCCGGCATGTGTTGCGCATCAGGAAAAGATGTATTATTACCACTACCCAATCCGCCAGAACATGTACAATCCTTCTTGCTGGCGAATAATACGATTCGAAATTGTTTCTACACAAGACACGCAAATTCAATTCTTGCTTCCAGATGACGTCTTTTAGGGCAACAAAAATTTTCGATCTTGCCTCTGATGGACGTCATTTTGAAACTAAATTCAAAATACAAGGCCAGGTGTACCATACGATACCGATGCCAAACGATTACCCGAAGTTTCTCCAAATCTATTGGAAATTGTGAGAAACACTTGAGAACTAGGTGCCAGTATAATTTCATCGAACAAGCAGACGAGAGAGCAATTGTGGTATTGTTGGAAAATTGTTTGGAAAATAATAATCAACTTATTCTATTGTGTCGCCACAATTAAAAATGACAACTATCAAATTGTCATCAAAGCTGACAAATTACCATCAGGAGAACACGCTGGCAGATTCAACGCGCCAACCGTAGATGAAGTTGCATTTTTTGGGTTGGTGACTCAGTTGATTAAAGTCACACGACAAGATAGAACTGTTAGTATAATTTCGGATCTACACCGTTCGTATGACGCACTTCAGCATCCACTGATATTCTGGCAAGGGCAGAATGAATATCACATCAACATCAAATAGCGTGATCCAGTTGCTGGTAAATTTAATATTCAACTATTGAATTCGTTATTTTATTAGTACAGTAGACCCGCGGTATTCCGATCAGGGGCCGGATTATAGCGGGCCCACTATATTGATTTCTTATTCTTTTTTTACTATTTAATTTATTATTTTTTCAGGTAATAAAACAAATAAAAAAGTTACTTCAATGAAGTACTATGCCCCCCGATTGATGATTAGACGTAATTAGGATAACTATATCCTTCGATATCGTCAACAGTGCCTTCAATACGTTGTGGATATGTACGCCAAGGTTGAAAACAAGCATTTGCGATTTATTCGATACAACCAGGCTAAATTACGATCGGAGCAATACATCCTCTTACGAGATACTGTTATCGGCAATATTTATGAAAATTTAAACTCCAGTGATATCGGTAATGCATTTATTTTACCTTCAAGCTACATCGGCAGTTCACGGAACATGCAGTAATATATACAAGATGCGATGACTTACGTACGTCATTATGGTCGCCCAGAGTTGTTTATTTCATTTACATGTAATCTGAATTGGGAGGAAATACAAACTTTGCTATTACCAGGCCATCAATCAATGCATCGTCATGATGTCACGGCACGTGTGTTCAAACAAAAATTAAAATCATTGATTGATTTAATCGTAAAACATTCAGTTTTCGGTAACACACGTTGCTATCTGTATTTGATTGAGTGTCAAAAGCGAGGTTTGCCTCATTCTCAAATTTTGATTTGGCTTGAAGTTAAAATCCATCCAGAATAAATTGATCAAATAATTTCAGCCAAAATTCCGGACCCATTAATTGATCAAGAATTGTTTGATATTGTTACCAGTCACTCGATCCACGGACCGTGTGGTGCTTTTAACATGACATCGCCATGCATGGAAGGTGGAAAATGTAAGAAGCGTTTTCCAAAGGAATATACGAATGATACTATTACGGATATCGATGGTTATCCGTTGTATCGCAGCAGAAACGCTGAGAATGGTGGCTAAACATTTACAGTGCGAATGTCAAATTCTAGAAACAAAGTTGAAATTGACAATCAGTGGGTGGTACCATACTCACCATTGCTTTCAAAAACGTATAAGGCTCATATTAATGTCGAGTTTTGCAGTTCTGTAAAATCCATTAAGTACGTTTGCAAATATGCTAATAAAGGCAGTGATTTGGCCGTATTTGAAGTTCGAAATGTAAATAAAAATGACGAAATATCACGATACCAAATAGGTAGATACATCAGCAACAACGAAGCTATCTGGCATATTTTTAGTTTTCGCATCCATGAAAGAGACCCTTCCATCCATCATCTTGCAATACATCTTGAAAACGGTCAACGTGTATATTTCACCGAAGAAAATATTTTCTAAAGAATACTTGAGCCACCAAAAACGAAAAACCACAAACTGAATGTTTCATATTGTGTCAAAAATCTGATGTGTTCCGCCAATTCCCAAAAACATTATTATATACCGATGTTCCAAGCTATTTTTCATGGAACAAATTAGGTAAAAAATGGTAGCCACGTAAACAAGGAGAACCACATCCCTCGATCGCAGGCATATTCAAAGCAAAGACTTTACACAGTGCATCCAAAACAACGAGAATGTTTCTTTCAGCGTTTGTTATTGGTCAATGTTTCCGGACCAGCTTCTTTCGAATGTTTAAGAACAGTTAATGGTCGATTGTTCAATACATGTCGAGTGTTCAATACATGTCAAGATGCATGTCGCGAGTTGCAGCTGCTGGTAGACGACAACTATTGGGACCTGATACTTGCTGATGCAGCGTTGACAGCCACGCCGAATAGTATTCGTCAAACTGTTCGCAATTATTTAGACAACATGCTATCCAACACAATCTTCAAGTTTGTGAGAAAAATATAAAAACAGTATGACTGAAGATATAACTGAAATTTCAGTGTATATAAATACATAAAAAATAATTTATTTATTTATTTTATAAATATCAATTTTTATATAATTTCAATTAAGTAATTTGTAATGAAATGTAAATTAAATTTTTTTGTGATCGTTTGTCCTTAATTTCAACTCTCCGTAACTCTTTACCATTTACATTTGAATTTCCAAATCGCCTACAATGTGTTTGTGTTTATTAGTGAATATTAATTTGACTATTTGAGGAAGTTTAGAATAACATTAATCCAACGTACTATAATTAGTAAGTCACAGCAACGCGTGACCGGGTCAGCTAGTATATATATATATTCAAGCAATAATGCCTTTCACTATACATCTAGTATGGTAGAAAGCATCATATAATCGAAATTTTAATTGTTTCTGTTTTATTTCCACCTAAAAATGTAGTAACTAACTGCAGGAGCTCATTTTGGTCCGCTAATGACCTCGATGTCGACGGGCCCTAAAACAACAACAATCTTTTTACTCCTTCTTTACAGTTGTCTTAAGATTTGAGTTTTGCAAAATTTTGTGTAATTTCTAAGTCCTTTCCAATACTGTTTATATCAACTTGACGGTTAGTTGTAATACCATTTTTATAAATTTCTACATTAACCTTGGCATTTTTAAAACGTTTAAATACTCCTTGGTAGGGTCCAGACAATCTAGCAATGGCTTTGGGACAAAATAAATTGTCTGTCTTCTTCTTTTTTTATAAGTTCCGGGGCACTAGCGTGAACTAGATCAAGTTAGTAGTCTAGTTTATATTTAAAATTGCGTTTTCTATTCATTTTTTGTTTCTTTCCTTTTGAATGTTTCCGAAGACCTTTACACATATTATACAAAGTTTACAATTTAGTAGCGCAGTGATACTATTCTCTCAGTAGTACTAGCGCTTTTTACCAAAAAGTTTGTTTCATGAATAATCAAACGAGCACTCTCACGGTGATTCAGTTTTACACTTCTCATATAACAAAATATTGTTTATTAGAAGGTAATTTTCTACCTAATATCTACTTAATTGCTTTTGTTTCTAATCAAATATATATTATTGCAGTTTATTTATTAAAGCCATTATTATGTAATAAGCATCCGTGTGCTAGCAGCTTTTGTGTGAGCAAGAACAGTAGATATTATTGAACATAACTCAACAAACTACATGTTTCATATCGAAAACTAGCACCATCTACCATGACTCATGACTTCTAAGTGGTGATTAATTGAAGTATTCTGATTTACGGTATGTTTTTTTTTTACTTATTCATACACAGTACACAATAAATTATTTATTTTTTTGCATTCAATTAGTGGAGAAATGGTAATTTTAACTTCGCCTCTGACACCATTTATAAATATGCAAATGACACAGCATTTTTCTGGTGTCAGTTAAAAAAAAACTGAGAGGGTGAGATCATAAAAATAATGGGTTGAAAAATAAAGACCACCTTAATACTTATTATACTTACTAATTTCCTGTAATGTTTGCTTAAATGATGCAGTATTTACCTCCATAAACTTCTATCAGCAGAGCACCAGTTTTAACTCTAGGAGGTAATGAAGAGTAGTTCATCCAACTACTTCAATAGATTTCACCAGACAGATCCAATCATATTCTAAATACTAGCTTCGCTGATGAAAACATTAATTTCTTAGTCATTTGACCCATAATTCTTCCATCATTAGTGTTCAAAACGGTCTTATTCCTTATTACTTTTTTAAGTAAATTACTTTTCTCAAAGCATTTACTCGTTATTTTAGACGTGGGGAAAAATAGCCTCAGCCCTTCTGACTTTTCAGGGAACAAAATGTTTGAACTGTTGATAACCACATGTAACTTCACGTTTCCAGGATCCCTCTTATGACTTTAACTGAGACACACCAATGTTAACATTTTTGTTCAAAAATCAAGTTCAGATATTCCCGCAAGTAACTTTCCCTAAAATTGCGTATTTAAATATGTCAAATTCTCAAATTCTGCAATGTAATTTGAAGGCATAATCAACAGAGTAATTCGTATAAACATTTGAACACTGGTTATTACTCTACAGCGTTGTAATTCAAGAATTTGTTTACGTCACCCCGTAAGTGGAATGACGTCGCCAGGCGTGGGGAGTTAATAAGTTATGAAGTCTAATCGATTACTTTTCTCCCAACAGTCACTAGATAACGCGCAGTTAGCATCATGGTAAGTGGTGTGTGTAAATGGACTGTGCGTGCGGATGGTCTGTTTCTCTGGGAGTCCGATTAATCCAAATACTACACATATATAATACTTCTCTCCGTTTATTTAACACGGTTATAAATTATTTCTATGGACTCTACGCTTATCGTAGCTTAGGTTCTCGTGTCAGAGCCTTTGTACAAAGCCTGCACTCTTGATTTCCTTCTTGTAGTTAGTGTCATTAAAGGCTCTTTCTCCTAAGGGAGGAAAGTGTTTTCAAATACCTGCACATTATCTCATCTTTGTGCTAATGTGTTTTGCCTTTTAATTGGCATGACCAGGAAATGAAAGGTGGGATTTGCAGGCGCACCTCCGGCATCTCCCACAGTTCATTAATGCAATAAGTTAAATGCATCTAAATTGCCAAAAGTGGAAGAAACATGTGCAATAAATAATGTTACAATAATTTTAGTGACCAGCAAAAATCACCTTCCTTCATTCGAATAAAATCACGTAAAGATACAAAAAAAAAATGAAAAAAAAAATACATCTAAGTTTGAGAGATTCCTTAATGATATTTAATAACTATGTTTGCATCATATATGTGAATAATCAGAGAAATGTTTGTACAGTTAGTTTCCGATACTATTAACCAAATTCAACATAACCCGTCCTCTCTAATTAAAGAAAAAACTGAACCAAAAACCATTCCATTTATAAAACTGCCGTTTATAACAGTTAAGTTATTTAAAGTATCTAAACCTTTTTTAGCATCTGGTGAACTGATAGCATTCGAACTAATTTTGTAGCAACGACTTGAGTGAAAGATTCAAGGAATTGAAAAGCATTATCAGGTTATCTTATTCGATTTAAATTGGATATGTTTTTCCATTCTTTTTGTAAACGAAAACCCAACTTCTGTCTAACGGGAAATGATTCGATGTTATAATAAAGACCAACCACATGATGAGTGCTTGTTGACGGGTTTCTTGTTAATCAGAAACAACGCAGTACTCAAAATGCTTGTACATCCGGAAAACACAAGCAAAAACTGCAGCAAACTGTAATCAGGCAAGGGTAGGTTTTTAGGGTTGAATTATCGCTGCCAGTGCAGTATATCGGTGTAATATATCCGTCAGGGTGGGGCGCAGAACATACCACAATTACTTCAGGTGCCACACAGGTTTGTTTGCCGTCACTGTTATTTCCCTTCATTACCTCCGATTCCATCGAAATATACTTACACAACTCAGCAGAGTTCCAGAACTCACTAGCTAATACTGTCTCATGAACTGAAATATGTTAATAGTGTTAGATGTGATACGAAAATAAATATGTTTACACGGTAATTCTTTGAGTAAGGAAAAAAATTTCCTTAACGATTTCTTTGTGCCTTAGTGCTGCAGCAGAAATTAGTTTTAGGTTTTCGCGCTTCCTAAATGAAAGACGGAACCCGCAAGGAATAAGTAATTTTTCGAATCACTCTTTGCCCATCTATTGCATCTTCTTAACTTCCAAATCTTTTAAGTAACATATCTGTAACTGCGGCTACCAAACATCATAGTAACGCAAAAATTAGAAATATAAATGATGAGGAAAATAATTACCGGGGTTGGGATTTAATTTTTCTATATCTTCGTCGATACCAAACGTAGACTGTTATTTTTCGACTCTGAAAATGTTTTATTATTAATTTTATTACATGATTTTTACGCAAAATAAATAAGAAAATGTATTTCCAAAACCAGTAATCTTCAAATTCGTCCATTATTTGCGGTAGAATCCTAAATATTATGTTAAAAACATTTCCTTCGTTTCGAAAATTCTGGTTTTATTAAAAAAATTTAATAATTAGCGTTAGCAAATTTGATCATTCAATAGGTAATTGTATTTTTTTTTTTTTTGTCGTCAGTCTTTCGACTGGTTTGATGCAATCCTCCATCCTTTCCTATCCTGTGCTAACCTCTTCATTTCTACATACCCCTTACAGCCCACGTCATCAATTATCTGTTTCATATATTCTAATCTCTGTCTTCCTCTACAGTTCCTACCTTCGACTGTTCCCTCCACTAACAAGTTAACCAATCCAGCATGTCTCAAAATATGACCTACCAGCCTGTCTCTTCTTTCTGTAAGCTTCTTCCATAAACTTCTTTTCTCACCCATCATTTCCAAAACTCGTTCATTTCTTACTTTGTCTGTCCACTTAATTTTCAGCATTCTTCTGTAACACCACATTTCAAATGCTTCAATTTTCTTTCTTTCCGGTATTCCTAAAGTCCACGTTTCGCTACCATAAAGAGCTGTGCTCCACACAAAGAGTTTCAAAAAGTTCTTTCTAATTCCTAGATCAATATTTGAAACTAAAAGGTTTCTCTTTTTCATGAAAGCTCTTTTTGCTAGTGCTATTCTGCTTTTGACATCATTCTTGCTTCGGCCTTCGGTTGTAATTTTACTTCCCAAGTAACAGAATTCGCTTAGTTCTCCTATTGCATCCGATCCTATTTTTATATTTAATCTAGTATTGGTATCATTTCTGCTACATTTCATCACTTTTGTCTTGCTTTGATTTATATTCAGTCCAAAATCTTCCTTCAGTATTTCGTTCATGCCATTCAGTAACTTCTCAATATCCTCAGCCCTCTCTGCTAACAAGACAATGTCATCAGCAAAACGTAGCATACTGATTTTTTCTCCCAGAAAACTTATGCCACATGGAAATTTTTCTTTGACTTTCTTCATTGCTGCCTCTACATACAAGTTGAATATTAACGGGGATAGACTACAACCTTGTCTCACACCCTTTTTACTGATGCATGTCTCTCGTGATTCTCTACTTTTATTACCGCCACTTGATTCTTATATAGTTTATAGAGTATTCTTCTATCTCGATACTTTAGACCTGACTTCTTTAAAATTTTGAACATCTTGTCCCACCTAACATTATCAAACGCTTTTTCTAAATCAACAAATGCCATAAAAGTATATTTGTTTTTCTTGAACCGCCCTTCAAGTATTAATCTTAAAGACAGAATTGCTTCCCTTGTACCGCGATTTTCCTAAACCCAAACTGATCTTCACCTACTATCTCTTCTACTACCCTTTCCATCCTTCTGTATATTATTCTGGTCAGTAATTTTGAAGCATGTGATGTTAGACTAATGGTGCGATAATTCTCACATTTGTCGGCTTGTGCTTTCTTTGGAAGTGTGAACATGATATTTTTATTAAAATCAGTTGGAATTTCTCCTGTTTCATAACTTTTGGATATCAGCTTGAATAATCTTTCGATTCCTTCCTCTCCTAGGGATTTAAGAAGTTCTGCAGGGATTTCATCAATTCCAACTGCCTTATTTGCTTTTAAGTCATTCAGAGCTTTATTAAATTCTGTCCTCAAAACAGGATCCCCTAAATCATCAATGTCAACATCATCTTCCTTTTCCATTACACTATTGTTCAAGTCGTCCCCATCATAAAGTTTCTCAATGTATTCTTTCCATCGGTTAGCTCTATCTTCTGAGCTTAAAAGAGGTTTCCCATCGGCAGCTTTAATGTTCATACCTCTTTTCTTCATTTCTCCAAAATTCTGTTTGATCTTTCTGTAGGCAACATCTACTTTACCTACGACCATTTCCTTTTCTACTTCTTCACACTTTTGTTGTAGCCATTTTTCTTTTGCTATTTTGCATTTCCTATTTATTTGATTTCTAAATTGCCTGTACTGCTCTCTTCCTGCTTCATCCTGAGCATTTTTGTACCTTCTCCTCTGATCCATCAGCTCCAAAATTTCTTCTGTGATCCAAGGTTTTCGGGCAGATTGTTCCCTAAAGCCTAATGTTTCTTTACCAGCTTTCATTATTTCGGTCTTTAATGCATTCCATTCGTCCTCGGTTGAGCTCCTTTCAGAGATACTTCTTAGACCCAAGTCTACTATTAATGCAAATTTTTCTCTAGTGCTAGATTGTTTCAGTTTATTCACTTCCAGTCTGTTCTGCTTATACTGCTTCCTTATTCGCTTCAATTTCAGCCTGCACTCCATTATTATCAAATTATTGTCAGAGTCTACGTCTGCTCCTGGGTACGCTTTACAATCTAGAACTTGATTCCTGAATCTCTGTTTGACCATGATATAATCTAGCTGATATCTGCCTGTATCCCCAGGACGTTTCCACGTGTAAATTCTTCTTGCATGGTTCTTAAACAGTGTGTTTGCCACTACTAGATTATATCTTTCACAAAATTCTATCAACCTGCTTCCTCGTTTATTTCTTTCTCCTAGACCAAAACTTCCTACAGTATTCCCATCTTTTCCTTCTCCCACTATTGCATTCCAATCACCCATGACTATTAGATTTTCCTCCCCCTTCACATATTGAATTAATTCTTCAATTTCAGCGTATATTTTTTCTATTTCTTCGTCATCTTCCTGTGATGTTGGCATATACACTTGTACTAATGTGGTAGGGACGGGCTTAGTTTCTAACCTCATCAAAATAATCCTGTCACTAAACTGTTCATAATAACTCACCCGTTTCCCTACTTTCTTGTTCATTACAAATCCTACACCAGTGACTCCATTGACAGCATGTGTGCTAATTATCCTGTGTTCCCCAGACCAGAAATCTTGTGCGTCCTTCTATTTAATCTCACTAATCCCAACAACATCTAACTTAAGTTGTTCCATCTCCCTTTTTAAGTTTTCTAACCTACCTGCCCTATTCAGACTTCTAACATTCCACGCTCCGACTCGTAAAATGTTTCTATCCATTCTGATGACTCCTCCCTGAGCAGTCCCCACCCGGAGATCCGATTGGGGGACTATTTTACCTCCGGAATATTTTACCCAGGAAGAAGCCATCATGATATATGTAATTTGAGAGGATTACATGTCCTCTGGATACCCTTTGGGTCTTTAATGCAGTGGTTTCCCGTTGCCTTCTGCATCCCCATGCCGTTGATCATTTCTGATTCATCCGCCTTTAGGGGCCGTTACCAACCCCAAGGGCAAGAGGGTGCCCTGAACCGCTCCCCGCTCTTCCGCCCTCCTTTCGGTGGCCGTTGGCAAGCAGTGGGTGATTCCTTATACCGGGAATCTTTCAGTCGCCAGAGCCTCGTCCGTGCAAACAGGGTGCACCACGTGAAGGAGAGGTTGACATTTGGTTGGAAAAGGCTAGTATAGCCTCTCCCAAACCCTTACATACAAGAATAATATACATCATTCATTAGTAAATTTCATGAACTGGATGATAAACATGTCGTGAAAATATTTTTTTTATTAAATAGGTAAGTCCCACTCATAATTTATTAAACTTGTTTATGAGATAGCCACCTCAGTGAAGTCAGTTCACAATCTGTGTGCTGGACCCTCAACGCACGAGAGCAGTTCACTGATATTTCTTATTTAATACGATCTCATTTTTCAGTTGCATAGGTAGTGAGTTAAAGGTGAGCCTCCTCTGTTCCCTGTGTTGGCGAGTATCTGCAAACAAACTGATCCAATTATGACCCACAACTCTAACAAACAAATACCCTACAGACAGATATTTAGCAATCTATTTTAAATTTCGTTATCCATGCTATTTCCATAAATTTATGATTAACAGTTTTAAGTGAATTAGTGGCAATAATCGGTTCCTAATAAGATTTTCTGCTGCAAATGGATGTTTCACAGATATAAACTTCATTAAAGTCAGTCATTTCAAATATAACGATGATAACTACCAGGTTAATACAAATTCACTTCAAACCAGGCTTCAATAATGATGAGTTATCACATCCAGTAGATCTCCCACGAAAATAAATCAGTCTTAAAAACGGCTCCAAGGGTTTTCAGAGATACTGTAAAACGTTTCAGTGGATAATAACTTGTTATGAAAAACTTCATAATACTGTCTATCAATTTTTCAGTAAATGTTTTATGGGGTGTATTAAATGCGTTACCACTTCTCTCTTGGGTAGACTACGTTAAGGGTCTTCATTTGCTACAAACTCCTTTCATACACCGAAAGTAATAAGCGTATCTCTGACTTGACAAAATATTTGGAACATTTTCCCAGGTCATTTATGAGGTGATTCCTCCTAAACACCAACCAATAAAATTAGTCAGCCTTTGCGCCTATTTAATAATTTTAAAGAAGTATTATTTGTAATAAGATCTAGAAGTGGTCTTCAGCGTTGTATTTACATCTGTGATAACATCAGGTTGTCCATGCTTAAATAAATTGCCTGCTATTTGGAATAAACTAAGTCAAAACTTTACTTAACAAAAGAAATGGCAGGTTATACCGGCATCTCCTATCAATATCATGGGGCTTTATGATAGTGAAACATTTTCTTAGGTATCTTACTGTATTTTCGTTATTATGTGGTTTCGTAATTGGTTTCATTGATTTTATCTCATTATAGCCCGTTTCACAAACAAACAAAAAATCATTTACTGCCTTTTATTCAAATCACAATCAATGCATGTTTAATTATATTTGCTTCGACTTTTTTAGTAATTGCACGGCTGTTACTCTGATAGAAAAATGCATCGCATATTTTCATTTTCTTTAAAACAACCAATCGAGCAAAAATATTTCAATATCATAAAATCTTTTACTGTCGTAATAACGCAACAGAACATTCAGCACTCAGAACATATATAACGGAAATCTAAATATTGCATTAACACGTGACTGTACATCAACAATTAACTTCTTATGTACAGTACATACTGAAATGTTTATTTACATGTGATTAAACTGTAGCCAAGATTTTACCATACATTAATATATTACGAACTCGATTCCATGAAATTGGTATAGACACCAACAAGTTTTTCTGGAGAATATACATGACTAAACTTTTTTTATAATCAACACAGAGAAAAGTAAGGGTTTTTGTTGAAAACGTTTCCTGAGTGAAATGATAAATAATTTTATTGCTGACTATGAAAAAATTTAATTCACTTTAATACATATCTGACCGACATTTGTTTGTCATTATAGTTAGAGGTGGTGTTAACCTGTCACATTTAGATTTTCGTATAAAATATTTATGTATGATCACCTAAAACATAAAAAAATGTAATTTCCATTAAATTCAAATACAGGATTTTATGCTCTAAAACGGCAAACGAGGATTGAGAAAAAAACGTTGTGATTTTTTATTTGTGCCCAAAAATTTTGAAATGAAAAATAAATCTTGTACAATATACGAGATATAGCAGTTCCATTTGTGAAATTTTGACAACCTTATTTATAAGGTCCAGCACGTCGATCCGAAGTTATACGAAATGTACACTAACTCCATCACTGTTATAATACTTACGTATAATCAAACTACTGAGGTGAAATAATGATACTCTATTTATTTAGCAGTTATGTGTATTATCAAGTTAGTTTGAGCATGGGACAAATATAGCGAAATCAGAGACTCGCGAAATTTATTTTAGTATCTGAAACATTTGGTTTTTAGGAGATTATTGTAATATTCAGACCCACATCTTAAAGTAAAAAGTAACTAAATATTGCATTAACACGTGACTATACATCAAAAATTAACTTGTTAAGTACAGTATAAATTCGATCTCAGTCAAATGACGTCGTTGTATAGAACATACAGTACTAATAGCATGCAATATTCGCTGCAGAGCTATTCAAACTACTAATAACCATTTTGTAGTAATTGTGTCTTTCTTGAAACAGACGTCTATACAGCACAAAATGGTGCAAATGCGCTCTGACAATGCTTTAAACTAACCTTTCCAAATTTATCTGTTTCACCAAACATCAATATATCTATTTCTTTTCATTCTCATAGTTAATGATCACTAATAACATTCAGAAAGAAATACAACATGCGCACGTACACAATTGCTACTATACTGAAATTAATGACTGTTTTAAGTGCTTTTGTCTAAATTTTATGTTAATTAAAAGTAAGTGAAATGTAAATACATTTAAAGTTTACTTAAAAGGTAAAAGAACCAGATTACAGGCAATTAAATAAATAATGTATAACTCTTAGAACAGAATATCGTGAACATATTGCATCACCATGAGCAGGTTGAATCAGTTTAAAATCACTTCATTCCACGATTCAGTGACAAAGAAACACTTCCATTGAATGACTATCGTGATATTAGATTCCAACATTTAACTTTAGGTTTCCTTCTGTTGTAATACTCGAGAATGTTAACTGAAAAATTAATGTTCTCCTTATCGTTCATTGCACGAAAAGTCCCTCCACTGTTAGCATGCTTTGTACGTTGCTCAATGGTACAGAATTAACCCTTCACGTGATGCATGAGTTATTGTTAGCTTGCGGTGTTAAATTGATATGTCTTGCGAAGCAGTACTAACGGTGATTTGACATCCAACCAATCCATTAACTTTGGAGTCTAAAATTAATGTTTGTTGCAACTCAGTGTCATATGTACTTTGCCTGTTTCCATAATAAGCCAATTACAGCATTGAATTCTTGCGCATGTCTCCGCAAATTATCGATATTTCCATACGAATTACATTAATTCTAACTATTTTAATGATGCCACGATCTATCTTCCTCCACTGTGTGGCGAATATGACAATCCTAACAAATTAACGTGTGCTGGTCTGAGAGATAGCTTAGTGTAACACGGCAACCAAGGTCGGGCATACGTGTTTGCACTACAGATTTAAAGGTCTGGTGCCTGCAGTTGACTGTTTCAGTCTAACAAAAGAGTTAGCCTTGCAGTATAACTAATTAATCCAGACTTCCGTCAGAATTTAACGCACGTGTATTTTCAGTTTCCGTTGCTGAAAATTTCTTTACCAGCACTAAATGTGCTCATTTTTAGCAATTTTTCAATGTCTCCCCCCAAAACTTACAGTCGATTATTATGGATGTGAACGTCAGTCTGTAATTAACCATACATGTTTCGAGTTAATGTTAAAAATTTAGGTACAACGCGTATTTTTGACAGAGAATCAGAACGTTTTCACCTTGGACAGCACGTTTTTGTACAGTAACTGGCACTTAGATGCATTAAAAAAAAAGGTTTAAATAATTTAAATCTCTTTACATTCATTAGTACAGGCACTCTAGACGAATTTTAGAAGTATTTGAAATTAAATTTTATTGATGGAAAATCCTTGTTTATATTCTAATTCATAATGACAAGAAACATCAATACATAGAATAACCAAGTCCACCATAAATGATGATTCATTTTCGTCTAATCATTTGCAAGGACAATTGGCAAAATCATTGTTCCTCTTGTTTATAACTCGATCTCCTCGTATTCAAAGTATGAAGTTCATACCCTTCTTTGATATCTATTACTTTATTTTCCGATTTTTTAAAAATTTATCACCAACTTATAACTCTACTTTAATCATAAATGCACTTCAGCTAAACTAGAAAATAATGAGGTTGGCTGGAAAATACTTCTATTTCTCAAATCTCTGGGCAAAATTGTCTTAAACCTTCGATAATATTGCATTACACAACACTAATTCCCAGTACAGCACTGCGTGGATAGTTTGAACTAGAAATAGAAATTGTCTTCCTGAAATAATTTTATCTATGATAAAAAACAATAAAGAAAAATATCTGAATTGATCCTTCGGAACCAAAACATAAAATTCTCTGTAATTTGTTCCGATGTGACGTGTTTCACACAGTGCACTCATTCACTGACCTCGACCTCGCCGTCAGCTGTCCATTGCCTGCCAGAGCGACCACCCGCACGACACTGCCTGCCTGGCGCCTGCACTGCCGACGGGACGCAACCCCGCCGGGCGCGACGGCCGGAGAGGTAGGCGCATGCGCAGGGCGGCCGCCCGCACGTGCTACCTGAGAGGCCCGACCCACGCACAGTGGTGTGACCTGATACCGGCCACTCGTTAAGCGCATTCTAATAGGTCTAGACGTCCAGCAACAGATCGTGTCTCGTCAACTCATAGGCCGTGATTTGGTGGTGAATAATGACACAAAATTATTGCTAAGGAACAATCATCAACCGACTATTGTATTTCTCCGATTGTACTGCAGTAATGAATGTCGGAATTAATTTTACAAAATTAATTGCATCTTTTCATTAGCATTATTTTTGACTACGCAGAACCGTAGTACCTCATTGTATTAATCTTATGATTTAAGAGGAGTTCAAAAAAGGAAAATATAATTGCAGAATATGATATTTGTATGGCAAGAGAAGTGGTAGGAAGAACAAAATTGACTGCTTTTTAACCAATATATTTTTTTACGCGAAATAAATGTTGATTGCAAATGAATTCAAACATCACTTTTAGCTGGGATCATTGTTACGCCACCGGGAAGGTACTCCATGGTTCCACCGAAATATCTGAAGCCCTATTCATTAGAATGTTGCTTAGTGGTTGGAATAAAATCTTTGGAAATAGCAAATACAGTGCTTATACAATATAAGAACCCATTGCGTTTCGGGCACACGCAGGTCGCGCAATTGTAATGACGCCGACTTTATCTGGTTTCGCTTTTCTGTTTTATTTTTAAATGGGAGGTATACTAGAAAATTCCGACGTCTGTAAAGTGTGGTAGGTGATAGAATTTTTGGCATAAAATATTGTTCTAGCATCGAAATTTACAGAAAAATTGTTAATATTTGTAGAGAAAATGTTATAACTAAAGAAAATCTGAGAAAAATATCACGACCACACAGTCAGTGGTGATGAAAAGTTGATTGCCCATATCACGCCCGAAAGCAAGCAGCGGTCTTTACAATGGCGGCACAATGGTTGCCGTTGTGAAGGGATGGCTGAACGCGTCGATGGTGAGTTTCTTCAACGACGGAATACATGATCTGATGTCGAGATACAACCAGTGCTTCAATAAAAATGTCCTGTATGTAGTACTATTTTCTAATAAATATATTCTTAAAAATACTACCTAATTTATTTTTAAAACCATCCGGTTGTTACTTTGTAGACGCGCCTTTTATCTTTTTAATAGTTAATTAAAAATAATAGGACTTACGTAGGTAGAATTTGTATGACCAAAAGTTTTTCAAATGGATCTGAATTTTTTCTGTTTGAGATATATTGTCCATAATCTTTCTTAACTTCATACGAAAACAGTATTCTTGTACCTTACTCCCTTTCTTACCAGTGCTGATGTTCAGTTAAAAAAGGATTGTATCTATGAGCATGCAGATAAACAAAACTACTTATGTGGATGAGTGATCAAAATTATATGTAGGCTATCTTCACATCTCCATCTAAAAAGTGGGCCTACAAAAACACAACAGCAAAACGCTCCTCTGTGATAAATATGACGCAAGTCACCGGCAGATGGAAAAACAGTTCTTTTTTGTCCTACTTGTTGGTTAGGTAAAGAAAAGAGAAAAGCTACTAGATCATTCATTAAGCTGATTATAGGCAACATTACAAAGATGCACCTTCTCTCATATATGAGTTTATAAAATAAAAACATAAAGAAGCTATGTGCAATAAAAGAAATTGGATAAAATGAGACCCTAATTTGAATACTGTTCATAATACTGCTCCATAAACTCAGCTGATTGTTGTACCGTGATGGTGTTCGCCGCCTGACACGGGGTTAACTGCTTCAAGTTCTGCTGGCGGAAGAAACTTTTATTACTAAGACTTGCTTCACGGGGTAGAAGAAGTGTTTCACAATTCGTAATTATCATAATGTGCTCCAGGGTAAAATTCCAGAAATATCCACAGTCGGTCAACACTGTTGATTTTGATTCATTCGTCGGAAGGAGATGTTGAGGGCCGGCATCGAGTTTCATCCTCACCTTTCCTTCGTATTTCATTCGTACCCCAACGCAATATGACACATTAAAATAATCCACAAATCAATAACACTTACTTACACTTCCATCACGAGACAAGCCAGTAGGAAACCACTCCAGTTAAATTAACCAAGACATTTCCTTGAAGGAGAAATTCCCTACACAGCGGCATCATCGTCACTGGAACTCCATAATGATAACCATAAACAGAAGTTGGAAGAGATGCAATGGAGTGTGTGTAGATTAGTCTTTGTATGTATATCTAATATTGTAAAGGAGACAAGAAAATAATTTTCTAGAAAGGTTAGTGAATATTTGTAAGATCATTAGCTGGTGGTGACGCCTAGGTAGAAGCTTGTAGAAAAGTTAGGCGTAATGTGTGAAAGGTACAGAGAGTACGGTAACCATAAATTGGCAGTTGTTGGAATGTATTTGCTTGTAGGCAAAAGAATCTCTTACCCGAATTAGTTTTTCTAGATAGTTATGAAATATTATGAACAGCATACCTGGAACAGTAAAAGGATTTAAAGTAAAAATTTGCAAAATACGTAATTGGTAAAATAAAAATTGTTCCCGTCTGTTCTCCCGGATAAGTTATCCTGCCCTAAACGACGTTTCGACAACTTCATCCGCTGTCTTCGTCAGTTGATTAGAAAGTCGGAGTTCCTACTGTAACGAAACGTCACAGAATCAATTCTCACAAAGAATCAATGCTTACCTAATTAGCTGTTTAGGGAAACCGTCAGTCCACAGTTGAGGAACAACTGTTATAACGATAGACGCTTGTGTGGTATCTTGTCAAAAAATGCCGCGTTGTTGTCTCCATGGATTAGACATTTCTTTATTACAAATTAGTTTCGTTGCCTTCCACTAATAGTCTTCATTAAATCAGCTTCATAGTATGTAACATTTTTTCTTGAAAATGGCTTTGCACTACAAAATAAACTTTGAGTGTTATATCCCCGCTTGAATCGTAACTTTCAAATTCCTCTTTCGGTTGCTTCAACCAATTGTTCCTTGCAGTCGACAATAAACTTCAGTCGTCTAATTCTGTTTTCAGCATTCATGCTCTTAACGACAGATTTGAAGAGTTTCAAATGAATTAAACGAATTCGGAAGGTTACACATTTTCTTTATCCAGGTAAGGTGTTACGGAGATGAAATAGGTCAAGGCCTTCGTCAAGAGATGATTCCGTTATTCGCCTATGGTGCATTCCGAATATCACGGTAAACGTAAATCTGAAGGTCGTATCGAGGATAGTACCAGCGTCGAAGTACCAGAATCGAAGTAAATTGCTTATCAACCAGGCTCGTATACCCATTTCGTGCTACATATTCTCTCTCTGTCTCTCACACAAACGAAACAAGACAAGAAAAGCCATAAAATAATCCACTTGAAGCAAGCAGCAGAACGGGCTTTTCAGTGAAACACAATAAAACTGCACTTATATGCAATCATTGGGTACCTGGTAGTCTGTGATATTTTTAGACATAGTTTTTACTTATTTTACGAAAGATTTCATGGTTAAGTGTGTCTGTATTTTACTATGTGTTAAGCGTAAATACTGAGACATTTTTCCTTGTCGCTGTTTTATATGATCATTTCTTGATGTTTGACACAGTGAGCCACTGAACAGTTATAGAGATTGCATGTTAACGTAATAGAGATTTATATAGAAACATTCGGCAGAAATATGATATATTATAAACATAATAAGATATATACATGCTGTATATATGTAAAATATTTTAATTTCCAAATGACAAGTCCCCCCATAAAATATTATTTAGACGTTTATTGGAACAAGAAGTGAATTCACATCCTACTTTTCTAATCGAAATACAATTCTTGCTACCACCAGAAGTTTGATATTGTTTATGAAATCCAGTATAATTTATGATGATAGAAAACATTAAAAGAAAATCTGGCCAACACTTTCCTTGTAGTAAATTTAAGAAATTAGTTATGAAACATGGTTTACAATTGCTCATATGCCAGAAATATACCTTTAGCTTTGAAAAACGTGTAAATTTTTTGCTCGGGTGCATTTAGTTAAACGCAGACTAAGTACTTTTCTTTCGAAGAATGTTCCAATTGTTTGGTTCCTGTAATTTAAAATATTTTAATTTTGTCTGCTAAGGGGGAAACAGCAAATAAATTTTGCTATATTTTTAATTAATGAAAATGAAACATTCTGTAAAATATTACTTTACAATTATTTATGAAACTTAATACTGAACATTTGTATGTCAAATTGTCATGTTCTACACTATTTACGGTAGTATTCTTTCTAGTTAAATTTTTTTGTTTCCTTGTTTATAACTCTGAATTCATTTCAAAATTAATTTGCTATTCAAATATTTGGCATTAAGTCACGTTGCTTAATTCAGGAGTGAGGTTATAAGGACGTATTCACGCGATAATGTTTTTCATTTTCAGGTGCGCAATGGGTTTAGTTATTCTAGGATAATTTCATATTTCTTTGTTACTGTTTTGATTATATATTAATTTTCTGCTCCATCCCTTTCAAGCTAAAGTAGTAATAACATACATCTCAAATTCAGGGTCAGACTCTAAACTTTCAAACCAGATCAAAATCCTTATAGTAGATTTACCGCGATAACATAGTAAACAAACAAAGGAACCTTTCAGATTCATATAGACGATATCCTGAACTTAATCAGTTATGGGAGTGATTTTTTCCCCTGGAAAATGATAAAACATAATTGATGTGTTGGCTACTCTGCATCGGGCACCCGGATTTACATGTAAAGCCATCTAAAACCCACACTCTACCATTCAGTGAGACAGATTGTCAGATTACCATAACAGTTGTTTAATACTAGGGTCCAATGCGAGACTACTATACCAGGCATGTTTACGGGACACAGCATTGTTTTGAGGAACGCTCCACTTTCTCCACCTACCTCGAGATAATGTCCTCTTCACGTTTCCCACTCTATTTTTACGAACAGACGCTGCGCAAAAGAAAATTACACCAGCATTGCAAAAATGACACAAAAATTATCAATACAGGCATAATATCAACCTGAACAGTGTCATTTCTGATAGAGGTTGTGGTTATGTTCAGATGCGACCTGGACTAAGAGAAAAAAAAAATTCGTTCGGTGGCAGCTATCTCGGAAGCAATCAATTGTCTCTGATTGCGTCTTATTGATTTAACACGGCGGGTTTCACTCGAATACGGCTAGTACATCTATTTTCTACTTGTAAATTTTGCGTCGTTTTTTTTACAAGGGATGGAAGACGAAACACCAAGAAAACATTACAACAAAAGGTTTAAACAACATTTCAAGAGATTTTAATTAAATTTTCAGCGCTGGCGGCACTTATGTTTCGGATTTTTTAATTTAATCTATGGCGAAGTTTCCGCAAAAAAGGGAGTGGGGAAAGTGAAGAGCACAGGATATCGAAGCAGTTAAACCAAATTCGAACAGGTTAAAGCCATTTTTGGATAGGTGGGAAAAGTGGAACAGTCCCCACTTTTTTCTCTGCGCAATTTACTAACACAAATCCGCGTTGTAAACCACCATTAACCAATACAATATTAAATTCGGGACGTCTGGTGGTTTCTCTGTTCAATATCAGCTTAGACGACAATCGTTCGCAGGTGGCGCTGCACTCAGCCATTCTATCGGACGGAAGCTTTAATCTCGTGAGCTGCGGCGGCATAATTAAAATTTAGCAAGGGGCTCAGACAGGCGAGAGTTCCCCCATAATCACGCACCATTCTAGTAAGCCCCTAGCACAGGCACTCACAGCAAACAGAGAATGGAGGCATCTACTGCATAGAGCCACAAGGGACCAACAAGCAGCTTCCCCTTCCCTCTGCACTGCCGTTTAGACCCCAGGCTTCTGATGGCGCAAAGGAGCGGCGCCATGTGCACAGCTATAAATCCTACTGTTTTGAATACAAAACATCCATTGTCATTTTTCTGAAAGACAGATGATTCTTTAAAATTAACTTTCATAACAATTATAGAGAAATACCACTTCATACCCAACACCAGACCCAAACTGTAATTGAACATCCCACCTCCTAACCAAAAATAATCGATTTTCATCTAATTTTTAAAATCACTTTTTTCTTCCTTCAGTATTACGACTGTTTTATTGCAATCATCCATCTCTTCCTGTTTTTTCCTCAAACTCATTACAATCTATGTCCTCAGTTATCCACTTCATATATTTTAATCAATGTGGGGGAAGGCATTTCTTGTTGAAGACGTGAAATGTAAATAGTTTGGCATAAAATTTGAAGATAAATTCAACTAGGCAGGACACATTCTACAAGAAGCAAGAAAACCTTTCACTTATTAGAGAGAGTAATGAAGTGTTGTACCAGGGAAGTGATGGAATTGTTTTACAAAGAATTGATCAGACTATTGTTTGAATATGGTAGTGTAGTAGAGGAACCACATTTTTTGAATCAATTACAGGATTTGGAGGGGTGCAAAGTAGGCCTGCTAGATTTTTCTATGGAAATTACTGTAGAAAACAATCATTAAGGAGCTGGAATGGGATTCATTCGAAGACAAGGAGCATTAAGGATAGTGGAATATTGGTGATGAGGTCGTTTTTCAGAAATATTTCTGAGCGAGTTAAACGAATGACTAACCAATGTCTGTATGACTGGATTCTTCAGTCGCATAGCTCTAAGTTAACAGCGCAATAAATGGCGATCGTATACAGTCAGAACGGTTTTCATTCCAAAAAATATCTGTCGACAACGAGACTATTCTTCCAGCAACTGGATGCATTACTAGGGAAGTAGCAACACTCCAGCAATAATAACGATGCACGACATCGGACGCTAACAGGTAACTTTGAAACGTGAACTGAAATTCTTAAGCATCACATCACCTAAAGCAAATATACTATTGCTGTTTACTCAAATATAATTAGGTAAAAAAAAATCCATTTTTTAATCTAAAATTACTTGTTACTGATACTGTTAGAGCAAATGTACTATGGTCCCTTCGTTGTGTAATACATAAGGATTCATTTTGTGTGTACGGGCCCTGCGGGTGAACAGTAACGGTCTGGCCTGGAATTCGGGAGGTGGCAGGTTCGAATCCTCATCGGGCAACCAAATTTGCGGATATCATCCAAGCTGAATACCTGGATAGTTCCATAAAAAAGGTCACGGAAGAATTCCTCGCAGTTCCGTCGCGCCTTTAACTACCTCGGTATCAACGACACATAAAACAAAACAAAAAATGTTTGTATGTTTGTTCAATTCTTTTATTTCAATTGCGTTATGAATCATCACTTAGTACAATTAAGCAAATGAAAGGGAGGTAGCATAGTAAAAGTCAGTACGAAAGCTCAGCAAACGTTTTATAATACAGAATTTTTTTCGAGATGATGAATGTGGGTATATTTCACTACTTTCTTAAGCTGAGACACTGAAGGAAAACAATCGATGCCTCATAGGAACTAATCATCCCGTCAGATATCCTAACACGATTTGTTAATCAGTGGAAATATAAATCTATATTGCTACATCATATATATATATGTGTGTGTGTGTGTGTGTGTGTGTGTGTGTGTGTGTGATCGTAATGACCTGGTGACAGGGTTCCTATTCGTCGCGCATTCCGCCCCTGTCTTAGCCGCCTTAACCTAACCCGGTAGTGCTACCAGGTACAGGGGACCTACTGTTTAACGAGGAATCAGAATTAAGGAAGCGTTCTGGTGTACTTCACATTGCACAGCAAGCTATGCCAGAGGTGAAGGTAAGGTTCTATAAAAATCCCCCACGTGACAGGGATTCGAACCGAGGACCTTTCGTTGCCCGGTCAGACACACTGTGAGACATTCAGCCACCAGAACGCAACAGACATACTGTTAACATTAGCATGTTGGTTACGCGAACTCAAAAGATTTTACCCATCCAATAATCGCTCAGTGCGCCTAAATAAGTTTCCACTTCAAAAATAAAAATCTAACTTAGTCCACAACCCGATGATTGATCGAATTTTCCCGAAGGAGATGTACCAAGCAATTCTGGCAGAGTCAGGAAGGTAAATTTCCTTCCTCAGGGGCCTACAGTTTACCGTGGAATCAAAGGCACGGAACGTCCCAGCGTAGCTCATATAATCAATTAAAACTCCTAAAGATTCCTGCTCACCACCGGATTTCAAATCGCGACCAAAGAGAAAAGCTTCCGGAAGTCAGCGCCTTAACTGCCTTGTTTTGAAGTATGCGTATGCTAACTACTATCAAAATCGGATGAAAACTATGGGTTTGTATGACAGAAGTTTAGGTGAGCAGAGAAAGGAGGAGATGGTATAAGATTTTGTAAATAAATCGTAAACAGTATTTTTCTATTTGTTTTAAAGTATACGTATGCAAAGCTGCGTTAAAATGGGATAAAAACTGTGTGTTTGCATGAAGAACATTCGCAAAAAAAAAAAAAAAAAATTATATATTAGATACAAGTATAAACTGTAATTTCACTGCCGTCCGAGATCAACACGTCATGCTTACAGCTACTGATATACGACAGCATGTTGGTAACTCTAACTTTTACCCATCCAAAAAGCGCCCAACGCTCATACCATTCGCCCAACACATCATAGCATGTCGCTAACGAGAAGTCGCGAACTCATATATTTACCGATCCAAACATTGGCTATCGCTCCTGCAGAAGTTTTCAGAAGTTAATAACTCAGATGTTGCGGCAGTTCACTAGGTAAGAAGCGAATGCCTCGATGACTTCCAGTAGCCGGTCCCTCCTGCGTTACTGGAAGAATGGCCGAAAACTGAATAGTCACAGCGCTAGGGGTCGTGAATCACCGCCGGAGATAAACCGGACGGGACATCAGCCGTGAAAGCTCCATTTTGCCGGCAGGTAAACCTTAACTACGTCGATAAATCATATTACCTGACAAACAGCGCCCGGAAAAACACGTGACGTCCGTGTCGCTCTCATTTATACGGGCCGCTGTTAACGGGAACAAATCCCAGCCTCCGGTCACCACGAGCTGGCATCGCACCATCTCCCTGCGTACGTTACGTTGAGAAAGGAAAGATCGAAACCGACTTCTGTGATCAGTGTTGCGATCATTAATTGCTCCTGTTCTTTTGCCCGGGTTGTTATAGGTTTCCTGGTATTACGAAATGTATTGTTGTTTGTGACGGTTGAAAAACATAAACTAATAAAGAGGACTTACAATCTGTTTGCTTGTTTAGACAATTATGGATTTCTTTTATTATTTTTAGAATTTGGTACCTTCTGACTAGAAATTGGAGTCCATCTTTTGTACGTCTGCCTGTCGGTTATTCTGTCACACCCTAAGAACTTCTTAAATTTATTTAATTCTCATTACTTTAATTTTAAAATCAATTGGAGTGGGAGAGGATGAAAATAATTGTTTGGGGTATAACGAAGGGCTACAGAAAATATTTCCTTTAAATAATCTTCATGGATATTAAATTAAATCTGGAATTCGGCAGATTCAATTTACCGTACGGGGGGGGGCTACCCTTTCCGCAGGGTGTCACCAGACTTGTGACGGGAGGGCAGGGGGTGCGAGGTAGCTTTGCCACCCCTGTGGACGATATCTTTACAAAGTCTGAAGAATCGTCTCCACTTCGAGTTGAAAATCTTTATTCTAACATCACATACAGTACTTAGTGAGTTTCCTCTGAGATGACATTTAAATTCCTTTTTAATAATAAAATTATGGGGGGGGGGCGAGGTAGGTGGGTGCGTGGGAATTTTTATTTTGATGAATAGAGGTCGTGGTAAGAAAAACTTTGGGAACCTCTAAATATTTTTAATTTCTTTTTCATTCCAATATTTGTGGAAACTTTTTTCGAAATCCGTTAAAATATACAGCTCCCATTTTAATTTATTAATTCCGAAAATTCTTTAAAAATTTACATTGGTTTGCTGAAGTTTCAAAGAAAGCTAGCTTTCTGGAGTTAACGGTGACAAATTTAATACTTTAAAGACAAAGAAGGGTTTCATTTGATGGAGATGGGGCTATGGAAAAATTTAGAAGTTGTAACACTAATACAGCTGAAACACGTAAGAATTAGCTTAATGAATTTACAGTTTCACCTGTTTATCTATCACTTATTTTCAATGGAGAGCCGCAATATGACAACTGATAATCAATTGCTAGCAAATGGAAGTGGTTTCAGTTGCATGTTACAAAGTTGTATTTTATACAGGTAACACACATGATAATTAAAAGCTGCAGGCTACACGGAAGTGGGACATTATTTGATTTTTAATCTGGTACTTAACTTATATTTCTTGAAAAAGTTCAATTTATGAATCACAGACGCTAGTTAAAGAAATTAAATACTGTTTGTTTTTTGTTACCTATGTAAATATATTTAAAAATTCTCTCTGGTAGCTAGCCGAGCTATCGAAGTGTTATCACACGATATTTTGGCGATCACAACCCCCGTCGTCATCTTCACCAGAAGCCGGCCTTGGTAGCGTAGGGGCTAGAGTACTGGCCCCACGTGCCGGAAGTCGCCGGTTAGAGTCCGGCCAATGACATGGGTGTTTAAGTAGTGTATGCAAGTGTGCTTGTCATGTCCGTCCTGTAAAGTGTCTACAGTTACTTGAAAGACAATATACACATGGAGAAACTGAAAACACTGGATGAAATAAACTCATACTTGAGCTGGCTGTATGGCCTAAGGAAGCCAAATGCCATTTCAAAAAAAAAAAAAAAAAAAAAAAAAAAAAAAAAAAAAAAAAAAAAAAAATCTTCACCAGAAGTGATAACACGTCTTTTACTCGGGTAGTTACCCGAAAGCATTTTATAAATCCTCAAAGCCGAGAGGATCTTCATTCTTATACCGGGTGGTTATAATTAAACTTTCCCTATTTAACACGGAAACTAATTGGCAGCATTAATGTCAAGGACATAGTGAAGAGAAATAATGCAGAATTAATTCAGTTGAAACACTTTTAATGTGCTGATACCATTACATACCAGCACCATTACTGCTACAAAAGGGGCTCAATATGGCGCCCAGCAGTGTCCAGAAGAGTCTGAGAGCCCAGGATTACATCCTGCACAGCAGAACGAAGCATGTCCGTAGGTATGCTGGATACCTCTCTTGATATGCTGCGCTTCAGATCAGCACATGTGTGATTGTTCTTCCGATAAACTCTGTACATCAGGTAGCCCCACAACCAGAAATCACAGGGAGTGAGATCAGCTGATCGTGCCGGCCAAACATTTGGAAACGATCGGCTGATAATTCGATCGTCATATTGAGCCCCTTTTGTAGCAGTAATGGTACCGGTATGTAATGGTATGATGTACCGTAGCAGCACACTAAAAGTTTTTCAGTTGAATTTATTGTGCATTATTTCTCTTTCCCACGCCCTTGACATTAAGGCTACCATGGTACTCGTACGGTAATTAGTTTCCGTGTTGTAACGTGTTAAATATTTAAGGTTTAATAATAACCACCCGGTATATTTAACGTTCATTTAAATACGTAAACTGTTATTATGCAAAAATTCAGGCTATTTATGATAATTAACTGTACGAAATTTATTTGTTCGTATTTGTGTCGGAATTAAACAGTCCGCACCTGTTGATATGAACCTCAGTTTTTTAAATACCAAGCTTTCTACATATATAAACTCCATCAAACCCCAGCAAAATATATCATTAGCTTTTAAGAGAACCAGATTATAGCTGTCGCAATAATACGGTCTATACGATGGGCCTTGTTTTTAGTTAAGATCTAAGATATCTGACTGTTAAAACCTCATCAGTATCTTTTCATTAGTTTTGCATGGAGCCCAAAACAGTAAAAGATTATTCAAAGTTTTATTTTGCTTCAGCTTGCGTTTTCAGCAACCTATATAACTTTGCACTTGTTAAAGTCTATCTCTATTTGCGAATTATTTTGTTGGGCCAGTAATTCACTAACATTGACTTCTAACATTGCACACGCACAATTACTTCTAATTTAGTGAATAATCTTATTTTTTTACCGCTTTTATAGAGAACAATATTTTATACTCGTAAAAAAAAAGCGGTAATAACTGTCATTCAAACTTAGGTTCTACGATATTTCCTTCAGTCGGTTACAAAATCCCGTATTTAAATACAACTGATGGTGTTTTGTAAGTCACTAGGTTAATAATTGTTCACGTTTCTCCTTTTTCCTATATGCAGCAAGAATGAAGATTTTTTCTAACGAAATTGTGTGAGGTACTGCATTGTAGGCTTCTTTAAAATTCGATTAAGTTAAAATCGATTTAGTAACGGCCATCAAGCGTTGCGGAAAAGGTCAGGTGTTAATAAAAGAAGTTGTGTATAGCAAGGTCACTGCCTTCTAAAAACTTTTTAATACTCTTCTGTGCTCCATACATAACTATCTACATAATTTGTTATGCACTACAACATTCCAAACGTATTTACCTCTTTTGTATCAAGATTCCTGGATTCGGTTTCACGAAAATTTAATATCTGTTGTAATTTGAACATACACGAATACGCTTATCTCTCTTTCGAAGTACAAGAGGTAGGGCAACATGGTATCAAGTTCAAGTACGATAGATAACTTATTCAATAAGCTGACAAAAATATCATTTTGCATGCATCCATTCACATACGCAGCACTTATACAGTTATAGATGGCAACACATCTTCCCTGCTGCCAAATCTCATGTATTTATCCGCCTTTAACATCTCAGAAATATTCAACATATTCAAACCTTTTAGGATCACACGCAAAACGTGGAATTTTTAGCTTAACTGGCACAATCAGAACTGAGAATGAATTTATATCTTATGAGTATAAAATCAGCTGAAACGAACAGCCGATATTATAACACGGCACAGAACGCTTTTTTCTGAAATTATTTAATAATTTTTCAATAATTACATTTGGAGTAAACGTTTAGAAATAAAATAAATCGACTCGCACATGCACATTAATCAGTGTCAACCGCTGGTGACGCAGTAGTACAGTTAAAGAAATTTCTAGAGTGATAACATTCTTTGTGAAAAACTTATTGAAATACATTGCAAGCAACACGCCGGGAAAGCCTTCGTTCACACATACATTTAAGCTGTTTCTATGATTCTAAAAAAATCCTACATTTAATAACAGCATGATCAAACACACGCTGATGCCTGTCTTATTTGTTCAGGTGATGAAACTATAACCTTTTAAAACAATTTAAAATGTTTCTGGCACTATTCTGTAGCTGAAAATACATACACACAACTCCACAAAAAGGTGAAAAATTTGTTATTTCTTGTAACTGCTGACATTCAGTAAATTTGTCCATACCAAACGTAGTAAGAATGTACATCACCTAGGAGATTTGCAACATTTAATTTTCATGTTACCTACTTCAGAAAATAACATCATCTATCTACTTACGAGGTACGAGCAGTTTTATCATCATCATCTGGTCGATTTTTAATACCTTAAAATAAATCTTAATCACCGTAAGCGATAAAAAGTTCGTGTAATTTGAATACACGGTCGCTTAGGATTGACCAGAACGAAATTATTCCAAAGATATTTTTAATTATACAGATGCAAGCTTTAGTTAATTTACTTGATACTATGGACAAACGTTATGCAGATATGTATTGTATATGTTGAACAAAAAACTGAAGTTCTGGTATTTGGATAGTGCGTACGCGAATTATATCGTATTCTGTTCCATTGATACAAACCCTTTAAGCTTTGACAGCAGTGATTGCTTATCGAGATTTGGTTAAAAACTAATTGCATCGTGTCAGCGTATTTCATAGAGGAAATTGTTATCAGAAACAAATTCTCGGTGGCGAATACTATACTACCGACAATGATTACAAATGGTTCATTGCGTAGAATAAATCTTCCTACCTAACGATAGGTAGCTGAGAAACTTCATGTGGTCTGTCAGTAGCTTTTCGCATAAACACTATGTTATATTTGCTGATGGTATGAAGTTTTTTTTACTATATCTCGTCACATCATTTTTTTTTCAGTCTGAATATTTTCTAAAAAGCATCAAAACAAAGTTTAATTATTATTCATACTTCCGTCTCCCAAGAAAATAAATAACACATCATAACCTTAAACAGTAACTAAATTTAGTATTAAAATTGCATTACCGTGTCATCATTTACAGGCGTGATATTTAATTTTTACAAAAAGTTTTATTTTAATGTTTGCTCTTAATACTTGAATTCCGTAGTTATAATTACGACTTTTCTTATTCAGGGTGAACTGAAATCGGTTAATAGCAAAATATAAGTGTTAATAAATTTGGGTTGTATGTTCTACTGATCATAATTCGATGAAATGATCCGAATCAGGTATATCCCAAATTAATTCTACTATCCATTTTTGTCAGGATTATAAAAATAATTATAATATTCAAATGAATGGACCGATAAGATTGGGTGATTCGACAAGGACGATAATCAACTAATGTTATTGCTAAAGCTGAAAAATTTGAAACATTTATATGCGTACGAAAATTTTACGTGAAGTAGGGGCGTATCTGTTTGCTTGGAAGATAGAAGGGAATGTCTGCCTAGCGTCCTCAATGAGAATTGTACCCAGGTAAAAGGAGTGGCACGGGCCATTTCAAAAGGAAAGCCTTTTGTTCATAGCCCGAGCCACCGATGTTGCTAAACAATGAAACGGAGAGACTGGCGGGTCTAGGAAATTTCCGAGGCAAAAACTGTGAGATTGCAGCTCCTTCGAACATTATCCCTGAAGTTGTCGCTCGGGGCAAGTGCCCCAGTTTGTCCCCCCTCCCCCGGCACTGTGGGGAGATAAGACCTCTTTACTCAGGTCAGGCTACAGAAAGATAGATTCACTTAAAGCACTGTTCCGAAATATGCTCAAGAAGTTTCGTCTAGTGGCTACCTCAGTACAGGGAACATTTGCCCTACATCACCGTGACTTCTCAGATATTGATTCACGTGATATTGATACCGCTCAATAAACGTGTTTTTTTTTTTTTTTAATGGCTTTTGGCTTCGAGGCCATACAGCCAACTCAAGTGTATTTTGAATCCTCCAGTGTATTTCATTGCTTCACAGTGTATCATTTTTCCAAGTGGTTCTAGACACAACACGATGGACATGACATAGAGACAACACATACACTAAACACCCATGCCCTCGGCCGGACTCGAACCGGCGACCTTCGGCACGTGGAGCTAACACTCTAGCCCCTACGCTACCGAGGCCGGCTCGTGTTATGTTAGAAAGCGTTCGGAGGGATGCTTGCCTATAAACAACTTCTGTTATCAACATTCTTCTAATTTTCTTAATGCTGTAATTTTCCTACACCCAATCCCGACAGTGATAATCTTTCCACTGAACTGCCATTGGTTCAACTACGACTACTTCGGCGCAGATGCAGTCTGTAGGAGAGTGGATGAGAGAGTCCTTGTCTCTGCTCCGAACCGTCTTCGGAATTTCGTTGACCCCTTATTGAAAGCCTTCCAGAGAAGTCCATCTTCTTCACGAGAACGTTTTAATTCTTTGCATTCCATGTTCAATAGCTCCAGTGGTACGAAACTTCGGCGACGTATTCGGTCGAACTGTTGTTTCGTTCTCAAGAGATCATGCATTACGTTTAATCGGTTTTGATGCGTCATTTCACAAGTTTACCAAAGGTTAGTGCACTTGGGTATGCATCACACTGATTCTAATGTAACTAAAGATGCTGTGGTCACATCGACGCTGGTGCTGCAACATCATCAGGAAATGGCAATATTACTGTCGTAACTCACATATAGATTTCTTGCAAGGAAGTCGCTTATGACCGAATTAATTAAGTGTTGTGTCGCGAGAACCTCTGACACAGAACCCTAATTGAAATGTTGATATAGATTCCTTTAATTTTATGTTTAATTTTTCGTATAGTAATTTTATAACTGAACTGAATACCAATATTACGGCAACCAATTTTAATTAGAATCTCTGCCGAAGTTCCACACATACTTTTCATTTTTCAGAAATTCATTTTACTGTAATTATTTTAATTTACATTTATTCAATACTATACTGTATAATTTTGCATACCATTGATCAAATCCCAATTATTTTCTAAGGGAACTAGTGATACCGAAATTTTTCCCTTCAACTAACGAATGTAGCTTTAATGAATGAGTTATTTATTGTTCATATATTTAAGTAATTATTCAATTATGAATTGTGGAACATTATTGAGGAAGTTGGAACTGATGATGACTGAAGTTTATAGTTAAAAAGAATACAAAGAAGTCATATACTTACATCTTTTGCAAAGAAAGCTATAAACTGTGCAAAAAGCATTAAGATTAGGTCCCGCAGATGGAAATTCTGATGGTCTGGACCTCAAAACGGCGGATTGTTCGGGAAGGAAATCCAATGTCCATTCGGTGTGGCCTCGTGTGGAGCTGTTATCCCGGATGCCATTGAGAGGACGGGGCAAACCAACTGCAGATTGTGGCGCATATCGGTTCCAATGATGCCTGCCGCCTAGGGTCGGAGCTTATCCTTTCGTCCTTCCTGCGGCTGGCTGAAAAGGCTAACTCTGTGACCTGTCACATCGGTATAGCTAACTGTCTGCATCGTCAACAGAACTGATTCTGACTCCTAGTTACGAGCCGTGTTGAAGGGCAGAATCAGAGATTACATCGATTCGCTTCTGTGGTGATCTTGTCTGCAGATTGCTTGATCTTCGCCCTAGCATTGAGTCGTGTAGGGCCCACTTGAATATGATATGTCAGGTGGGAAATACTCTAGGGAACCAGCTACACACCAACATGCCTTATAATGACTAAAGAATTAATATTCACATTACTCGGGGCTGGGATAGAACGGCTAGTGAAATCATTTTCGACCTGTTCTAACATAATCATCTTGAAGTTACTGGAAAACAAAATAAACTCAAATCCTCATATTAGGAAAAGCGTAAGAGAATCTCATCAATTAAAATTTCTCAAGATTAACAGTAGAAGTGTTGGTAACAAACAGCCCGAACTAGAAAATGTTGTTAATAGTATATAAGTGGATATCGTAATCGATACAGAAAAAGGGTTAAAACCAGATAATAATAATAATAATAGTATGAACGTTTTCCGTAAGGATTGATTGCATTCCCGTAGAGGAGGTGTATCTACAGCCGTCAGTAAAATTCACGTAATGAAATAGACGTCGATACGGTTTGCGAAATTATGTGGTTTTAACTTTAAAATAGTGAGGACAAAATTTGCGTTAGGTGCCTTCTGTCATATACTTGATGCCAAAATAATTACTACCGAGGCGTTAAAGATAGTGTAGACAATACAGCTAGACGATTTGAGGATCATGTAACGGTACTAGATCCTAACGTTAACATGTCCTACAATGACTGACTGATGTAATTATATTCACATTACTGGTGGCAGGGATAAAACGACTAGTGAAATCATCTGTTGTAACATAATCATCTTGAAAACTGGGGTTACGGAACCAACGCGGTGTGGTGACGGTAAAGAAAACATTTTAGATCTTATTGATACAAATATGACAGACATTTCAACTGCAGCAGGAGTTAGCGATTACAAAGTATTAACCGCGAACGTAAATTCAGTACTTGCTCGTAACAAGAAAAAGAATGGATTGTTTACAGATTCGAAAAGGATTAAAAATAATGATTTAGAACTTATCATATGGATAATTACCTTACCTTCAATGTAACAAGAGACTCGGTTGACACATCTTTATGGCAATAAAATTTTGCTTTTAATAAATTAACATAACGGCATATGTCATAACATTTTAAAGATCGTTGAAACTTTTGAGAACGCTCCATTGTTTATGCAATTGAAATTTATATGAATAACGTCAGTTTACTCTTCTTAAAGATATTTACGAAAGGTACGTGAAGTAATGACACGAAGCTTAGTGATGATACTGTATTCCTGTAGTAACTATACTGGCATACTTCAGTTTCCAGGTTTATCGTGCCGTAGGAACTCGTAGATTTTTCCATGACGCGTGATATTCTCATTAGATACCAGTCATTTTCTCCCATTGTACTCCTTACTTGTAAACTGGTTCACATTCAGAGAACTGTCTTCCTCGTGCACTAGAAAATTACGTATTTACAAGTACAGTATAGGTTTACGAGTTACTTAGAGTTTTTGAAGAATGTAGATGATTCTTTTATTTCCCGAACAATAGCAGTATGTTTAGTTATTTCTCATTGTAAGCGCTTCAACTGAATCCTAAACTAAGTTGTGCCTCCGATTTAGTTGTTTCTATTAGCCAAAACAATCAAATGAACTTTGTTACTTTTGAAGCTACATTGCACGATCAAAATCGAACTTTATTGTGATGCATAGCTAAAAAGTAACTGTATAATTTTGCTCCGCCGATACACTGAGCAGAATGTTTCTTATTCAGTAAGGAATAAATTGTTTCCACGCATCAAATTTTTGTTTAATCATCAGTAAAAGTTATTAAGCCCTTATAGAATTAATTATCACACTTGTGACTTACTTCAATGATGCCCGATTTGAAGGAATTAGTAAAAAAAATCATACCTCCACTTACCGACACTATATGATTTATTTTTTAACGTTTGCCTACACTGAATAGAATTATCGCACATTACAATTCTGGTAAGAAAAATTTGGTATGTATCACAAACCGTCAATCGCTATCACTTACTCTGATTTTGCTTGTATTATAACATGTGATTACGTAAGAGGTAAGAGCAAAATCAATGGCTATTTAAGTTTATACAGAAACCCGTAAACAATACGTTAAATCTCTCTATTCGTTTTTGATTAAATTAATATTTCATATGAGTGAAGGTGAGAGGTGATGAGCAGTTTAATTCATTCACATTAATATTTTTTACGTTTCTGACAGAATAGCAGATGATTTGTTAATATCCGTATTCACTTTTGAAGCACTCTGTTAATATAACATCAATGGATGTGTGACCCACATTCCGCTATTAAAATATAAGCTTTTGAAAGCGATCTCGCATTTGGCATATTGGACGAGTGGAAGCTCTTCCTATTCGCAGTGCAGAAATACAATAGCTTCAATTGAGTGGGAAAGCTATTGCGAGCATGGATTGGTGTAGAGAAAACACTATTGTCCCTTCATGTCGCAGTGCAATACTCTACGGTGCTATGCTGCAATAACCAAAAACATTTTAGAGGGAAAATGTTTCTGAATAACCTTTAACCATCGGAAGCTATGTTTCAACTTACAACACATTTAGTGTATTGAGTTACAATTTAATATCATTTGATACCAGTTGCTGAATTCAACTTCAAATTTTATAGCCCAACAAAGATTTCTCTAACTTTAAATACATGTTTATGTCTTAGCGTTTAGGAAAATTCCAATAAGAGAGTTTGCAAACATTTGTTTAACGAATAAGCTTATCTTCTGAATTAAAAATGTAATTTCTTCGTTTGAAGAGAGACAGATCCAGTTTAGATATTGCAGAAACTAATTGGCGTAATAACTGTCAGAAACATGATTACATTTCCAACATAAGTACCTACGTAATTTAAATGATATTAGTTAGCCAATCTGTCTACTAACGGAAGAAATTAAAAACGATTTTTACAAAGATAAAAAAGGGCAGCTATAGCAAAACATTTCGTAGCGTTAGTTAATGGCGATTTGGAAGAGCAGTTTGGCAAACAGATCCGAGGTGTTGGTTATATGAAATAATGTGAATACAGAAATTAAGAGAAAGACTTACCGACTAATAATATGATTTGGTAGATATTAGAAATATTTAGTCTAACCAGATTATAGGTACAGGTAACATATCAGCATCTAGCAACTGTGAGAAATTATTTTTCAGTATTCTAATAATTACCTCAACAGATATTTCATATACGGCACAAACAATTAAAATTTGAAGTATTTTTAGTTCAGGATGCTGAGCTCCGCTCCACAACTCTTTAATATCTCATTACGTAAACAGAATGTGAAAAGGGAAATGTCAAAATGTTCTACGGTTGCTACTATTAATATAAAAAGTTAACTAATGAATGGAGGACTCTCAGGCGTAGGAAGAAACTTGAGAATGTTATGTTTTAAAACATGTGGGCAAAAAAGACTTCAATAAATATGACTAGTGATTCAAAATGAACAAAACCGAGGCCTTGAGTAAGCTTTATCGTCAAGGAGTATACACAGTAGATGAAGCGGGTAGCTGCAGTCAGTACGAGAACTTTATGGAAACAACTTTATGGAGTCAAAAATTTATCATGTCAAATTATTCTATCAAAATAGTTTCTGGCCTGTCACTTACAGAGTTGAGCAACATCACAGTCTACCCCACAGCTGGACTTATTTCATAACTAGCACAAAATTTTTGGGACGTAATTTCTCTGGAGAAGAATAAAATGATTAATTCGATTTTATTTGGATTAAAGCATTTTACTTTGCTGCTCATTCGCACAGAATTAAACGCTGAGATCCAATGGTCATCTCTCAACTTTACTGAAACAGCTGATCGACGAGAGGATTTTTATAAATCCGGGAGAGAGTTGTGAACAATGAACGTGTGAAACGAAGTCTTCACGGGTGTACCTCCGGACAGTGTTTTGAAAACACGATATTTTGACGACTAGCTCCGTCGCATTCATCAGGTGTCGAGACATCTGCACAGGTCGGCTGACCGTCGGATATCCGACACCTGATGAAGACGACGGAGCTAGTCGTCGAAATATCGTGTTTTCAAAACACTGTCCGGCGGTACACCCGTGAAGACTTCATTTCAAGCATACGCCGGGAAAGACTCCGTTCTTAAATGAACGTGTGATGTAACATTCACCTTCATGAACTGTGAGTGCTTAAAGTGGTCGTGTAGAACTTGACAGTCTATTACGAAACTAGTTTTAAGGGAAATTAGATGTTTTTCGGAGATTTGAGAATCCTCTGTGGCTCCTTAGATGGGGTCTTTTTTTCTAAGATTCTGACATCAACGGGGTGTGACGTTATTTACGAAAAATGGTCGGTGCGCAGCAAAGCACAATAAACCTTCGCTGACAGTTTCCCTTCTTATAAATACTTTTAAACCGATCCAGATTACAAGGAGACAATGGTGAGAACGCATTTTAATCTCCCGAGTAATGGTATATATTGAAGGTGTACAGTCGTTTCTCCAAATATAGACAAATTTCGGAGATATTCGCATGTGAAAACAACCAATGGTTGTTAAATACCAGAGATATTGTATTTTATTGATAAAAGCCAGTGTGATGAAGATGCTTGCTTCGTAATTTGTTGGCTTGGGTTCTAATCCACACCATGCAAATTATCCATGTGCAAATTCACATCAGACATAAACATTTTGTAACATTTATTAGCGTTAGTCTCTTCTCCTTTCATTCCCTCATGGAGCTCTATTTTGCCCGTTTCATTAACCCACACTATTTTTATCCATTTGCACGCTATCACTACACGAATATAAGTGATCAATTTGCCTGTTGGATTTATTGTCGGTAGTTTGTTTTGCTTTAAATATTATTTTAGGAAATACAATTATGGAAATAGCAGTGAAAGGTAATGAAGAACATAACGCACTAAAAAATCACAATTTTATTTACTGGTAACAAACATATCAGTTGGGAAATCAATAAATCTGGATGTAAAGTGCATTGTATTAACATTATTCCGCGAAATAATGCATTTAAATTAAGAGGTAGTAAAAATCATGCATAATGATTTATAAATAAATAAACTTTATTGATACTGAATGGGACTGAACCTATAATTGCAAAATGCTAAGCAAACATCTTGCCTACTAAACCACTCTGCTCTTCCCAGTGACTTATAATATCACAATTATTTAACAACCATGGAGATTTTTCACATGCGAATATCTCATATATTAGAGTCCATTGGAGGAAACGTCTATACCATGGATGTGTGGAGTGAATGAATATACTTTAACATGTGGTATATTCGGAAGACGTAAATCTGTTCTTACCATATGATATGGTATTGCTATTACTATAAAAACTACATCCTACATGAGGAAGCCTCATCATATATTCTGAACTAAAGGCAGGCCTGTATCCAGGGAGTAACACTAAAATGAAGTTTACTTGTTTCATGTGTATAATTCGGATAATACATCGCTCAGACAGCGTCCGCTATTGCATGACAATTCCGACCGCAGGTGGTCAAGATGAATGAAGGAGCACAAGTGGTGGTGTCACCGAGAAGCAGTTCATCAACGACAGTGGTGCAGTGACTTCTGTCCGCGACACACAATGCTGTTACTTCGCCTCGGGGGAGCGGTGCAGGTCATTACGTTAAAAGCAAGTGCGTCCCTAGACACCCCAAGAGGTCTCGTACCCGGCCGAGCTTCGCGTGAGAGCGGTAACACTCGGATTTTTTATTTTTGTTATTTGTTTTCGCTTTACGACTCGTCGACGTCGAGGTCATTAGTTGCGAGATGGGACTGGGGACAAGGGACGGTAAGAAATTTGGCAATGGCCCTTTGAGGCAAGCGGCCTGGCATTCACCTGGAGTGATTTGAGGAAACCATATGACAAACCGAAACCTGGATGCCCGGACGGGGATTCGAACTGTCGTCCTCCCGAATGCGAGGCCAGAACGTTAACCACTCATCCACCACGCTCAGTGGTAACGTTTGCATCTGGCATTCGGAAGGACGTGGCTTCGAATCCCCGTCCGGCCCTCCAGGTTTCGGTTTTCCATTGATTTCCGAAATCACTCCAGGTGAATACTGGGATGGTTCCTTCAAAATACCATGGTCGAATTCCTTCCCGTTTCTAGCCCTACGTCTTTGCCCGCCTCAAATGACCTCGATGTCAACAAAGTATAAAGTCATGAGCAAAAAAAAAAAAAAAAATCTCCGTAGCGGTTCCTACTAACTTCTGAGAATACCTTACGAGCGATGCCGTGACATTGTGATTTGTACAATTTTCCACAGTAACGATTCTCAATAGTCCCAGAGGTATATGATTTATCATTTGGTTCCAATAACTGAGAGTAATAAAATCATTCCTTTCATTTTCTTTACAGTCACATTAAACCATGAATAATTTGATCGAATTCACAAGGTTTTGTTGGTTTCACTCATTGGATCAAAGTTTTTTCTCATTTCTGAACACTTTCAACAAAAACGACTACTTCCGTTTCACTTTCGTCAAAGTGCATCCAACTCAGCGTTGCTGTAATATTGTTTTGTCATTATTTTAAGCTCCACGTATAACATTTTTCCGTTTGAAAATCTATAATACAAACACCAACTCAATATTTCAGATATCAAGCAGCATTTCACATGGAACAGGACTTCATTCTTCATTTTTTATTATTCAGTTTTGTTTGTGTTTAGTTCATTATTCACATATTTCTGACTTATCCAAAAAACAAATTTTGATGCCACTTAAATGTACTTTATATCAACCGATATTTTCAACAAAAATATATAACGTTGACATCAATACTGCTTGTTTAAAAAGGATGTAATTCCAAGGCTTCTCCTCTAAAAACAAAATTCGATATTCTGGAGACAGTTTTCAGCAACATCAATGTCTGATTCAGAAAAATGTAATAACTAACATGTTTTAAAAGTTGTTGATTTACTGTTTACCCTTCAAAGAGTTCAATATATTACTGACTTTTTAGCGGAAAAACAATTTGCACAATTCAAGTAGAGATGTTCCCGGAAGTATTTATCGGAAACGAAGGGCAAACTAATTGCACTGGAACTGCTCGTCGCTCCGGTTAACAGAAAGCTTATTTTATAGAATGCTAATTGCGTGCCAATATTTGTGTAAATGTTTATTTAGATGGCAGCCGTGGGAAACGTGCTTACAGCACTAAACGCTGCAGACACGACGAACTCCGCCGGTGCGGTAAATTACCAGACTCGTCTCCTTATGCAAACACTACACCGCGGCAGTAGCTACCTCTCTGGTGGCCTGTACTTGCCGTCGTAACGTTTACCGTAGCCACTTCCCGTTACAGAATTTAGTATATGCGTCGTTATTGTCAGGGATGGCCCTAAGTGTACGAGTACAGAGGACATCAAAGTGACAGAGTTACAATTCGCCACACAATCCACCTATGTAGTGGCTAAAGTGGAAAGTGAATGACGGAGCATCACAGTGCACTTAACACGAATGAAGCAAAGCTTCTCCAAACGTGGGGTCAGTCTTAACAATCCTTGTAAAATTTCAACTGATACTGACGATCAGATCGTGTCCTCCCTATTGTATTATAGACTAGGCCGGGGAATCGTTGGACACAACAATCACTTTAAAACACGTAGTTAGAAGCCAGAAGCACCGAATACAATTGCTAAGTTCGTCAATACAGAATTCACTATAGCTTATCAGGCGTCGAATCGATGCTCGAACTAAAGTTTCATCTCTTCTGGTCTGCTAGTCACCAACTGCTCTGCTGTTCATATATGCGTACCTCGGTGGTGAACACAAAGAAGGGAACCATTGGTCCTGCTCTTTTCTTCCAGGTTGAAGTTTTACGTATGCGACCGTGAAGTCGAGCGTTCGATATGAAGTACCGCGAGATATCTCACGTTCATTCTTCAGTCAGCCGCCTTAATAACTTTGAAACCTGACCGCTCACTTTAACAGTTACGATTGAAAAATTTAGATGTATATCCCAGTAGAATACCATCACACTAATACTATTACATTAAGTATCAACATGGACTTTTGGAATACCAGAAAACTAGAAAACTGAAGGAAATGAAATTTCGTGCTTTTGAAGAACGTCGGAAATTAAATTGACACATTGAATACAAATTGAAACTGTTCTGAAACTGTTGGGTGAGGAAATAAATATGCCGAAGAATCTTACAGAAAGAAGGAACAAGATGGTGGGTCACATTTTAAGACATGTGGAGTTGGTTAATTTATAAAGTTCAACTAAATAACTGAAGAGGAAGAAAAGGCTTAGAATATGTGAAACAGATAATTGAGGACGAAGTTTGTAAGGGGTGTGATTAAATGAAGTAGTTGGCTCAGGATAGGAAGAGATGGAGCATTGTATCAAACCAGTCGAGAAACTGGTGGCAGAATACAACAAAATATCAACAGACTAGTATCAGATGTCGTTGAAATCATGAGATACGATTTAATAAATTGTAACCTGTTAGTTTCTATTTGTAGAACATCCAGTGTATGTTCCAGCATTAGTTCGATGTTTGTATCAAACGTCTGTTGATGTTTACACGTCACTATAAAAACCAGTAACTAAAACATACAATAAGATACGGTTTCATAAATCCTAGCGTGTTAATTTATTAACTGAAATTTAAAAATTATTTAATCGCAATAAGTTGTAGTTATATTTAATATAGACACTGAGCCTGCATAGGAAAGAAAAGAAGAAGAAAAAAGGCATTCAAGTATTACCGTAATAACATGGTTGTTAATATTTGTTTGATATTGTAACACTGCACAATACTTCTTCTATTTACTTTTAACATAATGACTAGTAAGAGAAAAAAATAGAATAATGATTTCAAATTGCACATAACTTTTTAGAAGTAATGTTAATATTTAGAATTATTGATTATCTTCAATTTTAAGTTATTGAAGCAGAGACAACAGAGATTTAGGACCTCATCATAGTCGATTTTACACTGCAGCGGACTGATTGTGATACAAATTTAGAACACATGTGGGAAATGTTAGTTTAGACATTTTTCTGCTCAGTTATTCAAAAAGTAATATCTTCCTGGAAACCCCTCCTAGGGGCCATCCATAAATTAAGTTAGATGAATTTCATGATTTTGGAGCCCCCCCCCTTTTTCCTTGTCACATTTGTGTGATCCCCATCCCCTGGTGTGAGGCCACATTTTTTTGAAATTTTAAATTTATACATTATTAAATAAAAATAGCATATAAAAAATTATTTATATATTTCTATTTAAAATATTTTTTCACAAAATCAACAATAAACCAAACATTTTCGAAAATTGACCAAACATGTAATATTTAATGAATGACACAAAGTTTAATCACATTGTGTCCGTGGACTCTGAACCTATTCTTTTTTGTTAATGATCACTAGCATATAAATTACTTAGTTCTCCATTTTGGATAATATTGGGAACATTCGATACGTCAACATACTCTTCATGCAACCATATGGCATCATCATCGTTTATCAAACAAAGAACTTTCCTCTCACGTCTAGCTGTACATATTTGAGGACGAATCTCCGTGATGAGCGAAATCTCTTCCCTCTTATGTGATTGCTTGTGATGGTTAATGGCTTTATATGGTTAAAGGTATAGACCACAGATGCCACACGATCGTTTAAATAATTTTGCGAAAGTCATATTTTATCAAAGCTTCAAAGGTGGTGTTTGCGTTTCGGTGTATGAAACCGGCGGCCGACACGCAACACTTCAGTTGCAGTAAGCGAGAACTCGCTCGGCCGCCAATTGCCAAAATGTGATACAAATTACACATGTAACGTCACGAAGCTTATGACCCCACCCCCCTCCCCCCCTTGTCACACTTTATTCACCCCCTACCTCACCCTTAACATGTGATGTAATTTGTGGATGGCCCCTTATACCTCTTACGAAGTTAACGGATAAAACCTAGCGGAGAGTAATTATGCGCAGTCAAGACATTTCATTCCGGAAGTCGACTTGCCCCAAAGTACCCATTTATTCGTTTACAGTACCTCTGTTATAGCATTGAAGTGATCATAGGATAGCAAGTGGCCCACTAAAACACCATTGGGTGGTTCAAAATTATTAATTGCGTTCATATATAACCATCTCGTAACACCATTGACTGGTCATCGCACCCTCGTAGTTCGATCTACATTGTCAGCGGAATATTAGAGTATCTTAGACGAATCGGAATACTGTTGAGGTGATCAAACAGTCAAAGAAATCAATACTCAGAAATATATTACTAGTACTGTTTTGTACTACTTTATCAATCGTTCATCGTGTCATATTTATTTTTCTCCATGTACGCTATGTATGTGTTTTTGAAATAAGATTATTTATCAAGCGTCTTAAATAATTTGTAAGTTTTTTACGTTGATCCATAACCTCCTGGAATAACCAGCATGTTGGTCTTTTGTTATCTATGCAGTTTTACTTCATATCATATCGTTAATGTAGTTACTTGAAGTAGTATGGTCGCATCAGTACACAGTCCAGATGAAGAATTCGATATGAACTGGAAAATATAGTAGCACATGTGAACAAACCAAACAGTTACAGTTTGAGTAACGAGGCAGTGAAAAAGCGCAGTGTTACATTATCAACAAAATTTCAACAGCTATTCCAAGTTCAGTTTTGGTGACGGATCCATTACACAGTAGCCGTAAGTACGGTAGTACATAGGAAAGTTTTGATTGGAACGCCTGCCCCAATGCGGTCGCATATAGTCTCACGTCGTTTGGAGGCGAGTTACAAATGCGAGTCAGCGAGGTAGCAGAGTTGGTGCCAGTACGCTGGTATGTATGCAGCATGTAGAATGGATCAGACATTATGTAGGGGTGGATTTAAATTAACGGTAGTCAGATAGTTGTGAAACGTTACAAACGGGGTTTACTGTTCATCGTAAGTATAAGGGACTTTAGATGGAGAAAAGTTTGGTTTCAGGAAAAACCGGTGCTCAATTGAAGCGTTAACATTAATTCAACCGGAGTTCGAACCCAGGAAACAAACATACATTTACGAGTATTTCACTAGTGGACCTTGAATAAATATTTTGATTATATTACATGAGAGAAGACGTTAAATTTTTCAAAGAAGATGGTTTTAAAATATTTAAGTCGAAATATAATTTATAACAAGTGTAAAATCCGTTGGCTACAAATTATATTAAGTATGCTGAGATGAAGAAGTAAGCTCAACTCAAGAATGAATGAAGTTTTATTTCAAACCAATCGACATAATAGTGACAGTAAACACATTTTTATAATAAAAAATATCAGACCTTACTGATATATGATAATTTGTCGTTGCTCATAACATTTGAACATTATACTTATCAGAGGATATGTGAAGTGTAGTAAAACTTCCAAAATTAGCTATAGATCTACTGTTACTCTTCCAAACCAAGGCAGTCATCTCTGCATCATTGATTCGCTGGGATTAACCGCAAGATCCCTTAAATTCCAGGCGCATTATTATCATCAGTAAAGAACCACACACTATTTAAAATAAATCGTAATCTACACAAAATTCACTTAAAAAGCTATTATTTAATAGCGATCTTCGAGTGAGGTCAAGCATTGCTGGAGGTTGAGTACTGTATCGAAACAATGCGATCCGTTACAGCAGCGTTGGCCAACCCGCGACCCGCCTTGAACATTTTTCCGGCAGACGAGATTCATCACACTTTTACAAAATATATTTATTTTTAATGGCCAAAGCAGAGAAAACCAATGTATTAAAAAAATACATTATATCATCCACATATTCAAAAAATATTTGTCGAAATTACGAGTATCATTATTATTATATTATGTATGTTTATTTGTAAGAATAATAGGAAACTCAATAACAATAACTCATTATGTTTCAATTTTTCAGTCCAAAAAATTTCTGCAGTGGGTCTAAATCTAATATGGAGATATATGATTTTATATGCGGCCCGGGGAGTTATGATGAATTTCCAAAGTTGCCCGCAAGATCATTTGGGTTGGCCACCCCTGTGTTACTCAATACTCTTTGCCACACAATTTTTGATGCGAGTAAACATTTCCGTTACTCCAGCCACCTTACTGCGCTGATATGCCTTCGTGCTACTTTTTCTTGTTTCTAAAATCGAAAAACAATCTCAAGCGGACGCCATTTTGGTAATACGAACTTTATTTGAAAAGCCGAAACTGACCGCCCAGAGACTTTCGGCACCGCTATCCACAGTTGGAGAAATTTCTCTGATGCTACGTAGTCTCCAAAGATTACTATTCTGGAGGTAACAAAGTTCAGTTAAATTAAGAAGTATACACGCAGTTTTATTAAGGCAGTTTCATTAATTTTTTAATGCGCCTCGTACAAAAGATAGTACATAAGGAATATGATATCATTCGACATACGAGCCTATCCTGAATGTTAGATTTCGGTCATACACGGTGATGCTAAAACAATTTTACGAAACAATGGTGGTATCAATTTCTGCAGAAACAAGATATGTTTTGTAAGTTCATTTTTCGTGACAATTTAGAATAATTGACATACACAGTTTGCAAAAAAAAAAAAAAAAAAAAAATACCATAAAGTTTCTCACAGAGTATATATACCAGAACACTATTTTATTATATAATTTGACAACAGTAGTTTCAAGCCCAGTGAAACTACTATACTATTTACAGTCCTCAGTGACGTTACTCTGGTTGGTTTGGAAGATACCTAAGTGACCAATGTCACGGAGTACCTGCTAATATCGAGTGGGACTTCTTTTGGACGGCAAAGTATAACAACCCGAGGTGGCATTGACTCAACAAGTCGTCGGATATATACTGAAGAAATTTTCAGCGATGCTTCCTCTACAATCATCCATAAATGCGGATGTATTGCCGGTGCAGAAACTGGCATTTCGTTCAGTTCCAGATATGTTCGGTTGGGTTCATCTCCGGTGATCTAGATCAGCGGTTCCCAATTTCTTGTTGGCTACGGAACCCTAATTGATCATAAATTTTGTGGTGGACCCCCATTTTTATAAGTGTAAGCTGAAAAATCAGCATCGCATCGCATCGGTAAGTCGTCACAAGCGGAAGCAGAACCATGATAGCCTTCTCACGACGCGGTTACGACTCCTTTCAAATAAGATTTTATTTAATTCTTGGAAGGAACACGGAACCCTTGTGACCATTCCACGGATCCCCAGGGTTCCGCGGACCAACATTTAGGAACCACTGATCTAGATGGCCAAATCATTCGCTATAGCTGACCAGAACGTTCCTCAAACCAGTCGTGAATGATTTTGGTCCGGTGGCATTCCGCACTGTCTGCATTGTTCTTTGGGAACTTGATAGCTATAAATAGATGCAGATGGTCTCCAAAGAACTGAACATAACCATTTCCAGCAAAGCTTGGGTCAGTCTGACCAGAAGTCCCAGTCATTTCCATGTAACTACAGCCCCTACTGGTGGAAAGGTGGTTCAGGCGTCTGACTGGAGGTTGAAAGAGCTCAGGCGAGGCTTTCATAGGTCCTTAACCCGACTTTCACCTGAGGCACAGCCTGCTGTGTAATGTGAAGTACACCAGAACGCTTCCATGTTTCGAATTCCACGTTAAACTGTAGGTCCCTTATACCCGTTAGGTTAGATTAAACCGATTGCGACAAGGTCGGATTGCGCAGCCAGTAAAAACCCTCTCAGAAGATCATTAAGACCATAAGATCCTTTACGAAAATGAAGTCGCTATCAGCTGGTATAGTACTTTCCTGACAATCTGGCATCGTGAGTTCTGCGTCACACTCAAACCCTACCATCAACTCTTACCAACTGGAATCATGTAACCACGCAACATTTTCCCAGTCTTCTAGCGTCTAACTGATAATGTTCACCAGTCCAGTAGAGGCGCTGCGCCGATGGCGTTTTTTTTAGTAGAGGAACTCGCGTCGATCAACTGCTGCCATATACCATCAACCACAAATTTCGCTGAGCTGTCCGCGAGGATACGTCTATCACACATCGCACATTGAGTGGCGTTATTGTTTGATGCAGTGTTGCCTATCTGTCAGTACTGTTATCTCGACGCAATTGTCGCTGGTCTCGATCATTTAGTAGTCGTGGTCGGCTGCTGCGTTGTCCATTGCGGGAGGTAATACAGAAAATTAAATATTCACCACACACTTTTAAGTTACTCGCACGGATTATTTGACGTTCTAATTTGCAGTCAATGCGTAGACGAGAAAGACGTAAATATAGCCAGATATGCTGGTCACGATCCTCATAAAAGAGTTCAATGACTCATGATGAATATCAGATTCAACTACGAATAATTTCAATTCCGAATTACATGATACGTAGTCCGGCGAACGTTTCGACTGTCAGAAATAACTTACTTCTAAATGTATACTAATTTTCTGTCTATGTTATGAAAGCTGGCAAAGAAACATTAGGCTTTAGGGAACAAGCTGCCCGAAAACCTTGGATCACAGAAGAAATTTTGCAGCTGATGGATCAGAGGAGAAGGTACAAAAATGCTCAGGATGAAGCAGGAAGAGAGCAGTACAGGCAATTTAGAAATCAAATAAACAGGAAATGCAAAATAGCAAAAGAAAAATGGCTACAAGAAAAGTGTGAAGAAGTAGAAAAGGAAATGGTCGCAGGAAAAGTATATGCCGATTTTTTCTTTTGCTTATGGTTATGCTCTTTGCCGATGTCATTAGAGGCGGGAAAAGACTGAGGGAAGGAATGGCAAGGAATTCGGTCATGGCCTCTTGAAGGAAGCATTCGGTATTCGCCTGGACTGATTTGTGGAAACCATGGAAACCCAAATCTGGATGCGAGGACAAAGATTCCACTCCGCGTGCTACCGAATGCGAGGCCAGAGCGTTACCCCTCACACTCCACGCTCGGTTAAGACGATTTGTTGCAGACTCTAGAATTCAACTTCTCACTGTAGCAACCATATCATTTTCTTTTATTTTCTCTTGTGTTGTTCAAAACCTCACTACCAGACAATCTGAGTCCCTCCGTCACATTGTTTTATTTTAGTTTTTACTAAAACAATTCCGACAACGTTTGAAATGCGCTACATGTCCTTCATACTGGATATGTTAGAGCTGTATTGCAGATTTCTGGAATACATTAAGCATGCTTCTCTGCTCAAAATGCTAATTACAGTTCTCACATAATTTTAACACCCTTCACAATTAACGAAGCTACTATCGTCCAGAAGATATTCCATCGTGATTTTCTTAAATTAAAGCCATTACATTTGTACATCTGGTTCAAATATTATTTTCATCTCAAAAAATAAGCAGGCCATATTTAAAATAATGTTACTAAATTAACTTTTAAGTTACTTTTCAGATAATTATAACAATGCAATCAATTTTTAGTACCTCTCATTGATATAAAATTTCTAGCTCAAACTTGGAACAAATATCGTAAACCCTTCCTGACTTACGTATACTCATATTTTTACATATTGGACGATAGGACGCGACATTTCTAATTGTTTTCTGCAAAGCTATTCCAAACTATTCCCGCTATTGGTATTTGATAATCCGTTATAGTACTTTATAGTACGAACTACGAAGTAAATATTCTAATACTTAATAGAAATTCCCGTAAAGAAAGGAAAAAACTGTGATTTTTTTCGATGAATGAACAGGCAAAATTTCGATATTTTTAGTTCTTAAATCAAAAACTTTGTTTCATCAGATCAATTTTTTTGAGAAGGTTTTCAATATACTGGATAGCATATTCTTTCCAATTCTTAGTCAACAATTAGATTTTACTATTCATTTCCCTTTCTTATCGCCATTTATAAGTGCTTGGTGTCTGTTGTTTCTTTGTGGAAATAAATATCAGATTAAGACAGAAAGTCAATAATTAGCTATGAAGTCCAAAACAACTTAAATGGGAGAATTATCATATATTAAGTGACTGGCTTGATTCTTATTTCAGGCTAGTTTCAGAGGAGACAGGTAGTAGAAAGTTTCTCATACTTTTAATTCGTAAAAGCGGGAACCAATTAGGACAGAATTCATATGGGGAAAATCGCATGGCACTGTCTCCCTCCCCCCCCCCAAAAAAATTATAGATTCCGGCACATCGTCAGCACATTTTAGTTAGTGCACGTATGTTAAAATGTTCAATATTTTTTCTCAAATTTTCAACATGAGATAAAACTTCTGCGCGACCATTTCTAGAGCAATGTTTTTCGATATAAAATTAATTCCTGTAAATCAGTGTAGATAAAATTACTTATTGTGTCAGGTTTATTTTCAATTTCTATAATAAAGTACTTCGACAAATGAGATTAATTTGTAATAATACAATTGTACGGCATTCTCTTTCACTTCAAAGCAGATTCACGCAAATCCATAACATAGTTTCGGTGTAATCGATCTATATACATAAAGAAAATATACGATTAGAATTGAGAACCTTCTCCTTTGGAAACGGTTAAAAATAAAACATTCTACACCCTGTTTTACATTTATATAAATTTAACGGAGAGAAATTGGAACTTTTCTCAAGAAAATCAAGTAGATCAAATTTTAAATAGTAAGAAGTAGTAGGCAAGTCAAAGAAAAAATTCTTAATCCATACTCATTCTACTTGCTGATTATGGTCATTCAGCTAAATTTCCTGCGATTAACGAATTTTTATTCGTTTTTTTTTATGCTGCGGCCTAACACTTATTTTAAGTAAAACACTTCAGATTTCCTTGATCGAGAATTAACAAATAAATCCTTTTTTTTAGCATTAATGCTTCAGATTAAACCCATTAAATTCTAAGATACTTGAGATGAGTATTTATTAATACAAACACCTTTGCGTAAATCGTCTGTGCCTCTATAGGAAGAGAGTTGTATATGCTGGGATTATTGTTGTTGGATATTATTCGACTTGATTCATACAAATAAATGCTCTTGCGGTATATAAAAACATTGTATTACATGTACCACATTTTGATTGCAAAATGTGAATTAATCTTATTGTCCCACTTATTACATTATTAAATAAAGTTTAAAACCCAAATATCCTAACTAAATATAATAATAACATATAAAAGGAGCAAACAAAAACAATAGATAAGTAAATCCCAAGTTATTATTTTATGTAATCCATCGCCTAATCCTTAAAACCTTTAACTTATTATAGTATGCGCAGTAGTCTTGGTAAACCGAAAATAATTATATTTCATTCAGAATACTTCAAACCGTATAGACCCAACGAAATCTCCTGCATGTCAATTTATCTTAAATGTGTTTAGTACGTATGACTTGATTATACTACCGAACGTGGTGGTGTAACGGTTAGCGTTCTGGTCTCGCATTTGGGAGGACGCCGGTTCGAATCCCCGTCCTGGCATTCAGATTTGGGTTTTCCATGGTTTCCCAAATAACTCCAGGCAAATGCCGGGATTCTTCCTTCAAAAGGCCATGGTTGAATTCCTTCCCATTCCTTGCCCCCGTCTCTAAAGACGTCGCTGTTAAGAGACGTTAAACAGTTTTTTTTTTAATTGATTATACTCAAACATAAAGGTGTATATTTACGAATCCGTTAACACTATAACTATATTCTACTTGAAATGTTTATTCACCTGTTTATACTGCATCGTTTTTGACAGATAACCTAATACGCACACAGTAAGTTTAAATAAATAACAGGTAAATATGTAGTTAGATACACGTACTTATGACAACTCTGAGCCTTTGTTGAAGTATAATCACCTTACACCTCAAACTAATAATTTTTTTGGGCCTAGAACAAAAATAGGAAATGTAAACTGACTACCAAAATATAAAGCTAATCCTGGTGTTCAACCCGAAGGATGATCGAACCCTACAGAAGGATGTTTATCCTGATATTAGAGGTAGGGTAACCAGTTCTTTCCTTCTTACCTACCAGGTAAGGGAGACATACAGTAAAACGTAGAATATGAACCACGAACGCTTTCTGGTTTACATCACATTACACTGGAAGCTGGGCCAGAGGTGAAGGTCGGGTAAAGGGCCTATGAAATTCCCCGCGGAGACAGGGATTCGATCTCCAGTCAGACGCCTTAACCATTGCGGCACCAGACGCCTACCAACAAATAATGAACACTATATTTACTCTTTTCAGTTTAATTCTTTTGTTTTTCAATCTGCTTTTTTGTTTTTAAATACAGCACATCGCGGAGAGGTGTAGGTACAATTATATGATTATATGAAACGATTTACTTAGAATTTATGGGGTCATTGACGACAACACATAGCACAGAATACAAACAAGTATCACGCAAGATATATGAGTTAACATACATATATATGTTTATATGTGAGATCTAATTGGATAAAAGAAGGGTAATATTGTGTCCGGTGATGAAACGGGCTTCGTTTCTCTATAGCTACTAATTTCCACCATAAAAATAGTGCCACGTTCAAGTTGAAGCGGTATCTGTTCGTTTTATTAATAAACAATTACCATTGCACATGATTCAGCGTGAAATCACACAGTGACTAGATAATACGGGTTACGTTGCAATAGGTTGTTTACGAAGTGTGCTGATGCAACTTCGTAAAAACGAACAGCGGGGGTAATGAAGCGGTCCGCTCGCGGAAGCTTCATACTTTACAAGCAAGCGTTTGTCGATTGTGAGCAGGAGAGACTATTTCGCAGTGCAACCATCGCGGCACCCTTTGAGTGCAGGTGTTTGGAGATGGGAAAGGAGATAAGCTGACCGCATTCCTTCAGTGGGGACAGTCCACCCCGTGCCAGCGGTGCGAGAAGTATAGAGCGTGTATGTGCGTGTATCCATGGAAGGATAGACTATTATTTGATAATAAGTTCAGACAAGTTTTGTTTTTCTTGTTTCATGCTAAAACCCTCGTTTTGAGGAGAAGATAGCAGCTGGCCAGGGAGACGCCGTTCGAAAGGATAATCATCGAATGTGTTCCAAAGCAAGTGCTCGTCCAGTGTAATCACAGTGCGACGATTGAAGTTTGTTTTGTGTGTGTTGTGCACAGAAATTCCAGAAGAACAGGGCAGCGCTGACTACAATATAGACATCAACTAGATGGTAATTACACAATTTTTATACTCCGACAGAACAAACTAAAAGTGTAGCGCATTATACCCGAAAGCTAAAACCTGTAGAGAATTGTGTTCTCTGATTTATTTTGAGTTAGTCGGACTTTGTTCATGATCTGTCATTTCATTGTTTGTTTAATCAATTTTTATTATATAGATTTAATTCTTGTTTTATGTGTTAGTCAATGCAAATCATCTTTTCTTATATTGATGACAATAAATGCAAGTGTCAATAGATAAAATTAATATAATTTTCCTTGTAAAAAAACAAATAATTACATTTCTAAATGTTTATTGAAAATTCCGGAAGGACTCCTTCCATGGCGCCCAGGTAAAATTGAACATGGTATTTTATATATACAAAATTTTAATGATAGAGAGTAATAATAACTGGTGGCAATCCTTACTCCCGGGTACACTACAAAGTGTAATAATAAGGATTAGAAGTTATAACTATGGTTCCAACAGATTCAAGTGTTTAAAAGATTAGAAACGGTAATAACGAATTTTCTAGTGAAAAGCATCAAAACAGTGTTTTGGAAACATTTCATTCTAGTTTAAGGGTGAATATTGAATGTAATCGCTTATTTAAAAGCGTGATGTTAAATCAGTTGAAGTGAAAGCACTCTGAAAATTAGAGGACACAAAATTCGAATATATGTGGGACATTAATGATAAATACAATGAAATACAGTTGTCTCTACATCCACAAGTGTACTCTGCAATTCACAAAATTGTGGATGGCAGAGTGTGCGATTCACCGAAATTAACTCTGAGCATTCCAATCGCGAATAGGACGAGAGAAGAAAGAACTTATATAATGATCAGTATGATACGTAATTTCTATAAAATCTTATCTGTCATGTCTTTGCAACTCAAATAGCTTGCTGGAAGAAGTATTTTGTGACGCCTGTAAATAAAAGGTGTTCCCATGTTTACCAATAAATCAAAACGAAACCTACTTGGTATGTGTGCCAGAAAAGCCCAGCCCAGTTTAAGTATCAATTCCGTGACGGTTTCGTAAGTACTGTGGGAAGTAGTAACAAATCCAATGGTTCGCCTCTCTACTTTCTCTATATAGTATCAGTCAATCCCTTACGTTACGGATCCCAAACGGCAAAACAATAGGCCAAATGTGTACGTGCCAGGGTTTTGTACGCTTTATGGTTTGTATAAGCGTTACAATTATTAAAAATTCTACCCATGACTCAAAGCCCAGAATTAGTTCTACCTGCTACCGAAGTTACGTGTAAGTTCAGGTTCCATTTCATGTTACTTTATAGTGTTACGCACAGATACTTCAGGAATCAACAGTTGTCAATAACTGAACTGTTTACTTTGTACTGCTGTACACCCCTGAAAGATATTAATAACAAAATTAAGATAATTAATTGTAAATATTCTATCAATTATGTCTATCATTGGGATAGAGGACGACATAATGATGTCGCATCTGCAGAATAATATCTAAATATAACTAAACATACTTAGAGAAACATGGTTATATGCTAATATTCCTTGAAAATTTGTGATGCTGAAACCTTTTGTACCCATTACAGACTAAATTGTGTTACTTTGTGTAAACATTGTGTCATCTTGGAATGCTTACACGAATACGAAATCTCACTAGAATTGTTCCAGTATTCTTCTATACATACAACATATTTACTGCTTGATTCATTAAACATTAACCTTCACTTTAATAGCAATAAAGATTTTTCACGGCGTGTCATTATCAGCTCTGTCCAATCCATCCTCCATTGTTCCAAAGATCCTTGTCCTCTTCTTGTTTAACGTGTCTTGACGACCTAAATACTTAATAAAAAGCCATATTAAACATTAAATTAACATATTTTAAGAGGATTCAAGTCCGTTGCCTTACACTTGCTCACTAAACGTCCTCGATTTTCAAATAATCATTTTAGATTCCCAAGACCCAAAATGAAATTCTGATCATCCTAAATTATTATGACAGCATATGTTTCGTTATTTCTTAGCAATAATAATATTAACTAATGGGTTGGTGCTCACATAAATGTTTCATAATGTTTGTGATACAAACTGATGTCTGACGTTTTTCTTTCTTAATGCAGAATTTCTCATTTTTACTGTGTTGGTTTATTAAATAGTTTATATTGTAAAAAATATGTGGTGTTTACAAAGCAACAAAGATCAAGAAATTTCACATATTTGGCATGAAGTGCGATTACGGTGTTAATTTAGAAATTATGTACATATTTTCTGACTTAGCACCAATATTTAACAGGCGTATCAATTAAATTCAGATGCGTGTAAGATGCGTATAATTCAGTTGCTTTTCATTTTAAACTATTATCTGTAACCTAAACTACGAATCATCCTGTAGAACTACACTTGGAAAATGCAAACAATACTTGTAAGTCAGTTTGCTGGTTCGTAAAAATTGCGGGCCTAGCACTAGAGTCGAAACGGGGTCCTCTAGATAATCAGCAATGCATCTTAACCACTTCATAATGACGCCATTAGGTAAGCATCTAACAGTGCTTTCAGATTTTAAAAAAAATCTTGATACCCATTTTTATTTCATGAGATCCAGAAACGCTACATAGTAAACGAAGTGAATAACGCAACTGATTTTCTGTGAAAATTTAATTCAGTGTAATTTCAAATAACCATTACGTATAGAAATATAACGCTGTAAAGGAAATCTAAGATCCAATTCATTTTCCTATATCGACACAGCCCAAAATAAATACGCTGATTTCACTGCAACTACAGGATTATTAGGAAGAGAGTTTACATACATAAAATCATAATAAGATCGTAATTGTTATGATTGGTAAATTGGAAATTTTATCTTGTATTAGTATAAATTTACAACGAGGTATATATTTATTATAGTAATTAAAGTGCGTTTGAATTCGGCTGTCTCTTACTCTTTTACATTTCCGCGTTAAAAAAGTAGAGAGTGAACCTTATCCGTCAGCACAGTATCAACTTCAAAACATAGTAACAAAGGATTCTATATGAGTGTTTAATTTTGCCAGTCCTTGTTCATTCGATCCTTTATATTTGTCTCTGTAGTGCTTCCGCGTTCAGCTTCGATGAGAGCCCGACGAAAGCTGTTAATCCCAAACCAAACTAATCAACTAATTGTATTGAGCGGGATGATACAATCAACGTCACGTGATTATACAGCTCTGAAATCCACATTAACTTTTTTCCAGAGGGATTTTCGGATGTCTATAGTGTGCATTTCCGTACTTTTGAGCTTATCACTAGAGAATAACAGTTATAAATAAACACACCGAGCAGTTTCATCGAATTAGATGTGCATAGAACCAAAAAAGAGAATTTGCCAGTTACCAGAATAAATAGGAAACAAAAAGGAATGAAAAAGTTATGTGTCTATCATAGAATTTTTGTACATGGGATTGAATTGTCCATTCCATTGTCTATACAGGGTGTTACAAAAAGGTACGGCCAAACTTTCAGGAAACATTCCTCACACACAAACAAAGAAAATATGTTATGTGGACATGTGTCCGGAAACGCTTACTTTCCATGTTAGACCTCATTTTATTACTTCTCTCCAAATCACATTAAACATGGAATGGAAAAACACAGCAACAGAACGTACCAGCGTGACTTCAAACACTTTGTTACAGGAAATGTTCAAAATGTCCTCCGTTAGCGAGGATACATGCATCCACCCTCCGTCGCATGGAATCCCTGATGCGCTGATGCAGCCTTGGAGAATGGCATATTGTATCACAGCCGTCCACAATACGAGCACGAAGACTAACGAAACTAAAATGATCTCTAACATAGAAAGTAAGCGTTTCCGGACACATGTCCACATAACATATTTTCTTTGTTTGTGTGTGAGGAACGTTTCCTGAAAGTTTGGCCGTACCTTTTTGTAACACCCTATATATAATTAAGTAAACGTAAAAGAACATAAAAATAAAACAATTATCCACATATTTAGCCTACAAATTCGTACTAGATAGCCCACCTTGATACGTTGGAAAATGCTGAAGATCCCTATCTTAACGTGGTCTTTAGTTTACCTTTCAAAAATAATGTAAAGTTTTTGTCGACTGACCAAATTGTGTCGGGTAAATTACGTGAATTTTTATAATTATTGGCTGACTAGAAAAGTTCATGAAGACTTTAGAATAATAGACAATTTTGATCTAATATAAGATAAACCAGACAAACTTTATAAAACCTAGGTCTATTTTAAAAATAATCTGATCCGTAAACCGACCCAGTCAATTATAATCAAGTAATAACAATAAGTCATAAGTTATGTTTGCTCAGTACCACTAAAGCTTTCGTCATTCGATTTTTATAACTTATCTAGAATATGGCAATTACCTCCTTAATATGAAATCAAATAGTTAAACATAGCCATAACGTAACTGGCGCTCAATTTCATGCATAAGGGAGTGGGAAAATTTTGTGTAAGGTGTGGTGTGACAGCGTCACCCACAGTGAATAGAATTAAATTATTATTAATTATATTCATAATTCTTTTTATTGTTATATTCAAATTTATTAATTATTTAGTCTTGCAACGTGTAATTAATTGTAAATAATGAGGGTTGTCTGGATAGGTTAAATGTATGTTTAAAACCAGGGTGGCCAAAGGTATATTTTATTGTAAATCAATTTTTCTGTAAACGCATGGCTCAGAAGGGCTGAATATCGAAGGCTAGAAACTGCCATTTCGGCGGTTGAGAGAGGAACAATGGAGCAGGCGAGGCGACTCGATGGCGCCGGGACAGCCCGGCTTGAGTCCCGTTCGAAATCTGGCGGTGACCTACCCCCTACCCCGCTACTACCCCGAAGGCCACGTAGGAAACGCGCGAAGGAGACGGCGAATGCGACGCATGATATTAAACACGTGACGATGGAAATGTGTAGATAGCCAATCCTGAACATTTATTGGGGTCTACAATACTAATTCCGTGGAGTTCTTTTACATGTGGCGAGCAACTAGCCGAGGAAGAAGAAGGAGCCATTTTAGACATCACTTCTGTCCAAGACGAGCTGATGAACGGACGTGACTTGGGTCCAAGACGAGCTGGTGAATAGACGTGTCAGCCCGGCACGCTCTCTGATGATCATTGTGGTTGATCATTTCTTGCTTTGGAAAAGCGAGATGTCGAGTGGCATGCTTGCCATTATTTGGAAGTTATGCTAATAACGCGGGCATAGCCGCTTATTTAGCTTCCATTGCTGCAGTGGCATTGTGTTTGTCGCTCACCATCACGGCGATGATTCTATGGTAATGTACCAGAAACGACGGTCACTATTCAGTGGATTTTAACAGACTTATGTGCCCTTAAGCGACGCCTGGGTTAAGACTCTGCTCCCGCCACTTAAATTCTGAGCTAGCTGAATTTATATTTCGATTCAATTTTTTCTTAAGCATCTTGCCGTTTGTTAATTCAATTTTGATGCTTTTCATTCACTTTATACGGCGCCCCCTGGGATTTTCCTTTGTACAGTAAAATGTTAGCTCAATTTGATGGCCTGTGTTGCCGTGTTATTTCAATGTTAACTTTGCTGTTTTATTACTTGTTTGAGATATTTCATTCAGTTTTGTTTGCTTACTCCGGCGAATTGTAAACGTCAGGTATTGCTTGTTTTTGGCTGATCTAATTGTGTTTAACGTAACGTTAATTACTACCCGACCTTGTAAGGCCATAAGACTCAATAAATGAGGTTTTATTTTGTGTCTGAAATTCATGGTTCTAGTTAGTAACCTATTAGATCCCCTTATAGCATCATTATTATATGTATTTTTCCATTTTCAGGAATTATTTTAGATTTTAATAATTCCCCCCTCCCTTTTTTGGCAACTCACGTTTTCTTAACGGTAGCCAACAAATGGTCTCTTTACAAAGGGTGTCAGAGATTGTAACAAATTATTACTATTCTTAAATTTTGTGGGTCTGATTCCACATTAGCTGGCAGGTTCCTCTTGCCTTGTAGTACTAACTGTTTCGTTAAGCCACAACACAATAGAAATGGGCAGTAAATTGCAAAATTTACGTTTGGTCGTAAAGGTCATGTACATTTGTAATTTTTATCGTCCTTAGATGATTTTTCATTTAAAGGAACACGACCGAGCGTGGTGGTGTAACGGCTAGCGTTCTGGCCTCGCATTCAGGGGGACGGCGGTTCGAATCCCCGTCCGAGCATCCAGATTTGGGTTTTCCATGGTATCCCAAATCACTCCAGGAAAATGCCGGGATGTTTCCTTCAAAAGGCCATGCCCGAATTCCTTCCCATTCCTAGCCCCCATCCTTTCCCGTCTCTAAAGACCTCGCTGTTAGAGAGACGTTAAGCAGATAAAAAAAAATAAAAATAAAGTAGAACACGATGAATATTTCGAACATTTATCAAGTGTTATTTAAGAAAATTATAAAAAAGAATGCAAATTTGACTCTTGAGATAGCAACGCCGGTATCAAATTTGGTCTGGTAAAACGAAATTCGCATAAATACCAGATTTATAGTGTTCTTGTAAATATTTAACCCGAAGTAATACATTATTCCATTAATAGCCATTTGGGAACCTAAAGTAACTTTTCTTTGTGCTATCATTCACTTAGGAAGCAGAAACTTAATATCGCCGCTGTCTGAATTGTAATGTTAATGGTGTACTTCGAAGAAAGACTGCTAAGGAGAACCGTCTCTCCTTGTATGACGGGCGGCCGCTGTCCAAGCAACTTGCACATCGACATTGAGTAAACGGCGCTTGAGGAGTTTGCGAACGGACACGAAATTCCGGCCTAATTAGCTTAATGAGTTCCCCAGTAGCCATGTCATGCCGGAGATGATTATAACGATGACAGTGCTATATCGACTACGTTACGGCACCGCTATTTAAAAATGTAACTGACAAACTGAAATGCTTCAATATTTCTGAAAACAGTAAGAATGCCGCAATATAGTGAAAATGCAGAGGTTGTAGCACAACTATTCAATAGCTTAACACCAATGTAACTACTAGAATAGATAGAGAAAATTGCATAGAAAGTACAGCATTTAATGGCAAGATAGCTGATAGTAATTTGTTTCAAAGCAGTTTAATACAGAAGTTACCGTAAGTGAGGCTGGCAATGCATATTGTCGAAAACAATTAAGAAATTTTTGTTTTTATAGGATAGTGAAACGACTCGTATGTAAAAAATAAGTATTAAATATAGGAATGATTCCTGAACCAACTTAACAGATTTTATTAAAACTAAGAAATTTTTTTATTTAAAAGTAATCACATTAGCAGTATCTGGAAGTTATTAAATTATTAAACAATGTAATGCCAGTAAGGTTATTTGTTTATATAGTCCAGTGGTTCTAGAATTTTTTTAAGTTTAATGTTTCGTTCTTTGTCATTAGGACCACATTATAGTCAACGAGAAAGAACTGTTCTAATTTCCCATTTAAGACACACAGTTGACTATTTATAAAATATTACCTGGTGAAGTAGGGAAACATCTAACAATTTTAACAATGTTATGTTTGACACTGATGTTTTCTGTTTGTCTCATTCAGTATTAGATCCTGCTTGTTAAGCGAGAGCGTTCAGGTTCTGAGTTCTGGGGTTCTATTCGTGGTACCACCACGCATATTTAGATTTTCAGGATTTCCTCATGATTGACGGGATTACCTTTTCATAAAAAGCTCAGATTTTCTCTGGATTGTATGATCTCAATGCAGACAATACACAATATCCCTCTTAAATAAATAAAACTGAACAGCAGTACATGTAACTAGATAAGTTATTTGCTCATACCACCAACCAAACGTTGTTTGGAAGACGTTTTTCTTACCTAATTGTGCCATAATCTCACTTAACAAAAACTTTCGCAAACCACAAAGTTCTCATCAACGAGAGAATTATCATCAAGCTTCATGTATGCCAGAATTCATCGACATGGAATTTTTGTTTCTGTCAAATAGTCTACTTCTGCCACTATATAACGGGGCATAATGCGTAAATCTATCACGTCAAGAAATAAAAAAATAAAAATAGAAGAAAATAAAACTTCTACACTTCGGTAAACAAGTATTAGAGAACTGAAGACTACATTCTCTTCATGAACTATAGTTTGAAGTTTTACTACTGTGAGTGAAGAATGAAAACTAGATTTGTATATAAATGAACCAGCATAAGACGGAGAAAATTGTGTGATTGTGTCTGTCTGGCTCGTTTAGAATCTTGTTCGCGCTCTTGTTGTAACTTCATTCTATGAGCTTCTAACGTACGATTTTACATTGAATAGCTCTATTATAAGCAAATATACATCAGCAAGCTTCGTATGGCACATTTAAAAAAGAGGTTTTGTAAGATAATTTGTTGCATACATATCCTGAGAGCCACTAATTTTTCTAGCGTTTGATACGACAAGAACAAAATGTTAGGTATGATTGTTTCAGCTACTAGTATTTCCAAGATAGATATTTGATAGATAAACCTCAGTAAACAGTTCCTTCCAAAACGTTAAAACATAATTTTATCACCCTTGAATAACCAACCATCGGATTATGGACAAAAATTTTCATCACAAAATTATGTATATCTTGAGTAATGAATGTCTGGTCGGTAGATCCTTGGAGACGCTGGGATATATTCTTCCAGAAGAAACGGATATAATTCCTTCCTCCAAGGATTCAGTTCACAAACAGCGAAACGATATGTTACCACCTCCGAAAAACTTTCGTCCTATATAAATACGGTTCACTTAGTATATTTTCGCCATGTTTTACGAAGGAAGATTTATGTGTTCCGACACGTCTTCCATCGATTTGCCATGCCACGTCTATAATAAGTTAGGTAGCTACACTTCAAAAATTGCGGCTGGGCGTTGTGCTGTGAACAATAAGGGATGAAAATACTTCTGTTGATTTTGCCATCAATATGACCCTATGGTGTGGAATCATAACGATTTGATGAAAGAAAGTTCCTCAAAAGTAATCTTATAATCATCAAATAAAACAAAATCTTCCTAACACACTGATGCTTAAATAATCGAACATATAAAATATTTATTAGCTACATCCATTAAACTAGTTTTACATCTGGTAAGTCGAAATTGTTAAAAGAAAATCGGTGTATAAATTGTCTGTGGATTTTGCAAAACACACCTTTAACAGATAAAAATTTTCTTTCCTCTTTAATATTTTAACTCCATTCATTGCTGAACACATTTAACATGATCTGTTTCCATGGGTATGATACCTCTTTATAGGTTTAAACATATATCTCATGTTAATTATATAGCTCCTATTACTATACTTCAACTAAGAACCAGCGATAGTGCACTATACAACCCGTTGGCGGAAGAATAACTTCTTATTTCGAAACTATTATTAACGTAATTATTAACACCAATCATAAGATGTCTGAGTAATTTACAACCTATTTTTTTTATTAGTAATGTCTACAGCCAGTACATGTCTGTCTTTATGTTACCTAGCAAAACATTCTGACATTCTGTAGCAAATAATTAAAATTGCTAAGATGATAAAAAGGCATAAATAAACAATTAACTAATCTACTTACTTGTGACATATTGTCCTCAGTTCATTTTAGTTGTAGTTTGTGTCGAAGTCTTTCCAATACTATTTTGAATTCAATACACCTTTCTTTAATAAATTTCATAATTTACTGCAAGAGGTAATACAACAATATTATTGAATTTCGAGTTTTAGCAAAACTTACCTCTTTAAAAGCTGAACATATGACACAGATGTGCTTAAAAAGAATAATGTAATTGTAACTGGCCTATAATAATCACAAAATGTCACTACTAACCGAGAATAGACGTTATATTAACGTCATATTAATTTTCGAGAGTAATAGAAGTTTATTCTAGAGTTTCCGTCTGAATTTTGGAAAGTAATATCAAATTTATTTGACTGTTACTCTCCATTTATCGTATCACGGAGGTCAGAAAAATCTGGGAATCAAAATTGTAGGCTGTAATTGTAGAATTACTATTCATTAAGTTTTTAAATGTATAAATGCATGAGATAAACGGAGCTGCTCACCGAACATAGTGTTAGTCTGTAGCCGCAGTTTATCACGCATAAGAGGTCTGCGAAGCTGTTATTCCATTCTCCGTCTTCCTTTACACGTCCTCTGGGAGCCCTTACAAGCTGTTAATGCGTTCACTGTGCTGCATGACAGACACTAAATCCCAGGCTTACACGCTGTAGCGCGGTGTTGTATCAGCAGCGACGGCAGGGGTGGAATCATCCCCAGGAATTTCATTAGACCAACGTCACGCCAACCACCCTGCTGCTTGCGTAAGGATCACTGCCCACTCCAGTACTACAATGCTTCCATTCACTATTAACAGGCCATAAACAGTACTATAGAGAGCTTTGCTTTATTCTGATTTAATCCGTGTACTTTTGGTATGGTAATACTTGCCACCTGAGACTTCCATCCATAAAATTTTAACAGCGTTGAATGGTACGAAGCACATCACAACAGAAATACTTTTCACATTAAAGTTGATAGTGAAATAATTCAGAATACCACACTTATCAGTAAGACAGTCACTTCTTCAAATGTTTAATGAGCTAACATCGGCGGTTAAAGCGCTGCATGAAAGTTTCCTTTCATATTACGCCTATTTTGAAGGCACTTGAGGTAACAGTAATTCTGTTTCCATCTTTTTTTTATATTTTTGAAATAAATATGGCCTTCGGTCTCTGCGACCATTTAGCCAGCTCCAGTTTATAGCAAGTCACTCTCATGTAATGTTAGGACACTGGTAAGAACAAGACAAGACGAACACAACACTTGATTAAAACAACCCATGGATGACGCCGGACTCGAACCGGCGACCCTCACAATGCGAGGTCAGAGTGTTAGCCCCTGCAATGCCAGGGCCGGCTGTTTTAATATTTAATTCAAAGTAATTATCATATTAACAATTGATACTCGCACCTGAAACTTGTATGTATTTTGAAATTGATAGTGTTGTAAAACATTTGCTGTTAAATGATAACTAAGACACTGCTTAAAACATCTGCCAAATTACGAGGTGCTCTCACAAAGTTTCAAGACTGATTTTTCCCTGAGTAGGGGATCGGTTGCACCGACAGGGCGAAGTAGTGGGGGCTAACCGACCGCACCAGCGGCAGTTATCCCCGACAAGCTGGAATCAGCAGATCGCTAATGGCGTGAATGCCTATCAGTGGCCACTGTCGAAAATGCAGCGTCATTTGGAGCAGCATTATTCCATAAAGTTCTGTGCGAAACTCACCAAAACTACTGCAGATACTTTTGGTATGATTCAAGAGGAATGTAAGGAGGACGTCATGTCACATGCAATGGTTTTCGTGTGCCACAAGAGGACGTTGAAGAAGATGACCGCGCTAAGAGAATTTCAACAAGCCGAACTCATGAAAGTGCATGAAAAGAAAAGACTGTTACAGATCAGTATTATGCTGAAGTGCTCCATTGTTTGAAGGATCGAGTCCACCGCGTCTCCCAGGAGATCGAAGACAATTGGGTTCTCCATCGCGCCCTCTCACACGTCGCTAGCCGCAGGTGAATTTTTGTCCAAGTTCAACTTGGCAACACTGCCGCAGCCACCCTACAGCCTTGACCTGACTCCAAATGACTTCTTTTTGCTACCCATAATCAAGAAATATCTGAATGAGAAGCGATTCGACACGATTGCAGCGGTCCAGGCAGTTTTGACAAGGTCCCTAAAAGCATTCGGCGTGAAGAGTTCCAGGGACCCTATTAACAATGGAAAAAACGCTGGCAGCAGTGTATTGATTGCCCAAGGCTCATATTTCGAAGACTTTTAGTTCGCTGTACAAAACTGTTAAGTGAATTTTTTGTTATGAGATCAGTCTTGAAACGTTGTAAACGCACCCTGTTTGCTGTAAACTAAAGTTAATTTACTACATTAATTTTTGTAACGCTTCTACAAAAGAAACAAATAAAAATTTCAAAGAAAAAGTTATTACCACAATCCTGTATCAGTATGTCAGCAAGCAAAATATTCAAGCTAAGGTTCAATAGCTATGAAACTGTTTTTAAGAATTTTTAATATATATTTAAGGGTACTTTCTTCCTGAAATTCATCCATCGAGGGGTGGAGGAAATGAGTCCTGCCCGAAGTGTAATCGGACCTGTTAGGTCCGGCGCACCTAATCTATTGGAGGAAAGTCTTGTGTTGTCATCTGTGTGCGAAACGTGCTCTGTATGATAAGTGTGCTTTTTGCTCGTGAAATGTATAGTTTATGAGACGGAGATTGTGGAACGTCCCGGCACTCTCCTTGATGTTTGCAGGAAACCGCATACAAGCCGCAATCAGGACGGCCGGTACAATGGTACCAATACTCGATCATGGTTACGTTTTACCTCCCCGATCCGGTCTCGTGGACGCAACCTTACCGTATTTAAATTAACGAGGATCATCCTGGCAGTATTTTGAATACATTTTAGTTCACTGTATAAATTTTTTTACAGGTGTAAGGGTTAGGGAGATTCTATACTAGCCACTTTTAACCAAACGTCTACCTTTCCTTGTTGTGGTACAGCCTGTTTACATGGACGAGATTCCGGTAACTGAACGATTCCCGGTATGAGTAACCCGCAGCTTCTCAATTACCACATGTAAGAAGGTCGGAGGAGCGGGGAGGAGTAGTTCAGGGCACCCTCTAAGATTACAAATGTGAAAATTATCATACCATAAGTAAAAATCAGTTTTATTTTAGGAAAGACAGGTGTACAGGTGAAGTAATTTTATTTTTATGTTTAGTATTGTAAGGGTGGATCAAGAAACACAAGAACCATTTTACAGAGTTTGTGTAACACTCGATAAAGCATTGTTAATATCATATAGGGCAAGGTACTCAAAATTTTAAAGGAATCTGTTCTAAAATACCAATATAGAAGAATAATTTATAATCCACGTAAGAATCAGGTGACTATAATAGAAGTAGAGAATCATGAGAGACGTGCATCAGTTAAAAAGTGATTCAAACAAAGTTGTAGGCTACCTCATTAATATTCAGCTAGTACGTATAGGAAGTAACAACTGAACGAATAACAATGTTGATGTGCCATAAGTAATCAAGGATAAAAAATCAGTAAGCTATAATTTCTTACTGAAATTATCCTGTTACCAGAACAGTTTCAGAAATTACTAATGGCTTGAACAAAACACCAAAGGAAGATTTTGGGCTAAATATAAATCAAAGAAATATAAAAGTTAGATGAAATATAAAAATTATATCAGTTAAAGCAGGAGAAGTAAGTGAAGTATATTACATAAGAAGGAAAATTACAACTGATATCCAAAGCAGGAATGATGTTATTTTTATATTTCAACTAATATAATTAATATTATTATACTGATCAAGATAAACTCTATATATATATATCCCGTAGTCGTCTGAGTTTCATGAGCAGGTAAGTGCAGGTAGGTTGCAGACTTTCATATATTTCCTTTTTATTCCTTTAGAATGTTCGCATGGTCTTATTTATTTCTATTTCAGTGCTGCTTAGAAGCATTTAATGTCGAGTTCAGGTTGAATAGGGGAGACATTCATAAAAATTTAAAGCTGCTTAACAACAGAATATTTTCTTCCTATCGTCAAGCCTTTTATTACTATTATTTTTATTTCTGCTTTGCTCAAGAAGTGGGTGAATAGTGTATATTATATGTACTAGCGATGAGACTTGCACGGATGCTGGTAGAAAAATTGGGAGTTGTACGTAGAAGGGAAGAAGTGACAATCACCAGATGTTGCTTCTTATTCTTCCGCATAACGGAGTGGGAAAATTTTCTTTTGCTACTATGGGAGTCTAGGACTGGAATAAATTAACAAGTAAAATATTAAAAAATTTACCGGAAACACTGAGAAAAATTATAATTTTGTAAATGGACAAAGTAGCTGGGTGGCAATAAATTTACTCAAATAATTTAAAATTAAAAAATACATGAAATGGGAAAGCATTTGTGTAGTGAAGTTTTCACGACAGCGTGTTCTCCCTTGCAGTTAAATTAATGTAATGGTTCAACATCGTGAATATCAGGAACATTCCGTGATTAGTATTCATGGATAAATTGTTGTCAACACAGGAAGAAATCGAGATACTTAGAAACCTGGAGTTTAATCATACAGGCTTAAGGCCGCTCGAAATTACTTTAGTCTAACCTACTACGATCACACCTTCGACGAGTCTCCCAACAACATGGAATACGGTATTTACCTATCGGTCTTTGCATTTGCCATTGTCACAAATAACTCAATTAAGACCTCTATACCCGTTATCCATTTTTTAAATGATTTTCGGCAGAAAACAAACTGTTAAACTCTTTTGTGAGATATTTATTCCAAGAGGTTTCTTTCATTTTTACTTGGGTATAGTTAGGTTGAGTTCTATCATTCCCTTTGTCTATTTATGTTATTTACACAATGATGCCGTCAGACAAAACTTAACGGTACTTTCCCTAAACGTATGAAAGATAAAATATAGTTTTGATAATCTCACTACAGCAACTTTGGTGAAATGTAACAGGTATTGACAAAATTTCGCAGCATTGTTTGTCTTCTAGAAGCATATATTAGAGATTAAGCAAAATGAAACCATTAATTTGAATTTTTATTACAAACTAAAAATTAAATTTAGTAGCATATTTTTTCAGTTACTACCAACATTAGCGCGAACATTAAAAATATTTTTTTCAGTATTTAGTTTCACAGTTTTATAAAACCGTTAACTAAAGGACAAAATAAGAAAAGGTTTCTGAGGCAAAATAGTACGGTAACAACAGAAATCCCTCATCAATATAGAACTTTATCAAGGACTCCTTCTGAGTTTCATAAAGCTACATATTACTGTAAAAATGGAGTCTGTAGGGTGTAATTACGAGAAAAAATATAAGAATTTAAACTTTGATGCAGATGCCATCAAAATGTTAACCGTAATTATCAGCCGCTGTACCGGGTTTCCAAATGTTTCATTGATAGATGAACTTTCACTACACTTGTCTGCTCTCTATATATTTTTATCAACTAGTAAGTAAAGCAATTAATTCGTATTATTTCAATCCATTTATAAACGTTGTCGCTATGCAGTTTATAAGAATATTAGAGACAAAATAAAGGTGCTCACGGTCTATGTACTAACGGAAATACTTGATCCCAAATATGCGTCAACGACGAGGCATTATTTATCTGTGAAAATATAATAACTTTTTTTTATTAAAAACTGAAAACTAAGTAAACAATGTAACGGGCAAAAACTGATAACAATAGTTCTTTAGTATCAGTTAGGACGGTTTATTTTGTTTACTCAGTTTCCATACGCCTCATCTTATTTCGATATACATTAATATCTTTGATATAGATTGAGTGAACTGTAGTTATTTGTAATTGTTTAAGCATTATCAATTATTTACGATGTTCTGCAATATTACATCACCCATAAACAAAGAAATTACCCTAGTTGACCAGAGTTCATAATTGAGACTTTTGTTCCAAGAAAAATAAATCTGCCTGCTTTTCCAGTATATTTAAATATTTTTAACAGTAAAAGTTGATTTTAAACGATGAATAAACCTGAGTAACATGAATCGCAATTTACATTTGAATAGATTTATGATTTTACCGCAATTTATAACTCTCTTCGTAGTTAACTCCAGTGAAAATATTTTAAGTTTGTACGAGAACGATTGCGTGGGTCATTAGAAGATCGCCGTGTGTTTCCGCGGTTAACCTCGGCTCTTTCACTGCTGAGGCGACAAAAGATACTCCTCCCTTTGACGTTAATTAAGACGAATGGCCTCCTTCAGGTTGGGACGCTTGCTGCGGAGTCGGCGATAACTTTGTTATAGCCAGTGTTCAGCTTCTTCCGCTTGATGATGCAATGCTTTTGCTAAAATTTAATCGCGTTAGCTCTGCTGTGAATCCAGCTATTTTATTTATGGGAGTTGCTAACTGCCAACTTTAATGCTGACAACTCGTTACTTAAGTAACTTGAGAAAAGGAAGAAAGATGGTAGGCGCCAGGGACCGTCTTGACGTCTGCGGAACGCTATACCCAGAAGCGCAAGCAGATAACAAGCTCCATAAATTTCGTATGGAGTAAGAAGACGCATCTGCCTAAATATGGTTTAGCAGATGATAAGCTCAACTGTTGCGAACGATTTGTGTTGATCCTGGAAGAATTCAATCGAATGTAGCAGTTAACTCCGATTCTGAATATTTCTTGCGTTCTGATGAAAATAAACATTGTTACGGCAGTAAGAAATAATGCCTTCGTACGGAAACAGAACTTGTTAAATCAACCAGACTCGTACAAATGGCTATTTCAGTAGGGATATAAGCCCTGTTAAAAAAAAAATAGTTTTAAATGAGTGTCAATTCGTCTTCTTTCTCTAGAAAAGCAGTTACTCAAAAGTTTCTGCACTCTGTTTGTCTTAATTGTAAACAGGCCTCTCCCGTGTTGCAGAAAGCTGACAAAGACTATATAGAGAATATTTGTTTTATAACTGTGGAAATCCTTCAAAAGAGGAGATACAAAACTTTGCCAAAAAGAAAAACGTATTAATTAAAGAAAAACGGCTCTCACACAGAACCTATGTATTACATTTACTTCTTCTAGACATCTTAAGCGAAAATTCCTTAAACAAGTAGATATACCACACTAATTTTCAAAACCCCTGAACATTATTTTCATCTATATTTTCTTCATACATCTTTATAATATCCGTCTATGATCTAATAAAACGCGGCATTACCGGAAAATCAAGATATTATCTATGATCCTGTTAAACGTAAGTTTCCTTCTTCTTCTATGTTCATCAGTATATTTTCTTAATCTTACTATAATGTTAAATTAGTGTCAAGAGTGAATTAATTTTCTTAAACGCTGCTGAGTTTTTTTCTAGGGATTTATTTAAATCATTATAGGCAGGAGAGAATTAGAAAGAAAAATCTCAGAAGAATTTGATCACGGCCTGTGGAAGGAATCGTTCCTACATACGACTGAGTGATTTTCGAAACTATGGAAAATGGAAATCAGCATGGCCAATCTGGCATATGAACCTGCTTGCTACCGAACGACAGAAGTGATCGGTCAGCACTCACTTACTAGTTTGTTTTTTTTTTTAACCCTGCAGTGGTCGCGTGGATTACATATGTAGTCCACTCAAGCCATTTCTAATGGGACTTTTCAGAGTGCGACCACTGCAGGGTTAATCTTCACATTGTAATTCGTCTTTGTGACTGTACTTTAACTGATTTAGTAACAACTCTCTTAATTTATGCTATCGCAATATTTTTATTCTGTTTTTTATTGTTATTATTAATTTCCGAAAGTTCACATGACTTTGATTATTTTTTTTTTATCTAGTATTTGTTCTCTGATAACTTCTTATCAGTTTCAATCTGCATTTTACAGTACACCTTTAGCGAGATTCAACTAGTGCTTATAAGTAAGCTTTAGTGTTATAAAATAGGATTAACAATCTTCATTTAAGAACGAAGAAATGCAATCTATATCCCCTGGTTGTTTTCAATCCTGCTTACACCATTGTGAGATCTCTGGTATTTATTTATTTCTGTTCTCATCTGGTATGCAGAAATTATGTACAACAAATTTTCTGTATTATCTTTTTGAGTCAAAATATTAAATACTTAAGACATATTTTTTGGAGCACTCGATTTATTCGAATATTACTGAAATATTTATTCCGTAGTCCGACGTAATTCTTCTATGTTTCTTTTTTTTCTCCCTTCTTCTCAGTTTTGCAACAAACTTTGTATTCAAATGTATTCACTAGTCATCTAGAACAATTTTTCCGCTTGAAGAAGTTTCTTATGAAACATAAGAAGTTATTCATCAGAAGATATTGTATTAAATACAATAGGGGTGAAAAAGGGAGGGGGGATTTATAATTAAATCCTGAAAAATGAGAAAAACATATAAATATGCTAATTTAAAAGGGGATCTAATAGGTTACTAACAAGAACCATGAATTTCAGACACAAAATAAAACCTCATTTATTGAGTCTTATGGCCTTACAAGGTCGGGTAGTAATTAACGTTACGTTAAACACAATTAGATCAGCAAAAACAAGCAATACCCGACGTTTACAATTCGCCGGAGTAAGCAAACAAAACTGAATGAAATATCTCAAACAAGTAATAAAAACAGCAAAGTTAACATTGAAATAACGTGGCAACACAGGCCATCAAATTGAAGCTAACATTTTCTGTACAAAGGAAAATCCCAGGGGGCGCCGCATAAAGTGAATGAAAAGCATCAAAATTGAATTAACAAACAGCAAGATGCTTAAGAAAAAATTGAATCGAAATATAAATTCAGCTAGCTCAGAATTTAAGTGACGGGAGCAGAGTCTTAACCCAGGCGTCGCTTAAGGGCTCATAAGTCTGTTAAAATCCACTGAATAGTGACCGTCGTTTCTAGTACATTACCATGGAATCATCGCCGTGATGGTGAGCGACAAACACAATGCCACTGCAGCAATGGAAGCTAAATAAGCGGCTACGACCGCGTTATTAGCATAACTTCCAAATACAGTAATGGCAAGCATGCCACTCAACATCTCGCTTTCCCAAAGCGAGAAATGATCAACCACAATGATCATCAGAGAGCGTGCCGGCTGACACGTCTGTTCACCAGCTCGTCTTGGACCCAAGTGAAGTCTAAGATGGCTCCTTCTTCTTCCTCGGCTAGTTGCACTCCACATGTAAAAGAACTCCACGGAATTAGTATTGTAGACCCCAATAAATGTTCATGATTGGTTATCTACACATTTCCGTCGTCACGTGTTTAATATCACGCGTCGCATTCGCCGTCTCCCCCGCGCGTTTTCTACTTGGCCTTCGGGGCAGTAGCGGGGTGGGGTAGGTCATCGTCCTATTTTCAAACGGGACTGAGGCTGGGCTGGCCCGGCGCCGCCGTGTCGCCTGACTCTCCACTGTTCCTCCCTCAACCGTCCGAAATGGCAGTTTCCAGCCTTCAATATTCAACCTTTCTGAGCCATGAGTTTACAGAAAAATTAAATTTTATAACAAACTATACCTTTGGCCGCCCTGGTTTAAACATACGTTTAGTCTATCCAGACAACCTTCATTATTTACAATTACTTACACGTTGCAAGATTAAATAATTAATAAACTTGAATATAATAAAAAGAATTATGAATATAATTAATAACAATTTAATTATATTCATTGTGGGTGACGCTGTCACACCACAATATCTGCACTAAAATTCGCTCAATGCAGCTAATGAAGCACTATGGAAAACCAATAAAGCTTCCTCTTACTTGCATCTTAAAAAAAAAGTATAGATTAACACTTGCTATTAGAGAAAAGTAAACAACGACATTTAAAAAAATATTGAACATCACAAAATTTTTACATGTTTCTGCTAAATGTGTATCTACAACACTTTTGTAAATGCGAAAGTAAGTTTGTTAAGTTTTCACCACTAAACGGCAACACAGATCTTGATAAAATTTTACAGTGAAATATTAGGTATGATTAGGGAGGGCACGGGATACTTTTCCAGGATAAATGGCATACTTTGTCATGAAATTATGAAAACTAACCGAACTGTGGCAGACAGATGGATAGCGTGTGTAAGTCTCTGTAATATCACATCAGTTGCTCAGGCTTTGTTTCTCTTGCAGTTAATTTGTGTATATCTGTTGATGTAAAGCAATCGTTCCCAGCCGGTGGTCATTGAAGAGATCATAGGGGATGTTTCTGATCCAAGGCAAATTTAGGGGGTGTTGAGGACCAACCGATGCCCTCTGCTTTCCAGTATTGTGTATATACAGGGTGCATCAAAGAACTTTGATTTATTGCATTCCTATGATTATCTGTAGCTAAAAGACGATACGATTTAGCGTAGTCAGTAATTTATTGGCGAAGAAAAGAAACAGATTGCCAATACTGGAAATAAGGCACCAAATATTGAAAAATTAATGTCATTACACCAATCTCAGCCTTCTAATTATTAATATTTTTGCACAATATTTATTTGCTAATCAAATTCCGAATAAGACAGTAATATCGTTATTATCAATTAATAAAGTAATTTTTAGAAATCTGTCCTTGTTTGTCTATGTATGATATTGTACACTTCACCTAAGCGGGGTGGCATCGAATGACTGTTACCAAAAAGTTGGAGCATTATAGGTTACTTTATATACTACAACAAGAGCAGTAGTTGTTTTCTCTTTTATTTATTTATTTAATTATTTTTGAAAATGGGGGCAGAGGGTATTTTTTTTATCGAAAAGGGGACGATAAGTAATTTTTTTTTTTTTTAAAATGCAGTGATAGCGCGAAACATGTTAGAAACATATGATCTATAGGCACAACTTGTTATATAATGTAGATGTGGATTTGCGTTGCACCAGACAATTATTTTGTGTGTAAATGCAGACATCGGTTTCCATCCCCCGAAGGCAATAATACATCTTAGCAAAGGCAGAAAAACCAGAAACGTTGTGTACAAAACGGTATTGACTTATGATGTCCCCAGAATATGACATAATTATAAACCACAAGTGAAAATCTGCCGGAGAAGCTGTGATAGGTAGCAATCCCTCCCCCTCTCTCCTTAGTTTGTTGCTACTTCAAACATGTTGCGAATTTGTTCTTTTCATGAGAAATGGTCAATGGTAGGATGGTAATGTGATGGCTTCCCCGTCATTTTAATCCGACTCCATTATTTTTGGGATACATTTTACATCTTTCTATACCCATTTCTAGTAATACAATTCTAAATCCACGTTTAAGAAGTCGCGGATAATAGCTACTATGCATTTATATTTGAACTACCAATACCTTACTGAAAAATAGCACCCAAATTTTTCGTTTTTCCTAACGGTTTATCTGCAGGGAAAATCTTTCGGTTCCCGTTTCGGCCAGCCACTAGTCTTCTCATTACAGTCAGTGTTCCATTTCTTGCTGTCACTCCGAAATGCTGAGACGGAATCTGCCTACTTGTTTGTGCAGCTGTCGGCGGCGCTCGACCGCCGTGGCAGGCTGGTAGCCGGTCGAGCAGGGGCTGTCAGAGATAGCGGCCGGAGAGATGAGGCGGGGGACGGGTCGACCAGCACGGCCGGCGATGTTTGTTCGGCCCGCGAGCCAACAAATTCCGGAAGCGACGAGCGTTGGATGGGAAAAATAGACCAACGTACAAAATTTGTATTTTTTGACTGTGCTCTTAAAAACTTTTTGCGAATGTAAAATCTAGAACAGTAATTATATAATGATGTTTCTGCTTTTAATTAGTAATTACGCCAAGGAATTATGTTTAATTTTCATATGCATATTAACTGCACCTGGAGAAGTTTGTTGTTATTATCAGATTCTTGGGGATTCTACAATAACCGTGGTGCCACGATTTGATGATGAATTTTTACATAACTCGACGAGACAAATAGTAAAGAATAATTTTTTTCGATATATCGCTTATTTATAGATATATACTCAATCAAAATTAAGATTGTTATGTTTGAATGCGACCTGGAACAGACAAAATTTAGGCAAAGCCACAAGGAACTAAACGCTGCACATACACTGTGGGTGTTTTATTTTCTAGTGGTTTTAGTTAGATTGAAAAGCCCCCTGGATCCGGAAAAAATTCACCAAAAGCACAAGGAACAATACCTTAACTAATTTTCGACAGTCGATATCTCGATAACTAAGCGAGATATAAAAACTTTTTGTTGTGAACTTTCGATTTGTGTCTTCGAGGTGTATAAGAATCCATCAATCAAATTGCGGCGCTACAGTTATGTTATAGCTACTGGATTTTTAATTATTGATTAATTAATTTATTACTGATTTAATATTAGATACTACTAAGCGGTATTGGCTGGCTGTTAAATAAAATGGTCTGGAGACGGACTTACGAGAATAATTCTTGAACGATACTACCAGCGGTTTATTTCAACGTTAAAACTTATCAATAATTTTATTTATTGGAATATTAACTAGTAAATTTAACTTAAAAGCTAGTCCAGAGAGTATGAGATATCAGATCTTTTCAATCTTCACTGACCTGGACCGTTACTGGAATTTAACTCCGCCGCGGAAATACAGGAATATACAAAACAACATGTAATCGCTACGGAGAGCGTAGTTTTAATCTGGCGTATGTCAGTCATTGCAGGTTTTCCATCTATACAAATAACAAGTTCTTGCTATCCGTGATTAATAAATCCGTGAATACTTTCCTAACACCAATCAAACCCAACAGAAATACTACAAATTTTCAAGAGAAATCCGTTGGGCTCACATAGAATTTCAGAAAGTATTTCAGTCACGACGTTATAAACTTTGGCCCTTCATTAGACATTGTGTAGTCTCTGTCTGAAATAAAGTCTGTTTTTACTACTTCTAACTCTTTGTAAAGTAAACAGAAAGTCTTAAAAATTTTCAGAGGGAACGCTATTCCAGCCAGACCTTGGACTTGTACCCTAAAATCTAACTTATTGTCACTATAAACTCATTTTTTTCCTTTAAAAAACAGTTTTTTGTTACTTTTAAACACTTCACAATGAACTTTTGGTTTAAATCAACTTTAAGAAGTCCATAATTCATCAAACTTAAGATGTTCAGTTGAGCTCAAGTCATCTGTGACGCTAAAAATTTAATTTATTGTTTTGTGTATATTTAGTACCACTCCATATGACACAAAATTCGTGCCTTGTGCACTATTCTACACATATAGCAATACTTAAGATACTGTCCCGGTCTTACATCTCGTAGTTAAATAACTTGCAACTGGCTGGGTGCCTCGGGCGCTAAGTCAACTGCTTCCTCTGTTGTCGAGCGCCGGTCCACACATCGAGACAATGGGTCTGTTTTCGGTGGTGCACGTATACGCATAGCTAGGGTCTATTATTGCTGCCTATTCTCCTGAGTGCCCGGTTATTAATTTCCATCTATAGTCTCGCTCTGAATTCACCAATCCTCAGCCTTATCTATACATTTCCGTAGAAGGTTAGATACAGCCAATCGATAATGTGTTAGATTAGCTTTTCGATTACATTCCATAGAAACTAATGAAAAATAACTTCAAGTTGGGCATTAGAATCGTGCTAGTGATTGGGGCGGTATAGAGTTCTTCTACGGTGGAGTTCCGACAAATATTACACATTACTGCTCGTAGCTTTTTTTTTTTTTTTTAGAGAGTATTCTGAGTATTTTCATAATAGATTTGTAGCCTAGTAACCTGGGTAACCTTTGAAATAGGATCTGACGTGTCACTGCAATTAAACTAATGTTTTACAAACTGCGTAACATCCGTTTAATTGAATTACCTTCAATAATGCGACACGTTCTAACATCCATATCAGATATGTTGGTAGCAGTATACAGTTACATCACAGATTGACAGTATCACTATCAGTGCGCTGCGTCTGGAGATTGGACGTGACCTCGATGTCTCGGCAACCTTCGGCCGTTCCGATGATACCCGAAGTGTTAGCTACACCGTATTGTTTATTTGCTCAAAACGAAGTCAGCGATTTTCACAAGCATAGATACAACACAGAGATACACTTCTGAGCCGTCGCAAATAAAATCTCTGTGAACTCAACTTGAAAAACTAACTGGATGAATCTCTCTGTAAAACTGAATACTGAATGAATTCAACTAACTGCTCTGTCCAGCCGATCTGTTTATATAGTCTCTATTGAAATTAAGAGAATTCTTCAAAGGCATCCGCCCGATGTTTCTCGAACATTAACAATCACTCAAACAATCAAACATATTAAAAACTTCGGAATTAATACAAAATTACTTAACAACATTACAAAATGATCAGAAATGGTAATTAGAGATACTTAAATACAAAATTACTTGCAGAAATCATTTCAAACTGTAGAAAATTGTCCTGTAGACATCATAACTTGGATTAATACATGGAATTACAAACATTTAAGAAATTCTCTTGCCCTATTCGGTTCTTAAACATATTAAATCGACTATAAATAATTTTCTTTCATAAAAAAAGTCTATATGCACTGATTTACAAAAAATTACAAAACAATCATACCAGATAATATTCAAGCAAACTTTAGCTCACTACAAATACTTCATACAGTACAATACTATTCAAAATTCAGGTATGAGGGCTGTTACAACCGGTTGTCACCACAGCAACGTTTTGTTAGCCAAAAGATTTTAAATAACTAACTTCTTCGACTTTATTTGCGATTATATTTTTAAAAGCTAAAAAATGAAAAATTGAATTTGGTTTTATTTGCACGTATATTGTTAAAAGGAATTGAAACTGCGGTGCCAGCTAAGAGGCAATTGTCTGTTGTGTAAGTAACTCCACAAAAAAACTAATGCTGTAGATAAAACATTACAATGCTAGGCAAAGTTATAAAAAATTGTAAACCGAAGTTCATTTAAATTTATATGTTTTTATTTGTTTATATAGGACGATTAAATGCATAAATTCAAATTACACAGAATAACATTCGACATTTACGGTTTATTCTGTGTAGCATTTGCCAGGGCGCTAAGGATCTCGCTGTCGACACTCCCTCAAAACCCCAATAATAACAACAGCAGCAGTTACCGGAACCAGGTCACAACATAAGCCAATACTGTTTTGACAAGAGATCAAACATAGAAGTTGATTAAAAATTCAGAAAAAGTTTACACGAAACGCTGAAATATACCAATAAAATAAATCATCGTTATTCTCTTTTGTAATTATACTATTGTTAGATATTTTTTATAAGAATAAACATTTTTGTGATTTTTTCAGGGTTTATGGAAGTGATTGCAATTAATAAAAAAAAGAAGGAAAAATAATTAAAAAATTAATGCAAGGAGAAATGCGTTTTTCATTTTCTGGTTGCTAGTATGAGTCATTATGTATTCTGATTACCTCCCATTGCCTGTTTCGGAAGAAGTGGCGAAAAATTGCAGGGTAGTGCGGGATTTTACTATGTGGAAAGGAATTTTTTATCATAACTTATGAGGTGTTATCAGTGTGCTCTTCAAAAATTTCTCACTAGGAAAGCAAGTTACGTGTGAAGCGGGCTTTACACTATTTTTAATAAACGAAATTGATCTCGAACACCATGTTTTCATGAAAATAGAAATAAAAATTAGTTATCATCATATTTGCCATAATTTCTCATTTAAAGGGTGACTTTCAAAATATTTTCTGCCTGGAATTTTATGTTTTAAATGTACCTGTCTTGATTTACAAAATTAACGTCGATGGCGTAACAGAGTTTCGTTAGTGAAACTATGATGATAGTAGCCTATCCCAAATAATCAAACACTCCTTCCTGTTCTGAAGGTGACACATTGTTAGATTTGCTCCCATATGCGGGCTAGCAAAATCATAGGACGCCGTTAGGAATTAAAATCTAAAATTCAATTACGCATCAATCAATTCAGTACACCAATAGGAGACCTTGTTTCCTCGCGCACAAGGAAAGTGTGGGATTCAATATTTTGCTCTCGTTTCTTCGCATCTGGAATCGTAGGTAAAGAATAACTTCGCTGACATTACGGTCTCAGTTGACATCTGTTTTCGAAGAAAGAATAGTTTAAATTAATATGAACAAGAGAACATTTTTTGTAATCGGTAGTAAAAACGCAAGAATTATCAGTACAGCGCGAATATACATGCGAATTTGTAGGAACATGATGACTGAACATTTACTATTATTTTCAACTAATTTGACAATACAATAATCATGGGTGATTACACTGCTTAAAAACCCGAGAAAACTAATATATCACGAAGAAAATTCAGCCATTGACAGGTCGTGCAGTAACAAATGTAACGCCAGTTACTTTTCCAAAAATCAAATTCCAACAGTGGAAAGAAAAACAAGGTCTTCATACAAAGAGAAAACAAGGAAAATTTCTTCAGCCAAAATCACGTGTATTAAATATTTTTTCAGATCTCTAATAACCCATCAAAAGGCTTCTTTCAAGCTCAAAATTGTTCACTACTACAATAAATAAATTCTTCAACTGGAATATTTAATGCAAAACTTCTATGACGGCCGGACATCAAACTACAGAGGAGCACTCGCTGTCAGTGGATCGCACATTCGAAGCCAGGTTTGCGCATGGCTGATTCTAATTTCGTTTTATGTTTGACTAGTGTCCCAAATTGAATTCAATATTATCTGTAAATTCGATTCAACATTAATAAAGTAGAAAATATTCATCCAAAATATTATTCATTAATTAATTTTTTTTGTAACTGCTTAACGTCTCTTAACAGCGAGGTCTTTAGAGACGGGAAAGGACGGGGAGCAAGGAATGGGAAGGAATTCGCACATGGCCTTTTGAAGGAAGCTTCCCGGCATTTGCCTGGAGTGATTTGGGAAACCATGGAAAACCCAAATCTGGATGCCCGGAAGGGGATTCGAACCGCTGTCCTCCCGAATGTGATGCAAGAACGCTAACAATTACAGCACCACGCTCGGTACACTGCCATCAAATATTCATTGAAGACTCAATGGCTAAAATTGGGGAATTCCAATTTCTAACAAAAATTGTTTGGCAACGACCGTGATGAAATATTCACACCGCAGTAACATTATGGCAATCCTTTGAATAAGTTATTTTCGAGCGGTATCATATTTTTAAAATGATAAATTGAGTTGCTATTTTTTTTCCCACCTCGGCCACCTATGTAGCGTGTTATCCTAGTTATTTTTATTACTGGTTTTGAAATTTTCCCAATATTCCAGCATTCGTTTCTGGCGTTCTGCATACCTTTCTTCAGTTTTTCTTGGAAATCCTGACATTTCTGTTGTTGAGATAATCACATTTGGTCACCATTTTTTGAGGATCTTTTTGCAGCTCAGTGTACCAGGCCTTCTTGGTTTTCCTCTGGATAAAATGATTAAGATTCGGTTGATCTGTCTTGCTGGACTCTTTACTGTGAAGCGACTATAAGAGTAATACTTCTTTTCTGAATCTTATCAGTAAAATATATTGCGGGTATAATTCTTGGTCATAGCGTCTTCTGCAGTCACCGTTTTCTTTGACCAGGTCAAAGATTTTTCTCAGCATCTTTATTTCTTTTATTTCAACTTTTCACTCAAACTTTTCCTTCTCATCGCGATGCGTTCTACATTGTGTAGAACCTCAGGTTGAAATGACGATGTAATAGTATCTGAGATGAATTATTATTGTTACAATATGTAGATTGACCTCAAAAATGTTAATCGCTCTTTAAATTATATTTATTCTGTTTGATTCTGAAAATCATAATTCTAGTATATAGCTGAAATAGAACCAATTATGATCTCCAGGCAGTCACCAATTACCGATAAGGTTATGACACACTTTTACTAATACCCAGGAGGTTTTAACACGTGTTCGACCATTGCCTTAACTAAAATGGTTAGAGTTAATACTGTCTGCATGTTAGTGTACATTATTGTGATGAGTATTGTTAGTTTTAAGAAAGTATGTGAAACTCCATGCTTACCTATTTTGGCCTATTCTTTTAGAAAGACATCCAACAGAACGCTAGGTTCAAATTCACCTCTTGAAGGACAAATCATATGCTACATGCTCCCATTCCATACGCACTAGTGTATGGTACTCAAACTGATCATCCGGAATGGCATACCACATACGATGTCCAAGTGTTGGATGGCGAATATTTCTTCTATTAACGCGGCTCGAGTAAGCAAATTTAATTCCAACCGCTAAGCAGAGTTACTGGGACATAACCACCCTTAGCGACGACGTGGATCGTATTCTGAAATACTGTCACGAATTCCATAAAGTTTTACGATTCAAAACGAAATTATTCAAGGACTGCACTGAAACTATTTTAAGTTTGAATGAACACGACAACTACTGCACGCAGTAGTACGCATTCAACCCCACTAGAAACTTATTGTCAGCTTTTGTGACCTCCATTTCGACAGCGCTGAGAGAATGAGCTTCACATAAAAAACAAAACGGCAAATAACTCGCGGATATGTACTGTATTATTTCGTCGCGAGTAGGTGGGAAATACTGTGATGCCCGATACGTGAAACGGAAATTGACAGCAGTAAAATCTCTGCCGGTTAGGTCTATCTCAGTTTGCAGACACACAAACAGGATTAACTCCGCAGCCATAACCTGCAAAGTGTTCACTGCAGCAGAGCAGGGTGCTGATCTATGACGGCTCTAATCCCTCAGTCAGCGCCATTTTACGAGCCACTATCAGCAGACACGGAGAGATACTTTGATTCGGCTTCATTTCCCTGCTTCAATTACGGTTGGCAGAATAAAAAGTTGAGGAAGGACCAGAGCTACGCCCCACCTCCTGATCTCGTTTTAATTTAACTCCTGCTCCTGGTTGCCGTGTTTCTTGGTGGACCGGTGTTTTTAGTGCCCGCCTGTGCTCGGATTAGTCCACAGCCGTACCGTCGTAACTCGAGATAATTTGTAGCGCGCATGCGCTAGCGAGCGTCAATCACCTGGCCCTGCAACGCCATAAAACTCCGCCTTCTGGCTGTAGTAGGGAAAAACTGAAACGAGAGAAAAATCTACCTAACGGTGGTGCATTGGATTTTGCTCATGGCTCTGGAGAGGTGCGAAAGATTTCTGAGATATTAAATATGTGTTCACTGCTACGTAATTAATAAATCGGGGATAATCTTCTTAAAAAGCATAAGGGTTAGAGGGAGACTGAGGATCTTAGAAGTCTGATATGAACAAAAAAAAATATAAATGCACGTTTTTGACAAACTATAAACCAAAGAAAGATAAAAATGTTGAAATGTAGCAGAAATGATACCAACAACAGTAGATTAAATATAAAAATGGGATCGGATGCATAAGGAGATGTGAATTCTGTTTATTATGAAGTAAACTTAGAACTGGTGGCTGAAGCCGGAATAATGTTTACGACAGATTAAGACATTCTTGAAAAAGTGATTACTTTTAGTATCAAATCTAGGCTAAAAAAGAACTATTCAAACAGTACGTGTGAAGCACAGCTCTTTCTGCTAGCGAAGCGTGGAGTTTTGGAATACCAGAAAGAAGATAAATTGAAGCATTTGAAATGTGGTGTTATAGAAAGACGCTGAAAAATAAGTGAACAGATGAAGTACGAAATGTATTGTGGATGAGTGAGGAAAGAAGTTTGTGGGAGAGTCTTACAGAAAGAAGAGACTGGATGGAGGCTCATGTTTTGAGATATGAGGAATTGATTAATTTGTTAGTGGAGGAAACAGTCGAAGAGCTGTAGAGATTACAATATATGAAACAGATTCCTCATACATAGCCCCTCCATCCCCTCTGTGACATTTTTCATGCAAATAACGTTTTTACGTTACACTTTTGATCTTCTATCCTTTATACACGAAAGTAAAAATTCGACACTTCTTAAAAATCGCCCTTCAAAGTCATTTTTAAGACATTCCAAGTGAAAAAATATTTATTTCCTGAGTAAATTATACTTATGATCACAAAGAAGTACCATCTTTTCGCATGCATTATTAGAGGAAGTGTGGAAAGAAAAAACTAGTTACGTAAACAGTAAAAACGCTGAAGGTAAAATGAAGAAACTCATCGAATTACTGCTCTTAAACAAGGTAGCAATACGGATATGTACGAAGAAGCGTATCAGGATAAACAACTTTAATTTTCTTGAAAGACATAAGTTATTTGCAACAATATTAGTATTCAAAGTATTCGGTGCCACTATACTTCCAGTGAAATAGACTTCCAGAAAAATAGTTTGATTAATTAAAAAATCTATATTCTATGTCCAAAATCAGTAAACCGTCTGACAGAAATTAACGAGAATATGCCAAACCACGTCTAACATAAAATGAATATTTAGTGATAGCAACTCTTAACGCTTATGATTTTTTAAATGTAGAAAATACACCATTTAAGAAAAAAATGGTGATAATCGCTTGTATTGTTATAAATACTTGAATTAAAGAGTCCTATTATGTAGGGTCACCTAAACCTAAGGATTCGATTACCACTCTTCAGTAAGTTACACTGAAAATATTTTATATAGCTTCTATTCAAATTGTACGTTATTACTTATTGTTGGTAAAAGAAAAAAACGAAATAGTATTATTAATGAAAATCTCTAGGAAATGTAATTGAGGTTTAATTAAAATAACTGTGAAACTCAGATGAATGCACAAAATAAACTGATATATACTGAATAATACATTTGCAAATGAAATAAATAAATCTGAATGCAGCTTTTCTAGACTACAGAGAGTAAAACTTTTGTTTTTTGTTTATGTGTTTTCGCCTCGTCAACGTCGAAGTAATTAGAGGAGTGAGAGCAGTGGAGATAGGAACGTAGAGAATTTCACCATGGTATTTTGAGGGAACCATCCCGACATCTTCCTGGAGTGATTTTGAGAAACCTCGGAAAACTGAAATCTAGATGACTAGACAGGGATTCGGGCGTACATCCTCCTTCATGTAAGGCAAGAGAGAAAGTTAAGAAAACGAGCCATTACCAAAAACTAGCTCTCGCAACTAAAAAGCGTAAGTGTTCTCTGCATCGTCTTATAGTCTGACTGAATGAATATGAATATGAAAGTCTGTTGTCTTATATGCTAAGGGATGACGTCACCTCATCAGTGCAGCGTGATTTCAGTGTTGGCATTCTTTGTTTACATACCTTGATGACTACAATGTTACCTGAGCTCGCGCAACGCGGCACTTTCTGTGGCAGAGGCGTATCAGCCAGCCGTACGTGTGGTTGTAATCTAAGCCCTGCTTACAGCAGAGCTTGCACAGTTATCACATTACCAGCCACGCACCGTGTAAGACGCCCATAGCGCTTCATGGCGATGGGAAAAAACTCCAGTATCTTAAAATATTCACCGAAGATTTAACCACCAAAACTAAACTTTCATGTCACAAATACGTACGAGAAAAAAAATGATAGGCGTATATAATTTTTTTAACAATTCTATGGCGCTATAATTTATTATCGTAAACAAGAATATGAAATAAACGTATGTAGAAATAACAAAAAAGTAGCACACATAATTTACAAGTTTCAAAGAAAATAAATTCGATAACAGGGAATGTTCTGGTTATTCTTTATTTTATTTATATTATTATTCTAAATTTTGTACGTGATTTTAAATTCAAATTTTAACAGGCTGCACCACTCGGTCCACATACTTGAGTGCTGCCTTTGTGTCTTAAAAAACAATATACACAGTTCTGTTGTCGTGCCCCCCCCCCCCTCCAAAAAAAAAATCATGATACCAGAGGCTGGACCTGTGAAACGTTCTGAAACCACAGCAGGGTAGGTCATTCCTCCACTACGCCTACGTACATCATTGCCACAGACAGAATCGAGACTCGTCTCTAAACACAAATTTATGCCATTCACGTGTCCAATACAGCAGGTTACCATGATAGACATGGCTGGCAATGATATTGCTTTAACAGAATACATTTCATAATGGTCCGAGACTGTAACCCAGCTTCAAGCAATCGTTTACAATAGTTCGTGGGCTGACTCTCTCTGTATCCCATGTTTAGGTTGTGAAAGTACCATGTCATTATAATTTCCCACGACTTCGAACCAGTCGAAGCTACCAATTCTGTGCTATTAGCTTTGTCACCTTGAACAGTTCTTCTTGACCAGGGCTTATTTAGGGCTTGCCAGGCTATCGTTAATTAATTTTAGCATATGTGGCACTTTGTCTCCGTTTCGGTGCTCACCTCCAATCTTTCTCTGAAACTTTTTTTAAGAAGTTAGAAAAGATCACAAACTAATATATGTTAACAATTACCTATCGTGGTGGGTGAGTGGTAACGCTCTGGTCTCCCATTCTGGAGGACGTGGGTTGTAATCCAGTCATCCAGATTTGCGTTTTCCATGGTTTCTCCAAATCAATCCAGGCCAATGCCGGGATGTTTTCTTCCAAATGCCATGGTCGTTTTCCTTCTCCTTCCTGGCCCAGTCCTTACCCACCTCTAACGACCACGACGAGGTATACACCCATAAACAATAATATGGTAAAAATTAATTTTAGATATAAATGATTTCCACTTAACGTTTTTAATGTCCAGTTTTCATTACAATTTTTTATACTCACCAACCACTATAATATTTAAATTTTGTTAGTATTCTGGAAAAATATGACTGCCAACAACTAACTACATATGGTACTGTCACTTTCCTAATCTGGCCTCGACGAAAAAAAAACCTAATCTGAAACTACTATGGAAATTCCTCCACTGCGAAGAATAAAAATAGTGAAATACTAACACTTAATCCAAGTAACTAAAAATGACAAACTCGGATGATTATGAGAACAACCACACGCAGGCTGCTATAGAATAAAACTTTTCCCACGACCTAGCGTACCCCTCCGACGATACTTGATGAAAGAGTCCAGATCGGTGGCTTCACCCGTGTATATAACGTCCGCAGAAATGATGCGGTGTGATGCAACGTCATGACGTGTTTTCGGTTTGTTCACACTCTGCGGACCGACGTCGCAATCTTTTACCCTATGTGTGAATTCTATCATTGCACCACACACCACACTCACAATACGTGATACTTACTATAAATAAGGTTCAAAATACACTCTGTCAGCAACAACCATCCGCACAATTTGGCGGTCTTCATATGTTGTCCTCTATCTGTGTGATCCAATACCAGCTCTACAGGTACTAGAACCTTCATGCTACCACTGTGTAACGAGTCTCTATACTAATATTGCACTACGGCCAGCCCTACAGAATATTTCAATGTATGGTACACCCATTTCAACTATTCGATCTCTCTCAAAGTCAGGCATTTGGGTGTTCGGGTTTGTCACTCTTCACCTTGGCATACTTTGTCACCAAGTACCTGTGGACAAAAATGTTTCATGTTATCCCACAGTATTCTCCACTTATAACCTAAAAAAACACAGCATTTATAATAGGTTCTTGATTCGCAAACTATTACCTATATGCTACACACAATTTTAACCATTAATATTGTAACACGTATTTCATACGTTTATCACAACTCCATCTGGGTATAAGACTTTCAATTTCAGCCAGTGTACTAAGCTATTGATTCCAGGATAAAAACATTTTAATTTTCTTCAGGAATCTATTTAAATACCTAAATGTTTCGTGAAGGAAAGAATTTTTAATTGAATTAAAATGTTATCAACTTTAAAAGAACGAAGTGTTGTATTTATAGTATATTTCAACGAAAAATCGCGTCAGCAAATCTTATCCTTCAGTATTTAACATGATTTGCATGTTAAGTTGAAATTAAAACAAACGATGGAGCCATGATCTAGATAACGTCACGGAATAGCTAATACGGAGCTCGTTAAGATATTTCTCTTCGTAGTAAATAAATTGTCTAAATGTTCTCCCCGCAACTGTTGTATTTGCAGATTTAAACGTAGCCCAAGGGACGCAATCAAGAGCAGTCTCAACACTTACAGCTGCAAGAAGAAAGCCTACAGGAAAAATTTAGTGGCACAAAGAGAAACAAAGTGTAGCAGCCGTCCTATATATTTTCATATAAACCGTTATACAGTTGTAATTTAAGTGCGTTTGAAGGAAATTATAAAATTAAATAAACACTGCAAACCCCCGTTGAGGAAAACCTGTATGTTTCATACATCTTAATTAAAAATACATTTTCTTTGTATAGTAATTCACAATGGTTAAAAAATATTGACTCCTGTAATTAGGAATTATAACTAACTTTTTTTTTTACTTATGGCTTTACGCCTCGTCAACGCCGATGTCATTAGAGGCTGGATGGGTTTGGGAACAGGGAACGAAGGAATTTGGCCAGGGCATTTTGAAGGAAACATCCCGACATTCGCCTGGAGTGATTTTTGGAAACCACGGAAAACCCAAATCTGGATGCCCGGACGGGGATTCGAACCGGTGTCCACCCGGATGCGAGGCCCAAGCCATATCCACTCACCCACCACACTCGGTATTACTAACTTCAAAACAGAAAAAAAAGTGCGCTTATCACTAAAAAAATATTATGAAGCTAGTTCTCTGTTTCTGCATTTAACGATAAATATAGTGCACTGTGCCTTCACCCATCATCATAGTCTCTTTCAACCATAGCAGAAGAGAAGGTAATCATTCAATTCATAAATCTAACTTCAGAGCAGTTTAAGTAAAATGAAGTGTTATTCGTTTCATAGTCATATTGTATACAAAACGAGGAGAGTAAGTCTGCACATAATGCATCACATTTTTTTTTTTAAAATGAAGAAAAGGGTGGATCAAAGAAAACTGAGATTAGGTAATGCGTTTCTCACAATTTCAGCAACAAAGAAATTCCTCAAACGAAACTAGCAGTATAGTATTAGATCACAGTTTTACAAGCGGTTATCGATGTTCTTCATGATACTGTCGTTCACTGTTTGGTTGCAAGAAACCTATGCAATCGTACTTTCACCTATTTTTTTTAAATCGCTGCGCTTGTTAATAAACATACTATAACAGATTCCAAAAATAACTAACTTTCCTAAAAACGAAATTTTGTATTTATTTGAAACATTAAATTTAATTTCTGTCTTGATGTTTTATTTGTTTTCTGATTATAAAAATGACAGTTAATTGTTTAATGTATCGAAGAAGAAAAGCGATTATTCTAGCGAAGCTGTTTTTCCTTTGTCTCTTTTAAAAGAATTTATTCCACGATGGCTTTGCAAGCCATTGCTGATTATGTGAAAAGTATAGCTGTAAGGAGAAAAGCACGTTATCGATTATACAATTAGGTCCCTTTTACGTTAATGACAGCGATCAGAATACATGATACACAACTACAATGGCGACTAAAAAAAACTTCTGATCAAATACGAAGGCAATGTACGTAGGAAATGGCTTTTAGCATGAGTCATGGCTACCACCATAACACGTACAGAAATCTCTATGATAAACAAACATAAGGTGCTGGACTCCCAACTATACTCATAAATAAAAGTTCTCACATTGTTTAGAAAACTTATCAAGAAACATAATTCCCATCAAATGAACACTGGTTGTTTTCCCATCGGCAATCGCATTCTCAAATAAATTTTACTGACAGTAAAACATCAAAGTAATGGTTTTTGTTAACAGCTTCCTGAGTCAAGCTGTTCTTTCTTTTCCAGTGAGGTTGCTTGCGATATTCGTGGTATTACTTCCTAACCAGATACTAAAAAAACGTGTGTTAACTTTTCGCTCTCCTTAGTAAAAACTGACATGATTAAAAAGTTTATATGAATTTCTCTTGTTCGGTAAGTTCTTGGACATCTTTCATATCAACACAAAACACCTTACAAGAGGCATGTTTGGTTACGATTGAAAGTAGCTAAAGTTATCTACAGAATGCACCTTCTTTTTGTAATTGTTGATAGCTGTCATATACCTAGTAAGTTGGCGTATCAACATGCACTATTAACAGGTATTTAGGTTGTTCTGTGAATTGAAAGTGCAACACTTTCTTTCTAAAGTATTATTTTAAACATAAATACTTTTAAGAAGAATCAACATGAAATTAGTTTATTCCTTTTCTGTCAAATAGTAGTGAACCCCTGGTATGAAGGCCTGTAGTTTCCGCCCTTAGTATTATGGGCAAGTCCTTTTTTTCATTTATTGTCTTTCAGAGACCTGTCTCCATTACATTAAGAGAATTCCTGATGGTTTGGATCCAATTTGTGGGTTGTACCGTTGATTTTGAAAATGTTATCACTATTCACTTCCACTGAGATTGGTTTCATATGATTTTGTTACAACTCAGCAGAGTTGTTTGCATTTCATATAAATGAAAATTCGAGTGACTAAACACTTTAATTTTGAAATGCTACAATTCCAATTAGGATAAAATGCAACACCAATCTGACAAGCAAGATCACGCAAAGCGATTATTTTATTTTGTTAATTAAATAGTTTACATGGAGCTGAAGATCAAAAAGAAAATTTGTTGTATCATATCAACAAAACCTTAAATCCTACATTCCCAATTTTATTTGTAAATCAACAAAAAATAGTCTTCCACATTGGGAATATAGATGTAGTCCATGGTGAGGCTTATAACTAGAGTGTTCTGTGGCTTTGTACATTTTATTTGCATATCATAAACGTTGAGATTCTTACACTTTTGTTTAAATTTCTGCAGAAGAAGATATTTTGACGTACATAAAACTGCATTATGATTATTTTCAGTATGGTTTTTGAATGTCTTCTAGAAAGAAGGGAAAATTCGTTTCAGGGTATAAAATTCGTTAAAACGTGATGATCATGGTATTATTGTTCCTATAAATACTTTCCTTCACTTTCCGATACATTTAAAGCAGTCATATTTAACAAAGGACATCCAAAAGGAAATAGAAAGTAAGGCAGTCGTAATGCCTAGAAGTAAACTTTTATCAAATATTAAAAATTGTAATCTGGGCAAAAAAAAATCTCCTATTTAAATATACTGAGGTACATCTTACATTCTTTAATTGAAATGTCGAAATAAAAAAAAAAAAACATTTTTAATAACACCATTAATATGAGCTGACGGACATTCAGCAATCATCAAATTCCACTGAAACGTCAAAATAGGGGGAAAAAATCCACTATTAAGATATACTTACGGACATCGTGTAAGAAACATTAAAATCGAAAAATAACCATTTTGCATATACTGCAGATAGTTTTAAAAATACTACTTTTAAATGCAGTCGTCGTTTCCTGTTTCGCAGTAAATTCAAGAAGAGTCTGATCGTAACAGTTCACGAGTTCATCTGCAGAATTAGTAAGCGACATCTCTCTGGAACGTCTACAGCAGAGAAGTGATAGCTCTCTGAAGTCGCAAGGTGGAGACATTTCAAGTTGTAAGGTGGTGGGCGTGCGACCCCTGGTATCGGAAACCGCTCAGCACAGCCTCGCTCCCCAGAGAGTTCCTCACAATTCGAACCCTCCTCACTCCGATGCCACCTGCCTATCTAACCCAAACAAATTTCTCTACTTATCTGTGAAACGTGTCGCCACAAGCTTGCTTGCTTACTCCAAGAATTTTATCACACGGTTTCAACTTTATAGACTGACTGCGCGGAAAAAAGCAAGAACATAAAAATAAAACAATGAAAAACGCGTTTAACGGATTTAAAGTAGTTAGTGGAAAGAATTTCTCGTTTTTTTTTTTTTTGTTTTTTTTTAAATCGCATCACTAATTTGAAAATCTATGTGTCAAATTTCATCCAAATCGTTAGAGCTATTTCCAAGATACCAAACATATACAAGAAATGCTCTTGTAAAAAAAATTTCGACAATATCATCTATATTATTAATTTTTTTAGATGAAGCTTGGCTGCGTAAAGTTTGATTCAAGTCAAACTTCTTCGCCATTTTAAAGTGTGCAGTTCCTTGCTCTAATCGAAAAGAAACTTAAATAACATCAGTAGGCTTACTGGTACTTCAAACTTCTACTAGATGGGATTAAAGCCGTTTCCGAGATACCAAATACAAGAATTGTTCTTTTTTTGTAAAAACGCGTCTTTGGTTTTTTTTTCTTTTTTTTTCTTTTTTTTTCAGGAAGGTACCTATTTAGATAAACTTGAAAAGCGAAACGTTAGGTACGTATCAAATTTCATTCAAATGATTAGATCCGTTTCCGAGATACCAAATATATAGCAAGAATTGCTCGTTTATAGATATTTAACAAAAGACATCAAAATATCAGAAGAGATATAGACTTAGGCAGCTCTAATGACAAAAATTAAACTTTACTTAAATACTGTACATCCAGATAACTCGTATCTGGATCAAAAATATCTTTTATTGAAATATGTTGAGAGACATTTAAATGTAGAAATAATAACAATATAAAAGATACTACAAACACCACTAAAATATTTTGAATAACGTCCTGGAATCATTAAGTTCCACTTTCACTTCCACTGAAAAGTTAGGATCGGATTACACGTTTCATCATGTTTAAAATAATTAAATTCTTGCTTACTTTCTTCAGTAGTGATCTCTTCCTCATATAATGTTATCTCTGGTATGAGAACCCTCTATCTGACAGCAGAGCAGGTTTTATGAATTCGGGGGTACTTTTTCTGTTTTAATGCACTTTCCGATTCCAGAAATTCTCTGCAGAAATCTACTGAACAACTGAACAATTAATATTCACATAATTATTCAATAAATTTTTATCAAAAATTATGAATTCCAGAGTTTTCGCTAAAGTTTTCTTCTAATCTTTAGGAGATTACATATTACTATAAATTCCGGAAAAAAATCTGAAGTAAAGGGGTGGGGAAGAGATATTTTTATGTCTTCTTCACAGCAACCAGTACTGATTGTAGATCGAATCCAAACATTTTTACGGTCGACATTCTGCCAGCGTTCGTTTAATATTCGTGAAGGTTATGCAAGAATAAGGTAACTTTAACCTTCTATTGAATCACCTATAACTATTTTGAAGTGACAATGTTTTAAAATTTGATTCGGGAATAGTTCCTGACTTACAATGGCAACATCAGCCGTATTAGCTATCACTATGTTTCTAGGCTATACAATAATTTTAAAAAGATATGAAATGAGTTACGCTGAATATTGTTGCTCCTTATACAAGTTGGCCTAGTATCAGACAGGCGGGCTTAGTTGTGGAATTTTTTATATCGATGACATACAGGAATATCAGGGAGGGTTTGTTCATGTATTTTTTTAAAAAAAGAATAATTATTCAAGTTCAGCGCACTGTTGCTTTCTAATTCATCAGCGACTGATTCAGTAATTTGACATATTTCGATAACAAAGGGGGATATTGTTTTCAATTTACCTCGAGCGTGTCTGAAAATTAAGTGATTATGATACTCAACTTTTCAAAAAAAATGAATATGTTTACTAATGCGTACTTCCGTCAACTAAAAGAATTTTCGCTCTCGTTGGTCGAAATATTGAAACGTATAGCAACAGGTGATGCGAAATCAATTAGGTTGAATTTAAAGAACAATCGATACAGCCTGCAGGGCCACCGTATGCTACAGCTATCTAAAGAATAACAATAGCCATTGTTCGCAGTCGTAAAAACCTCATTTGCCGAATGACAGCACAAGCCACTAGAGTGGTAACATACGAGATATTATATACCTCCTGACTGCGACTTAATAAGCTAGTGCCCAACAAATGATAATAAATTAAAAACAAGTTGCTACCAGATAAACAATAAGTGTTAAACAAAATGTAGGGTATATTCTTTGCAAGACATGGAGGTAACAGTGCGATACGAAGCACCAGTATACTAAATAGTAAATCCTCTTGTATATGATAAGTCCATACCATTAGTTAAATAAGACTGATAATAATATTCCGTATAGTCTGAAGTAAGAATGGAACGTCATAAAAATTTGCTACTAATATTGTGTGAAACATAACATACATCTTGTAAAATGAAAGTCAAGCCTTAACTAATGCATTAAATTTACTAAAATGACACAAGCTACTTTCTCCAACGACCTACTGAAACGAGATAAATTCTTGAAACAATGCTTTATCCTCAGTAATAAAGTACTTGTCATAATATCATCTTTCGAATCTGTTCAGTATGTTTAACCTTATTTTTACTGTATTTTTTTAATAAATGTTCTTTTACGCCAATTTTCAACTCCTAAATTACATTAAAGTGTAGATTCTGGACGTCTCTTAAAGCGAACAATATTATTCCTTCTTTGTGCAAGTATTATTTAAATGTTTTTGGTCTGTTAATGATTTAATTTTACTGTACATAATCTCCTCGTTATTGAAAGACAGCAGAAACTAATGTGATAGCTCCGGTGGTGGCAGAAAACATTAGTTACGTGGAAGTTTGCACATTGCTATAAAACTGTGTCACGTTTTCACTTAAAGATCAAAAACCTTTTCCTGCCAGATATGTGACAATTCTGATTTTACCTTAAACTGCTGACACTACAAGAAAGCTTATAAAACGGGTAATAGGAAGGTAAATGGTATAAAAAATTCGTTAGCCAATCTCCTCATACTTTTTAGTCAAAATTTAATGTATGTGTTCGTATTCGTAAAGGACGAGATATTATGTGTAGCAGAGACTGGTGTGTTTGAAGTACATATACTACTGCTCAGATGTTAACTTCCACGAAAATCATGTCTTGATACGCATTCATATTTTCTTAATACATATCGGGATCATAATACGTATATGATGAATTAGAATCAAAGTAAATAAGCACAATTATCGTTAGGCATTACAGCGGATCAATACACATACTACGCGATGAACTTCCATTGACTATGTTTGATGAAGTACCCATTGAAAGGACAATTAAAATTTTGCGGCTCTCAAACACCAACAACTCGTATCACAAAATAATAATAATTCACATCAAACAAATGAACTAAATATGCTGGTGGAATTCATTGTGGTTTTTCCTACAGCCAGAACAAAATAACTGGTATGGATGTAGAGTACTTACAAAATACCAATAAAAATTTAATGGTAGAACAATTTTAATTAAATAGGAAAGGTCGTAAAGTGCAATATAAATGACTGCAAAAGTCAAATAATAAAACTGTGTGCAAGAAGATTTTTCTATAGTATAACGAATAAATTTCTAACCGATCCCTGCAGCTAAATTATTAACAAAATCGAAAAATTCTAGCATAGAGCCTTCTTCGAAACTAGAGACATTTTAATATCGAACATTCTTGAAATGGACGCAAACACAGAAATAGTATGTATTACCGAAGGACTGTATGGCGCGTCATCAAAGAAAGCGTAACGCTTTATTGCAAACAGTGTGTAATGAAAGCATTTATCACAACTGTTGAAAAGGCAATTATTGCAGCATTTTTATTTCACTACAACGCTAGCAATCAGGTACATCAAGTGCGGTGTTATTTCAAACGTATTTGCGAAAGTTGTTTGTACAGGCGCTGTCTGAGAAATGGTTTCATTCACGTCAAAACATAGTTGTACATCTAGATTTCTGGGGCCATCCATCAATGCATTTCAGATACTGACAGCGAACATTAGTCACGATGTTGCTGCGTTATTATTTTCGTAGAAATAAAAATTATCGGCTACAATAACAGTGATCTGTTACTGCCAGCAGGAAAACTAGTTCATTACAACGTAGCAGCGTCATGCTGTTTTTTGAATATCACTTTGATTGAAAGAATTTTCGCATTGGTCTAGGCGAGATAAAACCCTTTCCTGCCACCGACGTCATACCATACGGAAAATTATATCTTGCTTTAATTACTGAAAGCCTTTCGTTGTACCGGAGCAGTGGTTATTGTTTTTGTTGACTGAGACGAAGTAAGAATTCCGGAAGAATAAAAACAAAATGCTCCTCTTTCTTTAAGAAATCTCCAAATAATTATCAATTAATTTTTCCTTTTAGACTGCCGGTCGCCTTCCGGATTACTTTCAGACGGATTTCAATAACGTCTCAAAGGGGAGATGTTCGAAGTTATAAGCTTCTGGAACGAGAAAGGGGAGAAAAAATATTAATTTGCTCCTGTCATTCCCAATCTTCTCTCCACACCAGATTTGAAATGCAAAAGTAGTGGAAACAGAAAAGAGAAGGAGTGGAAATAATATCTTCGTTGGATCACTGAAAGAGATTTAAATGGCATATTAATCAGATTTCTTAGTGGTATGGTTCTTTGAATAAGACGTCATCATTCCATTATTAAATTCATACCGTTTCCGGAGACCTCTCTTCAAGACGTGGGAAAAAGTAATGGATGTTTAACTACATGTTAATGTTAATTCAGTTTCGGTTTAACGGACCATTTCTTCAGTGAAAAAAAACAAACAACTCTGAAAGAAGATATAAGATATATCTCTGCTCCACAGCTTGCAGATGTCCTAATGTCTCCCAAAAAATTCAAAGTCGGAAAATATATTGTATGTATTTCACTCCTAGCGCGTATTTTTATATCGTAACAATCTTTCCGCAAATGGTAGCTTTTCAAAAATAGTCGAAAATTATGTTATAGAGAATCAGTGTTGGTTGAGATGGATATTGGCTAACCTACAGTACGTTTTGTGTACTTGATGGCTCAAGAAATGTGGGAAGCTATTAGAGAGGAATGAAACAAAATTATGTGTATGTTAACTAAGGAATTCTTGATTACATAGATGCAATATTCAGTAATCATTTCAGCGAACTTGAACAGTACAAAGGCACGTAATCGACCAGCTGAAGATATCGACAAGTCTTTAGTTAACCACCACAGCAATATTCGAAAGTCAATAATAATCGAATGACGATCATGAAATATAAGAACAACAACGAGTTAGTACGTTCACAACTTTCTATTTAAAAGGGGCTTTAAAAAATCTAACTTAGTCCGCAACCCGAAGGTTGGTTGGATCTTCCTGGAGGAGGTATTCTAAGCCATTGTGTCAGAGGTAGGATGGTTAGTTCCTTTCTTCTAGGATCAACAGTTTAACGTGGAATCCGAACCACGGAACGTAACTCATATCAACAAATACAGCTCTTAGAAATTTCCTGCGCGCACCGGAATGTGAATCCGGAACCGGGGCAGGGAATTTTGAAAGCAAGCGCCTTAATCACCAAGCTACCGGACCGCTCCATAAGGCTTTAAATACGACTAAAAATTCAATTAAAAAAAAATAGCTAACGTAATTTGGTGAAAACTTTTAATATCCATCTATTATCCCAACCAGATAATTATTGAGGCAGAAAACAGAAGTATAAGCACTATATTTACTTACAATATAATATTAACTTGTTGATACTTGGTTTCTTTATAATGTAGGCCGCAAACACTCTGACCGCGGGAAACAACTTACATTTTGTTGACTGCAATTCTATCTGTCTCGTGGGATGACTGGAGTTTACGGAAGAACTAATACTCGGAATTTGATGGCTAATTTGTGGGGAGGGGGTAAAATAGAGTCAGAAAAACATAGGAACTTGAGGTAAAAATCTTCACAAATCAGCATCCTTTTATTCGTTAAATGCGATTCATGAAAAAACAATTTGTCGGATTTTAACGCACTTTAGAATAAGGGAGCGTTCATTAATTACGTGAGGTGAGATACGGAAAGGGGTGGGGGGAGGTATCAGACGAAATCTCATCAGGGGGGGGGGGGGCGGTCGACAGAATCCTCACGTCATCTTTTTAATTCATTGGAGAACAGTAGAGCCAAAAAAAATGTATCCCAGCATTACTAGGTCATCAGCAGGGGAGAGACCCTACAAGACCTCATCATAAGGTAGGGGGAGGGGGGGGATCCCACAAGATCTCACCAAATATCAACCGGGAGGGGGGGAGGGTCCAGAGTTCAGGAAAAACATCCCACGTAATTAATGGACGCCCCCTAATATGCATTGTATATATCCGTGAGTAAAATAGGATATACTTTCATTATGACGCTTCTTCTGAAAGCTGAGAGATAAAGGTATCCACCAATTAGTATTCATTTTTCGTTGAACGCGACTCACGCAAAAACTACTGGTTGGATTTAGTTATTTGAGGAATCGAAATGTGATTAAAGTGTACAAGCGTATTAGTTATATTTCTTTTCTTTATGTTTTAACTGTGACATAATGGTTTAAGAGATAAATCCGTACTTCAACACGAAGTTGCGGGCGTAACTACACTTATATATTAGTCTGTCTGGCAGACGTTTGACATGAAAATTCACGAAAATCAATATAATTTGCATATAATACTAACATTTCCCACTGCTTGGTGCGCATGTACTTTGGTATGCGTAGAAATTCTTTACCTATTTTATTCTATTACCAAATATTAACTTGGAGAGGCATGAATGACATTATTTCAGTTCATACAAGTACTTCCAGAGGGCCAAGTTTCTATCGCGAAACAGTGAGTGTTTTATTGGTCATCTAACAGAAGCTATTATTTTCGAACGGAAACATTGTCGAAGTTTGTGGTTAGTTTGAAATGCAGCCAAGAATTATATTTAATTTCCTATGCTCTCAATGTCGTCATATTGCTGTTGTAATTATTTCAGCCAAAGGCAAGTAGTCCCAACAGGTCAAAAATCAACCACGATACAATGAATGTATTAATGCGCATGTCACAGAAGCTATCGTTTCGAACGGCAATATTATCGGATGTTGTGGTTGGGTTGAAATGCTGTCTGGACCAGAATAATCACTGTTACACTTTGTTAGAACATAAGGTACGATGGATTTAGTTTGATAATTTATGTGGTGGAGCATTAGGGTTATAATTATTTTCATTTGTATGCAATAACGCCGTGTTGTCGCATATAAGTAGTTCAGCGGGAGATTTCGATTGCGAAACAGTTAATGTGTGAATGCGCTTATAACAGAAGCTACGATTTTCGGACTGAATATTATACGAAGTTTGTGGTTAGATTGAAATGCAGTTTGGACCAGAATAACATAGCATAAAGCTCGATGGAGTTAATTTTATAATTTACGCCATGTAGCATAAGGTTTTAGGGTTCCTAGTTACTTTTTAATTTCATTAGTTCCATGTTGCTGTCACCAGAAATTTAACAGCCCGTAAGAAGTTTCAACTACATGACGATAAAAACTACAAATGAAAACAAACATTACAAAATTAGGGTTATGAGTGTTATTTAATAAAAAAAAGAACATTTTTTTTTTCTACTGGTCGTGGTTTGAACAACAGTCAAAATTTGTACACACGTTTCTTAAGCGATTTTATCCCAGAGTATTTGTAGGTTGTAGCTTCCAAATATACACTAATCGAGTAAAGTCGTTCGAAATGTGGGCATTTTTACACAAGTTATTATGCAAGAAATACGCATGTTAACATTTTGATGTGTATTGCAGGCATCTTTCTTGAGAAAAAACTGAATTCCACATCCACATGATATGTAGGGGACAAGTATCACACATTGAAGTTTTAATTAACATTGTGTTGCAAACATGTTGTAGCGGAAACAAATTGTGTAACTGTCAAAGATGTTACTTATCTTAGAGGTTGTGCTTACAGTAAATTATATATTACCTGATTAATACATTCCGTTATTTTGTTTTTTTTAAATTTTGGAGAAGTGATTAAGTAAATAGCCGAAGTTAAGAAACAATTTCAAAAGTATTTACTATTTGTTCAATATTACAAACGCAGCTATATGAGTAATTGCATATGAAGTTTGTGAAATTAATTATAATGTCTGAAAGGATGAAATAAGGAAAGGAAATAAAAATGTGCTATACTTAAATGAACTAAACTTTTTGTTGGTATTATTATACTTATATTTTTAGTTTACTAAAAGAGATGACTTTTATTATTATTTTAGTCCTCAAATAAAATAAATTTTCTTACATTTATTAATAACATTATTTCTATTAAAATATAATATGAATTAACTCAATAACAAAATAATTCATAAGATCATATAAATATTAAAATTAATCAGAGGTTTAATTAGGAAGGATTATTGAACGTTTTGTTATCCGTCAATGCTGAATCAATGTGATAGTGTTAACAATGTGCTCGCGCCTTTGACTCGCGCCAATAAACCTCCGCCGATGCGAGCGCCACTCGCGAACAACCACGCGAGGCGTGACTACACGAGCACTCCGTTTACACTATCGCGTTCGTGCTGTCTCGCGTCGACACGTGCATGCTCGCGCGAGAGTGTCAAGGCGGCATCATAGTTTTTGCCCCTGCTCGGCCCCTGCGTAGACCAGTCACTGGCTCGAACTGTTAACTTCAGGTAACGCTTAAGAATCTGCTAACGAAAATTGTATTATATTGATCTTAGGAATTTTGTAGTGTTCACATCATTATACTATACTTTCAGGCTGGCGTCATCTAGTATAAGAAATCATTAAAACAACAAATCATAAATATTATTTTTTCAGTAAGGTTATTTAATGATCAAGTTTCCATTTAAGAACATAGGGATTACATCAGTTTGTTATTCATTGATATTTACTTGTTATGAAACGTTAGCAGTAGTTTCACAAATAATTAATATAAATTAGACTGAAGTTGAATGAAATATTTGAAGAAAATAGTTGTTTCGGAAATGGACTCATCAGCTGGTACATGAAAGGCAAAACATAGAAAAAGACATAGATAATTGTAAATAAATACAGAATTAATTAACTTATCGTCATTTTTATTCTGTTTTCTTTAGTGCTTATGATAACTGTTTTTGCTAAGCATTCTCCTTGAGGCAAACTAAACAAAATGCGTTTTTACAGCATACTTGTTTCCTCTTTATTTGAGATGTCGTCAGGTCCCTAGTTAATATATATACACTGACGTGCCAAAACACTATGACCGCTACCCACGGTGACATTGAATGCCGTTTGGTGATGTTGCCGGTACTTCATGTGGTATTAAAAGTATATAAGCGGAGCAGGACGGATGGGGAATCACTCCTAGCTACGATACATGTCGAAAAAAGGTTAATCCACTGAGAATCTCTGAAACGGCGAGGCTCGTCGGTTGTTTTCCTGCTACTGTACTGAGCATCTCTCTAAAGAGGTTGAAGGATGGTGAAACCTCTAGTAGGCGACAGGGTGGTGGAGATCCACACCTTATCACAGAACACAGAAGTCGGAGGATATGGGGCGATATGTGGCAGATCTGACCGCTGAGTACAATTCTTATGCAGCCAAAAGCGTTTCGGAGCACAGTATTCACCGCACATTGATAAACCGATGGTCCGTACGTGTTCCCATGTTGACCCAATAACATCGGCAATTACGATTGCAGTGGGGAAGAGACCATGAATCAGTGGAAACGTGTCACCTGGTTGGATGAATCAAGATTATTGCTACACCAAGCATGGGCGTATCCAGGATCAGAACTAAGGGAGGGGGGAGGGGGTAGAGGGGAACAACATCTGAATTAGGGAGGGGGCAACTCGTTTTTTTTTTTCTTTTTTTTTAGGAAGTGGGGTGGGGGACTGAAACATGACGATTTATTACAAAATAAATCTCAAACCTATTGAGGAAACTATTTTTATTATTGATTAACATAGTAATCCAAGGACCTACTATGAACCTGCGTAACTCAATTATGGTTTTTTATGTAAACAATAATCGTCTCGGATTCTCAGAACAATTTTCAATAACTTTATTTGTTAATATCTCACGGTGTACTTTCACGAAATTTCGATGCACACTCATCAGGCATAATCCAGTCAATCTTTCCTCTCCCATAGTGCTCCTGAGCCAGTTCTTCACTCGTCGAAGCGTACTGAAGGCAACTTGATTTTTCTTCTAGGGGGAGGAGGCAGCAGCCCCCCCCCCTGCCCCTCGCTAGATACGCCCATGACACCAAGTCAATGGCGGTATCCTTGGTATGCTGCCTTCCAAGCGAACGGTTGATCGGAAGCATGCACCGCGCTACGGATGAAGGCTGGTAGGGGCCATAATGTCGTATCGCGGACCTTCACCTTTGGTAGTGGCAGAAGGCACCATCACAGCTGTGAACTACGTGGAAATTATTGTGGAACCACCTTCATCATGTCTTCCATTACAGCGATGCCATCTTCCAGCAAGATAACCCGAGTAACAAAGCCAGAATCGTCCTGCAGTGATTTGAGGAGCATGAGAGTAAACTCACGTTGATGTTTTGGCCACCGAATTCTCCTGATCTCGTATCAATAGAACACATCTGGGACGTTATCCGGTGCCAGCACCACACCCACAATCTACCGACCCGTAACTATAGTTCGAAAGTGACTAGGAAACTGGAACGAGTGATGAGGAAACTCACTATGAATCATCGTTTTACGAAATCACATGAGAAAAATGCAGCAAACATACTGCTCGTACAATCATAGGCAAAACTGTAAGCACATAGCAATGTAAGTAAAACATGATCTTTACAAACATAAAATAATGACCGTTAATATATACATATATATATATATATATTACGAAGGGCACTGAAGATGTCTTGAATAAAGACGGCCGCATATGTCATAGAAAGCATTTTGTTTAAGTGCAAGACAAAAACTGAGCATTACGTGGTTATATGAAATTCTTTCATGTAGCATACATAAATAACTAACAGACTTATATGTACGAGCAAAAGAAAAGCACCCTTCAAATCACTTTGAGACAGATATCTGCCCCCCCCCCCCAATCCCCCAACCGAAATTGAGTTGTAACAGAGGCCAAGGCAGCCTGCTCCCAATAAGTAGTGAGAGAGTGGTCAGTTCTCGGAAAGCGAATATGACTGCAGCATTCAGCTGACCACATTACTACCGTTCCAGTTCTGAGGTCTTGAAAGAGGATGACAAATGAACCTTGTTCATCACACTTCCTCCATTCCCTTTTTATTTAGATGCTGCTTGGAATAGAAAACAGCGCATTCTCTGGTTTTTTATAGGCCTATATATTTCGACTTGACGTGGGAGTTAGTACCGCAGTCTGTATCCATTATCCGATTACAAATTAGAGGTGGACACTGGAATAGCTAATGAGGTAAGTAAATTAACGGGTGTGGTCCTTAGCGGCCTTCGTTTCAAGGTGTTGCTCATTCCGCTTCTTCCTGGCTAGGCCAATAATTAAATTTCCTCGCCTACCTCACACACAAAGCAAACTGTATCGGTGGTGAAAGTGAGGTAAATCGTTCCTAGATTTTCCAGTCCAGTCAGACGAGCAAACTAGGAACTTACATTTCACACACATTTGTTTGTTTGCTACTGATCCTTGATTTTCGATAATACTGTATAGTAAAAGGCTACTTTGATCAATGTGTTGACGTCATATGCCATACCTTCGTTACAGTAATAACTGCGACCAGAGTTGTTACTACAATACTGAGGTTATGAGCGTTAATTATAACAGTTCAAATTGACTTAACATCCGTGAAGAAATGATTTACTAGAACAGCGAAATAGGAGTATATATCGCATTAGTTTAAATTAGTATGTTAATTATTAGTTATTGTTTGTATGTTCAGTCGCTGTTCTTTTCTTATACTCTCTGTCCAGAGATATTACTGTTCAAGTAAACTATGAAGCAATGTACCACATTACATTATTTTTAAGGTTATAAACGTTATTTAATAACAGTTAGACTTAGTTAAGCAACTGCGAGGAAAAAGAGGAAACGGAACTGCCTTATTCTTGACAGGCTTCAAAGATATTTATATTCCATATGGATGGTTTGCCTATATTCTCTGCCACTGTTATAACAAGCTCAAAGAAATGAAATGTCGGAACTCTGCGTTCGCCCCGTCGTTTTGGCAGGGCTTAGAAGACTACTAAAAATAAGGAGCATCAGATAAACGTGAAATTTCATGACATTCGCGAAGTAATTATGGTATCGCGTTCAATTTAACCTTCACGTCCTTTCGTTAGTAAGGTTATTAATGAGTGTTAACCATATCATTCAGCAACTTACAGTTAATTTTCTAGGTATGTGCTTAAGATCAGAGAGAAATCCCAGGGAAAATTTAAGAAAACTAAATTTTATTCTTAAAATATAGCTGATTTTTGTTGCAAAATGTAAATCTAAATATTTTATTGGTAATCCGCTTAATGTTCTCAAATCATACCGAAGAATAGTCTCGGTGGCATTGAGGGTAAGGAAATCGATAAATCTTGTTGAAGAAAAGAAACAGAAATATTGTACAAATACAAGTACATCATTTATTTCGCCGTGTAATGAATAATGTAAAATACGAGCACCTGGGATATTCTCTCCATTCAGCAGATTGCACAGCGCACAAGAAATAAACTATGTAAATTTTTATAACGCTGCAGCTCACCTTCATATTTCAATCAGTCTTTCTCTTTATTTTAAATAAAAACCTTATTTGATTGCCACTTCATTGTCAGGTGCGAACTGACGGAATGCTATATTGCTTCCACTGCTTTTTTTTTATAGACAATGCACAACTGATTGCGCCGAGACAATGCACGAGCGACATATTACGGCATTGTGATAGATAGTAGAGTGACTGTTTCGATTAATCGTGCCCCGGAGTTAAACCATCAAAACTTAAAGTGTCAGACTTTTGAGGTGTATTAGTTAATTGATATCTGTAGTTGCTTAAGAAGGAGTGTGCAATCAGAGAGTAAGAGATTTAATTCTACTTAAATGCAGATCCTATTCGAATGTTATAGAATCGCCAGCGTCATTGTCTCCTACAAATAGCAAAACTTCAAAACAGAAGTGGGAAAAATACACGCACAACTAAATTAATTTGTGTTTTAATTCCAAAATTTACTCCTTATCCAAATTTAAATTTATTTAGTGAACAAAACTGAACAGAAAGTGGACAGTCCAAATTTATTCAGTTCACATATTTACAGTGCACAGCATACAATAAAATAAAATTATTGAATTGTCATTGAATTGGTGGAGCACCAAAGAAATATATCTGCTGGCTTTACCCGCTATCAAACTGTAAAGAACACACTGACATTGGATTACAATGTCTTAAACCAGTGTTTCTCATAATTTACCAAAAAAGCTGAAGGAATTTAAAATTAAAATTTGTAAATCGGAAAAGTAAATGAGGGAGAATTTAATACTACAATTATAAAAGAAAATTTAAAAAGAAATAAAATAAAAAGGGGTAATTAGATGACGGGGAACTGCCACCAGAGCGTGGTCCGCGAAGAGAGTTCTGGTGGTCGAAGGGCAGAATATGGTCGAATTCCGAAAAATTCTTTTCTTGAAATATGATGTAATAAAAGTGGAGACTATAAGTTTTAAAATGAAACCTCATTCATAGATTTCGGTTAAGTGTTGAGGGACATAGCAGCTTGTGACAAATAGTTTTTTTGTGGCTTTACGCCTCGTCGACGTCGAGGTCATTAGAGGCGGGATTGGAGTGGGGACAAGGAACGGGAAGGAATTCGGCCACGGCCTTTTGAAGGAAGCATCCCGGTATTCGCCTGGAGTGATTTGGGGAAACCATGGAAAACCCAAATCTGGATGCCCGGACGAGGATTCGAACCGCCGTTCTGTCGAATTCGGGGCCAGAGCGCTAACCGCTCACCCACCACGCTCGGTGTCACAAACACCTTATTGAAATAATATATATGATTACGTTATAACGGTACAATACATTACGTTACACAGGTTAATGATATACACATTGGTGAAAAATTAGGTCCATATAAGTTAGTGGTCTACAGCATTATTTTTTACAATTTACTGGTCCTCGGGTTGAAAAAGGTTTGAAACCCTGTCTTAAACAACAACCCACTGAGCTATCGGCTTGAGATGTTATTAGCGTAAATGCTTTAGACGACGTCCCAGGCAAGATGAAATCATTCCGTTCGGTGACTGCATCCACCGCTAGCTAGTCGATCTACGGCCTATTCCCGTATGGAAAGCTGTTAGATATCGCTGCACAATTAGTAGCAATGTTTCTTCTAGTCGCCCGCTTTTAAGTTCCCATTGATCTGGCCTCTCGTTCTCTAAAACTATCGTGCGATTTCGCGATTAATTTTCTCCAGAGAATCCTTAAATTAAATTAAATTAAACTAAATTGCAATGGAGCACATGCTCCGGTGGAAATTTCCCTAAACACCCATCTTCTCCCTTTTCTGCATCCATCTACATTTACAATTTACATATTGTAACTTTAGATGCCTTCAACGTTTTTGGCAAATTATTCATCATTTCTCTTGGTAACTTATTCCAATCCCTGACACCCTTACCTAAATAAGAGAATCTTCCTACACGCTTGTGCCTGAAATCGAGTGCCAGCTTGTGGTCATGGTCATCGTTTCCCTTCCATGCATTACTTTCAATTCTTACACCAATATCTTTCCATGCCTCATCACCAATATACGCCTTGTACACACCCATGCCCATCTTCACCCTCCTTCTGTCTTCCAATGAGACCCATTCCAGCTCTATTATCATATCTATTACCGATTGCGTTCTGCGATAATTTCCAGAAACAAATCTAGCAGCCCTTCTATGCACCTTATCCAACTCCTGTATTTGATACTCAAAATGTGGGTCCTTCAATAACTCCGTTTGGAAATTCAGTTGAATTTGCGCCGTAACACCATCGCAGAAGCAAATAAACGCTGTCCACTTTACACTGATGTCTGCAAACAACGGAAATAATTTTGTCTTCTACAGAAACTTGCTTAGTAAAGTGTTAAAGCCATAACCTTGAAAAATGATTTCATGCACCCTCCATAAAAGGACTGAAGCACCGTTGTTAAAAGCGATTTACGAACGAATATCGTTACTGAAAGCTTAATAGAACACGCGGGACTTCATGTTGAACTTTTGACAAGAAATCTTTATTTGAAATGCAGCTTTTGAATATAGCCAGTATTACATTTTCAAAAGATGAAACCGGCAAATGAATAAATACCACAGGTAACACTTTCAAACAAAACACGCAAATATCTGACTTATTTAATTAATTCTGTCGCTTAAATAACGGATTATTTACCAAAATCGTCGGTTATCAGTCACAAATGAATGTAAACACCAAACGCCGTTTATTAGCTAAAGTAATTTCCATTGATTTCGTGTATTGAATTCATGTGAAAGACTAAATTTTGGCTGTATTTTTTTTTAGAATCGGCCTATTTACTTAAACTTCAATTAATGTCGGCTCTGTACTTATTCAGACTCAAAGCACGCATTAAATCACACGTATAATATCAAAAAGAATTTAGTACCGTTTTTACAAGAGACAAGTTATTAGAGAGAAAATTATTTGCGAAAATAATTTAATTCCGTATTTACAAGAGTCAAGTTATTAATGAGATAATTATTTAATGGAAAGTAATCCTTCGTCTCAATACAATAACAGGCGCCAAAACACGCTATTGACGCTTTATAGATGTAGTTGAATGGTAATTTGAGCTTTTTCATTTAAAAAAAATTCACGTACAAGTTTCAATACCTTTATTTAAAAATAAAACTTTGGAATTATTAATCATGATACCAAATAAATGGATAAATAAGTCAAAACGGATGATTCTCAGGACCTTAACATTTATTACTGCCTGTCAGTTATAAGAGTTTAAGTGTGTATTTTACAACGCAAAATACATCACGTGATAGCAGTATTCAGGTTTTTTTCCTTCTGTACTTACACCTTGTCGACGTCGAGATCATTAGATGCAAGGAATGGAATGGATTTCGATAATGGTCTTTTTGAAGGAACCATCCCGGTATTTGTCTAGAGTGATTTGGGGAAACCACGAAAATCCGGATGGCCGGACGGGGATTCGAACCGCTTCCTACCGAATGCGTGGCCCGAGCGTTACCGCTCATCCATCAGACACGAGTCAAGACCAGCAATTATTTATCTCATCTCATTAACAAAAATACGGTGCAGCAGATTGAAAAACAGTTTAATAACCAAATCATTGCTTATGTATTACTGTGAGACGGGTTATATTTCTTATTGTATTCTTGGTTATAGATATGAACAAAAAATAGCACCTTCAAAATTTTTTTGTAGTCCAGAACTTCTAAATTTCCTCCTTACAAGAGAAAGCTGCATCGGAAGTCTCCAAAACAAATATTTTGAGCACGAAACGATCACAATTTTAGCCCATATTATTAATAAGACGTGACTAAATACTGCATTTTGTTATTTTTCTTTAAATTCAGTCTTTACACATCGTCGACAATGAGATCGTTAAACCGAGCGTGGTGGGTGAGTGGTTAACGCTCTGGCCTCGCATTCGGGAGGACGGTGGTTTGAATCCCCGTCCAGACATCCAGATTCGGGTTTTCGATGGTTTCCCCAAATCGCTCCTGGTGAACGCCGGGATGCTTCCTACAAAGGGCCATGGCCGAATTACTTTCCGTTCCTTGTCCCCAGTCCCAGCCCGCCTCTAATGACCTTGACGTCGACGTGGCGTAAAGCAATAAGTAAAAAAAAAAAATGAGATCATTAAAGGCGGGGTAGGAATGGGGAAAAAGAAGCGGAAAGCGTTTAACGAATGACCTTTCGAAGGAACCATTCCGGCCTTTGCTGTGAGAGATTTTGACAACCCATAAAAAAATATGGTTGGCCTCCCGGATGCCAGTACTGTATGTGTTCAGCCAAATTGCTCTGTAGATACTTTATTTAGTACTCCTAACTTTTTATTCGCCTAAGCGGCAATGGTATTACCGAGAAAGATGATCGAAGAGAAAAGATTCCGTAAATTACTATTCAATTGAAACAGCCATTCTTTCGTGACAAAGGTACAACAAGAGATTTGGAATCACTCATTCAAAAAATAATATATCTCAGATTTCATTCACAAAAACCCAAGTCAGATTGTCGTATCTACTCTCTATTCTAAGTTATGCAGCAAACAAAACACGATTCGAGAGAAGAGCAAGGTACCACAGCACGGTTTAGATTTGCGGAGCAATGGAACATTAAAGACTCAGAAAGATCGTTTTGAATGGAAATTATTACCTCTTACATGAAGCAAATTTCATAGTCACGTTCTTTACAAATTTCATGATTTTATTTATTTATTTACTAGCTAATACCCGCGACTTTGTACTCGTGGATTAAGAGTTTCTTTGCCAGAATTGAATATAAAAAGTTGTTGGTTACGAAGGATTGGTCCCAAGCAACACCGAGTCGGCATAATATGATAGGAAAGCCATCACTATATCATTCTACCGTCGAGCCTGTCTCTTGAAGAGAATCAATTTCCAATATATTTAAAAACAGAAAAACAAATGAAGGAGAGGGGATATGGGGGGGAGGGGGGGGTGTTAGCTAAGGGCAGGTTTATTTCAGATTGGTCTTTTCTTCTTTCTTCAGCATGAGCATCCGATTCTTGCGTTCCAATAACTTTAGCTGCTCGTGTTCTGCTAGAGCTGCAACTTAGACCAGTTTACGCCCGCAAGGCATGTCAAAAAAGAAGGCAAAATAAATTGGTGCCAGAAACATTTAAGCAGACACAAAATAACAGGACAGACAATATCTACATCTACACTAAATTATACGTTTTTTTTTCTCTAAACGAAATTTACTAACAAATTTGCATTAACATAACGCGCAAGAAGCACACCTTGAGCAACCGACGTATCATTACAGACTAACACATACATCCGTCTCTCTGTGACCATTCGATAAGTTCTCAAAATTTCGTGACTACAGCAGTTAATCATACCGAAAAAAAAATGTCCCGTGCCCTCCCTACATATTTTCTTGTCAAATTCCACCAATATCGATACAGGCATTTAGTCGTCAAAACGTAACAAAAAGACATAGACTTATTTCCGAATTTATAGTATTATTACTGACTGCGAATCACCCCTGAGGGATCAATATAACGTAATAAAGTGTACACCTAAATCATTGCAAGACTACCAACGATTTTCCTCGCATTGCATCCCTAAATATGTGATATGTACGGTTTAACATTCAATCCGAATAACCGAAGGTCCAGACATGACCAAAAAAAAAAAAAAAAATAGATTTGAACCGGAGACCACGATCCAAACATCAGTAAGCAAGCGATTTAACCACCGAGCTACACGACCGCTGTATCGAAAGGCAATACAGAGACCTAGACATTCAACGCGTCTGTCTATCGCCGTTCATTAATTTTTCAAAATTATAAGACATGTATTATTTATACAGATAATTTTTCTCCTTGTTTCAAAGGATAAGTGTGAAAAGTTTCATCGAGATCGGAAGAAAACTATGGACTTATATGAAGAACAAACAAACATACATTCATCTTTATATATATAGATTTACTAGTCGTATGGCTATGTAACTAATGCAATACATATAAATATCTACACTGTATACAACAACAAGAACGTTGGAAGCATTCACAAACTGATGTCCAGTTGTTGCAACCATTCAATAAAGGAAGTTGTAACACTGAAAACATCTTGAAATGGCTCATCGTACTTCCTTTGGAGGCTTTCCTTGATGATATGCTCCACAATCTGGGAAGGAGCTCCGCAGTCACAGACAAGAGAATCCTGAAGTCCCCACTAGTAGAGCAGGGCGTTACATTTAGCGTGGCCTGTTCTTAGGCGATTTAGTTTTGGCTCACTGACCCCTCTTCAAATGGAATTCCGAAAGTTCAGTTGTAGGGCCTTCAATATCTGGATGTTTCACAGATGAAGAGTTCCAGCTGTGTCGCCATTTTTCCTTGACAACGAAATCAAATACGTCATGCCATACTGGATTCAAGGTAAAATAAAACTTAAAAAGGGTATTGGCTAAAAATATTTTTACCCAGTTCATAAAATTCTCAGCCAAATCATATGTAAGATTTTAGTTGAAAAAATAAAATTATCTAAAATTTCGGATTTATTTTTTTGCAAGTCAATCATTTCTAGAGCAACAAGTTTACTACTGCTTACGTAAAACGTTACATATCACAAATGAATTTTGTGATCAGAAGTTTAGGGTGTAAAAGGCGAAAAAAATATTTTTATATCTTTAAACAGTCGATGAGAGATTTTTTTCTGTCATCAGTTTCTCGACTGGTTTGATGCAATACTTCATTCCTTCCTATCTTGCATTAACCACCACGTCATTTCAACATTCCCCCACCACTAACAAATTAACCAATCCTCCATGTCTCAAAATATGACCTACCATCCTGTCTCTCCCATAAACTTCTTTCTTCCAAAGCATCCTTACATTGCACCACACTTCAAATGCTACAATTTTCCTTCTTTCTGGTATTCCTAAGTTCTATGCTTCGCTGCAATAAGGTGCTGTGCTCCACTCATTTAAAAAGTTATTTCGAAGTCCTAAATCAATATTTGAAATTAAAATATTTCGCTTTTTCTTCAAGGCTCTCTTTGCTGGTGCTATTCTACTTAAACGTCAATCCTGCTTCGGCCATCAGTTTTATTTCCCCAGCAGCAAAATTCTCTTACTTCTTCTATCGCATCCGATCTTATTTTGATATTCAGTCTACTATTATTGGTATTGTTTCTGCTACATTTCATCACTTTTGTCTTGCTTTGGTTTATATGTAGTCCAAATTCTTCCTCCAATATTTTGTCCATGATATTCAGTTACTTCTCAATATCCTCAGCCTGTTCTGCTAACAAGACAATGTCATCAGTAAATCTTAACATACTGATTTTTTCTTCTTGAACACTTATGTCACGTTCAAATTCTTCTTTCACTTCCTTTATTGCTTCCTCTACTTAAAAGATGAATAGTAATGATGATAAGAGTACTTAAACTCCTCACTAAACTTCCATATTTATTTTTTCATCAATGTTACGTTATAAATGAGTATGGGATGGTAAGAAGTGAAATGTGTCTATTTACAGATTTCTAAATTAAATGTTTAACAGCTTATGAAATTGTGATAGACGGAAAGACAGACCGAAGAATGATTCATCGCGGGTTTGGCCTTTCATACAGAAGATACTGAACCCTATTAAAAGAAAATGAATTTGAACAATACTTTTACCGCAGGTAATAAAGGGATTGGAAAGTTGTGTCATAGAATCCAGGTTTTATTTTACGTGGGCTCCACTTCATTTGAATTTATAATGGAGACCTTGCCGCTGTTTGATCCATAAAAGTATCCAAAGCAGAATTAAATCGAGTTTATTAGAGCACATTGATAATAACGATGTTTTAGCAACTTAAAGCAATTATGTGCTAATACTCATAAGCTTACGTATAATTTATCGTAATTTTTAACATTACAAGTAGAATATAACAACAGTTTTTTTTTTTTATTTTTTTTTTTTTTTATTTTATTTTTTTATTTTTTTTATCGGCCTCCTCCACCCCTTACAGCCGTCCTTTCGCTCTCCATTACTGCCTTCTTCGGCTTGGCTTCTCCGCCATTTATATTATAACTTAAATATTTTCCTGTTTCCCAGACTTTGGGTTTTCCGTTGCCGTCTTTTTTTTTAATTTTTTAATCTTCTCCTGATGTGTTGTTAAGTGATCAAAGAAGAAGACAATGGACTTTGGCATTTCCTCGCACGCCATTGTCTGAAAAAACAAAAATTAAAATTTTCACGTATCCAACGTTTCTTATTTAGCCGTCACATTATTGTTTAATTTTTTTTATATTTTATGTTTTTTATTTATTTTTTAAATTTTTTTTATTTATTTTTTAATATTTTTTTTTATTATTATATTTTTATTATTTTTTATATTTTTATTTTTCCAGAAGTCTCAAGTTCTGAAATTTTTACTTTTAATTTGATGGTCTTTTTATTTTTGCTATTTCGTCAGATAGCTTCCAAATTTTGTTTTTGTATTTCTTCGTTTTCTTTAAACTCCAAACTTTAATTTTCAAGGTTGATAAATACTCTTCTAAGTTCTGGGATGTCTTCTGCAGTATATCCTGCATTGCGTGTCCTAAAATCCATATTAGACTGTTATGTTTCTCTATAGGTATAATCTTGAAATCCGGCTTTGTTAGGATATTGGTGAGTATTTTCCTGGGCGGTTTTTGCATCATGCGTGCCACTAAATGTTTTGTCCACGTCCAGATTGTTTGCGCTCTTCCGCAAGAGATTCGGTGTACTAGCGTATCTGTGTTGCCGCAAGTGTCACATCTATCTGTTGGCTTGAGGTGAATACGATGTAGCTTCTCATTGGTGGCCAGGGTCTCGTTGGCTACTTTGTACCAAAGAGCTTGAGTCTCGGACGGAATTGTTTTGTTGAAAATGTTGCCCACTACGTTTTTCCAGTTGATTTCCGGGTATTTAGTTTCTATTATATTTCCCCGTTTATGGGCCATCATACATGCGTAAATCTCTTTTGTTGTCTTGGGAAAGTTGTTCTTTCTGTCTCCATGATATAGCTGCTTTCGATGAAGTACAGCCTGAAATGGTAAAGGGAATTATTGATATGGGCAATCCTACCGGTGCCGTTGTACTCACCGGTTTGTAATGTTCCAATAATTGTGGCCGTTATGGTTTCCTTGTTTTCAGATACTTTCCTCATTGCCTGTATGAAGATCGCATTTGCTTTGGTTCTTGCATCCATTAAACCTAAACCTCCTCTTGCTTTTGGCAGGGTTAGCGTCTGGAAGTTGACTTTGAATATGTCACCTTGGCTCAAGAACCAGGATACTGCCCTCTGAACGCTTTGTATTATCCCTTTCGGTGCAGGGAGCACTTGGGCAACATAGTTTAATTTGCCAAGGACCGCCAGATTTATCAAATTTGCTTTCTGTATTTTGTTGATCCGTCTGGTTTTTGTGCAGTTGCAGAATGGCCCTTGTGCTGTTTAACACTTCTCGCCAATTGATTACACTCATTTTGAGTGGATTGGTTTCTAGCCACACACCTAAGGCCTTGTGTTTGCTCATTTGTTTGAATCCATAAGTATTTACAAGATTTTGAGGTCCTGATCCAATGTAAAGTATGCCTGATTTGTCCATGTTGACTGTGGCGCCACTTTCAGGGCCATAAATCTTTATCTGGTTATTAATTGTTACTAGGTCGTCATTGTCGGTTACATAGAACCCAATATCGTCTGCATAAGCTCTTGTAGTGTATCTTCTACCTTGGAACGTTATACCCTTTGTCAAGGAGTGGATGCTCCGTAGTAAGGGTTCCGTGTATATGGCGAACAAGACCATTGAGAGGGGGCAGCCTTGTCTCAGCCCTCGGCCCATACGAAAGTTTTTTGAGATGAATCCGTTTACTAATACACTTGTGGTAGCACCGTTGGTTAGTTTCTTGATTACTGATACGAAGCTTGTTCCCATGCCCATTCTCCTCATGGTATTGTATAAGAACTGGTGTTCGACACGATCGTATGCTTTGTCGAAATCTAGGAAGAGAATTCCCGCTTTTAGCTTCAGGTTGTCTGCCAAGGAGATGATATCTCTATGTTCCAAGATTGCATGTTGGATCCCGCGATTAGGGATCGGACCCGCTTGGTACGGGCCAAGAATTTTGGTGAGTAATGGTGTTATTCTTCGTTTCAGGATACGAGTCAAAATCTTGAAGTCGGAGTTCAGTAGCGTTATGGGTCTTAACTTTCTGATATTCTTCGTGTGTGGTGTTTTTGGGATGAGAATTATTATGCCTTCCGTGAAGGCTTCAGGCAATCGTTCAATCTGCCATATTCATTGAATATATCGACCATCTTGTGGGATATGATGTTCCAGAAAGCTCTATAAAATTCCAGGGGAAGACCGTCTTTACCGGGAGATTTTCTAGTTTTCCCAGCCATGAGGGACAACTCTGCTTCTTCTAGTGTGATGTCTCTGGTAATCTCTCTTCGCTCGTTGTCGTCCATGTATTCATTTATGTGGTTTAGGGTGGAGTCCCTGTTATCTCCGGTTGTGGTGGAGGCTCTGTAAAAGGATGAAAAATGGTTCCAGATCATTGCGGGAATTTCCTTTTGGTTGGTTGTTCTGACTCCATCTTCCGCAGTTATGTTTGATAAGTACTGGGAGTTCTTCTTTTTGCCGCCCTAATCAGATGGTATAGCGATGCCTTCTCTTTCTCTACTAAGTCCACGCTATCGGTGTTGACTAAAAGGGATTCCATTCTTGATGCTTGGTATTTGTTAATTTTGGCTTTATACTTTTTAATCAGTACGTGGTCGTGGATGGTGTGCACGTCTTTTTTGTACAGGTCCTTCAGACATCTGTAGTAAAATTCCATGGTATGGTTTGTCCAGTGATGTTTTACGTGTGAGTAGGCGATAATAGCTTTTCTTATTCTTGGTTTCGCATGGGTTATCCACCAGCTTAAATTTGAGCTATACTTGTGGCAGTTTCTGACACTTGAAAACCAGGTGGTGATGACGCTTTCCTTACATTCAGCATCGCGAAGAAGCGAAACGTTCATCTTCCAATATCCTTTACCTCTCTGAATATTAATTGGGTCGCACTTAATTCTGCATATGTACGCACAGTGATCGGAGAAGCTTAAGGGTACTATTTCATCGCTACTAACTGCTGGGTCTAGAGTGTTAGATACGTAAATTCTATCAAGTCTGCTTTTTGATGTCGGGGTCATGTGTGTGTGACTAGTTTGGTTTCCGTTGCAATGCCCGAAACGTGTCCTTGAGGCCTAATCCTTCGACCATTTTTGCTAATTCTTGACAGATGTTAGGGTTTGGTCTTTGGTCGCTTCGGTCAATTACGCAGTTTAAGTCACCGCCAATTACAAGTCTGGTCGGTTTCTTGCGTAATAAGTAAAGGTATATCCACTTTTGAAGAATTCCGCTCTCTCCTGTTTTTTATTAGTGCCTGAGGGTGCATATAAATTTGACGATGCATATGTCCTTGATGTATACTGCTATACCCCTTCCGGATGTTAAAATTTCCGGGTTTGTGTAGGACAGTCCTTCCTTGATTATTATTGCAGTTCCGGTTTTGCAGTGGGAGTCTAAATTGGTTTATGGTTTCGTAACCGAAGAGTTCAAACTCCCTGATTATCACTTCCTGCATGAGTGCGACGTCTATTTGATTTTGGATAAGAAATTGTTGCAAGGCATAAAACTTTGTTTTAGCTGTTATGCGATTAATGTTAATCGTTGTTAGTGTCAAGACTTGATTCATTGTGATGGTGCTTGGCCTTGGTTGTCCGCCAATCCATTAGTGTCCGACAGCAGCTGTTCCATACGTCAAGTCTGTTCTATACCGTTAAGTTTCCTGTTTACGGTCTCCAGGTGTTTGTTTCCTTGTGAGTTCGTCGCTGCGATTTATGTTCAGGAAGTCTGCCTGACAGCCTCTGTGTCTTCGTTATGATCGTTGTCTGCCCAACTAAAGGACATACCTTCTGTCTCCGTACCTGTTTCTCGGTGTCTGACTGAGTTTGGATTTAACTCTGCATTAAATGTTGGCCGGCTCTTCCCGATTTGTTGCTTTTTGAGCTTTTTACCAGTGCCTTTAGCATCGTCTGTATTTTCTCTTTCAGTGGATGTTTCTCTAGTTTGTTTACTTTTCGTCTCTGGTTGTTTTCTGCACGACGTTTCTTACTGGGTTTGGGCTTCGCTGGTTTCGTCCACTCGGTTTCTTCTGCTGTCGTCGTTTCGTCCTTCTCGTCGGCCGACTCCCTGTTATCGTCGGTTTCTGCCGTATTTTTCAACGATTCAACATTTCTCTTCTGTTTTGTCTCTTCCATGTTTGTCAATGTCTTTTCTATCAAGTCTCCTTCTTGTTTTCTTGGTAAGTTTTTCGCTTTTGTGTTCATGTTTTGGATACCTCGTCGCACCTTGTTTCTTCAGTGTTCCTTATGTCGTCATTTTGTTGTTCCCTCGTTCTCTTCTTGTTTTCGTCTCCGTGTTCCCACTGTCCGTTATCGTCAGTGGTGGAAACTGCTGCTGATCTTCCAGTGGCATTTCTTCATCTTGTTCATCTTGTTTCGGTGTGCCTGTTTCGTCTGAGGTAGGTTAGCGGTAGTACTGTAGGTTGTATGCGGGGGCAGTTTGCTCTGATATGTTGTATTGAATTGCATAGAGCGCAAGTTCTGGGCTGGCCGTCGTATACAACCAGTGCTCTGAAACCGCATACATTGATGTATGATGGTATGTGTTTCGTTATCTCCATTTTTACTAGCCGCACTCCATTTGCTTTCTTAAACCTGATATTGCCTCCCCATTTGTCTTCTACGATCTCTTCCACGTTGCCGAACGGTTTTATTGCTTGTAGAATGGCTTCATTAGATATTTCAAAGGGCAGATTTAACACTCTTATCTGTCTTTTTCCCATTCCTGCGTTCGTTACTTGAACATTGCTTACGTTTCCATCGGCATGATGGAATTTTAGGTTCCCGGTATTTGATTCAATTACACTAACACAATGTTCCTCGCTTATCATTTTAACAAAAACGCAGTTCTGGAACGAGTCTAGTTGTATTCCCAGTATTTCTTCGTCAATTAGCTTTACTTTATCAAACAACCACTCATGTATTTCATAGGCCGATGGTCTTACGTATGCTCGATCGAATGTGAATTTCACTGTGTTTTTTCTTGTTATGGCGGTGGAAGCCATCTCTTACCTTTTACTGCAGAATCGCCTAAATGCGGCTGCGTTGATGGGTTTTCAATAGCTCACACACAAACTTCACACTAACACTGTTATAATAGCTGCGGCGTTAACGGAAGTTGCTGACAGCACGTCCGCGTCTGACCGCCGCTGAACGCGGAATGGGGTTAAACACACATATCATAACACAACTATAATGTTTCACTCAATATTTAAAACGTTAATGGATCTAAAGAGACGGAAGATAAATCAGTAAACGTCTCCTTTTTTTTCATTTCCAATTGTAATATCTGTATTGTTTTTGTTTGACGGTATAGTTTCTGTTATTTTTTATTCCAATAAATTAAGATTTATGGAAGAAGAATGTCTTCCTACAAATATTAAGTAGCTTCGTAATGTTCAAAAATATAATTTCCTGTTCACAACTTGAATATGTTCTCATTATGTCTATGTTAATTAATACTATTTCAACAAATAATCCCAAGTTCAGATTCTAAATACATATTGTTTTCTACTTTTCTGCTTGGCTGTTAAAGTTAACAAAATAGGAATGTTTAAGAATTCCTGAAAAAGATATTATTTGTTTCTTGATAAAAAAAAATACACTTTATTTATCTTTTAAACCCGTCAAATACTATAGGTGTAGAGCAGTGTGCTGGTAATTCGTTTCTCACAGGTTGTTTAGCTAAATAATATTGTTATAAATAACGCGCATTATATTGCATTTTGGAAATTCATGCCTCCGCATTTTCCTAACTAAATAGAATTGTTATTAAATTAAATAAATAATAATGTAATTTTCACATATTTCTTATATTTATATAACAGCGAAATTTCGAAGGAGTGTACAACGCAAACATCTGCATCGAACAGAAACAACTTCTAAGAAGATAACAAATAAAGGGTTGAGCGCAGTGTTTTAGCATTTTATTTCTTTGCAGTTGCTAAACTAAATAGAATCGGTAGTAAATAACGTTTATAACCTTTAAAATGATATAACACTGTACATATTTCTTGGCTTTCTATAAAGCGATATTGGACATGGAACATAACAAATAATCTAATAAACAATTAATAATTAAAACGTAGAATTAGACGAAATACATACTATTCTTTATTGTTGCTTTTCAGTATTCGTTTTAAATCATTACAGAAACAAACAAAAAAGTTTAATAAATTCTTAGTTTTTGCTGTGTAGCGACATACGCGGACAGAGAGCGAAATCCTATCTGGCTGCTGTTGGTCTGCCATCGAAGGTCGGTAGCGTGACGTCAGCGTGACAGGCACGATAGCCAAAGAATCTTCTTCTAGTAGTGGTGAATGTATGTCTCAATGAGACTGAACCGCAAGTATTGTTCCTAGATAGCTAAATGGGCACCGATTACTGCAAACCACGTGTCTCAGACCTTGCCATTATTCTTGTCTATTTTTGAAATCATGTCATGCGATGCCTCACTGAGTGAAAATAACAGTATTTTAAATAATTTCTGTGTCCCAATATTCGCTGTTATAACATAGAAAAAAATTCAAGGCACCTCTTATATATATCTTCCACAAACATGAATTGTATGTAAATAATAAAGTACCACCATTTGCATTATTCTGCGCAAAATTTCGGCAAAGTGAGAAAGGATAAAATGTTTGTTCTTATATTAATTTAATTATTTCCAGTTTTTTCTGTGACATTTACTATTCTAAATTATACAATTTTTGCTTTATATCAATTGATATAGAAATATATGAGTGAAAATGTGGTAAAAGTAATGTGATTCCATAGACTAAACTATGTTAAACGTTGCTTTGTAAGAGTTTCGTTTAAAAGTATTATTAGACCCGATGAAGTCGTACATTCAGAAAACCAATAACGTTAAATTTATCACATACTGCCTTGAAATTAAAATCAACAAACTAATTTAAGATTGCACAATATGATATAATTTCTTTGAAATTGTATTACGTGAATAATGTATCGATTAATTCTTCTTACTCACTTCAGCTTTAGCATTTAAAGAAAGTAATTTCGTTTCTGCTCTAGCGCAAGTTTCATATAAAATCCTGGCGATTCAGAATTAATGAAAACTATAAAGTGCTCATTTCTAGTGAAATTGTGAAACGGATATATATTTTTTTTACAATTTCTCTTTACACAATAGTCAAATGTTTAAAAGCGCTGAATACAGATCAGAATGTTTTGTAACGAGTGCCGACAGAAGGGTTGTAGGTACTCGCAGTAGCTTCGAATGATTCGCTCACCCATTCTGTTCCACTCTGACAGGTTTGACGTCGCATGCGCATAATACACTCCGCTGCTGATAATGAATTATTCTGTTTCGTTCTCCCAACGCTTATGTTAGCAAAAAAAGTAGTGTTACTAGAGTTGACAGCAAACTTGATGAGGTTCAGTGTCATATGTTACGAGGGGCACTGAACGCAGTCAAAGGTACCGTTTGTTTGAATGAAAGCCACTGAATACTCTTGTCGTGCAAAGCACCAGGTAGTTATAATTCCGCATAAAACTCATTACCGATACTTAAATTACTATTTAACAGTTTTTATTCTCAAAGGTAATTAAAAAGTAGTATTCAAAACGAAATTGTGTTCGTATAAAAAAATTAATTACTCACTGTAGATAATTTGATTTTGAAAAGATATTTCGACAGAAACTAGGTTTTTTATACATATCAGCATACAACAATTTAAAATTCCTTTTTCGACACGCGTGGTCTACCTAAGGCATTTCATAGCGCTGGTTATGTAGTTCCTATTGCTAAATTGAAATAGTACGGTATTATTGGTAAAGCAAAACGAATATATTGTTTTATCTCTAGAGAATTTAAATTTAGGTATTCTTATCAGGAAAGAAACTAGTTGTCTGTCAAACATTTATTTCATGGTTCCCTGCTGTTCGTAATATTTCATTAACCATAGAAAAAATGGTGCTTTCAACCAGGAATTACATATTATCAAAGGCACGAACAATTCAAAATAATTGAAACGGCTCAACGATACATCGATAAAAATAAGTATCTGATTATGCTGTGGTAAATTTCTGTTTAGTGTGAGAAACAAGTAACAGGTTCAAGTTATTACAAAAATAGTTTCAAAGTTATGTTTGAGAGAAAATAAAGAATTTGCAATACATTTTCACATATAAACGTAAATAACCGCTAAAACTGGAATAAAAAGATTAAGCAAATCCTTAGAAAAGTTTATTCAACATTTTCACTAACAGTTATATCTAGAGTAGATGATATGGAAACAAGAAAGTTGATGTATATAAATATTTACATTTCGTACTAATTTATGTAATCTTCTTCTGGGAGAAGTCATCAAAAGAAGTATTTAACAGCCAAAAAGGTGTATATAATTTATTTTTGAAAGACTATCGTAAACATCATGTCTGTCTAAAATTAGTGCTAATTTATATTTTCGTAATAACACGAGCGTTTATAACATCATCAGATTTGAGAGTCATAGGCATTTGGACACAAATGAATTACCGGTAATGTTTCTGCAACTCGTTCGGGTATACTTCTCCTAAAAGTGAAAGCATCATATTTTAAAGATTACTAAAATGTCATAGATTACTGAAATATTACGAACAGCAGGGAATCAAACGACAGATGTTTGACAGACACTATTTTCCTTTCCTTTAAGCATACTTAAAAATAAATTCTCTAGAGAACAGGAACTGAAATATTAGTTAGAAAAAAAATACAAACTGAGGGGATGTCTTTGTCAAAAGATCTTCAGAAACTATTGGGCTGAGAGCGAACATACGTAACAAATTACACATCAAATTCGAAAAAAAAATGCCGTTAATTTGTTATCAGTGTGATAATAGCTCATACTTAAGAATTTTTTTATATATTTCGCCAATTAAACTGAAGCTTTAAACCTAGATTATCTGTTTCAGGAAGTAATTTTATGATTAATTTAAATCCTTTAAAAAGGAATGATTCAACTAAAATAACTTTCAGATTTCAAAAGCGTTATTTCTTGGACTAGAGAAATATATATAAAAAAGACTAAAGAAGTCAAACGTAATGGGAAAAATAATAGTGGTAACATGGGCCGGAACAAATAGCTGTTTGTTTTGAACAATGCGTCACTGTGCTTTAAAATTCAGCTGTGTCTCATTTATATAACGTCGGTAATCCAACAGAGTGTACACTAAAATTTTAATTGTGAACGAAGCTTACAGCTTATTTAATACTGTTTTTCCAAAGTACATATAAATTAAAATTAAATTTTGTAACATTCTATAAATACATTGTGTTCAGAATTTGTTACTTTATGAATATAATAACAAAATTTAATGCAAGCTTAAGTTAATGTTTCGCATGTTACATCGAAAATTATTACTGTTCACCATATAATTATTTTATAAATAAATTGATTCTTAATGGAATACAGCATCGAAATCGTAGTGGCGTATGTGCTACTCAGATTCATTACAGAACATCCTGACGTACAATGTAGTGTTCATGGAACAGAATTATAACTTCAAAGCTGTCGCCGAATAATGAGAAATACCAATCAAGTGGTAAATTAAAAGATCATTACATTTACCATCGGTTATTAAATCAGGGTATATCTTGAGAACCTCAGGTAGTATTAGAAACAATTAAAACTAGATACAAAGGAGCACTATTCATTAGAGTATGTAGAACATATTGCATGAAGCATATGAATGTTGAATGACACTGACATCATATGAAACCCACTTTTCACTGCTGGCCCCATAGCAGATGGTATCTGTGATCAGATATGCATATTCTCTTCCCTAGTTTCAAAAACTAGTTTTTTTTTATTTAAAAATCTGTTTGCCAACAAACATTTTTACATATTAATGGCTTTACGCTATTCTGTTACTGAACTAAATATTTTCTGGACAGAAATTTTGAAACATCTCATTCCCGACTAACTGTCAAGAAGTTGTGACCAGATTTTCTACAGTGCTGATGGCGGTATTTTAATCTGTTTCAATTCCCCAAATACAGTGAGTAGTCGATTTCCCAAAATCAGTGAGTAGTCCATTTAACATATCCAACCAAAGAAGTCAATCATTTTTCCCTCATGAAAGAGGAAACGGTAGTGATGTCACGTCGGGTGGAAAAAGTGTACTGAATAAATTATTTGGCAAATGGCCGAATTGTTCGTGAAGCCGCTTTTTTTCTGACTATATTTCGCAGCAAATATGAATTCATTATGATGTCCATCAGCAGGGTTAATTTTATTCATTTTTGGCACCCACAATTGAAAGTGTTTTTATTCCGGTTTTTTTTTTTTCGAAATCCTCAAAGAAATATTTTTTGCATTCAAATGAGATGAAAAAGTTGTTTATAACGAGGATAAATTATTGATGGAACATGCAATTAAATAATTCTCATTTCATGTACCACTTGTTTCAAAACTGAATCTCAAAAGGCCTTGAGATTTGCAAAAAAATATTGGTACGTAAAAAGAAAGTATCAAAGATATCTACGGCTAATATCTGTGTTCTATAAACGATTTCTGTTTACAAACAGTGTGGAAAAGTACTTCGTAAGGACTGACTTCACAGTATTAAGTTTATTAATTTCATTTGGATTCACAGCAGTGTACCCGCCCAGGGGAGCCACCGGCAGCATTGTTTAAATTTTTCTGAAAGCGATTTGGGCCATTTTTGTACCTTAATATCTTCGATGTGGATGAGCGGTCTGGTGGTTCAGTGATTAAGACGCCTTTCTGGGGAATGGAAGGTCTCCGGGTGGAATCAACATCCTGGCCGGGATTTTTGGAATTCCCTAACCTGACCTCCACCTAAGGCATAACTTACTGCGTAATGTGAAGTAAGCTAGAATGCTTCCGTGGTTTGGATCCCACGTTAAGCTGTAGGTTCTCTATACACGGTATGATATCTGGGTTATGGTAGCGCATTCACGACATGCCATGCGTGGCGAATAGAAAACTCAATCATTAGGTGACCGAATCCTTCGGGTGTATCCCGGCAAACAGTGTCATATGCATTTACTTTTTTCGCTCCTGATGATGCTACATGTCTCAATTTTCAATCATGCGTACATGTCAGCAGGTTTAGCAAACACACTAAGTTTTATTTCATTCCTGATCATAAAATGGTAGTTAGTCATAAGCAAATATTACGGATTTTGTATCTCTCACTTACTCATTTATTGCTTTTATCAAAACTAAAAAAGGTCTTTCCCAGTAGTAGAAAGCAAAAATTCTGTCCACAAAATAAGTTTTTACGCCAAAACAAAAGAAAAGTATCAAATTGGTGAATTTAAGTGTATTTATCAATTAATTTTGCCAAATGCATTTGCTCTATGCCACAGATTTTCTGTTTAAATTGAAGCTTACTAAGCTTAACAAACAGGTTAAATTTTGTTTAGTTCGTCTCCTTACTTTGGAAGTCAGTAAAATTCAAAGTTTTTAACTGACTACGACACCCCGTCATCATAGTTCCACACTACTTCCCGTGGCACTTTGTAGTAGTGTATTTCTTACGAAACAATTTTCTTTTGGTTCAAGTGACACGACGAACCCGCAGAGTCCGATCTCTAAGGGGTCGTCCGTTACGTAAAGTTTTTCCCGGAATTCAGGACCCCCACCTTGGGGTGAGGGTATGATTTATTGAGGTCCGGTCGCCCCCCCCCTCCCCCTATGGTAACGTGAGATCTAGAAGGCCCCCCCTCCTCCTCCTCCTGCTGACCGACCTAGTAGTTTTTTTAGACTTTTTTTAGCTCTCTTGATTCCTAGGGTGGTTATACCCTCCCCTAAAGTCGAATTCGGCGTCGTTTGCAGACCTTTTCTTTGGTGGGATTTCGCCGGACCACCCGCCCCTATTTCACCTCACGTAATTAATGGACGTCCCATAAGGCCACTCGGGGTGCACTTTTTCGCCTTTTATTACCAGACCAATCGCTACCCTTACCCGTGTCGTGCTGGAGGCGGAAGAAATTTTGACTCCTATACATGTTCCATTTATAACTTTTGTCCTTTCTAGAAGCTGCTTAAGAAACACAGTTCACAATATCTACAGGGCGTTCGCCGGAAAACGCTACCCTCCCAGTCTGTTGCCGTCGGCAATTTGCTCGGGCAGTGGAGTCAGCAGCTCCCGCCACACGGCACCATGAATCACCGCACTGTTTAACACCTCCGCTGCCCCAACAGTGCAGTGACGCAGTATAATGGTACCCTTACATTGTTAAGAACGGTTTCTTTGCATTGTAGCTAGTTTGTGACTTCAGTCTCTTATTAATCTGTGTTGTGAATAAACGTTTCTTTGCGGTTTGGCTGGTTTGGGGCTTCATACTCTTACTAATCTGTACCGTGTTTGAGTGTGAGTAAAATTATGGTACGTTACAGTTTGCAACTAAGAATATTTCTCTACGATACATATGTGAAGAAGAAGTCGTTTAAAAAGTGTCGCAGTAAATTTCGTCGCGAATTTCCTGGCGCTTTACTGCCAGCTAAATCAACAATTCTGCGTCTGGTTAAAAAAGTAAGAGAAACGGGTTCATTTTTTAACAAAAAGAGACTGTCGGTCAACCGTATTCTCACATAGGGGAAAATTGACGATATCGCTTTTCGACTAGAACAGTCACCCAAAAAATCATTAAGTCAGTTAGGGCAGCGTGTGTCTCGAAATATGTTCAGAAGATGTGACATGTGCATTACACAAGAGGGTCAACACTTCCAGCATCTTTTATAAGGTAAGCTAATGAATTACGTCACATTTAAATGCTTAGCACATACAAGTTTATGAAGTTTATGAAGCGTAATTATTATGAAACAGTCCGCGGGCGACGATCGAACAATGCCGGAAGCTGACCGCTCGCTCGCCGCGAGCAGTTTCTTCCTTGTAGCGCTAACAGTGGGTTGCGTTTCCCGGCGAACGCCCTGTATTTACAATTAACTTATTATACCAGACCATGTGCCATTACAGATAATATACCTTATTTTCATCTCTTTCTCTGTTTCTTTTAGCAGTAACAGTAAATTTTGCGTCCTCCTTAAATTTTAAATGATGTTACAACCGTGAGTTTAAGAATGGTGCAAAAACTTTTTGAAAGGTCGTAAATATGCCTACATCTAATATGCCGCGAGGTCTGGGCGTCCTAACACTCCATCAAAGACGAAAATTTGGAAAAAATTAAACAGATTGTAGTTACTAATAGAAGAATTACAATTACACAGCTTGCGCAGTCAACAAAGAGTATAACCTATAAGTCTTGCGCAGTTTTGGTGAGGCAACCCGAACATTGCAGACACAACTCGTGGATTTTGCACCAAGACAGCGCACCGCCTCAAACCGATCTGCTTATCTAAAAGTGATGCGCCAAGCACCCTATTTTCGAGATAGGGTAGCCTATGGCTTTTCGTATTTCCTTTACTCTAAAGGAGAATCAGGTGACAATGTTTTTCAACATTAAATGAGATATAGGCGAAATCGCAGACCTAGCTCACGACCATAACTAAAGAGTTGTTCCAACAGTATTTTTCAAACTTGAAACTACGTTAGTATAAGTACATAACATCAAAGGACTAGTTTGAATGGGACGGGGTAAACATTTAAAATAAAGTAAATACTTGCTGAAAAAATTAAATAAAAATTCGAACTACTTTTTTTTTTTTTTTTTTTTTTTTTTTTTTTTTTTTTTTTTACTTATGGCTTTACGCCTTGTCAACGTCTAAGGTCATTAGAGGTTGGAGACTGGGGAGAAGGAACAGGAAGGAATTCTGCCATGGCCTTTTTAAAGGAAGCATCCCGGCATTCGGCTGGAGTGATTTGGGGAAACCATGGAAAACCCAAATCTGAATGCCCGGACGGGGATTCGATCCCGCGTCCTCCAAAATGCGAGGCCAGAACGTTTAGCTACGTTTTGATCACACCTCGTATTCATAGTATTAAATGATGTCTCATAGCGAAACCTGCTGACACTGTCAAAACATTCCAAAAAATATTGCCCTACTCTACAGAGGCTCGCTGGTCCCAAATGCTACTGTGCATAAAGACTGGATTTTGTCTGTGAGCACAAAACGCACGGTACAGAACGATTGTCCACACAGCCAGTGGCCTCGGGTTTTGTTTACTTCGTCTGCCGGTCGGATGGCCGCTGACATTCCAGCAAGCAGAGGTCCGCTGTCGTTTCAAATATTCATGGTCCATCTGGTGCGCTGCTACCGCCCAGCCACAATCGATAGTCAGTCGCTAATGGAGACGCCCGTGACGCGAGTCGAAGAGCGCTGCCCACGGACTGGATTAAACTCAGAAAGATGTAAACAAACACCGACCACGCTGCACGCTTCATTACGTCTGCTTTCACCACTAGCTCTCCAATGGCCCTGATACCGTATGAAATGTCGCTAAATCAACCGCAGGGGGAGCGGAAAACCGACGTGACTACGCGCTTCAATGGATTTTCATTACCCAAAGGGAAATACGCTAGCTGATGTTTAACTTTCATCCTTCTAACTTTTTACCATACCATCAATTTCGGGTCATGGGGATTTATTTTGATTGTTTTCCTACAGTGTTGCTTTATGATGGTATAAAGATTGGTAGAATCAAGATCCAGATTTGTTACATGAGATCGAAGTTTTTCTCGGCGTTGAGAATTAATAAAGTTTTCTCGAGTGAGCTGGTGAAGATGGCGTCAGAGAATCCGATCGCCCTGCTAGAAAACTATATTAATCCAGATTTTTTGCTTCGCGTTATTTAAATGAATATAAGAATCTGCAGAAGTATTCCAAAAAAGTTTTTTATTTATGGCTTTATATCTATACGATTTCGAGGCAAGGAATGGGAAGAAATTCTGCCATGCACTTTTGAATGAACCATCCCGGCATTCACCTGGAGTGATTTCGGGAAACCATCGAAAATCAAACTCCGGAGACCGAACGGGGATTGAAACTAGCGTCCTCCGGAATGCGAGGCCAGAGCGTTACCGCTCACCAACTGTAACAGTGGTTTAACTTTTGCTTACTGAAATTCTTATACTTATTAATTTTTATTTAATTTTGATGTCTCTATTTTAATTTTATTGCACGGGATCGAGAAATGAGACATCTATAACTAGGTAACAAGCTGCATTTAATCTTTATATTAAAAGGTCATATGTCAAACAAACAAAGAACTGATTACACACACACATATATATCTCGCTATCACTTCCAGAATTATTTACACTAAATATAAAATTACAGTTTTCCATTCATACTGTAGTACAAGTATAATATCATTTTCGCCTCGAAATCGTATATCGTCCTTGCTAAATTCTCCAACATCACATGAGCCAATCTTTTTCTTACGCGGACTCTTGGGTCCTTTTCATTGGCTCAGCGCTGATAAGGTATAGGGGACTATTTTCTGAGCTCCTTTTAACAAATTCCTACGCGTAGCAACAACCCTTCTCCCGTCAACAAAGGTTTTTTTTTTTTAATGGCATACGGCCGTTTTAGCCATTCAGCCAGCTCAATGTGTTTGTTTGTCTTACAATGCACAGATTCCTTATAAGTATGATTATTTTCTCTAATGTGTAAGGACGACACAAGACGAACACAACACTTAATTAAAACCACCCATGCCCTAGGCCGGACTCGAACCGGCGACCCCTGCAACGAGAAGCAACCACGCTACCCCTACGCTACCGGGGTCGGCACAACAACAAAGGGTTGCTGGCGCCGCAAAGTCGTGAATAACAGCATCGGCTCAGCGGACATATTCCAACAAACTGCCCGTTCGACACTATGAGAAAATCTGTAGGATCTTTCTTCCCAGCTCCCGTTAATAATTAATATATTCTTAACAAATACAGAGTGGTCCTAATATTGGTTCCAATAGTCCAAATCTAATTTTGACCATTGCCAAACTTGGTTTGTATCTTACGCAATAGGTCAAGTAACTGATTTCTGTAATCTATATATATATAAAGATGAATGTATATATGTTTGTTTGTTCTTCATACAAATCCACAGTCTTCATCTGATATCGATGAAACGTTGCACACTTAAAACAAGGAGAAAAATACTGTCTACATTTGTTTGAAAAATTATCTGTATAAATAATACATGTTGTCTTATAATTTAGAAAAATTACTGAACAACGATAGAAAGACGCGTTCGATATGGAGGTCTCTGTACTGGTTTTCCGTGTAGCGGGCAGGTATCTCAGTGGCTAAAGAGCTTCCTTACTAATGTTTGGGTCGTGGTCTCCGGTTCAGATCTCCTTGGAGACCAAAATTTTTAATAATTGTTTTTGATAGTAAGAATCACACCTGCGCAGTCGTTTATTCGGATTGAATGTTAAACTGTAGATATTACAAAGTTAGGGTTGCAATGCGAGGCAAATCGTAGGTAGTCTTGCAATGTTGTAGGTGTACACTTTTTTACGTTATAATAATCCTCAGGTGTTGTTCCCAGCCAGTGTGTGTGTGTGAACCGCAGTAGTAATACTATACATGCGGAAGTCTCTGTCTTTTTGTTACGTTTTGACGACTAAATGGCTATATCGATACTGATGGAATTTGACAAGAAAATCTGTACGAAGGGCACAGGACATTTTTTCCGCTATGATTAACAGTAGTAGTCACGAAATTTTGAGAACTTATCGAATGGTGACAGAAATATGTTGGAAATTGATTCTCTTCAAGAGACAGGTTTGACGGTAGAATGATATAGTGATAGCTTTCCTGTCATATTATGCCGACTCGGTGATGTTTGGGACCAATGCTTCGTTACCAACAACTTTCTATGTTCAATTCTGGCAGAGAAATTCTTAATCCAAGTGTACGAAGTCGCGGGTATCAGCTAGTTTCCCATAAGCACCAATGCTCCTAGATTTTCTTTATGGTATTGAGGGATAAGTAAAACCGGTTTTACATTTTCTCAGTGAAAGGATATTACGACGTTAATTTTTAGTTAATAGATTGACTGGAAACTAAGCGCCGTTATTCACAACAACTGAAATAGAACAGATCTAGACGTTTTATCTCAGTGCTGTGTACCCCACGTCGTTCTGAAGTACAGCACTTGCTTCGGAACCATACTATTAACTCAGAGCTAATATCCTAGCACCTGGTTATTGGCGTCAATTCTGTATTTATCACTGCCAATATCTGAAGGATGAAACAAGTTTACAACGTGAATGTTGTCTTTTTAATTATTCGTAGCAGAATTCAGACTGCCTACTCCAAACTATTCCTGGAACTAATGAACAAACGTGCAGCCAAATCGCCATTTTTCTCATTTAATTTGTACCATTGTTGAATGCATTATGATCTGAAAACATATCATGAGTTAATACTGAATAGCATCCAATGACCATCACTCATACAAAAAAAAAAAAAAAAAAAAAAAAAAAAAAAAAAAAAAAAAGAGCTTATCGCAAAGTAAACATGTTGTACAAGAATCCGGTTTTTCAAACACTGATATATTTTTGATTATTTTCTAAAAAAAAGTCCCAATTTTAACAAAAAGTCCCATTTTTAACAAAATCCATCCATGATCTTCAGAAAAATTTTGTATTACAGCTATAAATCATAGACTCAAGCATTACAATAGAAAACTATTTACTCCTGGTGAACTACGAAGATTATTATTTTTATAAAAATGCTTTTTTCATCAGGATGGCGGTAGTTCACTGTTTACTTTTAAAAAATAGGTTATTATTCCCTCATTTCCCTCATACTACAAACACATCAAGCAAATCATATCATAAATATGCTTTCAGATATCCAAAGAAAATAAGTTTTATTACTGATTAGGGATCCATTAAAATTTCTTCTCTAAGTAATACAGTTTTTATTTGACTAATTTTCTGTATCTATGGTAGCATAGTGGTAAAAACATCTTAAACTCTAACCACAAGCCCCTGAGAGCTTCAAGTCGTAATTCAAAGTTACCAGACGTAAGGTCTTTGCTAATCGCTTGTAAGATTCCACCAGCGTCGGAAATGGAAATGGGGCACATTAAGAGCGAATACTTCAGGGCTAGAAAATTAATTTCTCTCTCATAAATCCAGCTTCCCCTAAAACATGAATATCAGGGTAGTTCGCTCGCATGTAACACGATCAGCGTTATGGGGAAATCCTATACCTTGCATTTAGTAGCAATATAATCAGGGATTTTACCTATTATATAATTTATAATCGGGCAGTTCTAAAAGACAAACAAAGTTCAGAATAAGTTGTCATTTCTCCCCGAAATGTAACTGGCTAAGTCCGTAAGACTGTATGTGGATTGAGTGATTCCAAGTTAATCTAGTCAAGTAATTACAATTGTTCTTAAACAAGTGCTGATAAAAAGTTGCATTTTACAAATATCGGCAAGAAACTGCTGAAATCAATACATCCCTCCAGTGAGTCTCTTGTTATTCCAATATATTATCCTGTTCATAGTGAAACCTAGTTTTGGATGAGGAGTATCTATGTGATTATTTCTCACTACTTCTGACCGTCTTATATGATACGGACTATCTCCTGTGCCAGTATATATTGCTAGTGGAGTTCAGGATTTCTCATAATAAATACCTGTTCAACCATTCCTCATCATTATGGATCACTTCTGGACACTGGCCGTGTTCTTAACACTTTCTCCATTGATTCGAAACATTGCACTGTTAGTGACACACGGTCCATCAATTTATGCCTGGAAAAACCAGTCGTAATGATTCGTTATGCAGTCACGTCTGGTTACACTGACAGCGTGGACAGATTCGCGACTCCGGCTGTACTGTCTACAAAACACTTGTGAGGTACACACTTCATCATTCTTCTTGGCCGCCGCTGAAAAATTCTATCACTCTTATCTTGCACAATCCTACAGCAATGTCATCCTAAGAAATAGTAACGCAATACTGGCTCGTCAGTATTGCATTACTGCTTCCTGGGATAACATTGATGTAGGATTGTGCAAGATAGGAGTGATATAATTTTTCAGTGGCGGCCAATAACAATGATAAAGTGTGTACATGACCTCACCATTCATAGAATTTAACATTAAAATCATATTTACATTTATCAGATATTTGTGATTATATAAACCGACTCTGATATTTGAGTTTAAACGGCCAAGAGCCTCAAACCACGGGAGAAGGAGGATCTCAAAAAAAAGAGACGGTTACAAAAAGAGAATGAAGGTGGTCGAATCTTGGAACCACGACCGTAAAATTTATTCTGGTGGACTAAACTATATTGCAATTGTATTTGAAAATGTAAGTCAGAGTGCAATGAAAAAGCAAGATATTATGTATCAATCGTTATTAATGTTGAATAGAGACAAATGTATTGATATAACAAAAGATAACTAGTCGATAATAGTTGAGGAATTGTAGATCTGCAATAAATTATTTGAGTTGTTATTCACGAAAGAATTTCAGTTCACTGTGGAAGCCAGAGACATTTAGAACATATGTTTTATTTCACTGATGATGAATTGAAGTGTTGAGATTATTATTTTTCAGGTAATTTTAGAGACTGGATTTTAAATCTGGAATCGGACGTATAGGTAATGAATCTGGGCTTATCAAATAGATCCGATGCGGGAGACGGAAGTAAATACCATTATTTTTATATTAATTGAATTATATTCAGTCCTGGTGAACAATAATCCTTTACACACTGAACACAAAAAACAAATGATTAGATTTATCGGGTACAGCTATGTCGAATGTAGGCATAAACTTAACCACTGTAATTTATTTTTACATGTTTAGTACGTTAGAAACATCCTTAAATTACTAGATTTAGATAAAATATTCCGTTTTAAGATTATACGTAGATGTAACTAATGTTTTAGTTGCTAGAGGTAATTCTACAGTAAAAGAATTATCAATAAACAGTTGTAGTTTATTCCACTGCTGATATTTAACTCCTATTCTTCGGGGCCAAATTTAGCAGATATGTTATCTGCGTGTGCGCATGCGCCGTACAAAGCAGTAAAGAGACTGTTAGATCTGTCATAAAATTTCTTAAGAAATTGTTCTACTTATCGTAAAATGTGAGACAGAATTTTTCTTATTAGCGCTGTAGGTTACTTCAACTATTAAGTTCTACTGGCTGTCTTAGACCTTTAGGCGAAATCGGTATTCGTTGTAATGTTTAATTTCCCTGCAACGGTCAAAGTCAGGTCTTAGCTAGTGCCTCAGTTTCATTTTTTCCCCTTTTGGATTTACGCCTCGTTGGCATCGAGTTCATTGGAGGCAGGAAAATACAGGGAGCAAAGAACAGGAGGGAACTCGGCCATGGACTTTTGAAAGAACCATCTTGCCATTTGCCCGGAAACTATGGAAAATATAAATCTGGATGCCTGGTGGATTTCGTTTCCTCAATTCGTTTGTTATTCTGCAAACAGCAGGAAGACCACTACAGTGAATGTGAAAATCGGACAAAAGTAGAAGCTTTAATGTTATTGTTATTATTGTGTGAACGTGTACAGTGCTAAATCATAATCTGGTGGAACTTTTTTCTGCGAAAATCGAATTTCATTTAGCCCGTATTAAACTGAGCACCTTTCTACTGAAAATGAGATCCTACGCTCAGAAAAAATGAACAGCATGTCTAACCCACACGTGTTTCAAATCTGGTGAGAAAAAAGTAAGAATTTTTTTATTCTGGCTATGTGCCCCGTCGACGTCAAGTTCATTAGATGCTGGACAGGGCTGGAGGAAAGGAATTCGACAAAAATCTATGGGAGAAACCATTCGCTTTGAGTGATTTCGAGAAAATCTAAATATGGATGACCGGACGTGGATTCGAACTTGCGTCCTTCCGAATGTGAGGCCAGAACGTTACCGGTCACCCACCACTCTCGGTTACAGGTAAAAACTTGTCTTAATAAAATGAGGCCCATTGCACAATCACCAAACGGCTTGCAAGAACATGTTAGCTAAATATCTTGTACAAGCTAGTATCAGCAGTAGCTAAATGATTACGCATAGCGCCTTGCTGTTGTGGCTAACCGACATCAACGTCTTGATCGCTAATTCAAAGGTTTAGGGGGCTAGTGATTTCTTTAAAAACAACAAAAAGAAAGTAGACCTCTAAAAAACCTAATTCACATAAAGAGACGGACCGTAGTCGAAAACAGAATATTTATATCATTCATTTCTGTAAATTAAAGGTTTAAAAGGCAACCCGCCACTGACATCAATATATTCCAAAATACGTACTGCATTTCTTGCCATCAAAGCTGATTGAGTTGATTGTCATGAAACGTATCACGCCGCAAATAACTGACGTATACCAGTAGAAGTTGGGCACATTAAAAAAAACGCAATTTTTTTTTTATATAACTTGACACAAATCGAAAATAAAGATAAAGTGTTTTGATATCTCACTTAGTTCTCGAGATATCAACTGTCAAAAATTATTTATAAGTATACTCGTAGTTCCTTGTGCCTCCGGTAACGTTTTTCTTCTCGTCCAGGCGAAATTTCAACCTAAACACAACCGGGAAAAAGAAAACAAACACCCATTGCCCATGACCAACGAGTAGTTCCTTATGGTTCTGGCGAATTTTTTTTCTGGTCCATGCCACATTTGAAACTAATCAACTAGCGAGAAAACAAAAAAAGGGTATATTATTACTTTCTATTTGGCTCATCGAGTTACATAAGAATCCATGAACAAACTGCGACTCAACGGTTTTAGCAGAATCCCGAATAAGAAAAATTAAAAACTCTTTTCTATTTTTCTCACGAGTGATAAGGGAGTGGAATAGAAAGTACTTATCTCGAGAAAATTTAAATTCCGGCAGAAGTTGGTTTCGAGGTAACGCTCTGTCTATGGGTTTTCCATGGTTTTCCCAAGTCACTCCAGGCAAATGATGGGATCGTTCCTTAAAATAACCCATGTATGCTTCCTGTCTTATCCTGTATATCCCTGCCCACGCATATACGTTTACACATTAGTGTAGGTACAACACACTCTTCACCACGAACTTTGTAGTGAGTCGCATAGTAAAAGTAACAACATTACGCACAACCAATGGACTGCTTACCTTGTTGTTGGCTGAATACCCTGATGCCTCATGACTGAAACCTAACCACAGAGTGTTTCCAAGGCGCACTGCAGTCAGTCACTGCTTTGTCTCGCTGTGAACTGAAGCCAGAACTAAGGGACTCGAGCTTATATAGTCTGGCTACAATGACGGGTGTACATAACCATGGAAACGAATCCGGAGTCACGCTGCTGAGAAAGCTAATTCATGGAAACGAGACAACGTGCCCTGTAATTGTCTGTTAGTTTTCTGCGATACTTCAGTATTTCATGATATATTAGTACGCAAACCATACAATCAGTGTAATCATTTGTAACATCTATGGCGTATCGTTTATTACTTTGACGATTAAATTTTCACATCAAATATGATACAGATAGCGATATAAAAAAAGTTCTCTCAAGGCTGTGATCCACCAATATCCCATTCTAAATTAACCAAACTTTAAACTTTTAATACTAATTCGGGAAAATGTGCTTCGAAAAAAGATTTGTACGGGATTTATTTTAACAACGAAGTAGTAAAGCCCCTTAAGTAAAACGGTAAATTTTTATAGTATTAAGTTAGTTATTCCCGAGTGTAGTTATTCAAACAATGCTGCGTTCTGTTTGATATTCCCACGTAAAATCTTCTGGCGGAAAATTCAGTAAGAGTAAATTAATTTGGATAAAGCAAAGCTTCGCTGGTTATCAGCATAGTTCCTTAACGACTGCATAAAACATTTCCTAAAACTCCACATTTATATATATATATATATATATATATAGCTGATCAGCTATGTTACCATATTTGAGCTACATTATCTGTAATGAACATTTCTAATGTAAATTTGACATGCCAAGTAATGTATGGGACATCGTTTAGTCGGGTGAAGCTCAGCAATTCTTCTTAACATTGACTCAACTGGTCGACAGAAGTTCCGAGGAAGGATTTGAAGAAATTCTATCTCAACAGCCTCCAGTAATTTTAGTTATTGTTGTTTGATGAATATCGTATATGAAGGCTCTGTGGATCGCGGTATTCCCGCCTGATTTTCTATGTGGCCAAATAATGGATTTGAATTGTCCAGAATGCTGCCCAAGCCAATGGTTCACAATCTGGCAAGAGGTATTATCACCATGCAACATCTAATCGTTATAGAGGTACGTTAAGTCCATGAAGGGCTGTAAATAGTTTCTAACATCAGAACATGGCGATGTCCTGTAATGGACCGACTCAACTTTCCCAGTGGACCCAATCTTTTTCCGGCAAACAGGCGACATACTAATATGGAACGATCAGCAGCATCCAAACAGCCTTGTGATAAATTAGATCAACGCCTCCAATGACCCTCGATGTGGACAAGGGGTAAGCAAGAAATAAAATAAAAGAGAGATTCAGCTACGGAGTTGAGATTAATTTAATCTTACTGCTACGAGTTTTTTTAGCATGAAGGTAGGAGTTATAAAATAAACAGCGAATCAAGTTAATGATGTAAAAACAAATCCGTAGAATTAACAAATGAAAATTTAAAAAAAAGTTTTTTTTTCATAACTGCTTTTTTTTATCTACTTTACGTCTCTCAACAGCGAGGTCTTTAGAGACGGGAAAGGATGGAGGGCAAGGATAGGGGCAAGAAATGGGAAGGAATTCGGCCATGGCCTTTTGAAGGAAGCATCCCGGCATTTGCCTGGAATGATTTGGGAAACAATGGAAAACCATGCCCTGACGGGGATTCGAACCACCGTCCTCCCGAATGCGAGGCGAGAACGCTAACCGTTACACCGCCACGCTCGGTCCATAACTGCTTAACATCTCTTTAACAGTGAGGTCTTTAGAGACGGGAAAAGATGGGGGGCAAGGAATTCGACCATGGCCTTTTGAAGGAAGCATCCCGGCATTTGCCTGGAGTGATTTGGGAAACCATGGAGAACCCAAATCTGGATGCCCGGAAGGGGATTCGAACTGGCGTCCTCCCGAATGCGAGGCCAGAACGCTAACCGTTACACCACCATGCTAGGTAAAAAAAAAGGGAAAACATAGTTGAGAGTTGATTTATGAAATTGCTAAGCTGTACTACTAACTGTTGTACGAGAGATAATACAGAGAAAAAAAAACACAGTATAATATGTTCTCTCATTACCTAAAAAGTATAGAATTGGTGTCCTAAAAATACGGGCGTTCATTCAAGTTACGGTCACCACACTACTGAGCTGTGGTCCCCAACAGCCTGCAAGATGAGCGCGATACGTGCTCTCGCTTCTGCTCGTGTTCCTAAATGAAGAACGTCTGAATTGCTTCTTGCGTACAGCGGAGCAAAAACAAGCGACCCAAGTTCTCCGCTACTCGACTGTAGTGACGGACCTCAGCTGGTTCTCTGAATGCTGGGCAGATTCCTGTCTGGCCCTCCAATTTCTAGACGAACAATATATTAGTTACTCTTCTGCCTTAATCGCTGATCTGGAAAGCAGGGTACACCAAATTCTTGTTTCGTTGAAGACTACCGATCTTTTTCATCTTATTTGTCATTTATCATTTGGTAAATATTTTAATGGAATATTCATAAACTATGTTTCCATTTGCGCTCATTCCCTGTTAATGCTTCGTCCCCTTGCCAGTCTTCAAACAGCTATCGGATTATCACATCGTCTCTTTCGTGATCTCTTAGTACTTCTCCTTTCTGAGCTTAATTTGTTACCAATGTCTATGAGTGACCCTTTAATGTTATCCTTTAAAGGAATTGGGACGGTAGTGACTTTGATCCCCAGCCCGGCGAGCTATATTTGCATGATTTCGAAAAATCATTACAGGTGACTTACAGGATGGTTAGATCAAAATATCATGGCCGAAGTTCTCCAGGTTCCTTGTCCCCATTCTTCTTCCGGTTCTAATGACCTCTACACCGACGAGCCTGAAAGCCTTAATTAAATAAAGAAGAGTAATTTGTCTCGTAGTACTCCTAATGATTTAAGCAAGTCTGTCTTCAGGCTCCAAACTGATTTTTTCGTTCAATTAAGTATCTCCAATTTGCACCAACTCGTTACTCCTCTCTTATTATATCTTCGCACCACTCCTAGTCAAGTAGTTTCCGACATAATTATGCTGAGTCCTTTGATCTCACTCTTTTCCAATAATCACATTGCTTTTCTGTGACTGATCGTGTTCTGTAGTATAATGCAATTTTATGAATTCATGACTTAACCTCAGTTATTAAATATTTTCTTCTTTCACACAGCATTATTTAGCTTTTTTTTAAATAATCTCATCATCTGCAGTGCATAAGTCTTTAAACAGCATTTCTTGGATTATTTTTCTGTCAACATCTAGTTAACATCCTGCCGGTGTTTTAGACCATGTCCCAAACTTTTTGTTTGGAGGCAGATATAGCCACGTTAAACGATTCAAATATGTGCTTAGTTGGATACAATAATGTTTGATAAAGTTTTCATTTCATAACTATAAAACGGCATCATCCGCGTACTAAAAGCTACTGGCCAGTTTATAACGCCCTATTTCATTTGTTTTCATTACAATCTCAACCATGTCATACTCGAATAGAAGCATTGGGGTACACCACCTCACCAATCATGAAGTTTATTATTATAAGCATATTTTGTTGTTAATAGTTATTATTATTATTATTATTATATAGAGTAACTTAGGTATTTCAGTTTTCAAGGTCAGAGGACGTCAAGCCAGAAGAAAAGAAGATTTCTGGTTGGTTGTTCGAAAAAAATGGCTTAAAAGGCAGAAATTTTCGAAATCCTGGCTGGATGAACTAAGTTGTATTGGATATTAGAAAATAAGCCAGACAGAAGAGAAGAAGAAATATAGTAAGAACGATTTGTAATCAGTGTGTTTAAATAGAATCGTATGTATAAAATGGATACAAAAAAGACAAGTAGCCGAATCCTTCTCTTGTGTATGTTCAATAAACTATTTTGGTTGGTATCTGAAAAATAATTGCACTTTATTTATGAGTTAACTATTTCAGCTATGGTAATTAACCCATATCGGATAGATAGAGGATAAATGAAAGTTCCATCGAAGTGATCTGATATTGGAAATTGGAAGATAAATATAATTATTTATAATATTTTAATTGTGAAGGTGAAAATCCCAATTACGGATAAATATACTCACAAACGACTGGAACAGTTACAAATTTGGTTCCGCGTTACAGTACGAGAAGAACATAACCCTTAGATAACTCGCGCTAAAAGAAATAGGCCATCATTTTATGCGACTTATATTTTTTACGTTTTTGTATTCACTAACAAAAGTGCAAGTTTCCCGTAATAGAAAATTTAGCCTCCCAACTAGGCTGCTGGGTGAGCGATAATATTCGATCCTAGAATTTGATAGGAAAATCGTTAAATTTTCGGTCGAGCTATTTAGATTTCGGTTTTTTATGGTTTACCCGAAACCAATAAAATCCTTGGATGCTTCTGTTACGAAAGGCACGTTAGATTTCTTTCCACTTCCTTGTCGAGTGTTCCATTTCGGATCGAATAACCTACATCTCAAAGAACTGGAAACTCTTATCATTTTTAAAATGAGCAAGAAATTTCTGGAGAAAAATAACTGAAGTAAATCTCCTTCGAACATATGAACAAATATCAAAGTTTGATCAGGTCTGTACGGTATTATGGATTTAGATAAGTACAGTATTTCATTGAAATCTTTTTGTTGTTTCAGGAGATATGTCCCTAACGCTTTATAACATTCATCAGCTATGCTGCCTGATAGGTTTACCTTATCTGTCTTTTCTTTAATACATTGGCTCAAAACATTTTCCTTTTCTTTTTTTTTAATAACAAAATCTGAAAATTGGTCAATTACATTACCTCTTCCATTCTGTAATATGCCGTAAATAGTCAAATTCAAACACAATTGTACTATTGTACTTGTTAACATTTTTATCTGTTTCCTGGTACCAAAAAAATAAAAAACAATAATAAGAAGTCAACAAAATTGGGTCCAGTCAGGAACAGTGAATAAAAAGAGTGTAACGGATTCTATCGATTTCCATTTTCCGCCGTCAGATGTTATCAGAGATCATGTTTGTCGCAGCACTGGGAGCAATTCAGTAGAGCCAAAATGGACTGGCGCGAGCATTTTATGTGAGGACAACCCGATTATGAACTGCAGAGCGAGGGGACGCCGTTTTAAACCAGGATTCCGATTCTGCCATGACGGCATTGCCGTTGACCCGAACACGCCAATTAATGTTGAGCTGACGTATGAAACTCATTGGAAAAAGTTCAGATGCCAATTATACCGGGCCAATACTCTCCACATTGGTAAATCAACTGATGATTCTGCTTGCCCTTAATCAGACTATCTGATTAAGTAAAGTTGATCGGAACAAAAGGTGTGGTGTGACAAAATCAGGCAGCCTTCAGTAGATTTACTAATTTCTGTTTTGGAAGCAAATGCGATACGCATTTACGATCACAAAAATTTTACGGGTCTTTTTTTGTGTGTGTTATTGTCGAGACTAGAGATATATTTCCCTGCAATATAACAAAAATCGCTTTTGAGGTATTCTTTCTACGACATATAAGTTTCACTGCTGGGTGAACCGTAACGTTGTGGCCCCCGCATTATGGAGGGTCCGGATTCAAATCTGCGTCAGGCCATCCAGATTTGTGTTTGCTGGGATGGTTACTTCAAAAGGACGTGGCAAAATTCCCTACTGTTACTTGCCTCCATTCCCTTCCCACCTTTAATGATGTCGGCGTCGACGAGGCGCAAAAAATAGTTCATATATGATCCAATAACTGAAAGGGAATCCGACAATAACCATTGACCTACTAAACTATCAGCAACATAAATCTGGCTTTTATTGTTTCACAAAGAGCTATTTCTTGCCACTTTGCGTATTCTTCTATATTTATATTAATTCTAAAGCAATCTAATTATCATTACTGAAACTTATCCAAATATTTTAATACTAATGTGTACATGATAAGGCTAAAGAAGACAGCCATATATTCAAAAATAAATCAATGAGATATACGTAATGTAATTTTCAATTGTATTTCATAATAGTTACAAATTGATATCTTTTGCATGCAGGTTCGAATGCGTGGACCAATATAACTGGTATATGACTGGTATATTTCAAAATTAGCGGAGAAATAAACTTGAGTTTAGAAATATAAATATGTCAGGCTTCTCTTTTTTATGCTCTGGCCCCGTGATAAGTAATTTCTACTTTTTTTGTTTATGCTCCATTGACGTCTAGGTCATTAGAGGCAGGAATGACTTGGCCCAAGGAACGGGAAGAAATCATCCATGGCCTTTTGAAGCAATCATCCTGGCATTGGCGTCGAATGATTTCGGCAAAACATCAGAAAAACCGAAACCTGGATAGCCGGAATGGGATCTAAACCCGCGTCCACCCGAATGCGAGGACCAAGCATTACTGCTCAACCACCGGGCTAGATGCCACAGAAGAAGATGAACTCCAATTATAAACCTTACTACTGTGCCATAGATTGGTCCATATGCTGCACATATATTATCATTAATTACTGTAAATATGTTGTAGTGACTCACAGAGACCAAAACTCGATCAGCTCAATGAACTTAGCAGTTCGGTTAGAAGTCGCTGATTTTACCTTCTCACGGCTCTGGTCGATGGACGCTCGGTTCGGCTTCGTCACGGAGGGCGAAGCGCAGGCGCGTGTGATAAGGGTTACATTGTGAGGTATCGCCACTTGCAGTTTACGACCCACCTCCCAGATACTACAGAGTCTCCAGAAGCTACGTGACAGAAGGAAAAAGAAACAGGGACATAAAATTTACCCGATATGAGAGAAGGTGATAAAGCCGAGCACCTCCTTCGGTTCTCAGCCGGTGGGCAAGCTGTATACATTTCCCAGTGAGCACTTCTCCTTTCACACATTCTGATCTTTCCTTAATTAGAGTGGTTAATTAGTTGACTTTAACAAGAAGGTCAGCCCATAAAGAATCGGTATGCATATTGACATTTCCTCTAGATAGGAAATTACAGCGTGTTATGGTTAAGTAGGCCCATCTCATCTCAAACATATTTAAGCTGATGTTCGTTTAATTTTAAAGTTAGAACACTGTTAATTTGATCAGTCGAAAATAATGGGAATGTTTTACTACGAACAAATTATAATCACTGTTCCAAAAACACTTGATTTATTCAGTATCTATTAGCAACACAATTGGCGCTCAACATACTCTGCTCTCAGCTGTTTACAATCACTACCACCAAATATCTTAACACTACTTATCAATACTAGCTTATTCTATCCAAAAATACTATACATACTGCGGTTTGTGGAATCATACAATACAAGAAATTAATTTATATACGTTAACACAAATATTTATAACCATATACAATTAATTGATAATGAAATAATAATGACTGACGGGGATGTGATATTGTAACAAAATCTTAATGATATAATTCCATTTACTGCATTTTCTACATTAAATTTTGTTAAAATAAAAAAATTACAATAAAATCTGCCAGTCTGAAATATCTACACAAGATTTCTAACTGCTGCCCAAACCGAAGCTATCGTTATTGCAGTTACGCTTTCTGAGAGCGAATCTTTGTGAGAAAAATAATTCAGACAGTATTCGTCTCCTGGTTACTAAATATCATGATTAGCATTTTAAGTTTTTCCATCTCAATAATTGTTTTGTTTATGAAGTGGCTTAATATTATCATATTCAATTTTTTTCGATTATTTGCTGTCGTTCTTCTGACTGCTGAGTACTCTGCTTGGTGGTTGAGTCGAAGTTAGTTGCCTAGAGACTGGGCGAAACAAGTCATTTTTATCGTTTATTAGTTTTCCTGCAAAGAGGAGAACTGGAGGAATGGAAAGTGTTATCATCAAACAATGTATAAAATGACACACAATTACGGTTTTCCATGGTTTCCATAAATAACTCTAGTCTAATGTCGGGATGGTTCCTACAAGAGTTCTTGGTCGAATTCCTTACCGTTTCTTCTATCAATTCCACTCCCGCCTCTAATTACCATGACGTCGACGAGTTGTAAAGCCACAATCAAAACAAGAAAATCAGACACGTGAAAGAAATGAAGCATTACAATTGTTAAACCTAAAACAGCGTTAATCTGGTCTAAAATTATTTACGATTATTTTCAACACATGTCACTGTATTATCTAACAATAATTCTCATGCAATGACATAATTAAAACTGTAATTTACTTATCAACAGCATTTAGCGGCCTTTTAACACATAAAAAATCTAAATTTAGAAATCTCATTTAAAGAAATATGGAAATATTTATTGAAAACTTAAAATTATGTTATGTACACGATTCCTTTGGAATTTTATGTTTTATTATCAGAAACAGAAACAAGTTTTCAAGGGAATTAGAAACCAGAAAATATTCAAACCGAAGCAGGGAACCATAAGAATAAGATTTTGTTAAATTTTGAAATAAAATATTTGCTGGTATTATAAATTAACTAGATCAGGTTCATTTAGAAGCACTAAATTGATTCCTTACTTTCCACTTCAAAATTCCTGAAGATACGAAAAGAAATCAAAACACGAAATGCATTACAGAATCAGTGATTATATTACAGGATTTATTAGTCACTATACCTCACGCTACGCATTTTTGTGTTTATATGGTGAAGTGGCGTTAAATTCGAAATTAAAAACCGTTCTTCAGGTAAAAATTTTACCAAACTACTTTCACCAGAGGAAACGCTAAGGGAAACTCATTTGCGTATCCTTGATTTAAGTTTTGTGTTTTCTGTACTTAGTAAAATATAAAAAAAAATTAAAAGTTAAGTAAAAATTTCAGGTTTGATATTTAAAGGAATCCTTACAATTTTAGGACTCTTAAAACTTTTTGACCACCCTATGTTTGATGCGTGTGAGACTTTTTGTGTTAACCGAATAATGAATTAATATGCCAGTTTTGAAATCTCAGTCAAACCAAGTCTTTTAAAACTATTTTCGTACTTCATTGTATTCTGCATCCTTGGAAACTTCGAACAAATTTTCAGTTGAACAGTAAAAGTTTAAGTAGTGAAAATTTAAGTTATATTGGCAGTATTAATGACTAACAGTGAAATGCAAATTATGATATAAATTAGGTTGTATGTTCCAAAACGCGATGTAAAGATTATATATTAATTACACAGTACTTACATGTATGGTGATAATCTTCACATTGCGGTTTATACAGATATTTATCGATTTGTATCGCATCTAATAATTGTTACGATATATATATAAACATATTTACAGCCACTGATGATAACTCACACCATGAGGACGAAAGGCTTCTGGGAAATAAAAAACATACGCCACTACATTTGTTTGTAGACGGAATTTCATTTTGTTTTTAAATCTATAAATTATGTTTTTTAATTGTAATTTACTGTCAGTTTACGTTTTATTCCCGATTACATTACGAACATCATCGATTTCACGGATTTCTAGTCTACTGACAGCAATCACAACAATCTAAACCTTCAAATATTTACTTTGGTTTACATAGTGTTAAAAGAACATCAATACGGATTACAATGCTAAATTTTCGCATACTTTTATCAGAACATGCCGGATTTGAATGCACAAACTGGTGTCGCATTAATTGTCACATCCATCCAAAAATATGTGTTTCTAAGTAATATGAAAACCCAGGTCAGTGACAACATAAGACGGAAATAGTGAAGCACCTTTCTGTAACAACACAATTAATTTTCTGTTATTAGGTTATTAATTTTTAGATTATGCTAGCGGCAAATTTTATCATATTTGAAGAAGTTATTTTTGAATACCTGTAATTGGTTGAAACTTTACCCGCAAATGTTTTGCACCATGTAATTTATTACCTGAATGTAGTCCTCATGAATCTCTCTGAATAACATTTTGCTGCAACTGTTTGTTGCCTATTACTGCACCTCTGAGGTGTAAGTAAACAATAACCAAAATAATAGTACTGTAATGAATCTTTGCAAAACTGTTGTGCAATGCCATGCGCCCATATTGCACAGCCGCCGAATTTCCTCGTACCTTTACAGCAGATGATGTAGAGTTTGAAGGTGTTACGTTTCGCGCCAACGGCTCAGTAAGCGAGTCGTTTCATGAATTCGAGAACAAAATGGACAATGTCTCAGTTTCGAGATCATCAACGAGCCTGTCTAAAACATGCCTCTCACGTTTCTCGTTCCCCTCACCGCCAATTGTTTGCTTTTGGTGCAAGGAGAGGTAAAATCTGGAGGCTGCGTGCCATTGTTCTGCCGCTCCGTTGTTCACGTTAATGAGGTTTAAACCGTCGCTTATTTTTATCTCTGGCACCATTTCTGTTTTATCTCATTACGGGCTCCCGTCCCCCGCCGCTCGTTGAATTGTAAATGCAATCAACGGGGGAATAGTTGCGGGCTCCGCCACCGGAGCGCTGTCATCGCCTTTTAAACGCGGTTAGTAACGTCTACGACCGTTTCTCTGACAGGAACGTTTTCACTCATCTGAGGCGTATGTTTAGACACAGCATGTTTGGCAGGCAGCCGCATAATGGCTCAGTGACAGAACGCCTTTTACATTGTCAAACATTATGTATGAAGGCAAAGTTAAAAGTTAAACTTTCTATCGAAAAGGAAGTAAAAAGACGCTGAAATGTGTCTTTGTATATTCTTGTTATACTTCCTATATCCAACACACTATAGCTTCCACGATTTTCTAAGTAAATCAAACTTCTCTTACCTTGAGGTTAATATTACTCTTGAAAAACGGGAAAATTTTTCTCCCAACGTTCCCAAACTTTTCGTCCTAACAAAACGAACCTATCATTATCCGAGGAAACAAATCTTTGTTTCATATAATTGCTAAAATTCCCCTTAATGGATGAAACGAGGTGCTCAGTAATGACTGTGTGTATTTGTTTATACTTACTGTTGTTACGTTTGTCAACAGCAAGGGTTTATAACATTGGAAAAAAATTCATAGTTACCTCAGACTCTTAACCCAAACATCATTCTGTACATGTGAGCAATCCACTATCTTCTATATTGATTTATACTAACGTCATCAATTGTAACTGCGTACTCCAGGACACATAAAGTATCACACACCTTTACTTCATTATCATTTCTGCCCATGAAATATCACAGGATTTAATTTTTAATTTAATTTAATTGCAATAGAGCACAGGCTCTGGTGGCAATTTCCCTACACACCCATCTTCCCCCTATCCTGCATCCACCTACATTTGCCCTCTACAAATTTTATCTTTAAATTCTTTCAAAGTTTTCGGTAAATTATTCATCATTTCTCTTGGTAACTCATTCCAATCCCTGACACCCTTACCTAAAAAAGAGAATCTTCCCACACCCTTGTGCCTGAAATCGAGTGCCAGCTTGTGGTCATGGTAATCTTTTCCCTTCCATGCACTACTTTTCATACCTATTGCAATATCTTTCCATGCCTGATCGCCAGTATATGCCCTGTACGCTCCCATGACCCTCCCATCTTCTCATTTGTCACCGAGTGTGGTGGGTGAGCTGTTATCGCTCTGGCCTCATATTTGGGTGCATGCCGGTTCGAATTCCCGTCCGGGTATCCAGATTTGGTTTTTCCGTGGTTTCCCCAAATCACTCCAGGTGAATGCCGGGATGCTTACTTCAAAAGTCCATGGCCGAATTGCTTCCCGTTCTTTGTCCCTAGTGCTATCCCGCCTCGAATGACCTTGACGTTGACTAGGCGTAAAGCTATAAGCGGAAAAAAATCTCACTTGTCGCCGAGAACTGATATAAAACAGATCAGGTGGAGGCTACTGTCATAAAGCATTTCCTCCATCAGTCATTTTGCAGCTACATAGCTCCACGTATGTCATCTCCTCGTTGTTTTTCTTGCTAGGGCACTATTAGCAGCCTTGGGGTCTTATGTCAGACTGATTCGTATAGGCCAAGAAGACTGAACGGTGGATAAGCGGAGCAGTGTACAGCATCGGAATAATTACGAGTCAGCAGTCGTAAGCGTTCTTGGACTGGGACAGTGGGAAGGCGGATGGGATGTAGGACCCGCTTCAGTCCTCTGTTCTGTATGTAGCAGCAGCAGCCATTTCAGGTAGCAACGGGCTGTGTATCCCCACTGTGGCCTGTGTACTCAGACTGGAATAGATACCAACTTCTTGCTATGGCCCCAGTAAACTTAAGCATCGGGCAGAGTGCATGTAGTCGTGTACCGACTCGTTGCCTGATGTCATCCATGTGCGCTCGCCAAGTGAATTTGCTGTCAAGATTAAAACTGAGACGAAGAGCTGCTGAAGCCCAGGGAATTATATTACCTCCCAGCTTCAGTTGCGGATCAAGTAGTTGCTGTCGATGACACTCCTCGGCGTAGCGTCAATATGAGCGCCAGTGTTTTGGCGGAGTTGATGGATGTTCGCCACCTCCTGGACAAGGCTTTGGTCTGTTGCAAGCCATCCTGCAGTCATCGCACTACGATGACTCTGCTGCGACTTGATGTAAAGAAGGCCGTGATTTCTGCGTTCTATAGCTGTGGCCAGGGAAATTGGCAGGTGAGTGCGAGCGCGCTGTTGCCGTACTTCGGAACACTCTCGCGTAGCGTTCTCTCTCTGATACTATTTTTTTTTTTTTAATGGCTTTCGACTACTGAAGCCATACAGCCAGCTCTATGTGATTTGTTGATATCAAGTATTGACACTACATGACGGACATGACATTTACACACACAACACTTAAACACCCATGCCCTCGGCCGGACTCTCTGATACTAGAAGATGGAAACAGTGATCGTTCTGTGTTGCCTAGTACGAACGTCAACGCTCAAATTGCTACTGCAAACTAACAAGTGAATTTAACTGTTAAGTGCACGGTTTGGTAAAGGCGCATTCGAAGCAACCTGACAGTACGTCAGGGCACAGCTATAGTCCACTGTCATACTAAATGGTACTGGAAAGTCAGCTGATCATAATACAACTAGACTCACAGCACCGAACCCTGTGGAATGCCTACAAATCGTTTTAGATTTATTTTGAAATTCTTGTTTTGCGCCTCGGATCTGCATTTATGCGCCGTGGAACTTTCTTCCTACTTGCTAAACTAGCACTTCCTCGGTTCTGGAATTCTGGAGAACATCATTTAAATCTCCATTCCAGCCATCAACATTTCAGTATTCAATGGTTTTTCCGAAAAAATTCCAGGTGAATGTTTCGAAGATTCCTTCAAACACCCATAGCCCAATTCCTTTCGGTTCCTGGCATCCAATCTTTTACTAGCTCTAATGACCTCGATGAAGGAAAATTCTAATTAAAAAAAATATCCTCAATTCCACAACGACATTGTGCTAAGGAAGGAACTACCAACAACGTTGAATTGAAATGTATTATATACCTATTGACAGACCACAAAAAAAGTTTGTGTTAAACGTGGTGTCGCTGAAAAGAATATTTATTTTGCAATTCACTTTCAGATTTCTCGAATGCGGTAGACCGAATGTTGCAACTCGTCTCTTCAGTAATAACTATGTACCTTTCAGCACATACTTTTTTATGGCTCTTCATTTGAGGCGGTTGAGAGTTGGAGGCGTCCGAATTATTTGAAAATTTGCACACATGTTTGGAACCGATGACAATACAATTATTTCGTAGCTATGTCCAGGTATTCTCATTACTTTTACACTAAAACAAGAAACCCTAATGCAACAAGTACTCACTGGCGTGCTATGCAATAAAGCGCACACCACTGTTGAGCTGGTTGCGAAAATACAGAGGTCTGTCTCTGCACATTTTTCGGAAGCATTTCTCTAGTCATTTGAAACATGAAATTCGAAATAGCTTCCTACTTTAAACAAAGTCTGCTTAGTTTTCAATCAATCGGTCTCTTTGCTACCGGATAGTCTTATGTAGCTATCAGTTGTGTAAAATAACAGAATAGTCTCCAAATAGAAGAACTTGATTGCTCCAAACTAACAGAGAGACTTCCATGTAATGTTGACGTATTAGATGAAATGCCAAGGTTACACAAACATGAATCAAGTAGTTTTAAGTTCATTACCACACATGAAATATTAAAATTCGAGTGTCCACATTACTTATATCCTAAATTTTGTTTTAAGACTACCAAAAAAATAGTTTTAAAAACATTCTTTTGTAGCAATGGAAACTGAAAAGTTAAAAACAAAATTATAGCTTCAAAAATTAAATAAAGCACTTGTGTAGCAGTGAGAACTAAAAAGTTAAAAATAATCTTTAAATATAAAGATTTTGTTCAAGAGCGATAGGTGCCTACTTAATTTTCATGATCTTTACGAATAGCAGATATTTGATATCTAGCATCCCACGCTTTTTTTCATCGAAGTTAAGTTTTTTGGTCAGTGAGTTTCTTCTTATTTTAAGCTTATTCAAAAAAATTAAGTTCTCTTGGATTATGGGGTATCCTATATCTGTTGAACAAAATGATTGTACTTAAATATTATTTTTAACTATTTAGTTCACATTTCTACAAATTGTTTAGCTATTACTTTGCTATGTTTTGAATCAATAAATTACCGTATTAATCAATATTATTAAAATTTGCGTTGTAGTGATATAAATTAATAATAGCGAACTGCTTAGCATGATTTTGAGTTATTGCCAACGTTCAAGAGTTTTCATTGAAAGACTCGGTTTTTATTGGTTGTCCTTGGCCACTCGTTTCAGAAAGTTCGGTCCTGAACATCCTCCACGTCTAGGACCTAAACTACACAGAATTCACTTCGCATTAGTATAATATAACTGGAATAAAATCTTGTGACAGTTCGTTAGCTGTGTCTCAAAACATCTTCGGCAAGAGGTCTGACATGTAGAACCAGTCATCGAATTCACATTAGCCAATAGCCTGTCATTGAAATAGTTAAGAATCTGAGCGGATTGCTGCGATGACTGAATTATTATCCTGGTAACAATTTATAATCCACAATCTTCGACGACTAGCGTTCAAATTCATTAGAAACGCAAAATGTTTTGAAGTAAACATACGGATGAAAAAATATTTATGTCTCTTGTAATGGGGATCTAAACACACTTTTGATGGCCTGGGATTTCTGATATATTTTGAACAACAAAAAATGGAGTATTGTTTCCTTTGTTCAAGAACGGAGATTGAGGTTACCTTCTACAAAAACTCCTTATTCAAAATAGATATGATTTGAATATATTTTTTAAAAAAACTAGTTTATTCGGTAAGCTTCCTTCAAAGCAGCAATGTTTGGAGTGTTTGTTGACGGTAAAGATGATGTGAGGACAGAGGCGACGGAGTAAAAGTATTATAGGGAACCAATCGTGGTCAATGTTATACCAGATAAATTGATGCTTATTTTGATGAACAGAACTCATCACATGTTAAATATAACGATATAGATAGTTATGAAGCAAGTGTAAACACATGGACGTATGAAATGAAAGGCGGGCGCTATATCAACGGTAGGCATTTATTCGCGAAAAGGAAAATTCAGGTTCGCTGGACAATAGCTCACAAACAATGCAAAGCCCGAGAGTTGTGTAGAGTTTAGTGCCCAGAAACAGGTATTTATGCGATAGGTAATCTCCCGTCTCTAATTACCTCGACGTCGTTGAGGCATAAAGGCATAAGTAAAAAAAAAAAAAAAAAAAAGAACCAATAGGTAATCCGTTAAGCACCCGGTGAAAGCCGTGGGCAGTGGCTTTTAACCGGCAGTCGGGACTACCAAGGAAGCTTAATATGAACAAAGGCTAGTAAATGGCCAGCCCCAGAGTTTCTAAAAAAACTGGCGATCACAGTATGAAACTACACAGTACTTAGTGTTTTTTTACTGATTTAGGAAGATTTGCGGAATTGCACCGTCATTAAGAGGTTTACACCTCCCCTAAAGTGTGTTACATGGTCTAGCGATACTTTCAAAACGGTAAGTAGGTTTTTGAATAACAACACCATCTATAAAATAAACACTTCAACAATACATACTCATACTAGACATCAGTCTTCTTTGTAAAGATTTAAAGAACATTCGTCGTCGTCGGCCAATACTCGTTTCCGAGGTCATGTTTCTCTATTGCATACAGTTATTTATGTGTACGTTCGTTGCTGATCAGGCCGATTATGGCATAAAATAATCGTCAGCACACGTTTCACCTAATTGTGGGTTTGTCACATTTTCTGTCTATTTAGATCTTCTAGAACATTACAATAACAACTAAAGTAGCATTCCTCTTATCACTGTTCCAAGTGAGCTTGCCCAGTTGAAATAATAGGGAGCTTAATTATACATCATAGAACGTTCGAGAGAACATTAATTAAGTCGACTGACGCATCTGGAGCGTTGGCAATTGGTCGAGCAATAAAAATCGTACAATAACAATTAAAATTTACACAAAATTACTTGAAATCAAAAGAAAACATTATTGGTAAAAGATATTTACAAGCATCTAACTATGTATTTACACATTAAACATTTTCAAACCTTCAGAATCTCATTCAACATATGCCTTACTGGCACTCTGTTGATTTCAGAATAATTACAGCTATCATTTAGCCCATTTACAACACTTTCATCTAAACAAAAACACTACACATTTATGGAAAAATATACAAATTTATAATTAATTAATGCATATCTCTGTCCGACACAAATATAATTCATTTATAGCTTTCCAGTTAGTGGAGAGTTGGGTCTTAAAGCTGCAACAACAAGTTACATATAAATCAATATTTCGGCAATATGAGAGACTGTAAACTGGTGTTCACAACGTGATCAGTTGTTATAAATCGACGCGCAAGGTAAAAACATAAAGTTTAAATGATGGGCTGAAAATTTTGTAATGTGTAAACAGGTTTCTTCGAAAAGTGTGGTTGGCCAATAGAACCATGAATTTCGGATGTGAGAAGCAGAGTTACTGAAATAGCCAACTGTACGATAAGGAGTTTGTTTAGCAATCTTAATTGTTATATTTGTTTCTTCAACATAGCCAATGGCACGGACACAATCACTCTACGGTGATACGATTGGACGCTATCTTTCCCCTTTTGGAAGACGACATGCGAGTGAGGGAACTAGCACACGACCTGGAGTGCGGGAGGTGGTTAGGACGGCATGGTCGGCTCTCAAGATGTCTGTTTAAAGGTACTTTTTGTTACTTTACGCCTCGCCAATTTCAAGGTCATTAGAGGCGGAAAAGGACTCGGTGCAAAGTACGGGAAGGAATTTGGCAATGGCATTTTGAAGGAACCATTCAGGCAACGCCTGAAGTGATTTAGGAAAACCATAAAAACAGAATTCTGAATGACCAGACGGGGATTCGAACCCACGTCCTCCCAAACACGAGGGCAGAACATAAGTGCTCACCCACCACGCATGGTTCTGTTTAAGATTCTGTCCGAACTCACACCTAGGATCTATTTGTTTTGGAGGTCATAAGTGAAGTCAGTGGTCAATTTGGCCATTTAGAGACAGTCAATGCTGCTGGTTCTGTCAAGTAAAAATCAATGTCACCACAAACTTTTGCCTTCTTGGCAGCAATAACTCATCGCAGTTCTATGAATTCTGTAGATGTTAATAAAGCAATAACAATCTGATTAATAAACTATTTTGTAACTATAAAAACAATTTGCATCAATGTCAACGTGAAGTAATTATCGCAGCGATTAAACAATAAATTTCATATTTTTGCAGCATATGCGAAGTAAGTAGATGGTCATACGTTTTTATGAAATGTTCCTTAAGTCCCGCAAAAATCCTTGAAGTCGTCGCTCCATCATTAATCTTGAGTTGCCGTATCGATTAGTTATCTCTACAAGCAAACAGCTAAGAAGAATGTTTAAAAATGCATCGTCATACGTAGAACTATTTTTCACTGTCGTTTGAGCTGCTTTTATCAATAAGCGTAATGTTTGGAATAATAACAAACGTGAAGAGGATTAAACTTCATTGAATCAGCAGATTTATCCTTGTTTTGGAGTCGTCTTTGTTAATAAACAGGTGATTTAGTGCTGAAAGTGCTACCAAATAATTGTTTTTCAGTGAAGGAAAATAAGCACTTTGTGTTGGAACCCGATCGGCATACTGCATTGTGACTAGGAGCTGCAGCAAATTGTGTGGTTGGGAAAAACTTTTTTTAAGTGAAACAGATAATGGCGAAATGAATTAGAACCTCAAATAACTTGAAAAGTAGGATTGTTTCATTCAGGATTTCTGTTTCAAAAAATCCTTTAATGACGGACTGGCCTCCCCCTTCACTTTTACCAAATACAAAATATCAAATTTTTAGCCGATACGGGAACATTAAATACGAAAAGGCTGCTAACAGTTATAAAAATAACAATAAACTGCTAACCACTTGAAAGATCGTAGTTTTCACGGGTTTGCAGCCGGATATTTTCTTGAACGTTTCTACGACCTACTCCCTTGTCTTCATCAGGTCTCTTGCTAACGAGAATCTGCAAGATTACTAATGAAGACAGCAGAGAACGTTGTCAAAACGTTGTCATCGTTTGAAGAAAATAACAGGCTTCAAATCCGTGAAAACTATGTTGAATGTATACGCCGGGAAAATCTTCATTCACACTTTAAAGATGCGTTCAGAATTGTAATATCAGCGAAATCGTAAAGGAATTGTAGATATCCTCAACTCTGACATACAATGATGGAGTTTCAAAATCAAGGCTGACAACTAGACAGCTGATACAGATCCGTTAGATCACAAATTGCGTATGACTGTAATAATTAGTAGTCTTGTCAGTAATTTCACACCTTTGACTTCAGTCTCCATCGGGTTAAATAACAACAAAATTACAATTAAATTAATGACATTATCAATGCATCGTGTCTGAAACTCACATTTTAAACGTAATTAGTATTTGAAACTCATTTTGAACTATTCTCATTACTCTTATCCTGTAGAAGCTTAGTTTTAAAATTGTCATATCATTAAAGAAGCCTGTAAAATAACACAAAAGGTCAAAACTTCATTCTGTAATAGGTCAGTAACTACAGAGCATTCGCAAGAAATGAAATATGAAAAATCTTTCACTTTCTCTATTGCGAAATACAGTAATATGAAGAATATTACTGCTTATTTTAAAACCTGAAATATTTTAAAATAATAAATAAAAACACAATGAAGTCAAGAAAATGTTAATTTCATTCTTTTGGGTCAATTAAGTTAAAGATATTTAATTACTTTAAATTAATATATAAAAATAGTTTCATGCATCAAAACTGAAATTAACACCTCATTCGGTGTATTATGTTCCGAAAACACTAAACAATTAAAAACTATTCGTGATTTAAAGTAATTGTATATGAGAAAGACAATATTTCTTTATAAGAGGTAGATAACTATGAAGTTCACATTGGTAGATCTGCTGATTTAAGCTGAGTGCTTGTGAATGAAATAATCTTATCACATTAACAAAATTAGTCTGAAAAATACTCAATCACAGACAATTTTTTACGTTATTCCATGTCTTAATGGATAAGAAATTTACAGAATGACTTCAGAAATTTCAATTTTATATAAGGAGTAGAAGGTTACTTAGGAAGTCCTGCATCGTCAGTTATTCCAAAGCCGATAATTTTCCAGAGGATCGACTTGTATTCAAGATTTAATTCGTTTTTAAATTGTTTCAACCAGACACGAACTAACGATCTACCAGCCTGGCACACACACACACACACACACACAAAATGTTCTTGCGTCAATTGTACTTTCGTTAGCTAAACCAAAATTTATGCCTTTCTTTCTCACTTATTGAAATTGATGTGATAACCTACTCGTGATTTAACAAACAAAAAAAAAAAATGAAGTGCAATTATTTATGTATAGCAAACTTGATTGTACGTTTCTCAAAAAACGGTGATGATGATTTAGAACTCGGCAGTTTGTTCCATCCCAGTAAATGGTCATCTTAACGGACTCACTGAATCAAGTTGTTCGTCAGATTTTTTATAACGAGATAAATTGAACTAAAATATGCGTACTTATGCTAAACCATTTACCCTTAATTTAAAATAACAAATTACTATTTAAATAATGCCATCACATTTGTTATTGAAAGTATATTTATTTTATTTTTTTGTCTCTTGTTGAGATATCATCAACGACCTAACTTTTTATTTGGAATGAACGATGCGAATTGTGGTAGCCGATGCCCTTTGCTTCCAGCAAGTATGTTCTTTTCTTACTTCGCATATAAGCTTTTTTAAGACTTACTGTCAAACACAAAGCAGAAAAATTATGTTTAGGCAAGGAGGAAGGATCACTTAAACATACTATATTACTTCTGACTGTTTTTGATAAATGAATTCAAATGACTGTTATGAGCAACATTGAAAAACATACTTGGAGGAAACAATACCGTTTAACTACCTCATCTAACAACATTAAAATAAAGTATAAATTTCTATCACTGTTGATACTCCGACAATATCCAAAACAAATTCGGAAACAACACACATTCTGTAAAAGATCAAACGTATTATTTAAGGAAGTCGTTATTTATAAATAAACTGAACAATTCTTACTTTAATGTAGTCTTTAATTTGAAGTAAGAAATAACTGACTTTTCTCTGAATTCTGATTTTTCGTTCTACTCCAGACTAAGTTACAGCAGCAAAAAATATTAGCGGAACTGTAATTCGAGTACAACGCACGAACCATCTATGCAATGTTTTCAAAGACGGAATTGCTAAACCCTATCTTTGTGAGTAACTACTCAACGGAACTCGAACTCTCACCGAATGTGGAGGAATATAGTATCTGTTTACGGTACGAGATTAGCAGAACATGTTAATCTGGATGTGTATAACGTGCATACTTTGTGTGCGTGGGGGTAGGAGTGGAGGCAGGGGTTAATTCCCTCTCCGACCGTGACTACAACTTTGGGTAAGCACATCGGCTAAAAGCTCTGGCAACAGGAGAGTAGGGCCTGTTACATTATCTGTAAACTAATACCTGCTGAGGACACCCACTCACTGCTTAGTTTACCAAATACATATAAACCATAATAAATTCAAACGAATAAGTTCATAATTTTAAATCTCATTATTTTAATTGGCACCGTCATCTCCTTGATTGTCCTCAAAACTTTTAACTGTTTCATATTTTCTTTGTTTATGCTTCTTCCATTTTTTCTGCTGTTATTGAGTCAAAGGTATAGCAATAGGTAAAGTCAAATATTTTTCTGAAGAAGTTGAACTCATTATCAAATTTATGCTGTCTTGTGCACCCCTCGTCTTTTTTCTATATTTGGAGGATATTCTTCAGGTTAAAATAAAGTTTGAAAAAAAGCTATTGAAAACTGGTATAAATAAAACTCCACTATAATATTTACAAATGAACCAATTCTAAAATCTTTCACTTTTGTAGATTTTAGTTGTTCTTTACAAATTAAAAAAAAAAATTAGTAAATCCAAACAAGTTGTTAGGGTTCTTATGGTGGTTTAATTACTGATTAATTAATTAAAAAATCCACCAAACAGGTTATGTTTGAAGATGTCTGTTTTATTGTGATCCAAACAACAAGTCAGCGATATTCACTAGTATAGGTACAATACAGAGATGCACAGTCGCAAACTCAACTGAATGATTGAAACTCTCTGTAACACTGAATACTGTCAACTAAACTGACTTACTAACTGAATGCATGAATGAATTTCTCTGTCCAGGCGATCTGTTTATATAGTCTTTATCGAAATTACGAGAATTCTTCAAAGGCATCCGCCCGATATTTCTCGATCATTAACAATCACTCAAACAATCTAACATATTAAAAACAATCGGAATTAATACAAAATTAATTAACAACATTACAAAATGATCAGAAATGGTAATTATAGATACTTAAATACAAAATTATTTACAGAAATCCTTTCAAACGGTAGAAAATTGTCCTGTAGACATCGTAACTTACATTAATACATGGAATTACAAACATTTAAGAAATTCTCTTGCATCATTCGGTTCTTAAACATATTAAATGGCCTTTGAATAATTTTCTTACCTAAAACAAAGTCTATATACACTGATTTACAAGAAATTACAAAACAAACATATCAAATCACTTTCAACCAAACATTAGCTCACTACAAATACTTCATACAGTACAATGCTATTCAAAATTCAGGTATTAGGGCTGTTACAACCCCTCCCCAGGATTCACTTAATTTTACACAGTTAAAATTGATTGAATCCGTCACGAATCTAAGCAGGTTGAATGTACACATAATGCCAACACAAACAGGTTAGAATCAATCAACCATAATGACTTTACAATGAACAAATACAATTCTTCATACAACATCTGCACATAGTCCATGACACTGATTTTGTTTACAATAATTGTCTTTTCTCAGATCCAATCATTTTTTCAGTTACTGTTTTTACACAACAAACGTTCAATGTCATCACCTTAAGTCACAATTATTTTCACACCAAATTACACACTTGATATCTGCTTGTTAATGACAACAGTCTGTTTACATTTTACAGCTGATAATTTGTCAACACAATGTAGAAAGTCACAACATCATGAAAACCCCCAAAAGTTTCTACACAAAACTGTCACAAATTGCTTTATACAGTGAAATGTTTACATCTTAAACATTCAGTATTATTACATCTGCATCTGAACTTAAGTACTCACACAAACTATTTACATGCATCAATTGACAAACTTATTTACAAAATTAGATATTTACACATATAGTGGCACACTTCATAAGTGACCACTTATTCATAAAAGGGTTTTAGGGCTTCAACATTATACACACCCTTACATTTACCACTCTCAGGGTCTATTAGCTCATAAGAGTTTTTCCTTGGTATAGACTCTATCCTGAAAGGGCCTTCAAACAAACGGTTAAACTTACGAGTTTCTTGTCGCAAAGCTGATGACTTACTATGAACTTCAACTAACACCAAATCACCCACTTTATATTCTATACACTTCTGACCTTCATCATGCTTTTTCTTTCTCCTTGTTGCCTTCTCCTTTAAATTTTTAAGAGCTAAAGCCACCTTTTCCTCATAGTTGAAACTCTTTCTATTTGGAAAACTAACACATTCTCGAATTAATCTGTTAGCCGGTTTCTTAAACATCAGCTCAATGGGTGGTATTTCAGTTGTATCACTAGGTATAGAGTTAATTACATTTTCAAAATTTTCTACTTCACATGCCCACTTACTGTGTTGGTCTGTACAATATGTCCTAAACCAACGTCCTATTTCCCTCATTAGGCGTTCTACGGGATTTCCTGCTGGATGATAAGCAGAAGTATGTATAACCTCTATCCCTTCTTGTTCAAGTTTTTCTGTCCACACTTTACTAGTGAATTGCGGGGCATTGTCCGAAAGCACCCTCTTAGGTTTACCTACCTTTTGACAATATTCATCAATCACTTTTCTAACCAAAATTTTAGCCGTAGACTTCTTTACAGGGTAAAGTTTAACGAATTTGGAAAAAACATCAAATAAAACTAAAACCTGGGTCACCCCTCCCCGAGACATGGGTAGGGGGCCAAGAACATCAGCAGAAACTAATTCCAATACACTACTTGGGATGATATTTTGCATTTTCCCCACTCGTTTAACACTATCTACTTTAGATCTTTGGCACACTTGACAAGATTTTAATAGCTTGGAAATCTTCCTTCTCATATTATAGAAATATGTATCTTCCCTTAACACTCGGTAACACTTGGATGGCCCATAATGCCCATAACTATAGTGGTGATGCCAAACAATTTTTTCAACCAAACTTTCTGGAAGCCATAACTTCCAACCATCTTCATCTTCACTAGTCCTTCTAAACAATACTCCCCCATGCAAAGTATAATATTTCTGAAGCTTATCTCTGTGTTCTGGGCTATCAAGATTAGTTTTTACTTCTGCTATAGCTACATCTTTGTCCTGTTCCTCTTTGATTTGTCTCAAGGAATACTTAACCTCAGTTTCATACGGTACTCCTTTTAGATAAGCAATTCTAACCTCAGTCTGTGGTCCTAGACATCGCTTTTCGGAATCTAGACCTAACGGTAGACGTGACAAAGCATCTGCAACTTGATTTTTACTAGCAGGTCTATACCGAATCTCTAAATTATATTCCTGCAGAACCAATGCCCAACGGGTTAACCGACTGTGGACTAACTTACATTCTAATAAAAATGAAAGAGCCTTATGGTCTGTATATACAATAATTTTTCTACCTAACAGTAGGTACCTAAACTTAGTCAAACCCCACAAAATAGATAAGGCCTCCCTTTCCGTAATTGTGTATCTAGTTTCAGCTGGTTGTAGTTTTCTACTGGCAAAGGCAATAGTCCTAAAATCTGGTTCTCCATTGATTTCCACTTCCTGGAAGACATGTACTCCTAAACCGTAGTCAGAACTATCTGCGGCAAGGCAAAAATCTAGATCCCAATCTGGATAATAGAGGATATTGGAATTACATAAGTCATCTTTGATTTTTTGAAAATCTCTTTCACATTCTGAGGACCACACCCACCTGACACTTGTTTTAACCAAATCTCTTAAGGCTGGACTATTTAAGGCTTGTCCCTGAAGAAATCTCCTATAGTATTCACACAATCCAAAGAAACTCTGTAGTTGTTTCTTATCTCTAGGTCGGGGAAAATTCTTAATGGCATTTATTTTATCATTACTAGGCAAGATCCCCTGTGGTGTAATACGATGGCCCAAAAATTCAACCTCTTTTTGCAAAAATGTACATTTCTTTAACTTAATAGTCATACCCCCCTTTCTCAATGCTTCTAAAACTTTTCTAAGTAGCACCCAATGTTCCTCAAGTGTTTCTGACATTATAAGAATATCGTCTACGTATATCTCTACTTGTTCAAGCAATTCCTTTCCTAACACACTATCCAAAGCACGAATAAAGGTGGCCACTGAAATATTTAACCCAAATGGTAACACTCGAAAATTATAACAACGGCCATCAAATAGAAAGGCAGTGTATTTCCGGGACTCTTCCGAAAGCGGGACTTGCCAATAGGACGCAGTCAGATCGATAGACGAAATATATCTTTTACCTTTAAACCTGTGCAACAACTCACTGATAGGTGGAGGATGATCCCGTTCTGTTACTAAATGCTTGTTTAATGTGCGAGCATCAAGAACTAGTCGCACAGAATTGTCCGGTTTTATTACCACAACCAAGGGATTATTGTAAGGACTCCTTGACCTCTCTATTACCCCCCACTCTAACATTCGATTTATCTCCTTATTCACTTCATCTCTTTTGGTCAAAGGGATTGGATATGGCTTAATAAAGAAAGGCTCTTCAGACTTTACAGTAAGCTTGCACTCATAATTTTTGATCAGACCTGGTTTGTCAGAAAATACGTCCCTATATTCTTCAATTAGACATTTCAGCGTTTCTTGTTGGTCTGACGGTAATAGTTTCATACTGTTTGGGTAATTAATAACGTTTCCTTCGCTTATCTCCTGACCTTCAATCAGACTATTAATCTCACTACTCTGCCTTAACACATTTACACAAATCTGTTGTAATAGTTCGTCACAAACTCTAGCTACACCAGCATCCTTATATTTAACTCTCACATGATCTACTTCTTGTATGCCTTTCCAACCAGTCTTCTCAAAATCAACCCAGTATTCCCCACTGTCTAATTTAATCCGTAAGTTACCTTCTCCACAGTCTACCAAAGCCTTTACTTTTGTAAGCCAATCCATGCCTAAAATGCAATTAACATTCAACTTAGGGACTACATACATGGGTATTTCTACATTTACAGTCCCCATACACCCTTCCATCAACATTTCCTGCCTAATTCTCTTACTTCGAGAACCAGTAGCAGTAATAACAGTCATACTACTAACGGGTAACACTTCAATTTGATGGGTGCTTTCAATTTCATTAAATAATCCCTCAGCAAGGCAAGAAACCTGTGACCCGGTATCAATGAGAGCATCTATTTGTTTATTAAAAGCATTAATTTGCACTATGGGAACTTTATCTAAAACTTCATCCTTATCCTCCACCTCTTCCAATAAATCTTCTCTGGGATTATTCATAAAAATGGTATTAACTCTATAGCAGTTGGTACCTGGACCCACCTTCTTGTCCACCACTGCGGGGCCCATCACAGGGGTGGTCTTTAGTTTGCCTGCCCCCCATGCTGCCTTTCCCTTTCAGATTGAGGGTTCTGTTCTCTCACTTCCCCATTATCATTCCTCCTTGTGTAATTATCACGAACCCATCCCCTAGATCTACCATCCCTTGACCCATTACCCCTTCTAGGGGGACTCCTGCTGCCCCTCCTATGGTGTTGATGGTGGTAATGTTGTTCATTGAATGACTCCTGGGCATCCAAGCGTCTCAACAATTCAGAAACTCTATCCACATTTACTACATCCAAAGTGGCAATTAAATTTCTTGTTTGCTGAGGTAGCCTAGCTCCTATCAAATCAATGAATTCCTCCTCTCCATAAGGATGGTCTAAATACTTACAACGGATCCAACATTTATGAAAAAAGTCATGTTGAGTTTCCCTACCAGGTTTATAGGGCCTACCAGTCATTAACTCCCTCTTTTCCTGAATCTGCCTGCTTGTCGACCAAAAATGTTTCAAAAAGTTTTCTTTAAACAGCTTGTAGTCAGTCACTTCCCTAGCTTGTCTATCACCCCATGTCCTAGCATAAGACTTTAGATGTTTACCCACAAGTGCAATTTTCTTATTGTCGGGTAACAAATTAAAATAGTCTGATCTTTCAAAATTATCTATAAATTCAATAGGGTGAAGCCTCCCACTATCATCATAGAATTCAAATTCTTCCTTAATGTCAGCACTAACAATTGTGTTACCTAGTGTGGGAGCTTGACTTAACTGTATCTGCAACCCAGTAACCCTTTTCTCTAACTGATTTACATTGCTTTCTAATCCCTGCTCCAACTGTTTCTGCTGCTGCACCAATGTATTAATATTTAATCCCACCTCTTGTCTCAACTCGTTGACCCTTTGAGCAGATTTACTGTCACTGGTTTCGAACAAACTCACATATTCCTCCTTCATCATATTACATTCTTCTCTGACTCCCTTCATCTCCTTGCTATATTTGCAGTCTACTTCATTAATTAAATCAACACATGCATCTTTAGTGTCTCTACAAATTTGGTTAACCTTTACAAAATTCTCCTGACACTCTACAACAGCTTGTTCCAGTTTCGAATTTAAATTATTGACATCCTCCTTAAATTTAGAACTAAAACCTTGAAATTGCATACAGATTTTCTTATCAAAACAATCAGCCAACTCAGAGAATTTGTTCTCAAAATCCAATTCCTTTTTGAACTCAGAAAACTTACTGTCAAATTTATTATCAATTTCAGAAAACTTACTATCAAACTTACTATTGATTTCAGAGAATTTCCTATCGAGATTTAACTCATTTTTAAATTCAGAAAATTTGCTATCGAATTCAGAAAATTTGCTATCGAATTCAGAAAATTTTGCATCAAATTTGGCTACAAAAGACTCTAGAAAAGCTTGCAGGTTCTGACTATCAGCCATTTTTAGTAATCAGCAAAATCAACATAAAAAACAAAATTAAGAAAAATTAAAATCTTTCCAACCTACCACACAATAACATGCAAAAGAAATCACTTGAATATTCAATGCAGTACTTACAGTTCTTACTCAATTTTGTATCACATTAAATTTCACTTAGAAGCACTTATTTAACCATTAAACACCACACTGACTTCAAACACTTAACCACACTTTTCACAATTCACTGTAGGAAGACGATTTTGAGGCCGAAGAAAATCCACTCGTCGTCGGAAGATTACAGCCGATTCCCGATGGAAAATCTCCGCCTTAGGCCGAAGAAGATCCGCTTGCCGTCAAATCCGTGTCGCCTGTATAACCTCTACGTGTCGTAGCCGGTCGAAAATTTTCTCGCAGGTTATGTTCGCTTATCGCCGATAATTCGTCGCAATTTTCTGCAGATTCTTTTTAGAAGATAAACATCCCACAGATGTTTAAGAACTTCTCGTCCTGTCAACAGTCGCCATGTTAGGGTTCTTATGGTGGTTTAATTACTGATTAATTAATTAAAAAATCCACCAAACAGGTTATGTTTGAAGATGTCTGTTTTATTGTGATCCAAACAACAAGTCAGCGATATTCACTAGTATAGGTACAATACAGAGATGCACAGTCGCAAACTCAACTGAATGATTGAAACTCTCTGTAACACTGAATACTGTCAACTAAACTGACTTACTAACTGAATGCATAATGAATTTCTCTGTCCAGGCGATCTGTTTATATAGTCTTTATCGAAATTACGAGAATTCTTCAAAGGCATCCGCCAGATATTTCTCGATCATTAACAATCACTCAAACAATCTAACATATTCAAAAACAATCGGAATTAATACAAAATTAATTAACAACATTACAAAATGATCAGAAATGGTAATTATAGATACTTAAATACAAAATTATTTACAGAAATCCTTTCAAACGGTATAAAATTGTCCTGTAGACATCGTAACTTATATTAATACATGGAATTACAAACATTTAAGAATTTCTCTTGCATCATTCGGTTCTTAAACATATTAAATGGCCTTTGAATAATTTTCTTACCTAAAACAAAGTCTATATACACTGATTTACAAGAAATTACAAAACAAACATATCAAATCACTTTCAACCAAACATTAGCTCACTACAAATACTTCATACAGTACAATGCTATTCAAAATTCAGGTATTATGGCTGTTACAAAGTCCTTAATAAATAATATTTTAATTAGTTATAAATTCATGGTACATTTTCAGTTTTCAGCTGAATGAGAATTACTTTTTGACAGAATGAAAAATTTGTGTTGATATGCAAATATGCCGAAAGCAATTAATGGCGTCGCATTAGGTTCATCGATGAATCGCGGTTCTGCACTGCCTCGGATGACCATCGTCGGCTAGCATGGCTGTGACCTGAGATATTCTTCCATGTTTTGAAGTGGCACAGCGGTGTTACTCCTGGCGTCATGGTTTGGGGAGCCAACAGGTATGAGTGGCCAATGCTGGAAGTGATTGAGGGAATTCCAATGGCGCAACTGTACCTTTTTCTTATTTTGCTTATTGCTTTACGCCTCCTCGCCGTAAAGGTCATTAGGGGCGGAAAAAGACGGGGGACAAGGAACGGGAAGCAATTCGAATATGGCCTTTTGGTGACGGCTGGCCGGACGCCCCCCTCTCCCTTCCCTACGATGACATGTGATCTTGAGAGGAACCCCCCCCTTTTTTTAGCTCTCCTGCTTCCTGGGCAGTTATACCCACCCACTCCTCCTCCCCTCCCAATCTCATCTAACGTAATTAATGGGCGCCCCCTAATAGAACGAAGACTAAGAAACGCTAATTATATTACAAAAGTAGGAAAGACCATCCAAGTCCTTGAACAAAACAAAATTTAAATGTAAAGCGTTTTTGGATTCTTGGTAATTCTTATCTGTTTTGGAACTTGTGTCATCTGTGTGCACATAACATCCTACTTAAGCATCTAATGACACACTGTCAACGAAATGAAAAACGCTAAAGACAAGATAACTGTCGATAGCCCCGTATTCACCACTGATAATGTTTCTCCCTGTCTGCTCACATTATACGCATCAGACTCTTAAGAAAATGTGTCATGAAGACGGTTATATGTCTATGACTGAAACTGGAGCAGTAGAACGACAGAAGATAGACGCAAAGCAATATCACACGAGACCATTTGTAACGTTTATTTGACGGCTGTGAAATGCACGTCAGGTGCTACGACGTCCCAAGTGATTTAATACCACTGTGAAGAATGACACGATTTCACACGCCGCGGACAGCACCGCAACGTTTGGAATGTTTCCCTTCTATCAAACACCACAAAGAAAATCTGCCTAAATTTTTTGCTAAGAGTTAAATTCGCTACAACTTTGCAACCAAACCTATTCAGCGACGCAGAGAAATTTGTAAAGAAATATATTACATAGATACCTACATCCGCTATCTGCAGTTCACAATTGATAACCTGATTGATAGAGTCTATTCCCTTCTCTATTATGACCCAATCAGAAGATAAATATCAAAATGTAATTGCATGACAATGGTTTTCGACTATCTTATTTTACCTGTAATTGACTCCTACAGAAGCGGCTGGAACTAATGTCCCACTGTCGTGGCTATTGGTACATTGTGTACAAACTTAATAGATGGATATTAATACTGTTTCTCTTCTGGCTCGACGATTAGCAAATCTTGAACACTGCTGTTGGCTCCCAAATTTAATAAAAACTGTGCTCCATTTGTGACTTAAATTCCTTCATTCAAGGTATACCAGTTCCTTTCTCATTATCATGTATATTATTTGTAAAAAGTTTTTTGTTTTGTTACAAACTATTATCTCCCTTCATACTTAACTGAAATTGATAAATGAGGTATCATATTAAAAATAAAAGAATTCACTTTGGTCACATCATATTTTAAGAAATCAATTTCTCCAAATTCGACTCTTAAAGACAAATAATGTAAATGTTTTTAAAATTTGTTTTTTGTTGTGTAACGATCATTTATCTCCCTGGATTCCTAACCACAATTGATAAATCAAGTATCATTTTAAAGATTAAAATCTCCACTTTGGTGACAACATATATAAGGAAAGGAATTTTTCGGAATTCGGCCCTTAAAGGATAAAAGTATCACTATTTCCATAACGTAATTTTTTGTCGCTAGCCATTTATCTTCCTTGATAAGTAACCGAAATCGAGAAATCAGGTAATATTTTAGAGATTACGGTCTCTGCTATGCTTAAATCATATTTTAAGTAAGGAATCTTTCGGAATTCCACCCTTAAAGGCCAAAAGTATCATTATTTCCATAACGTAATTTTTATCACGAGCCATTTATCTTCCTTTATAACTAACCGAGATAGATCAATGAGGAATCATTTTAAAGATTAAGGTCTCTGCTTTGGTTACATCATATCTTAAGACAGGAATTTTTCAGAATTTCATCCTTAAAGGGCAAAAGTAATAACTGTGAAAGCCGCGCGTATGAGACAGTTCGGAGCCAAGCCTCAAGATAGCAGCAACACATATAAAAGAGATATTAATAAACTGTTCCACTGGCGTCGACTTTTGTTGCTAACCTATTATAGTAAACAAATAAATAATTGATTCAAATGAGACTGTTCTTCTTTCATCCTATTACAAACCATCAACCTTACTATTTATCATATTTGCGAAATTTTCGCATGGGTCATCTAGTTTTATTTTATTGGTTTATGGCTACACGCCTCTTCGATCTCGAGGGCATTAAAGGCAGGAAAGGAATTGGCGCAAGGAATGTGAAGGAATTCAGCCATGGCCTTTCTAAGGAACGGATTGGCCTGGATTGTTTTCGAGAAACCATGGAAAACCGAAATGGTTGGACGGGGATTTGAACCTGCGTCCTCCCGAATGAAAAACCAGCGCGTTACCGCTCACCCAACACGCTCGGTCTCTTACTGGTTAGAAAAATTGAACTGTTAGTTTGCTCTGATTCACTAGCTTGTTTAAAATATGAGAATATGGTTGCGTGCAGACTGATATTTAGAAATCTAGAAATATGTTGATAGATTTAAAACTTCATCTGTATTTCGAAATATCTTGTGAACAGACAGTAGATATTTTTTATTTGAGTAGGTTTTCCAAAAATCGTGATGATACTGAGACAGAAAGTTGTTTTATTGTAGGAATGGAATAGCATTGAAAGGTATAATATGCTACAAAATACGAAGCTACGTTATTTAGGAGCTAAGTGAACATAAGTTAATAAATATGCAAGTGCCCGAAACTAATTATGGAGGATGTTAGAATAGACGAAAGGAATAACGAAGAAATTACAGGTAGTATAATAGAAAGAACTATTTTCTTAACAAGTGTTTAGATAAGCTTATTTTTTTGGGGGTAAGATTATGTCAAATTGCAGTAATTACGAAGGAAATGGTTAGTGTATTTGAGTTCATGGGGACTCGTGTTCATATTGAAGAAGCTGATTTTGAGCTTGTTATTTAGCTTTCTATAATTTTCTCTACAACCTATACTATTTTTTGCTGTGTTTTTAATGGTATTCATTATTTTGCAGTTACCAGTAGTCAACGATATCACATCTGGTAACCTGCCCCATGCGGTAGTTTTGCTTGACGCTAATTTACGATTACTGAAGCTATAACAATAGCTTTAGCGCAAACGAAAAAATGACTCTAACAGACAGTGCAATAGATAGAGCAAGTTTCCGAATTTATTGAATTTCCTGTATAATTTCCACCCCGAGGCTCTGTTATCTTGAAGAGGATTTCCTGGCCAATCCACGGTGCGATAACAAATGATTTAGGCAGCGCCCGCCCCTGGGAGCGAGATATCTGGCGCCCACACCTGGCCATCCGGAGGTGGGCCCCTATTTGTCAGCGTTATGCAACACAAAACACCGCTATTAATACGCGTCGAGCGGACGTCGACCATTTGTCAAAGACCGCAGGCCCACGGGCTGGCGCCTTACAGCTTGCTCTGCCTAATTGCCTGCCGCTCGGCACATCCCACAACTGTTGATTAGACAGCGGAGCGGCGCGGCGTCACGGTACCGGAAACCAAACATGTCCATACTACACAACGCTGCATTCTGAAAGGGAGTATCGATTCATTATCATCACAGCTCCATGTTTAAAGATAGGACTCCTGAGAAACCCATTACATACTGCTTAAGGAGGACGGAATACTACGATATCCTCCAATCCATGGGACCTTCAGCTATTTTAATCATCTTCCTCATCCATCTCACAAATACCGGTAAACGAAAATAAACATTCAAAAAGATGTATAAAATTCAACGCTGTCACTTTTTCTCCTATATTCTACGTCATACTTTCTTTGTGAACATTTTATTTTCGTATCATTTTGGTTTTTCGGTCACGGAGGCACACACTTAATGTGGAAGTGTGTCTGTATAGTTTTTTTACGCTATAATAACGATAATGATCCCATTCACTAAAAACTCACGTAGGAAGAGTTTTTCTGATACGTTTGTAGGTTTCATAAGATTTAATTGTTTTATTTATTTTTAAGATTCTTTCAGTCATCAACAACAATTCCATAAGTGTAAGTATTGTAACAGAATGACCAAATATGGGTCATTCCGTACATTTTTATATATAATATTTTGTATATTTTTGTCTATAAAAAGAATAAGAAAGGAAGTTTAGGGAGAGGATTGTCAGTGTTTGTGGGACCTGAGCTAGACGCGCCAGATTGTCGCGACAGGCCGGCGGCTGCCAGGGACAATGGACACCAGCTACCCTTTCTCACGCATTTGGTCAAGCGTATAATCCCTTGCCTCCGGGGAAACTGTACACTGGGGTGAATGATCGTATCCAAGCCCCAGGTCTCCAAACGGACAGTTTGGAGGTCACAGGTGACGAATAAGTCCGAGGTTATCCCGAGTTCGCAAGAATCGAGAAAGACAATGTTCGCCTATCGTGACAGCCGGAAGGAGGAGCTTGAGAACGGTAGAACCAATCGAGAGAGACTTTCCTTTGCACGAGCGACGGGAGGCTTTTTCCGGTGGACGCTGGAGGGGACTTGACTCCGAGCCTTCAGACTGGAAGGAGTGGATCTTCCGAAGCTGGAGATCGCTCCGTCTTGGCATCGAACCTGAGGGTCAATAAGTATGTCTTGTACAGTGAGGTCGCTGTGCACGCATCCAGTACGCTTGCTGACGGACGTGGTGCATTGTCCGCTATAGCCAAGGGGCTATAGTAATTCCGCCGTCGCGGGAAATACATCGCCGTCACGGTAATAATTCTACAAGTGCAGTGTGGTACTTTTATTCAGTCATTGAGTACAGCCCTGTAAAGACCACTGAATGATTAGGAGTTCTCGCACCCCCAAATATTGAGCTAGCTGGGGCAGACTTTCTTAAAGCCACACTTGGTGGATAATTTAAATTATCCTGGCGCCCGGCATTTGAGATCGGATACAGTTAATGTCAATACTGTATTCGATTTATGGTTCCCGATCATTGTGAAGGGAACTTTCATTTAAAAAAATCAAGTGTGAAGCTTTCTTGCTTGCCAATTAACATTGGGAGTTTGTTTCAAGATTAATTTTAAAAGTGGTTGGGTTTTAATGCTTTGTTTATTTGTTAATATGTTGGCAATTGTAAGAAGAGGCTTTTCATAGTTCTTTCTTTCATATTTCAATGTGTCAATGTTAACGATAAATAAGCCTCGCATGTACGCCATTTGAGTACCAAATAAATTAGCAGCCTAGGGTTTCTTTGAATTATAAAAAGAAGTGAAAGTTTGTTTCAAGATTAATTTTAAAAGTGGTTGGGTTTTAATGCTTTGTTTATTTGTTAATATGTTGGCAATTGTAAGAAGAGGCTTTTCATAGTTCTTTCTTTCATATTTCAATGTGTCAATGTTAACGATAAATAAGCCTCGCCTGTACGCCAATACATTAGCAGCCTAGGGTTTCTTTGAATTATAAAAATAAGTGAAAGGTTTTCACCCTTACCTCCCCACCGGCACATACCGCTACAGTACAGAAGAATTAAATGATATGAAATTGAAGACACACACCTACGATTTTTAGGTATTAAGTAAAATACCTAATAGACATCAACTAATAGAAAAAAATACTAACTTAGCATCCATCTTCAGCCGAACCTTTTAGCTTCATGAAGTTATTGCAGATGTTTGTTCCCGGTTGCGATAAATTATCTAAATCATTGAATTAGCTTTCAAATCAGATTAAGTATAAAAACATATCTTTTGAACACTTACATGGACTATTCTTAAGTTAATGTGACCAGAACGATATTATCTGGAGACCCATCGTCAAAGATTCACTGAGCGTGGTGGGTGAACGATTAACGTTCTGGCCTCGCATTCGGGAGGACGCGGGTTGGAATCCCCGTCCGGGCATCCAGATTGGGTTTTCCATGGTTTCACTCCAGGCGAATGCCGGGATGCTTCCGTAAAAAAAAAAAGGCCATTTTCTAATTCCTTCCGGTTCCTTGTCCCCAGTCCCATCCCGCCTCTAATGACCTTAGCTATCAATGAGGCGTAACGCACTAAGTTAAAAAATTCAAAAATTCAGCGTTTAGATATGCGTTGTACAATGTATAAGTGTGATTTTGCACCACTGGCCTGATTAAATCTTTGTTTTCGACGCTTATGGAAATATAGTAATTTTACAACAAACATGCAAAAAGATTCTCCTAACACATTGCTTTGATTTTGATCAAATGGCCGTTTTGTGCCTCTTGAATGATTTAATCTTTATCCTCTGATATAGTAATAGCACAAAAACTTTTTTCTAATTTTTATACAATATATGCAAACAAATACCGGGAGGTATTGCGATCTGAATCAGAACACACATGCCAAAGTTTCCGAGCTGAAACGTTAACCGAGGTATCTTTTCGTGAAGACTTGACTCCTCAAAAAGTGAATTAACAATCTATAACAGCAATCCTATACTTTATTATGTATCATTACTGCCAATCACACTCTACTGGGTCGTTAATACATAGTACTGAATTTCTATCCTTTTATCCATATATTTCCTTCACCCAACCGATTAATTGAAACTTGAGGTCCATACTATATGTTGAGTATGTAGTTATTCTGAGAGAATATTACTATTGATATTAGCCATTACTATTTACAACATTTTCTTGTTCTTTTCAATAAAAACAATAAATATCCCAAATTTGGATGAGACTAACTAGTAATTTTCGCATTCCTGTAACTCTGCTGTTAATTATTCGCAAAGTTTTGCTACACACATGAGCTTTCTCTTTTAATAATTAAAAGACACTATTACTGTTGATTTAAACAGTGTTTGTCTGCGGTCGAAAAAGCGCTAACTCTGGCCCTTCTTCGCTAGTGATAATCAAGTAACAACCCTGCTGGACGGAAAGTGAAAGCAAAGTTTGGAGGTCTGTTTGCTGGTCAAGTCTCTGTAACTTCCATCAGCACTGTTGTCTCCGTAAGAAACTCTTCTACGTGTTGACACGGGATTGGCAGATTACACAGGGAGCCCGACACACATTGTATCTCCATCAATATAAGAATTCATCTCAAAATTAGTGTTTGTAGCACTCGTTAATTTTTCACCAATTAATACATTTTTTAAAATTCCCTTGATTCGGGTTAACAGTCTCTCAGAAGCATTCAACAACATATGTAACTCAATAGAATTTGACGTGGACACAAATCATATTAGAGGGGTTGCTGTTAACAACAACAAATCAGACACTATTCACAAACTGTGCTCAATTCACGAGTTTAACACTGGTGGACTGAATCTACAGTCTACGAGAAACTCACCTCGCAATGATAGATATATTCCATTTTCAGACGTTCCAAACGTTCCGGAATTAATTTAATTGAATTGATGTATATTTTACTACTGCTGAACAAATTATTTCATCCATAAACATTACTAAACCCACACTTACATTAGGTTCTAAGATTTATGTGCCTGAAAAATATTTATATTGACAATGGTAATCGTTATAGCGGACAATACCTCAAAGACAGAATTTCAAATTCAAAACTGCAATACGTGATTCCGATGGAGAAAACAGACAACATTTACAAACTATCCTGATCCGAGATGCTGCTGCTTCTGAGTTGGAATTATGGCAGGAACACTACAATATTCACTAAGTATATTATATGTTGGCCACTGAAACCTCGACATGATTCAAAAACTAAAGGAACAATTGAGAAAGTAACGATTCCACAATGTAGAGACATCATTCTTAGGGCACAAGACCGCTTGTCCATGACACCACCAAACGCATCACTGATAGCAGCACTCAGAATTGAATCTAAATATGTAGGCAGCAGTCTAAGGAACATGAGGATATGCTCCTTGTATAATGAATGAATTGTTATTACATACTTTGCTTGCTCTTGCAACCCAGTTATATTTTTTACTGCAAGTCTGGCAATAATTAAATTCCACTACTAAGTATATATAATTTGACACAAGTGATGTCCTCTTATATAGAATCATATATATTATTACTATAAGGTATTTTTTTGTCACAATCCTGCATCTTCCTTCATACTTAACCGAAATCAATGAATGAGGTGTCATTTTAAATCTTATGGTATTCACTTTGGTCACATCATATTTTAAGAAATGAAGTTTTCGGAATTTGACCCTTAAAGGGCTAAAATGTCAATATTTCTAAAATGCTGTTTTCTGTGTTACGAGTCATTTATCTCCCTGGATACCTATCCGAAATCGTTTTATGAAATATCATTTTAAAGATTAAGATCTCCGCTTTAGTGACGTCATAAATTAAGACAGAAATTTTTCGGAATTTGATCCTTAAAGGGCAAAAGTATTAATATTTTTGCAATTCGTTTTTGTGTCACGACTGATTTATCTCCCTTAATATCTAACCGATATAGATAAATGAGGTATCAAATTAAAGACTAAGGTCTCCGCCGTGGTAACATTATATTTTAGTAAAGGAATTTTTCGTAATTCGACCCTTTAAGGGCAGAAATATCAATTTTTCTAAAATGCGTTTTTTGTATCTCGAGTCATTTATCTTCCTGGATATCAAACCAAAATCGATAAATGAAGTAGGATTATAAGGAGTAATTTCTCAGCTTTGTGACATCATATTTTAGGAAAGAATGTTTTTCGAATTCAACCCTTAAAGGGAAAAAGTATAAATTTTTCTATAACGCATTTTTGTGTCACGAGCGATTTATCTCCCTTAATATTTAACCGACATAGATAAATGAGGTATCATATTAAAGAATGATGTCTCCGCCGTGGTAACATTATATTTTGAGAAAGGAATTTTTTGTAATTCGACCATTAAAGGGCAAAAATGTCAATTTTCCTAAAATGCGTTTATTGTGGCTCGAGCCACATATCTCCCTGCATATCTATCAAAAATTGATAAATCAACTAAAATTATGAGGAATAATGTCTCAGCTTTGGTGAAATCATATTTTAAGAAAGAATTTTTTGCAATTCAACCCTTAAAGGGAAAAAGTATAAATGGTTCTATAACGCATTTTTGTGTCACGAGCTGTTTGTCTCTCTTGGTATCTAACCGATATAGATAAATGAGATATCATATTAAAGACTAAGGTCTCCGTCGTGGTAACACTATATTTTAAGAAAGTCTTTTTTTGTAATTCGAACCTTAAAAGGCAAAAGTAGCAGTTTTTATGCAATGCGTTTTTGTGTCACGAGCGATTTATCTCCTTTAATATCTAACCGATATAGATAAATGAGGTATCATATTAAAGACTAAGTTCTCCGCCGTGGTATCAGTACATTTTAAGAAAGGAATCTTTTGTAATTCGATCCTTAAAGGGCAAAAATGTTAATTTTTCTAAAATTCGTTTTTTGTGTGTCGAACCATTTATCTTCCTGGATTTTTAACCAAAATCGATATATGAAGTAGGAGTATGAAGAATAATGACTCAGCTTTGGTTAGATCATATTCAACGTCACTATTCATCGCATGTTATTCGCGAAATTTTAGCACGGGTCGTCTAGTAAGTCATATAAGCTTAAGTCATTTTCCTCATTATAACTATGCCAAAATTAATCGGACCACTACTTCACGGAAGTTTCAATATCCCGAACGTAACATGCGTGACCATAAGCTTTATCATTTATATATTTAAGATACTATTTACGCCATACATTCCAATGGTTGTATGCTGTACCGTTTCTGTAAAGTAACAGCTATAAATAAGATTCTAGCCCTATTTTAAACACTTACCGTGCAATTTTCGAGCTTTTTCGAGAAATTAAATTCATTAACAAATCGAAAGGTTATAAGTGGTATGGTAAAATATGGATAGCTTGGAATTTTATTGGCCCACAAGAAGTTATTATTAAGTCATGCTTATTTTTCAGGTACATTCCACCATATTCTTATAACTGAAAATCAATGAACCAAGCGTGGTAGGTGAGCGGCAACGCTCTTGACTTTCATTTGGGAGGACGCGGGTTCGAATCCCCGTCGAGGCATCTAGATTTAGGATTTCCATGGTTTCCCCAAATCAATCCGGCCGAATGCCAAGATGCTTCCTCCAAAAGTTCATGGACGAATTCCCTTCCGTTCCTTGCCTCCAATTCTTCTCCGCCTCTAATTCACCTTGACGTCAACGAGGCGTAAAGTCAAAAAAGAAAAAGAAATCTAAATAAAAAATGGATTTAAACGTTTCTGAGTGGAGTTTTAATTATCATTCCTCGTAAATCTCAACTATTTCTAATAAATAACAGTTTTACCATATTATGTAACTTACCTATCGTAGAAGTAATTGAACAAAACAAACGCCCTGAAGACTCCCTTAATACTGTACTTCATTTAATAGTAAGTATATGCCTCTGTTTTGTTCTACTTTCGACGAAGTAGTTGGTTTAGAAAAATGTTTGCACCGGTATCTTAGATACAAAATTTATTGGTAATAATGGTTTCCAAAGTCTTTAAAAACGTGGAGATGATTCTAAAAGATCTAGACTCATAAAAATGAAGAGTCTTGTACCCGCAGAGTTTACAACCACTAAAGCTTAGAATCTGTATAACAAGTAAGCAGTGACAGCTCACCCAGCCATGGAGATACAGGAGTCTGGCTCAGTGCCAACCACCCCTGCAGGGCAACAAGTGTCCACTGAATGGGTTACTGCCGTTGGCTCGTAAATCCGTCATATGCAAGAAGCGAAGCGACTTATCGGGAGAGGCGTAAAGCGGCTGTTGTTTTTACATCTGTGCCGCTATCAATCACCCTGCCACTGCCGGGAAACAAGTACCCCTCCATTCACATTTTTGTTTGCATTTGCATTATTCTATTTTCATTGCCTGCAACCCTCGTCAATCATACGGATTCACAACAGGCGCATAACGGTGTTTTTCCGTTGACAATGCATCTCGTACAAGAGGCGTATTACAAACACTGCAATAAATAATGGGCTTGATACTACACATGAAGAATGGAACGATAATAGCTAATTGAAGAAACAATGATTTTGTCATCGGCGTAGCTGTAAAGCAGTAAATTAATTGATTGCGACAGCATGCAGCAAATGACATACAACACAAAGCATCCCAAAGGAGTAATAAAAAGAGTAGCAGCGCAATCAAAATCATATATATATAGATAGATTTACAAGGGATAAATGGATCTAGGAAAATATTACCATCGAATAAGTTCTATCCAAGCTATAACAATTAAAATACGAATCGCCTTTTTTTATCACACTGTCACACAGTTGTAGTCAAGTACAGTCAGAAATGTTGAGTATTTAATTGCAAGGAGAATTTTACTGATTATTAATGGAGTTATTCCAAAAAGTTTTAGTAACCAGTAAAATTAAAAACAGTTGCCGGAAATAATACGCAGATTTAGTGTAAATAAACAAAACATTTTGCTTAACATTTCGAAATAGTGCTTTCTTTAGATTCTGAAGCAGAAGGCTAAACAAAAAAGTCAGAGACAGAATAAACCGATAAAAAAATCTGAATGATATTACTTTCAGACCTGTCCATTTGATCCAGCAAAGAACATAATTTGTCGGGAGTAAAATAATTTTAGAAAGCAATAACATTTTCTGAAAGTAACCACAGCAAACAGATGCTTTCAAGTACACGAGGACATACGAGTGCGAATCAGAAAGTCTTTGCCCCTATTTTTCCCCCTTTAAGGCAAACTACGGCTGTAAATGTGAAGTCAACATATTCATTCCCAAGGGCGGACCTTACTTGGAACAGTGGCTCCGCGGAACGGCACTGCTGTCAGTTGTTTAAGATGGTTATCTTTCACGTATCCGTGGAGTACGAGCAACGAAGTGTGATTCGTTTCTCTATGGAGCAAGGGACGAACTTCCATCGAAATCCACAGGGAAATCCAGCGTATGGGGTAAAATGTCTCGTTTTGAGAAGTGTTAGGTGGTGGTCTTGTGAGTTCGTAAAACTCCGTGAAGACTTCTATGACCGTCCGGCCACGATCGTCACTGATCGGCTGAAGAAGTTCCTAGCAGGACAGCGATTCACGTGTAACGATGAAGCCAACAGCAGTCCTACGGTAGTTCTACACTCATTCGTGCAAATTTACCACAGTGGCATCTCAAATTTAGTGCTGCGTTGGGACAAATGTCTGAACCGGTTTGGGGACTAAGTGGAATAATAGGGCAATTAACATAGAATAGTACGTTATTTGTATTACCTGTATGTACCTTATTTCTGCTAACAAAAAATAAGGGCAAAGACTTTCTGATTCATCTTCGTAATTCACTTCAAGAATTAATCATAATTTTCAAAATAAGTTTTGATCAAGATGAAAAATAGTTTAATTTGAGAATCTTTCGAGCCAGCTCAATGTCATTGTTATCTTTTTTTTTTAACAGTTTAACGTCCCTTTTTAACGACGTGGTCTTCAGAGACGGGAAAGGATGGGGGCAAGGAATGGGAAGGAATTCGGCCATGGCCTTTTGAAGGAAGCATCCCGGCATTGTTATCTTGCTCCAGAATTCTCTACGAAGGTGTAAGCGGAATGTTGTTGACCTCTCTTTGACATGATCGCCACTTGCACTCCAGCTTAGGGAATGAGAATTTTAATTTACTGTTCTGTTTGTCTCCATTAGTATAGAAAATTGGGATTCCAAACTCGAACCTGGTGGCTGAATGACAACTTTCCGCCCTGAAATTTGAGAGAACGAAGTTTCGATCCCTGGTTCGGCCATTCCAGATTTCCATTTTTCTTGATTACTCGAATTCATTGGCGAAAGCCGTTATGATCTCTCCCCACTGTAATGACCTCGTTGACAATGAGTCGCAAAAATGTAATAAAAAAGTATGTTAGTAAACGTTAAAACATTGGAAAAACGGCTGTATTTGTCTGAGTGACCACAAAGACCGAAAGACAAATTTTAAAATCCCTTTACTACTGATACTGAGTCAGCAAGGGTACAACAAGCTTCACCTCCTTCAGCGTTAGTGGTGGTCTATAGTATTCAAGTCCATTTGTGATGTACGTGAGACTAGTTCCAAAGTTCATTTTCCGCAGTATTAATAGATGAAAAACTGCCACTACCAACTTCTTTCGTTTATTCAAGACTGCTGCTTCCCAGATTATCCTTCAAGGAGGAATCTGGTAACGTTTGCATCATCATGCAAAGTTGCATGCAAGTTTTGATCATCATGCGAAATACTGATCCAGAAGCAACACAAATGGGCATAGGCAGCACTAAAACATCTTGCTCAAAAGGAGCGATGAATAGGACAGTCAAACCGCAGAGATATAAATGAGCAATTGTATACCATTCAATGATACTCCCACTATAGTATGAGAGAATGCCCATCGTATTAATTTGCTACCATTTTCCCACAGCTTCGGCTGCATGGACCTCCTTGAAGTGCTTAGGAATATTTTTGCCATTTTTTTTTTCTTCTGGCAGCATACCATAAAATTTATTACATTGTACTATATTAGCGACATTTACCACAAGTTATATTACACAATTTCGTTCGCTTATTGAAATATTAATCTTTGATGGAGTGGTTTGATTAACGTTTTCGTATTTTCTAACGCCGCCGCCCGAGCCATTCACTTTCTTCCTGTAACAAAAAAGAACAGAGTATGCTGAAGGTTGTTGTCTTTCGACATTTCCTCCGCGGGGATTAGTGATGGGGTATAACATTACGTGGGGTTTGTCGTCACAGTTGGCTAGTCATTGTTGTCGTAATTTGTTGGGGCGTCTTGTGTCTAAACTGTCAGATCCAGTGGTCTTCTGTGTCGGCCGGGACGAACTTCGTACCGGCCAAGCACGCTGATCAACGGATTAGTGCTGGTTTCCGCCTTCTTGTAGAAGGCAGTGGCCAGCACTCGGAAGCGGTCTCTTAGGGGCATGATGCCGGTGGCTTCATGAAGAGCCACTGTCGGGAAACGGTGGGGGAGGTGGAGGGCACGTTTAAGTGCCCGGTTTTGGACTGCCTGCAATCGTTGCAGGCGGGTGTGAGCGGCATATCCCCACACTGGACAGGCGTACTCGAGGAGTGGCCTGACCAGAGTGAGATATATGCGCACTTCCAGGGACGGTGACAGTGCACTGTTCCTGTTCAGGAGGGGGTAAAGCTCGTTTAGCCTGGCGCTGGTCCTTCTACGCACATCGTTGATGTGCGTGCGCCAGGTGAGCTTGGAGTCCAGCACTACCCCGAGGTATCTCAGAGAGGTACTCCAGGGAATGTCGGATCCGTTCAGCCTCAGCAACTGGGCCGGTTGGCCGCCGTTGCGTGGGCCGTACTTCCTCGTGAAAACGATGGCCTGGGTTTTGGTAGGATTGACGTCAATGCGCCACCTCCTAGCCCAGGCCTCCGTCTTCTGGAGGACTCCTTGCAGTCGAGCGGTGGCGACGGCCTTACTCCTGCTATGAGTGATGTAAGCCGTGTCATCCGCGTATGTAGCTGTCTGTACACGATCCGCCGTTGGAACGTCAGCCGTCTACAGAGTGTACAGGATGGGGCCTAGGACTGACCCCTGGGGGACACCTGCAAGGATGTTTCTGGTACCTGACTTGACTCCGTCCACCTTCACATGGAAGGTGCGGCCAAGCAGGTAGGACCGGATAAGCTTTACCAGTGGCTCCCAGAAGCCCTGCTGGTAAAGCTTCAGTAACAACCCAGAATGCCAGACCGAGTCAAAGGCACGCGCTACGTCCAAGGACACCATAGCGCAGTACTCTTTGTGGGCGAAGGCATGGGTTGCTGTTTCCACAATGCGGAGCACCTGTTGGGTGGTCGAGTGTCCATTGCGGAAACCGAACTGGTGGTTGGGCTGGAGACTGGTATCTGAAATGAAGGATTGCATCCTCTTCAGTAGCAGCCTCTCAAAGACTTTGCTGATCGACGGTAGGAGACTGATGGGCCTGTAACTCTGGGGGAGACAGGGGTTCTTCCCGCTCTTGTGGATAGCTACTATTTCAGCATGTTTCCACCGTTGCGGGAAGACCCCTGTCCGCAAGATGCGGTTGAAGATGTCTGCCAGAAACCCGTGGGCTTCAGGTGGCAGATTCCTCAGGCATCTGTTCCCGATCCCGTCGTGACCAGGAGCCTTGTTTGGCCGGAGCCTTGCAAGACAGCTGGCCACTTCCTCAGGGGAGATGGGGTCTATCTCCTCGTCTCCGTCGTCAGCTTGGAGGAAAACGCGCAGACGGTCTTCGGTGTCTCTCAGAACCTGATCATCTGCATGCGTTTCGGAGGGACGGAAGTTGCGCTCGAATCCATCGGCCAAGGCATTTGCTTTGCCTTCTGGTCGATGGATGGGACCGTTTGTACCTTCCAGGGGGGGATTCTAGCTTCCGCCTTGTGAAGCTGCGGGTCTGAGCCCACAAGGTCCCGTCGTCTGGGGTGAGTGCCGAAACTCGGGCGTCCCATAGTCGGTTCCTGTGGTGGGTCAGATCCGCTTTCAGTTGCTTCTGAAGGCGGTTTAGGAGTCTTCTGGTGTCGGGGCTGTGGGTCAGCTTCCACTCCCTTGCAACCCTGTTCTTATGCCTGATGGCAGCAAGAAGGTGGGGCGGCAAGTTGAGTGTTGGTAGTCTCCTTGAGCGAAGCGGGGTGGAGACTGATATAGCCTCCTCCACCATTTCCTCGAAGGCCCTGATCGCCGCGTCCAAGTCCTCTACTCGCTGGTCAGCCAGTGAGGAGGACAGCGACTGCTTGAAGCTTCTCCAGTTGGTCTTACGGAGGTCATGGGATGCTGGGCGCGAGTCTTGCCATTCACCTGCGTCCACTTCCAATGTCACGGGACAGTGGTCGGAGGACAGCTGGTTAACAGTTCGACCAGTGACAAGGCCTGTCAGTGCCCTGGTGACTACAATGTCTAGGACGTCCGGGTGTGCTCTACCTCCACCCGGAGGGTAGTGTGTCGGCTCATCCGGACCCCAGACATGCATGTCTAGTGTATTGGCGAGCCTCCGTAGTGTGATGCCTGCCACATTTCGGACCCTGCTGTTCCAGTCGGGGTGCTTCGCGTTGAAGTCGCCTCCGAACAGAACCTTGCCCCTAATAGAGGCAAGTGCAGTAAAGTCCGCTTCCAGGGTGTTCCTGTTGACCGCAGCCGCAAGCCTGCGTGGGGGTCGGTAAACTGCCACCACTGTGAGTCTCCCCCCAGCGGTGGAGACCTCCACCCCAACAGCCTCGACAGTCTGCAGATCAGGAACCCTGGCTTGGCAGTGGGGGATTCCACTCCTGACATATATCGCTACGCCTCCCCCTGCGGTTTGGCGGTCGCGACGATAGCAGGAGTAGTTTGCCACTGATGCTCGGAGTCCTGGCTTGAGGCGCGTCTCGCTAACTAGACACACATCAATCTCCTGCTCTTGCAGGAAGTGCCTGAACTCCAACATCTGTCCCACAATACTGTTCGCATTCCACACGCAGAATTTCAGGCTTCTAATGTTAGGCCGTCTATTCATTGTGGTTCGTGCAAGAGCATGTGGTGGTGGCGGCCGGGGCCGTCTTCACTGAAGCATGGACGGTGCTTATAAGCAGGTCCATCTTCAGGAATAGGGCTTGCACAGTCATCGTCAACGACTCCAGCATTGCGCGGAGCGCTTCTATGCTGTCGACCGGTGACGATGTGGCAACTGTCGGGGGGGTAGTTTCGGGATTCTGCTCGGCGGCCACCTCCATAGGGACAGAGGTGTCCGCGGGGGCCTGGCTGCCCGTTGCAGCTTGGGCGAAGGTCACATTCTCGATGCGACGGTTGGCCGCGTTTGAGAATGTTTTCTTCGCCTGCTGCTTGGGCTGCTTCTTCTGAGCAGGGTTTCCTCCTTTTTTTTGGGGGGGATTCCTCTGCTGGGGGGGCTTCTGCTGGGCGGGTTTGGGGGGTTGGGGCTTCTGCTGGGCGGGTTTGGAGGGCTTCTGCTGGGTGGGCTTTGGGGGCTTCTGCTGCGGGGGCTTTTCCTGCTGCGGGGTCTTCTCCTGGGCAGGAGTAGTACCCTGGGCAGCAGGAGGCTCCCGAGCATCAGTCCCGGTCTGGGGCCGGACTTTCTGCTGGCGTCCTTTGTCCGCTGGGGACTGGACGCCACGCATACGGACTAAGCAGTATTTCACAAAACTGGTTAATACCAACTCTGCGCTGCGAAAGAGCCACGAGTTCTCCGATTTTTAAGATTTTCATTTGCGTATCATTGAGCTACTGTAGTTAAGCCATTACACTTTTAAACCTAAAGTCTCTAACTTCAGTATTATATTTCATATTTATCTATAGATCATTTCAACTCATGCATCCATGTGTTCATGACATTGGTCAAATATGAGAACAGAACTTTGTTATGGCGACTAAATCATTCATGTGACCTATAAGATTCTTTGCACCATGAAAGTTTATTATATCAGTGTTCTTGCTTCTTATTGTTCTTTTATCCTAAAGAACCTATTCTTTATCAAAGTTAAAATATTTTTCAAAGCGTAGGCCTACTTGTCTTTACCCTCTGGACTCTATACTGGAATTGGATGTATTATTAACCCTTAGATACTGAGCTTAAAAGCTAAACTTTTGGATTATGTAACAACAGAAATTCTTATTTATTAATTAATTTTTCTGCATAGTTGTGACATGTTTACTGTCAAGCAGAGAAATATGGATTTTTTTTAATTTGCATCAATTAGTAATAAGTTTTCATTCTTAAATTTACATTTTCTTAATTGTTGATAATAAAAATGATTATAACGTTTCATGAATCGACTCTAGGTCAGGCTCACTTTGAAATAAAGAGTTTTAACAAATCAATTTCCGCTTTTACTTAATTACAACACCATTACTTAATTAATTAAAAGAGTGATGGAAAACAGCAATCACTTCAAGAATCAGCGTGAAGTAGTGAAAGCATAACAAACAGAAGTTTGAATCAAAATCCAAGTGTGATATCTAGAAAGTTAGGTTAATCGCCCCTTTAAATTTACTGCAGTTCCAAACAGTTGGAGTGCTTATCTGAGGATTCTCATTACCGGTAACGAGCACAGCACTCTGAATATTTGGAAACAATTAGCGCTCTAGTTTACTAATGCGAAGTATGTGCATCACAGATGATTGTGAAATGGTCACAGAATGTGCGAGAGAATTGTTACAATGCATCATGCATATATTCATCTTCTTTTTAAATAAAAGGGGTAAAAAGACCGAAAAAAGCTAAGCTAATCAGCAAAATATAACCACTTATAATACAAATACTGTTATAACTTTACTGTGGAAGGCATTACATATTAGCTTTTGATTGTGTTTAAGGTGTATAGTCCTTTTATAGAGAACTGAGTTGGTACTGTTCTGTTTAATTTACATCAACTAACATGTAAATAAAGTTAGACCATAATCGAATACGCTGAGCATAGGTGTAAATTTCTTTAATCTTTGTGGCAGTATACTGTTAAGTGCAGTAATTCCATGTTTGTTTCACTCATAGCTTGTAATACAAACCCAGGAGTTCGCTCAGTTGAAAAGATAAGAGTAAAGTATATATTTATAGTTACACTAGCGTAAGCCCGTGACCTTTATATGCGTATCGTCACGGTTCTAGAGTAATTCGAGTTTTAGGGTCAAACATTATGACAAGTTTACCTGATTTAACCAAATACGATCTTGACCTGTGTTTAATCCTTAGGGTGAATAAAATCTCTTGAGATTCAAGAACTCATAAGTATTAATAGACGTATGAAATATGGACAGGGGCGATCGCACTATCGTATAATTGTTTCGAAGGTCGTCGACTCGATCTTGCTGAAATACAAACATGACTTAAAGATCACTCTGCAATATTTCAATATTTGTAGAATTCCTTTTTGCTTCGAAAGCATCACGTTGTTTTTTGTTGAGTCCGGACATTCATAATGAGAAATGAGTTGCCTTAGTTCTCAATTGTGCTATATATTTGGTCTGATGTCCACTTTAAATAACCTAATAACTCACGTACAGCGACCATGAACTAAGAACATTAACGAAAGTTGTCAGTAAAATTTATAAAAAGTAAATACACCTTACTGTAGAAACTTTGATCAAGCAATAACATTAGCGAAAGTTTTAATTAAATTCAAACTTATCCTTGGCCGGACTGACAATTGGCATTCTATTTGCAGCAGAAACCATTAGAAATTTAAGTTTTTTTAAAGTTTATTTTATGTTACATTCATTAGCAACGTGTTACTAAAAGGCAGTTCCACGTTTTTTTCAGCCGTAAATCTAATCGTTATTTTTTTAACTATTAAATGCTACGAAAAAACTTAATAAATGAATTATGGTAACTAATTTGATAGAAGTTGCTTAGCTATTAAATTGTGTGCATAACCTCAAATTTCTTCTAATGCTATCTCTGATGTGTGTTGGTTTGCGAATGAAGACTGAAAGGTGACACCGTATTCCACTACCTGTCGAGGTGAGAGAGTGAGTGAGATTAGGAAGTTATACAGTAGATATGCTAAGGCAAAAAACTTTTCAAACCAGTCTCTTCATTCAGACACGAGCAAGCTTTCTGTGAACGTCACAAACCATCAGTGCTCCAAAAAGTGATTATAATCTTGTCTTTCTCTCAGAGGTAGAAACTGTTTCTAATAATGTTATAGTTTCGTAGTGATGACTTTTCTCAAATAAGTTGCATCAGCTATTACAGTCAGATTACTATGAAACATTCATTATTTTATAGAACATAGTTATAATTTCTCTTAATATTGTTAATTCCATCTATGAAACTGTCTGCCATGACTTCCATTTCACAATAGAGATCTTTCTTAGGATTGTTGCTAAGCGTTGCGTTAATGTTACCGCAGCATTCATCCTGCTTCTTGAATCATTAGTAAATGAAATAAGATTAATGATTTGTCGCTATTTTCGTTTTTTATCGTTCTTCCAATAAATAAACTAAGGATATTTCACGTTTTGTTTAATTCAGTTAACATTTAATTACCCACAGGAAACTTATGAACATTGTGCTTCATCGCTGTATGGTTCCAGAAACATTTTCTTGTTTAGATAATTACTGGAACTACTAAGACCAGAAGCGTTCTTTACTACATCAAGTGTCCACAGACAATTCGTAGGTGGTTAAACAATTTTAAAATATAATTTTGAGTAAGTGTTGTGCGTGAAACTAATGGGACTGAAAAATACAGCTTTTGATTTAAACAATATATAAACATTTATCAATCTTATAAGTTTTATATTTTGATAGAATAAACATATATTTCGAAAATTACATTAAAACTATTACAGTTTAGGAAACGAGGGTAGTTTTTTTTTTATATAGATTTGTATATATCTACTTTAAGAGTAAGATGATGTTCTGGCATTATATTTCGTTACAATCATATCGTAGCTTCAAACTGAATATAGGGTACTTCCGTCGCTTAAAAATGCATTAAATTTAAAATAATGAAAAATAGTATTCATATGAACATGTTTCTAAGATAACCGTGCACAGGCGTCCGGTGTGTGATTATGAGAGTAAGGGAACGTGTGTCCTACACGTTATAGAACCGGATTTGTCAGACCTGGAACATTAACTCTATTGGACGAAGGATACGTTGCCATATTTCTGCTAAACATGTAACTATTTTCTGTGTGATTAGTGTATTTTTTTGTGATATGTTTAGTTTACGAGGTGAAAGTTAGGGACCGTGTCACCTTCTCCTTGATGATTGTTTGAAAACGTCTAAAAACCTCAATCAGGACGATACACGATCCCCAGGATTGGCAGGTGTATTTTTACAACTGATAATAAATCAAACATAAATTTCTTGCCATCAGTCAGCGGGGAACATTGGAGAACGTAGGTTCCAATATAATTACAATAATACATTGGAAAAAGGAAATGATGTAGTGCAAAAGCAAAGCCACACATACAAATTGAACTCTTGATATCTTCTCATAAAAAACTAATAGATCCACATTTGTATTTATTATTTTTTTGAACAAATAAGTTAATATCATCACTCATTAGCTTGTCGCCGTTTTCACCTCTCTCACCAAATATTTTTTTTATTGAAATAACTTTTTTATTAAGCTTTTATGTTCGCAGATACGACGAATTTGAAATAACTAAAACATTAAATTTAATCTTTATCAGAAAGTCGTGAAATGTGAGCTTCATTGATGTGGAGAAAGTCGTTTAACCGGTGATTTACGGGGCCCATTTGGTGCCCATTAAACTAGTCCCCCCTGGTTCCTCGATATCTGTCCCCTGGCCGTTACACGAGTACCTAGAGGCAACCATTCCGTGGTCGATGTTAACGCGGGTGCAATAGGCAGTGTGCAGACGGCATCTAACTCCGTCAGTACATGGAACGTCCATCCGAGACGCATTACGGAACGAACCCACGCGCTATCGAGCGGCTACCGGGTCTGGCATTTGTCTCGCTCTGTCGACGAAGCCACATCCCAGTTGCCAAAATTACTTTGCAAGGCCGACGGATTAGCTTAGGCGAAAAGTGTGATAGTGTTTTAGTTGCCGCATGCCTGCCATTCGCTGACTTGCTAAATAAACGAATTATACACTGTGATTCATCTAAAATTGCCAGAACTTGTAATGTAGAAACAAGATCTTTGAAACGTTTCTAGAGCTCAGGAAATTAATATTTCAATATGTTTTTTATACAATGACTTCACGAATAAATAGAATGGATTAAACATCCTGAATAAAGCAATATAATAATAGTTGACCTTTCTTAATTTTTATAAACGATCTCGGAGACAAAAAGAAAAGCCTTTTTTGATTGTTTGCTGATGATGCGGTTAATTATAGGGAAGTAAGGAATTTGACCGATTGCTTACAAATTCAGAGTGATCTGGATATTATTTTGGCATGGTGCGCTGAGTGGCAACTTACGCTAAATTTTAAAAAGCGCAAGACAATGAGCATAACTAACAAAAAGAATCCAATTGTTCATAAATACGAGTTAAACAATTCAGTTATTGATATGGTTGATTATATGAAATATTTGGGAGTAACAGTACAAAGGAACATCAAATGGGTCTTACACATTAATTCGTTAGTAGGTAGAGCTAATTCTAGGCTGCGATTCATAGGTGGAGTCTTGAAAAATTGTAATGAACAAACAAAGGAGATAGCGTACAAATCTCTTGCGCGTCCACATTTGGACTATTGTTGTGCCATTTGCGATCCGTTTCGTAAAGGGTTGATCGAAAGTATAGAGAAAGTACAGAGAAGAGCCGCTCGATTCGTGACCGCTTGCTACAGTCCTTATGAAAGCGTCACAGAACTGATTAGTAGACTAGGCTGGGAGTCTCTGGTAGATAGACGACGCACGTTTCGTTTAAACTTATTGGTAAACATGTGTAATCCCACTTTCACTTACGAGTGTAGTGAAATACTTCGTCCACCAACCTATTTGAGCCGGAATGACAGGACAGGTAAGATTAGAGAAATAAAGTGCCGCAATGATTCTTATATGAATTCTTTTTTCCCTCGTACCATTAGGGATTGGAATGCACAACAAAGAGATTAGAGCACAATTTTGTGAAATGCGGAGTATATATGTAGATGTAGGTGTAGATATAGGGGTTCTATCTTATTACGGGTCGCCAGCTGTTATTACTTGTGTTTTATTGAGGTCACCACCCTCTACCGGCTCTTGATAAATCCCCATGGCCCTCTATAATCCTCAGCTTAGATATACAGTCGATGTCATAGCGGTTAGCGACAACGTGCAAATGCAACGTAACTCTTTTTCCAGCATTAATCAGTATATGCAACATAACAAACCCATTCCCCAATCGATAAAAGTTTCTTTATCGGGGCATCATCCCGGGTTGGAATCCTGATGAGACCTGGCCACGTTAGAGTGTAGATCCTATTTACCTGTTGGATTATGAGGTCGAATTAGCGCAGCTGGGTAGAATTACTGTCAATACAGGTTGGATACAGCAGTAAGGTTATTTACCCGCTTTAATGGTAATGGTCAGTTTCATGTCATGGTAGCCGCTGTAACTCCATCCGGGAGGGCTCGGTTCGACGTTCGTTCGAGATAGTAAGACTACTTTCGAGTGAAGGACTTGGGTTCAGTGTTCAGTTGAGGTAAAAAACGATAGCGAGTTAAAGCCTCCATGGACATCACATTAGCGAAGCATTCCGGATCAATCCCAGGTTCTTGTATTTCTAAACCAATGTTGTTATAATAACTTCAACGGATAAGGCATCTATTCAGTGTCCTCAATTACCAGTACAATTTCTACGGTTATTGTGTGCTTGAGGTTAGCGGTTCAAGTACGGTTTTAGGTAATACCACTAAGCTTAATTCCAAAAGTCCCAGGTCACTACGGTTGAGTTCAATCGACTCGTAATCTTATTATGCCACGTTTTTAAACAAGGAGGCATTTGATTCAGGAAACGGTGCTCCATTTTTTTGTAATACTTGCGGTTTGAGGTAATTCGATAAATTTAACTCAAAAACACATATTTAACCGGACACTACTTCAAATATTGCTTGCATAGAAGCTATGCGAACTATATTGTAGTTTACCTGTGTGGGTCATTTCCAAATTAGTTACAGTTAAAATGGATTATAGAAACAAATGATGCGCACGAAGGTATTTAAAACATTTCGAACAAGATAAATTAAGAAGGAGAGAAGGAAATCCAAGTTTGAGTATAATACATGGCTTCTCCTCTGATTTTTCCTACCCGGTTAATATTACTTGAAAGTTTTATCTATGAATTAATAGTTAAAATCTCAACTTATGAGGGGATGAAGTGGTGGGTACAGCTAGTTGTTTTTTTTTAAAAAAAAAAAGGCCATCAGCCTTTTTTCTTTACGTTTAAACGTTAACTATTTGGGAGTAGAGGCAGCTCCTCATTGAAACAAGCAAACTTCTTTGATGTAGCCTATAACTGAGTTATTCGCATGATGGCTTTTATTTGTGGCTAGTATATCTGGTTATTCGTAGCTGTTTAAAGTGCAAGAGTGTGAGAGCTTATTAGTAGAAGTTGTTATAGTTCTGTGTCACAACCAATATTATTCGGTGTCAGATTTAATAGAAAGTTGGTCTCTGTCACGCAACATTGTTTTATACTGTTCAAAGTAAATCTGCATCACATGTCAAATAAACGCTGGATTTGTTTATTACACCGAAATGTGATTTTTAATTAGTTCAAACAAGGTTTAGATGGAGAATTCTACTCACAAACTATCTGGAATTAATTCGGCGCATACTGAAAATCAACAAGCAAGGTAACAGGATGATCGCAAAGTTGAGTTGTTATTAGCTCCAAAGCAAATAGAGAGTGGCAAATTGACGCTATGCCCGATAATATTCCTCATTTTTGTTTTTTTTAGCAAACTCATATATACTCTTATCATTAAAGCTGTAACTGTGGCCCTGTGGTTCGTAATCACTAAAGCCATCGCTTGCTTAGGAACAGTTAGGATACAGACCATGGCGTCTATGAAGGAGTTAATAAACAGAAATGACTTATGAAAATGTGGTAAACCAGAATCTGGATGAAGTATTTTTTTAATGCATGTGTAAATACTAAAGGGCCACTTCGTTGGATAACAATATGGAATGCATTTATTTCTTATGGCTTTACACCTTGTTGACGTCGAGCTCATTAGAGGCTGGATGTAGCAAGCAAAGGACTTCGGTAATGGGATTTTGAAGGAACCATCCCAGCATTTGCCTGGAGTGATTTCGGACAAATACGAAGACCAAAATCTGGATGACCGGACAGGGATTCGAAATCGCGTCCTTCCGAATGCGAGGCTAGAGAGTTAGTGCTCACCCACCACTTTCGGTAAAATGGAAAATAATTAAATCTTATGAAATGTCTTTGTTCTATTAAAAAATCCATAGTAAAAGCCTATTCCACATAACTTGTGTATAAAAGTATGCAATAAATTGGACTAAATGTTTAGATATCACTTCCGCTAACTAATGCTTAGCATTTTGCACTTAACATCATGAAGCAACAGTGTTTTACTCTCGATAACTTTCTAATCTATTGCTCAAGTGAACTTGAAGATGGAGTGATGGACTTTTAAGTTGCTGCTTATTCTTCTTCTGTTGAGGTTTAACCTAACAAAATAATTCTAAAGGGGGATGAAGAGAATCTAGCATATATTTCATTTACGAAGAACTCTTTGCCAAAAGAGGAGGTCGGGACTCCGACATGGGACCCGTTGATTTTCACTTTCTGATAACACCACTGGGCAGTAAAAAGGTGAATCAAAATGAGAAGTAATGTTAGTCAGTGATCATGCGTAAGTTAATTTTTCCGTAAAATTTCCACACTTTTTAAGATAATTTTGAATTTATGGATGTTATTTATGAAAATACAACGATATGAGTATCTTATAAGCAAACATCTTATAACACATCCATATTCATTGGAAATTTGTAGCGAGGTATGAAATTTGCAATGAATGTCTCAATACATCAGCTCGGCAGTGGCAGAAAGTAACAACACAAATCTGAAATAGAAGCTGAAAAATGTAAAATGATGTGTAGTTGTATGTAACTAGATAATTAAGGGTGGTGCAGCAACGTAATCTACTTCAGAAAATATATCACAGAAATGAGGCCCGTAGGGAGCCGTTCTTTTGTTAATTAGTTTCTGTGGGGTAATTGTGGTCGCAAATGAAATGTACGTCTCGTCCAGAACGTGTAGTAGCAAATAATTAATTATTACGTGCTTTTTTAAGCTAATATTTTTTTATTGTCCTTATAGAGTTTCTGGCGATTTTCATTCCTTATTACACAAAATTTCTGGTGAGCAGTTACATTTGGATATGGTATAGGAAAGGAACCTGTTTTGAATACCGGTCCAAACAAGACTTTATGGTTATTAAAATATGGCTTGTCAATTCTCCTCCAAAATGATCCAAGGCATCCAAACTTCTTCGAAAAATGTGAGTTAATATAATGAATTTCATGGTATATTCTTCTCTTGCCAATTCATTCGTGATTTTTTTGAAATCATTATCTAAATTTTGGACGGAAATGTTAATGTATGCACCGGGCGGAGAATGTACGAAGCATTTACAACAAATGGAGGCAATTTTTGAAAATGTTAATCAGGTACAGTCACGTGAAGATGCTAAAATATAATAACGGAAACCATTGCCGCGGAAAGTCTAGCGTTCTGGCCTCGGGTTGCAAGGGTCTTCGGTTCGAGCACAGCCTATATCTTAGTTGGTTTTAAATAAGAGTTCTTGTGTTGCCCATACTATTCATAAACTAAAATACAAAGAGCGTGTTGGCGAAGAATCCGGAAGCCAATGTATTTTTCCCGCCTTAAAGAATGATAACAAAGCCAAAAATGGAAAGAACTGAGTATATAATTTTATTATCCTTTTCTGTAACATCCCTTGTATTTGCTTGCCACCTTGAACGCAATAACTTTTGTACATTCTTTGTTCCACGGCATATTACACGTTCAGAAAAAATCTAAAATTCTAAAATGGATCAAAACAGACAGATTTAAATCGAAGTTTTTCAGAATTTAGGCAGTAGCAGTTCCGTTGACAATCAGCAAATATATTAGCTGTGTGGATTAATTACTTTGAGTATAACTTACAAAATCCAATTGAAACAGTGATATAAAATTATGTAGGGTACGAAATATCACATAACAAAAAGTCAATTAAGCTTTATTGATTGCAGACGAGGTATAGATCTCACCATCAGTAAAAGAAAAAAGAGCTTAGTCTAGTAAATGAAGATGATAAGGAACAAAGAACATCAAAAAGCAATTTCGCATTTATGTTACATAAGGAAGATCCCATATCCGTTACGCATCACAGGTCTGTTACGTGAAGGCGCATTATCTCCAGAGAGACCTGTCTAATAATACACAACTGTAGCTCAGTACGCACTCCCAGAAAATGAAAAGACATAATGGCGCCCAGCGTGAATGCTACTGCAAACGAAAGAGAGAAACTGGTTGGACATTAATTTTAAACGTGATTCAGGCAAAGACAGATTATTCCTTAACACGATAATGCTTTTCTTACTCAAAAAGCAAAGAAACTAAAATGAAAATTCTGTGACCCAATGGTGATCGATATTTGCCGGCTCTTCTGAAACTCGTGAAATTTATATGTTCGTGCAACCGCTGGAACGCACTATAATTATAAAGTTAGTGTCATACAATGGTTTAAACACATCTCAACCTCTTCGTGGCTCTCAAGCATCTATTGTCTATCGGTGTCTAATTCACAATAAACCAAAAACTTATAGAACTGTTGGTCCCATTGAACTTTTTGGAAGATTCACACGAAGAAACAGACTTCAATATTTCATGAATACAGGCCTACTGAAGTATTTAACATCAGTGCAAACTAAATAAATGTCGCTTCCTTTAGAAACACTCGAAACCTTATGAGTGTTTCAGAAGGCGATATTTCGCTCAATAATCATAATCCTCTTTCCCGCGAAACAAATTATTATTTTAACAGAATTCTAGCAGTTAAGAGTTTATATGCGAAAATATGAATGGATAAAAACAATTGAAAAGCCTTTTCCGCCTGAATAAGCTTCAAGGTGTCTTTATCTGCCATAAATTTGTTGATTGGTTTCATGATGTCTTTCATGATCTAATCTCTTCATCCTAACATACCCACTACAACATACATCCTATGTTATATTCTTCACATAATCTTTGTCTTCATCTACAGTTCTTACCTTCAGAAGCTCCCAACACGAACCAATTAACCAGTCAAGCATTCTCAAATTTGTCCTACCACCTTTCCTCTTCTTTTTGTGAGTCTCTTCCCCAAACTTTATCGGAATAAACTTCTGCCTTTATCGTGTTGACAGCATCACATTTAGTTGTACGGTACCAGTATCAATTTTATATAGTGCAGCTTGTTTAAGACTTTATTCAATGTCTTCCGGTAACTCATATTTTGTACTCATTTAATTTTTAAACAATACATGTAGGGCATTATTATGACTATAGTTTCACAACTGATAATCCGGACGATTATGCATGTGTGCAGTACGTATTGATAATTGAAAAATTTTAGTTTTCTCACTTAAAGTTTCATCAGTTGAGAGTATGTGTCGAAAATGTACAGCAAGAAATTTTGACTGATGAAACCTAAAAGTTATATAGTTCAAACACTTAGTTCAGATCAGTTCAAAACGATTGAGTAATTGGCATCACTAAATGAAACACATCAAATTACTATGCCACGGACGGTATATATTATACGCTTGAAGGAGTATGGGTAGAAAAATAGGTGGTTAGAGGCAGAAGGCAAGATACGGGGAGGATTCCGGTCATGGTCTTTTTGGACGAACCATCAAAACATTTGCCTGAAGTGACCATGGAAATCTATTCGTGGTTTACCGGCCAGGGATTCGAACCCACGTACTTCCAAATACTACGCCCGAGTGTTGCCAGTATTTTACCGGGCTCGGTTTTGTTGTGTAATGGTTTGTGATATTTAGATTTGCTAACTTTTACTGATATTTTCCATTTAACTTTGCACAGAAAACTCGAGCATTACAGTTTAGCTGATTAAATGTAATTAAAATGCTCTCTCAGAAAAATAACTAAATAGAAGGGTATGAGTTTCTTACTGAGTAGTTAGGTAAAAGAGCAAGGGAGATCACTTGTAATTATGATGTATTCAGGACGCGGCCTTTTTTACGTTAGAGTTTTTTCTTACGGCCTTACACCTCGTCGACGTTGAGGTAATTAGAGGGGGGAAAGGACTGTGGACAAGGAACGGGAAGGAATAACCTTTTGAAGGAAGCATGCCGACATTTGGAGTGATTTGGGAAAACCATTGAAAACCTAAATCTGGATTCCCGGACGGGGATTCGAACCCGCGTCCTGTCGAATACGAAGGCAGAGCGTTGCCCCCCACTCACCACGCTCTTTTTGCGTTAGAAGCTCCCAATGAGTGGAAAGTGATAAATAACATTGTGGGAACTAATTAAAGTCAGAGTAATGGATAAATCGTTACTATTAGTGGTGAAACGAAAATATGGAAGTTGTTAGAGAGAAAGTGAAGAATAACGATCTGAATATAGCAGTTACCAGATTGCTCTCAGTAAACTTTCATTAAGACCTTACTACTTTTCCTTTTATATATCTGCTAAACTGTAACAAATTTACATGAAATTCATAGCAAAGTACCGTATATCTTATACAAGTAAATTGTACTCATCTGTAATGTAATGCCATTCTTTGACAGGAAATCTAGTGAATACTTTCTTTTACACTTTTCGGGTACTCACTATTCGATGCAGGTTCAAAGTAGTAGAAAAGAGTATTTTCACTCAGCATAGAATTTAGGATACTATCTTAGATCTTTCTACCTAGGCTAGGAAAGGGACAGCTTTGGAAAATATTTCAAGAAAACTTTCGTATACACTCAAAATAATTGTATTATCCTAGTTTTGATCCCTAAAGGAAGAAGGTTCTGAAATTGCATGTATGGCTAAAACTTCACTAAGAAGCAATCTGTAAGATATCGATAAAAAATAATGCCAATGTTGAAAATAGGGAACACCTAATTTATGCAAAAAATTATTCTCAATTTATTTATGCCGAACAGTTACTTCAGTTACGTCACATTTCCTAAGTGTAAACTATTAATGCACTGCATTCGTGAAGAAACTGACACTCAAATCAAGCCTAAAACGCTAGAATGACATCTCACGTCATTCACATAAGCAAGCGTTTCCTTTCCATAAACGAAGAACCACATGAAACTGATGTGAAGACGCGTCGAGCACAATGTGTATACAGCCCGGACCACCTGATTCTGATGTGTGTAGCACGGTCGTCACCTCACCTTCTCCTTATTGCGACAGAGGTCTGGTGTGCCGGTTATGACGAGGGGCTGCTCATAGCCATTAAGGCGCCGATGCAGACGCCGTTTCACGGTCCAGGGAGCGCCGATCCAATTTTCTGGGGAGTCTGTCCGCCCGGGGTCTCATGGGCTGCCGTATGGGCTGAGTAGGAGAGGCTGGAGGAGAAGCATCTGCCCAGCACCAGGGCAGCTATGGCTTGTTTCACAGCCACTGTCGGCGACACAGAACAGAATGCCAACAGCAGAGTGTTCCCAGAACACTGTCGCCAAGAACAATGTTGCCACCCGACAACAGATATCAGCGTTTTCGTAGAGAATTTTATATTTATTCGTGTCAATAGTGATTTTTTTATCGTAATATTACTGCAGTAATTGATTAATTTGGATCTTAGGTTAAAATCGTCACAGGCAGACGAAAATGTTAATACAATAGTAGGAGCCGTTGTGCCCTAATAAATTGATTCAGAGCTTCTCTTACTTTTTTCCTATTTTGCTTATTGCTATACCTCTTCTTGATATCGAAGTCATTAGAGACTGGAAAAGGCGGGAGGTGGGGGGAGGGAGGCAATTAACCTAAAGGAAGATAACTATACCCTTTTGACGGAACCATCCCGGCATTCGCATGTTGCGATTTCGGGAAACGATGGAAAACGGATATCTGAATGGCCAAACAGGGATTCGAATCCACGTCCTCCCGAGGGCAGTGCCTTACCGCCCCACCTTTACCGGTCGGTTGGAGCTTGTCCCTGTCCTTAAATTTTACAGCGCAGAAACACAGGACCGGTGCTGACAATGAGCAAGACAGCAACTGAATATGTAGTGAGCAGGCCTATCTACGTGGAATAAGTAATAAGCGGTTACTCGTATAGGAAAAATTTTGCGGAAATCTTCATCAAATAAATTGCTCCGTTCAGTATAAATTAAGTATGATTGATTCTATTTTTTATATATATATAAAATTACTATAACAATGTATTAGAAATAACTCCCGCTGTAATGCGTCCGGCCAAAAGCAGCTTATTTCCAACTACATGTCCTTCACAGCAGCACAACGGAATCGTAAAACAGAGTCTATCACCAAAAAAATAACTCAGGTTATATGAATACCATCCAAATAACCAGAAACAATCTGAAGATCCGAAAATAAGTACAATAACTAGAATTTTCGATGCACGTACATCGATAAATTGAAATAAAATTGCCAATTGAACGCCTTTTAATAAGTAGACGAACGTAATTATTTGTGAACAACGCGTCAAAAACATTTTTCTGAGTTTATATGACTATCCAGTAAACATCATTACAATTAGACTTGGTAAACGCGCTTCCGTGGGCGCAGATAGCATTTAGTCAAGATTATGTTCTTCTACTAACATATGTCTTACAGATTTATTAATTTTGGAATAAAAAAAAGAGGCTGACTGTTCGAATAACTATAACTGCCTGTACGTCTTAAAGTGGAAATTTTTAAAACCACTCTGAGGGACCATAACCATGTAAACAATGTCAAGTTTTCTTCGTGAATAAAAATAAAATAAAATACAAAGATATTAACTACTATTACAATAACAATAGACAGCATCCATTCTTGCTATTAGGAGATGCCCACAGAATGCCGGAATGTAAGATTAAGGCAGATTTAAACATGTTTTTGGCAAACTTTAAAAATGCTCTAGTTATTTGAAGACAAAACCAAGCATCAGATTACAATGTTACAATGCACGGAAGACTTTTAATGCAGTGTGCAAAGATAAAGGGACCTCTTTTTTTCATGCTGTTTTCCAAAACAGAAATATTTTTTCTAAACCACACAACCTCAAGATGGCACTCGATTTCAGGCTCTAGGGTGTAGGAAGATTCTTTTTTTTTTTTTAGGTAAGAGTGTCATGGATTCAAATAAGTTACCAAGAGAAATGATGAATAATTTACCAAAAACGTTGAAAGATTTTAAAATTAAAATTTGTAGAGGTCAAATGTAGGTGCAGGAAAGGGGATAGAGGGTGTGTAGGGAAACTGCCACCGGAGCGTGCGCTCCATTGTAATTTAATTTAATTAATTAATTAGTTAAAAACATCAAAATACTAAGCCAGGAGTTATGTTTCTATAATTATTGCCTACCTTACTTAACTGTATCATCATCTCTGGTGATACTGCTTTCTACTACGGAAACAAAAACATCCTATTTACTAGTACATTCATTGCTTGGTAAAGCTACCATTTCACTCGGGGAACTCATGGGAATAGCATTAAAAAATAACGAATAAACATCAGATTTTATTTTCAACCTGTCCCAAGATACCAGGTCATGCAACTCTGTAGTAATAGCTGAATGTTGTAAAGCTTTTTGTCATATAAGTAGATAATAGACCGGTGACTGAAAAGAAAGGTATAGCGCCGTTCAGCTTTACTTACTGCCAGCAGGTGGCAGTGCAAATAACAGTTTTGACGCCTTTCGGTCAACACCACCGTGTTTTCTCGGTTGGCAGACTTGCAGGAAGTTAGAGACAATTATTAGGCATGGTAGATTGAAGGGTTATTACCTAGAAACGGAAAGGAAATGGATCCATATAGTACGTTGAAGACAAGATACGTAACGTCCACCATGTGCATTTGATAAGATTTATATTGGTTAGATAGTGTCGTATATTTATGTTGTACTTTATGTTGTCTTAGCTCGTATTTTTTACTTATTTATTTCGTAGTCGTAGTAAAAATATCTGTTTAATTATTTAATGTAATTTCTTCTGAAGTTTTCTAGCTTCGCCAATAACCAATGAACTTATATGATTTGATTCCTTTTTATTTATAATGTCATAACATCTTTAATCATCCCAAGTTATACAGGTTCTTTTCCGCAAGCAAATTTAAATTCAAAACGAACACGACAAGGTCTCACCAAGTTCGTCGGTCCTGAGCTATCTTCCAACTGTTTATCTAAACGTTACCCTTAACTACCAATTTTCTCTAAGAGTAATTATTATAGTTATTCATCTCCGTTATACCACAATAGTCCGCACAATTAAGGCCTGCGTTGATGAGCACGAACGTAACATTCGGTTGTTTTAAGTGAAGAAGTCTGCCGTCAATGATCACGTAAATAAGAATCGACCCAAAATGGACTCAGGGAATATGCAAGTATTGACCAAGTTCTCGTTCCTCTGAGAAACAGTTATCAGCAACCAAGGACAGAGTATGAAGGCACCCAGTAGAAAGTCGGGAAACTGCATTCTCATTTGAGGTAGAAACTAGGAAGACGCATTAATCAAATATTCCACTTACTTTTTTCGGGGATCGCACTGCTTTGATGGATTAGTACCGACGTTTCGGCGCCCAACCTGATGCCTTCATCAGGGTTTCCAGAACCGAAATATCACTTGTGATGGTTTTCACACAACTCCGTCGCTGAGCTAATTGTTTTAATTACAGGCAGCGGATGCCAACTGTTCCAGAGATCTTGTGGAGGTTTTGTGTTGCGAATGTCCACGGGTGCATATTTCCACGTTTCCCTTAAGCCATGGCCGCCGTCATTATTGAAATTTTTGGGATGTTTGAAAATTTATATTGATTCCGTTATTTTCCGTTCTACAAAAGCTTTGGGTTGTGCTATAACTTCTGTCTTCTCCCGTTGAATTTTATGGTCTTCTTTTATCTGATGTGCACTCGTGGAAATTCGCAACACAAAACCTCCAACGAAAAGATCTCTGGAGCAGTTGACATCCGCTGCCGGTAACCAAAACAATTAGCTCAGCGACGGAGTTGTGTGAAAACCATCACAAGTGATATTTCGATTCTGGAAACCCTGATGAAGGCACCATGTTTGGCGCCGAAACGTCGATACTAATCCATCAATCAAAACAGAGCGATCCCCGAAAAAATTAAGTGGAATAGTTGATTAATATGGAAGCAGCCGGGTTGCGGGAGAAATAGCAGCCACCCTCCAAGCAACCATGACCAAGTGTATGCTGAAGTCAAGAAGATCGACGAGAGGTAAAGAACTCTGACCAATATGGTAAAGATTAATTTAACTTAGGCAGAAAGCGCCAAGTCATCCTCTAAGCTTCTGAATTTATTACTTTTACAGCTCTAAGCGACTCTCCGGAGTCCTCAGACCCGTCGCCTTCACTGAATGTAGCTGATAAAGACGCCTCAACCATGCAGTGGGTGTCTGCACTATGCAGCGGCAATTGGAACCATTTGTTTGCCCAGCTATTGTTCTGTACTGAGCAAACCTCGTTCCAATCCACCCCATTGTCTTGATAGCGATTATCAGCAAGCTTCAAGAGAAAGAGATCCCATTCCAGCAATACTACCACGTTCTGACAAACCAAAGCCAACGAAATCAACGACAGGGAAAAAGAGAAATCCTCCACTTAGACACCATCATACTAGAGGTGTCAAAAATATGGGCACTGTGGGCATGAATGCACTTGCATCCTACAACTCACTGTCCACGACATAAAGAGGAAGCAACATACTGCAATTGTGGTGGACTCCACGTTGCATGCTACAGCGAATGCCCGTCACGAAAACGACTGCGAGCCAGTGACCAAAGGAACACGCCACGTGGTCACCATAGATGAATCATAGATGATAGGTGTGAACACGATCCGTGTTTCGACGATACATGAATTAGAGCAACACGATTGAGGGCGAAAACTATACGCGGCCACAATTCTACTTAAAAACTCCTCCAACGTTCCATGTTCCAGCAGTCTGCACTTGACTATATCTCTCTAACATATCTGACAGATCGAGCTATAAAATAGTATTAAATAAGTTATATGAAAATATTACTTCCTGTATAAATGAAATCTTTTAAAATATAGAAAGCGAATAGTGAGGGTAGGAAATGCAATATGATCAAACATCATAGAAGGAAATGAAAGTGGGAATGCTAGAAAGTAGTATTTTGGGGCCAGTGCTGTTCACTATTCGAATTAACGATTGTTTTAATGGTTATGAGTTAAATGCCAGGAGACATGGATATAAGATAATATTATACTAGGATCGAATCGGGAAATTACTCTGAATAGCTGCAAGGGCACCTAGACCTCATGATCAATATGGAAGGAATATAAATGCCAAGACCAGCCAACTTATTAGATATCCAGAAAAAAATATAAAGTTATTTTTGATTACATATTGGGGGAGGAATTGTTTGAGGTAAATACCATAACGTAATATATGATTGTAAACCCAGTTGGCAAGAGGCATTGTGTAGATGTTAATAATAGATTTTCCAGATCAATCATTTGTTGGAGGGTGACACGAGGGGAAATAGCAGGGGAGGAAGGGAATTTCCAAAATTCACTCCAGACGAATTCTGGGGTGGCTGATTCAAAAGGTCTTGGTCGATTGACCATTTTCCTGGCTCGAATGATCTCTTACGTAGACAAGCCGTAAACCCCAAAGAAAAAAAAACCACACACACAAATAAACAAACAAAAAATAAGGCTACAAAAAATCGTTCTAGACTTGTTAGGAGAATTAAGACTGAAATGGTTTGGACATACGATGAGATTGTTCCAAATAGATAATAGAAAAATCAGCTACTGGAGAAAGACAAGAGGAAGGTTACGGGATACATAAAGGGAGCAAATGCAGAATGATCACTGTCAAGAGTGGGGGAATATGCTGGAAGAGAAGTGTTGCCAATACAGAAGATTGTGAATAAGGTTTGTGCCTTACCTCATCTGGTCCGCTGTAGTGGAAAATCATTGGTATTAATGACAATTTTTTCGTAAGTTATTATCTACAGCTTTCGCGACGAAAAATCTCTGTACGAATTTCTCTCACTTATAGCCAGTTCACTATCAATAATCAATATTTCAACTGAAAGAATAAATGAATACAATGTTTCATCTGTCGCAATCACTGTGTTGTTCGTAGTATAATTTGATGATAAACTCAACTAGACAGGACACATTGGACAGGAAATAGAGGTTGATTCCAAAATCTTGCATTTACTGGAAAGGGTGATGAGGAGCTGCAACACCGAAGTGATCGAATTGAGATGCAAAACCATGTTTAGCCAGTTGCTTGAATATTTTGGGGTGTTAGGTAGCACTGATCAGTATGAAATACAGAGATGGAGGGCATGGGCGCCGGGAGGGGGGTGCAAGGGGGTGCACTTGCACCCCCCTGAAATCCCGGGTCGCCCGGAAATTTGGGCCGATAGGGGGTGGCGAGCACCAATTACAGCCCTGGTGCACCCCCCTGACATCCCGGGTCGCCGTGTGGACAGTAGTAGAGCTAAAAAAAAAAGGTCGCCCAGCCCGGAAATTTTTGGGCCGAGAGGGGGGGGGGGGGCACCAATGCAGCCCTGGTGCACGCCCCTAGAAGCAATCCTGCCGGCGCCATGATGGAGGGAGCTAGATCTGATTCTTCAAATTGTCGTAGAACACAATCAGTAATAGAAATCACAAAGACGCTGTGTTGAGAATCGCTGGAAGAAAGGAGGCAAATGAAGAGAGTGCGGGGAATGAACAAGGTGTAATTAATTGACGATGAGGTGTGGGTGAATATTAGTAGAAGAATTGGGAGTAGTTAAAAAATGGAAATAGATCGCCATAACAATTTGTAGCATAGCACTTGATTTCAGGCATATATATATACTGTAGGAAAAATTAATAAAGGACTTTAATACATTAACGAGAGAAATTAGAATTATCTCAAACACTGAAAGGAGTTTGTGTGTGTGTTTTTTTTTTTTTTTTTTTTAAGTTAACTGCGGAAATAGGCGAGTAGGGAAACTTCATTGAAATAATTTAAAATACTAATTTGTGAAATTAAATGACTAAATACATTACCAACATCGCATGTAAGCCATCGCAATTAATTTAAATTAAAAAATGATTCCGAAAGACTCAACACGAGAGCGTCCTATAAGGTGATTGACCAAGAGATTCCTAACGCCACTTCCGTGAATGAATGCTCAAAAAAAAAGTTTGGTGTTTATTTAAGTACTGCCATCATGTATGATGAACGATGATTTATTCTTTTCACATTATTAATTTAACTTTGTCTCATTGACACAGTTGGTTTCATGTAAAACTATAAACAAACAGCTTTCATACATTTTTAAATAAGAACAGACTTTTTGGTACTATTGGTTCAAAACGGTTTTATAATTTAGTCTTACTCTTTCTTACTAATTTATGTATCCTCGTTGTTGTAAGTGAAGGATTTAAAAAAAAAAATCCAAATGTGATTACGTTTTATTCCTTTAAACACGTTCAAACTAAAGAAGAGTTCAAACAGTGTGGTGATGGATTTAGTAGTTTTTGGCTTACAAAATGGATTGTACTGTGTATTGTTGATACCAACTGCTCTTTGCCATCTTTATCTTGGAAATAAATCTGTCTGCCTCTTATCATATTATAAATTACTCAAGAAATGGAAATGGCTTCCGTTATGAATAGTCTGTTTTCTCTCTTCTTCGCGCTGCGTAGCTTTCTGTCGTATTTACGTCATCTTTATACCATTCTGCATTGAATGGTAGTTTTCAGACTTATTATACATTCTCACACAGTAAAGAACATGTCCAGCCACAACCAGCTGGAGCGTAAGTACAATTCAATATTAGCTAATAGTTTGACATTCATCTCTGGCAATGTACTACTTTTGATGAGAAATGTCCTAGGACGCTCAGTGACTCGGCTTCCTCTTTAAACGATAGGCCCTGTTTTACCAAGCAGGATTAATAAACTAGGTTATGCCCAGATAAAGGAGGAACGCTCAGCAACTGAAACGGCGGCTAACCGAAATTTATTTAATGATTACAGTTCTTACTTTGACTTAATGGACTAACTTTATGCACCACTTTTGCATGTTTCAAAATTTTATAGGAAAGTCTTTTACGAGGGCTGTCTGAGAAGTTCTCGGCCTCGACCATAAATAGCAGCACTACCCATGTGATTTTTTTCCTTGCAAGTTGGTGCATGTGCCAGACATGCCTGCAAGAAATTGCAATTCATTCTACGTTGTAATTTGGTCTGTACAGTTGTTTGATGCAGGCGCGGTGCGGAGTTTTACCAGAGATGGAAAAAATCGAGTATCGTGCAGTTATAAAATTCTTTGTAAAAGAAGGTTTAACGCCATCCGAGATCCACGGAAGATTTTTAAAAGTGTATGGGGACTCTTCTCCTTCATATTCGACAATTAAGAAATCGGCTGCTGAGTTCAAACGTGGCCGTAGCAGTGTCGAAGATGATGAACGCGAAGGACGTCCGAAAAGTGCAACAACTCCAGAAATCATCCAGAAAGTGTAGGATATGGTTTTGGATGATCGACGAATGAAAGTGCGTGAGATTGTTGAGACCGTAGGGATATCATAAGAACGTGTGGGATACATTTTTCATGAAGTATTGCATATGAAGAAGCTTTGTGCAAGATGGGTGCCGCATTTGCTCACTGTTGATCAAAAGCGCATCCGCATGAGACATTCTGAACAGTGTTTGGAGCGTTTCAACAAAAATAAAACTGATTTTGTGCTTCGATTCATAACTATGGATGGGACATGGGTTCACCACTACACGGCAGAATCAAAACTGCAGTCAAAGCAGAGTACAGAATCTGGTTGTTCAGGTCCAAAGAAGGCCAAGTCGGTTCCAACGGCAAAGAAGGTGATGGCATCAGTTTTTGGGATGCTAAAGTTGTTTTGTTCATTGATTACCTTGAAAAGGGTAAAACAATAACTGGACAATGCTTTTCCGATCTTTTAGACATTCTGAATGAAAAAATTCGTGAGAAAGGCCCATTTTGAGGAAGAAGAAAATCATCTTTCATCAGGACAATGCACCTGTCCACAAGAGTCTTTTGGCAATGGGAAAATTAAGAGATCTGCACTACGACATGTTGCAGCATCCACCTTATTCCCCAGATTTGGCTCCCTCCGACTTCTATCTATTCCCAAAACTCAAAAACTTTCTTGCTGGTCAGCGTTTTTCTTCAAATGAAGAGGTGATTGCAGCTATAGATGGATATTTTGCAGGCCTTCCAGAAAACCACTTCAGGGATGGTATAATGAACTTGTAACATCGTTGGACTAAGTGTATCAGTGTTCAGGGAGACTATATTGACCAATAAAAATGATTTGGTAAATATGAAATTGGTTTTATATTTGAAGGCTTAGAATTTTTCAGACCGCCCTCGTAGATCCTATTGTTACATATATCGTTAAAACTACTGTCAGTTTGTTGCTCATATTCAGGGCCGGCGCTAGGGGGGTGTAAGCGGGTCAAAAGCACCCGGGCCCGCCGGCTGATGAGGGGCCCCGATCACCGATTGTAGGGGCCCTCAGGCCGCATGCGCCCATTGTCACCCGACCGGGCAAAAAAAAAAAAAAATGTCGCCCATTTTACCCCGGGCCCGAAATTCCTAGCGCCGGCCCTGCTCATATTAACCTTTCGAGCGCTCCTATTCGTCGTCTACCTAAAGAAAAATAATTTCTGATTTTTCAATTTTCTTTTCGCTTTTATAATATTTAGATTGCAAGCGTTTATGGCTGATTGGGTTCTGCATTAGTGTTTTATAATGTCCGATGTTCTATTAGAGTTTAATACAGTGCAGCGTTCGGATTTCATTCCACCATTCCTATTATCAGAAATCTCTTTCAAATTCCGGTCCTAATTTTTTTTTTCATAAACTAAAATTCCTGAGGATATAAACCGATGTTTCAAATAATTTTGATTGAACATTCTGCTTTTTGGAATGTTGAATACGTAAAAGTATTTAAAAATTCAACTTTCGTAATGTTGCTTTAAAAAAATGCGTAGGGACAGAATTTTCAGCTAAAGACCTGAAGTCTAAGTATCCTGGCAAAACATTTGATAATAGATTTAAATGGGCAGGTGGAAGGAAAAAGAATACAAAATCCTTCATTTACTCGATTTTTTTTTTTTTTTTAACAGTTTAACGTCCCTTTTTAACAACGTGGTCTTCAGAGACGGGAAAGGATGGGGGCAAGGAATGGGAAGGAATTCGGCCATGGCCTTTTGAAGGAAGCATCCCGGCATTCACCTGGAGTGATTTGGGGAAACCATGGAAAACCCAAATCTGGATGCCCGGACGGGGATTCGAACCGCCGTCCTCCCGAATGCGAGGCCAGAACGCTATCCGTTACACCACCACGCTCGGTTTCATTTACTCGAGAAGGTGTTGATATTCCAGAGTAGTGAGGGAACTGGGTTACAAAACTTTGGTCAAACCATTGCTTGAATATGGTGATATAGTTTGGGACCGACATTTTTTAATTTAATCTAGCTGCGATGAAGCGCACGCTCCGGTGGCTATTTCCCTACGCACCCATATTTTTTCCTCTTTCCTGTACCCAGCTACTTTTGTCCTCTATAAATTTCAACTTTAAATTGTTTCAACGTTTTTGGTCATTTATTCATGAATTCTGGTGGTAACTTATTCCAGTCTCTGAGACTCTGATCCCCTTATCTTCGACAGAAACCGAGCGTGGTGGTGTAAAGGATAGCGTTCTGGCCTCGCATTCGGGAGGACGGCGGTTCGAATCCCCGCCGGGCATCCAGATTTGGGTTTTCCATGGTTTCCCAAATCACTCCAGGCAAATGCCGGGATGCTTCCTTAAAAAAGGCCATGGCCGAATTCCTTCCCATTCCTTGCCCCCATCCTTTCCCGTCTCTAAAGACCTCGCTGTTGAGAGACGTAAAGCAGTTAAAAAAAAAAAAAAAAATCGACAGAAAATCTTCCCACTCCCTTGTGTCCGGAATTAATATTATTATTATTGGTGGTAAGGGTCTCAGAGATTGAAATAAGTTACCAATAGAAGCGATGAATAATTTATCAAAAATGCTGAAGGAATTTAACGTTAGTAAAACGACACAAAAAAGAAAAATAAGAAAGGGTAATTAGGTGACCATGGAATTGATCACCAGAGCATACGTTCTATCGCAATTCAATTCTACTCAATTTACAGCTCCTAAGAGTTTTGTTTTATATTTTTTCACTGTTTGTGAATTTAAAGTCAGCTTGCAAGAAAAAATATTTTTTATTACAATATAATAATTATTTATTTATTTTCTAAAGTTTGATTTTTTTTACTGGAAAATTTCTTGCCTTATCATAAAAATTATGTTACTAGACTTTAATGATGTCATAATCTTTTTTATATATAAAAATAGACGTGTGTATCCCTATAGTTCACTTTTGCAGCCACAAATACTTAGCACAGACAACTGGTGTTTACATGTGTTAGTAGCCTTGTCTCCCTTTGTCCACTATGGTGATTGCATGTTGGTAAGTGTTAGTGTGGGATATGGTGATTGCAAGAGGTCGACCTAATATTAAAATAATCATATGAGTCTGTATATTTCATTTTACAGCTACAAGTACCTAGCACAGACCACTGGTGTCTGTGTGTCGCAGAGGCCTTGAGTATCCCATCTTGCACTCTGGTGGTTGAATGTCAGTAGTTCTTAAAGTGTGGAAGATATGGTGGCTTGAAGAGGAAGACATAATATAAGAGTAGACTGGTGTATATCTATATTTCACTTTACAGCCACAACTACCTTTCGCAGACCACTGGTGTTTATGCGCAGTAATAACTTCGAATCTCCATTGTGCACTATGGTAGTTGCTTGTAGGCCGCTGTTAGGATGTAGTGGTTGAAAGTGGTCAACCAAGGGCATTTGCATATTTCAACCAGTGTGTTCTAAAAATCTCTGGAATCTTCTAGAATGTACTAAAATGTTCTAGAATACAACCCATTTTACAGCTTTTTCAGCTATTAACGAATATTAATAATTTATACGAAACATATTTTGACACTAATTCATGGCAGTTGTTGATTTGGCAGCAGTAAAATAGACTAATTTTTATACTGGAAATATTTAAGGTTATGTGCAAAAACATAAAAACCTTAAAAATTCTTGGCAAAAAAGAATGAAGTTGTGGCCACCAGCTAGTTGTTCATTGATTTCATTGATGGCACTGATTTTTTTAAAAGAAAAAATACAAGCAGACTAAAACTTTTATTATTATATACAGAAATTTTGAACTTCAATCTCATATTCTAACTGGGCCTATGTATGGAGTTATATTTGTTTGGAGTAGTCAAGTTGTTTACACAGTTTAATTACTTTAAAACAAAAATTAAAATATCATTAGCATAAAAGATATTACATATCTCAAAGAGTAATCTTCTTATTGGCAATTTGTACAGCAGTTTCAAAAAAAAAAAAAAAAGGGAAGAATCCATCATTATCAATAGTCTGTGATTAACAACAAACATTCCAAACTTGTGACTAAGCTGTAGATTTTTACTATCAAAACCTGTACATACATTTTGCATAAAAGAATATTTTTATATTTTTAAATATTTTTCATTTTCCCTCATTTGTTTCAAGTTTAGTTGCTGCTTCTGATTTCTCTATTTTTTCTTAAGCTTACAAATTAAGCGTGAATCTTCCATTCAGTTTTAACTTATTTGAATTACATTTTTTTCAGTTGCTGGTTACCAAGCTGACTTTGAAACATGTATTACTTTGACTGGTATGTATAATTTTTTATATTTTTTAACCTTTAGTTTTTTAAGGTAGCTACAAATGTATATGATAGGCTCAAAGACCGAAAACGCTCACCGAACGAAAAATGACCACAACAGGTTCCAGTTTCTTAAAAATTGCCACCAACACCTAGTGGCTTATTAGTTTCTAACTCTTTGTGTTCATAAAATGTACGATTGTTCTTACCCGTCACATTACAAGGCTCTAAAAAAAATAAAATTAAATTTAATAATGTGAGTCGTCATGTGTGAAGAATGTGACCTGGACCAGACACGAATTTCACGTTGTGGCCTTTTTGAGTTAGCCACAATGCATTCTGGCTGTTTTTTTTTGTTACGGCCATAATGTGAATAATATGTTGTGGCCAATTTCAAGAAACCAGAATGTGTTGTGGTAATTTTTTTACTCGAAGAGCATTTTCGGTCTTTGAGCCTAACATATATAAAAATGTGCAGAAAGTCGCTGCGAATATCTGAGATTACTGTTACAGGAATGACAATTTCAACACCTAGGTATGTGATAATGCACAATCATACATTTCAGCTCCCCATCAGCTGACCTAAAAATTTGCCAGACTTATGTCTTTATCATTGGAAACTACGTATGTAACTACCCATTAAAGAAAGTATCCTCTGTTACTACCAATGATATGAGGATGTGCCATTTTGATAAAATACGTAAAAAGAAGAAGCTTAGAGTTGCAAAAATTGACATGAAAAACAGAAAACAATTTTTGAAGCTGTATGTATGGCTTTATGAAAGTAAATGTTTGACTTCACAGATATAGAAATAAATAAACTAAATCTTTAAAATAAGGTCCACAGGGATCGTATTTATGTTATTATTATTCTGCCACCCTTTTCTCCTTATGTCTGATTGCCATCAAGGTCATTGAATCAGGAGAGGACTGTGGAAAATATGGGAAGGAATTCTGCCATAACAATTTGAAGGAACCATTCTTACATTCCTCTGGATTGATTTCATGAAAACAGAAAACAAAATCAGGTTGGCCAGAAGGATACTGAATTCACATCCTACCAGTAGCGGCTCGTCATTACAGACTCCGAGGCGGAGTTGCCCCCAAAGATATATTAAAATATGTTTTTAAATAGAGTAATGCAGAATTTAAATTAACAGGAAGCATTTCGAGAATTTTCACACAAGTTTAAACACTGACAGTCAATATTTTTAGAACTGTTGATATAAAAGAATGTTTCTCAAATGGGTAGTATTTTTAAGGCTGCGCCTTTAAGGCTCAGCTTGCATAGCCTATGGCAGTTGTACCAACAACAGGGCCGGCGCTAGGAATTTCGGGCCCCGGATAAAATGGCGACCCTTTTTTTTAGCTCTAAAAAACTAGCCAGGCGACAATAGGCGGATTCTTGGCTTTGAGGCCTGTGGGCCCCTGTAGCCGGTAGTCGGGGCCCCCCATTAGGAGCGGGCCCAGGTACATTTGACCCGCTTCCCCCCCCCCCCCCTAACGCCGGCCCTGCCAACAACATCATGATTTTCTTGTAATGCTAGTTACAACGTAGGGAAATCAGCAGAGGTTGAACTTCCACACTCGAAGCCCTGCCTCTGTTCTCCAGTTTATGCTTTCATGCATCATTAATCGACGTTAAATATTTATGTTTTGACAGTTTAAAAGATACTTTTATGTTTCAGGGGTTGGCCATTGTATAAACCACAGTACAAGCACGCTAAGTTTAAAACATTCTGCTAGGGTGCATTAGAATACGGTGATCACCATCTAGCAAGAATCTGTCAAACAATCAGATGAAATACGCAAAACATATCATTATCTCAGTTGTTAAATGCGTTTGCACGAGAAAGTGTGTTATTTGGAAGTTTCTTTTGTGAGTGTGTTGTGCAGTTGAGCCTGAACTCTTGTGAGTTATATTTTCGTTTTTGAGAATAGCTTCAGCTTTACGGCACTATGAAAGTGCAATATGACTTCAGCCTACAATTTACTAGGAAAAAATTTGAAAGATGAGCTAAGAGTTAAAGTGAAGAATCTTGTTGCATCTAGACCTGATCTTAACATTAATAAAGAACAAAAAAATTGCAAGTCCAAAAATATTTTGAGCCCTCAGGCCAGAAAGGCGACCTGCTTGAGGGTCCCCTGACCATGGGGCTAGCCCTCTGATAGCTTACACCCCTGTATCCAGGCAAGGGTATGTTCGCAATTTCATCAGAGCAATGTATGTGGTTGTGAAGTGAAAAATGCATTTTTCTCTTTCTCATGTCTTGTTACAAATTGTAATGGCAACGCCTAGATAGAAAATGGTATTACAGATTTAAAGAATTTTGATGAAAAGGTGGAAAAACATAATTCCAGTGAAAACCATTTCATACAATTTTTACTGCTGCTACTTTAGGTGCATTTTGACAGATTTTACAACATGTCTGTTAGATTGAACTGCCAAAATACATATTTTGAGACTGAATTGTAGGGGGCAAAAAAAAAAAAAAAAATCGGTAGGACTCTTGCCATCGAGACTTTGACTGCAGGGGTAAAAGATTCACAGACTTCCCCAGTATAAAAAACACGAGCCACCACTGCATCCTACTGAATGACAGCACAAGCATTAACTACTTTCTCACCAGGCCTGATGCACCACAGAAAATTAAGAGGGGAAATAAAGTACAAATTGAGAATATTCTAAAAATGATAACAAAGAAAGAGATTTATAGAAGAACTGAACAAAAAGAAGAAACAAAATGAAACATTAATGGTTGGTTAAACTGTTACTCACAGCTGAGAAGAAAATTTTTAATCTGTTAATCGTTGAATAATGAAGTTAGCAAAATTGCAAAAATTTAACTTTTAGGTTAACCTAAAAAATAATTAATGGTCTTCTTAAGTTTCGTTAAATTGAGCTACCTTTAATTATAGTTCTTACATTGGTAGTTGACATCATTTGCTATGTTTGAATTGCTGCCTGCCACGTTCGTAATTTCGGTGAGGCATATGGCGAACAAATAATAGGTTAAATAAAGTGCAAGTGTGAAGCATACACAACTTTTATGCTAGGCATGTGTAAGCAGGAAACCTGGAGTTTTGGAGTGTTTCTATTCTACGTCTTCAAAGCGGCACCCATTACTCGTTTCTAAATTGATCGGTGATTGATTTTGATATTTTTAATCTTTTTTACTGCCAGGAAAATTTTACTTTTTAGTTGGTATTGGTTTGGTGTTTGTTGGTGAAATAAGTTAAGCTGACATTCCTTATATCGGAGACACTGAAGCTCTTCAATCTGCAAGTGAAAGCAGCAATGTTAACAATAGTAACCAGAATATTAAAAAAAATCCTTGGCCACATTTATGCAATTATATTGCTCATAAATCTAGACTGGGAGAGCAGTTGATTTATGAATTCAAACTGTGTTTGCCTAAACTTTCTACAATCAAGGCACACATGTCTAGCCTTAATAATCTTAAACAACATATGAAGGGGATGCGTATCTAAATATAAACAGTTTGAAGAAAAATTAAAAGCAGGGCCAACTCGTGGGGAAAAAAGGAAAATAATTCCAAGCCTTCTTCAGATACTGTGGCTTCTTCTGATTTGGATATCAGCAGAATTGACTTGTTTTCATCGCCATCTGCCAATAAAAGTTTAGGTCAATAAAAAATTTGGCATCATAGCTACGGGAACCATCGTATTCCAAGCTGGTGTGGACCGATGAATTGCAAACCTTTTCATCACCAACATGATTCCATTACACGTTGAAGAATCCGATACCACATTTAAGAAGCTGGTTAAAACATTGAACCCCGGTAAAAACTCAATTTCTCTAAGGACATTTGGTAGATGTATTATTGATTCACATCATGGTACATAGCACCTTGGTATTGCTTGCAGTAATACCTATCTTTTGCAATACTTAAAAATCACTTCCACTCTTGGATGGTTAACTTTTAACAGTTAGCTTTAACTTGCGTTAAATTTGCAAAAATGTATTGCTTCAACGATTATCGAAGTTATCTTTTTAAGTAGCGCATTAATGATTTACGAAGTTAACTTTTGGATTAACCATGCCCACCTATGCCGTTAGTTGATTAAACACTTTAGATAGAGGAAGACAAAACATGGAAGCGTTTGAAACAGGTAACTGAGGTAAAAGGATTTGCTTTATTTTTAGATAAAAATTGGCTGTAACTGATATGTGATGATAAAGAGACACTTAGGTCAGAAAGAGATGGATAACTGCATCAAATAAATCAAGGAACTAATGAGAGAAAAAAATAAAGATCTTTGGCCGAAGTCCTTGACACGAACCATTTTCCATTCTTCTCTAAATGCCCGTACCTCATTTACACATTAAGATGCCTTTGCTGATAGTAAATTCAACTTCAAGTATTCAGAAAACCAAAACATTATCATTTCTGAAAAAGAAAATTTTTACAATTGGCTGAATTTAGCACTATAAGCGATAGCATATTGTGTAACTTATTCAAGAAAATTATTTTTCCCTTATGGCTTTACTCCTCATCAATAACATTAGAGGAGAGAAAGGACTGGGCAATGAATGGGATGCAATTCAGCCATGTCCTTTTGAAGGAACCATTGCAGCATTCACCTGGAGTGATTTTAGGAAAAAAAAAATAATAGTAAACTGTATGAAATACTTTCTAATCTTGAATTTAAAATTTTTGGGTAAGACTATTACTCCTGTACTGCAAAATTGTGTGAATAAAATAATTCATTTATGCTATTTTCAAGATATTACTAGTCCATATTTATAAGCACAAGAATCTTATCAATTTTCACTACCCACTGGTTATGTCTCAATGTGCATGAAACATAAACTGATGTATAAAGCTAATCAAATGATTAAAAATTGGTTTCACAAAAGTGCATCTTCTTACACCCCATATTTAAATTATTTATGAACATTTGAAAAATATTGTGTTGTATTACAATAATATGGTGTGAAAAATAACTTTAGATGAATGGAGTGTGGAATATGTAAGGATTAATATACTGGTCATAGTAAAATACAAGGGTAGTAAGAACAGGAGAAATAAGAAGAATGTAGTTGATGCTTCATTCTAAGTTAGATTCCAGGTTCAGGTAGAAAAATGGTGTGAAGATAACCATGTTAGTTTCAAATGAGTCTTGCCATTCCAGCCTAATTGAAGGGAGCAAAATTCCGTGGATGTGTGTGTGTGGTGTTGTTTTTTTTTTTTATGGTAAGTTTAGGTAAACAATGTACAGTAATGAAATTTTGTTTTCTAGTTTGCAAACAAAAACCTGAAATTGATCAGACTTTCTGTCAAAGGTCATTACTGGGATGAGTCATGGTGCTATAGTTACGACCCAGAAACAAAGCAACAGTCAAGCCAGTGGAAGATGCCATTGTCACCCCGTCCAAAAAAAATGCTAATTTGCTTTTTTTGATGCAAAGGGCATAGTTCACTCAGAGTTTGTTCCCCCACATCAGACCATCATCAAACCTTTTATTTGGAAGTTTTAAGAAGATTAAGCAACATTGCCAAAAAAGACCCAATTTGTGGCAGACAGGAAACAGGTTCTTCCATCACAAAAATGCATATACACACACAGCTGTCTCTATTAGGCAGTTTCTGGCTAAAAATGGCATGGTTCTGTTGCCCCTCGCACCTTACTCGCCTGACCTGGCTCCGTGACTTTTTCTTATTTTCATACATGAAAGGGGCATGAAAGGATAACGATTTGACATCTCTGAAGAGGTCAAGAAAAAACTAGGGAGGAGCTGTCGCCCATTTCTAAAGATAACTACTGTGTTTTGAAGGGGGTAAGGTTTTTTTAAAAAAAATTATAGCTTTTTTTAAAAAAAATTGGGTACACTCTTGTAGACAGTGATGCCAATTATTCTGTATTGTAATAACAAATACATTTATAGAATACAGTAAATATCAAATAACTTATATTTGTTTGGATGAGAACAATGATAAGCAATTTTTTCATGAAATTTCATGTTTACAGTTTCTGGATGCAATGCCATATATAGTCTACGATATCACCTTTTGAGACTATCCTCCAAGTTATATGCATACTGAATATGCATATCATGATGCAATAATTGATGTATGGGCTTAAATGAGGCACGAGATTAGCATCAGGAAAAAATAGAAGTATGAAGACAGTAAAAACTATTTTTAAACCAAGTTACTCTCACAAGGGAGGGGGGGGGGGGGGGGGAGATGGGCATAATATTTAGATTCCAGATGCTTACAGTTGATTGGGTTCTGCATTATGAACTAATATTCCACCTGAGTTTATGGTGTTAACTCAGCATTCTGATTTAGTTCCACCCATCTTATTATCAGAGTTCTCTTTCAAGTTCCCATTCCTTTTTTTCCCCACGAGCTAAAATTCCTGAGGATATAATTCAAATTCTATACTAACTCACTATGGCAGTTGTCCTGATGTTTACATGTTTCTTTGTTATAATAACTTAATTTAATTTAAATGCACTGGAGTACTTGCTCCCTTGGCAATTTCCCCACACACCCATTTTCCCCTTTCTTGTATCCATCTACTTTTGCTCTCTAAGAATATTAATTTCCTTTCAGCATTTTTGGTAAATTAATACTTCCATTGGTAATTTATTCCAATCTTCTTTAATGTTACTTATTACTTTTTACAGTACCCTATGTGGCCTATATTATTTTCTTCTTCTTGCTTATCCTGGACAGAGCCACTTGTAATTAAGTTCAGAGAAAACATCCATTATGTAACTTCACATTATGTAACCCCATATAATTTGTAACATGTGAAGGGGACATCCATTAATTATGGGAGCTCAGTTTTAATAAAAATTTTACGACAGCTTTTTATATCATTTTTCTCCTCTTATTTCATAGGAAAAATGTAGTATTAATATATTAAGTGCAAAGTAGCATGATGCAAAAACCATTAAAATATCAAATTAATTTAATTATTTACAAATTATTAGGTATCTCATGTGAGGAGAAAAAAAGGGGGGAGGGGAGTCCCACCACATCTCACCAATGTGGAGGCGGTGTCAAAATTTAAAGCAAAATACCTCATGTAATCATGGCCAGATTTAAAATGGCACAGGGCCCATAGCAAATGTGAAGAAGAGCCCCTTGGTTTTCGCCATCTGAGGCAGTTGTAGAGCTAGCATTTGCTAACTCCTGCTACATGGTTAATCCCCTACTGCACGTAATTAATAGATGCCCCCCCCCCCCTCCCCAAGTGCATTACAACATTTGTTTTTTTGTTCAATTTTCCTGCTGTTCTGCAGCATACAATCTCTAAACTAATACAAATGAGAAGATATGCTTCCTGTTATTTAAAGACAGTGATACAATATGCACAATTCGTATGTATATAATCTATTTATGTGTTTCTTATATTCCATTAACTTTCATAAAAACATTATTATTTCCCAATCAAAAGCTTTCAGAATGTTTATGCTTAGCACAATATTTTTATTTCAATTTCATAGCAGCGTAAACGTTGTCAGAATAGCAAATGGCAATAAATTAAATGCACTGTATTTCAGGATTTGGAAAATACAACTACCTGATTCTGTTTGGAGCTTTGATTGCATCCATAGCCCAGCAGTTCTCAATTTCAATGGTTTCATATCTTCTTCCATCAGCAGAATGTGATCTCCTCCTTACTTCTGATAAGAAAGGTCTTCTAAATGCTGTTGGATATATAGGTCAGAACACAACTGATTTTTAACAGTAATCCAATCATAATTATATCACACATGGTATGATTTAAGTCTAGGAATGACAGCATGTTAACATTAATTAACGCTTCACAATGAGAATATATATATATCATAAAGAAGTTTTAACAGACATATTAAGTAGTGTATTGCAGCCATTAAATCACCTGTAAGAAATTATGTTTACTGTATTATAGGTATGATTCTGAGTGCTTACACTTGGGGATTTTTGTCAGATACTTCAGGAAGACGGAAACTTTTATTAACTGCTTATGCTCTTGACGGCTTCTGCAGCCTAGTTGGGAGTTTTTCTCAAAGTTTTCTGTTTCTTCTTCTTTCAAGACTGATCAGTGGGATAATGTAAGTTTTAACTCAGACATTTGTAGTTCATGTATTATTAATCATGGTACTGCCTAATGTTTTTTTGTGCTAGTTTACAAGATGGATCTGATGAATAATGTTACAGTCGACATACTCAAAGAATTTGTCATGGTACATATACAAACAGCAATTCAGGAAAAAGTAGTATTCTGTATTGAGAAACTGGAAACTTTATAATTTAATTACTTAATGTTTTTACCATTCCATAACCTTGGCATAATCCAGTGCTAATACCTCTATGCCCATAAGAAATGTTTAGTTCGTATATGAGTTGTTTTTGGTAAATATGCTCCACTGAGTCACAAAAAGCTTTCAAAGGAAACAAAATAGTGCAAGAATTTATTACTATAAAACAAAGCCATTTTATCACTTATTGTACACAGTTGGGAGGGTGTTAAGCCAACAAACGACATGTATCAGATTTTAATTAACTGCAAGTTAGGTGCAAATTAATATGAAGTAATTAATGCAATAAAATATGCATTCAGTGATCACAGAAACGAGTAAACAAGTGTAAGATATATGTTTAAACACTAAAGGTAAAGGCTCGTTTGGCCGTAATAACCTGGTAACAGGGTTTTTATTCGCTGCGTGTTCCAGTAATCTTATAGGATACCGGGGACCTAAAGTTTTAAGTGGGATTCAAACCAAAGGAGTATTTTGAAATACTTCATTACACAGCAAGCTGTGCCAGATTGGAAGTTCTGGTTAAGGACTTTTGAAAATCTCAGCTGAGGCTGGCATTCAAGCCTGAAATGTCGCGGTTCTTTTAGACCTTAAACATTCTCATTTTCTGCATGAGAAGCAAAGTTCGATAACAAAAAATAATTTATTTTTAGATACTGTTAGTCCGCATGGACAGGATGCAAATTGAGCTTACACACTCTAATTATATAAAGGTACTCAAATGCACAATTGATAAAATAATCAAGATATAGAATATATCATTGAATGAAATAAATGTTTATTTTAACAGTACATCAAAAATGGACTAGCCAGTAAATGCAATACTTTTAATGCTTAAATTGTTCGCACCTAACCTCGATTAGTTCAATATATGTTTCAGGGCCATGAAAACTGGGCAAAAATAGGCTCAAATTAAATTGTCGCTTATCAGTTTCATCGAGATGGTGGCTGCAGACTACACGCTGGATGGTCTCCTATTGACCATCTGTTTCCTTCGAAACAGGCGCTTCTCACAACATTCCCCACATGGAGAATACAAACACGAAAAAAGATGCCGTGACAAAATGTGCATTGTTGTTCACACATACACACCACACGTGTGTACTCTTCCGGATTCCACTCGGTAACCCTACATAAACACACAGCTTACTGTACAGGGTATCACCTCCAAGTGCCCTTGCATCTCCACTCGCAACCCTCCAGCCTTCAGGGGCACCATCTGTACCTGTGTCAAACAAACAAAAGACACAGCCACGCCGTCAACCTATCACCACCCTACGCCGTCTCACAAAACGGCTTGGCGAAAGGTCTCACAAATACATGGAGAGGCGACGAAAAATTAATGACAGCAGAGGCTGGACATTACAAGCCATGGATCTTTCATTCTCCAGTCAGACATATTAACCACTGAAAATTTATTTTGTATCAGTAGAGAACTCCTACATTTCAAATTTAGATATACAATTGCTTCATCAGATAATATTAGGTTTATTTTTCTCATCTTATGTAGTCCAGACAGCTGACAATTAGTGCCAATTTGGAAGATTTTTTAGATGAGAAAATCATCCAAAATTGCTTCAGCAGAAACCAAAACATGAATATCAAAGTTGTTGTTGTCGTCAGATTGCTACACTATCTGTACAAGATATCCAAATGGTAAGAGGGACAAAGTGGTGTGCCAGACATCTAAACTCGATTGGAATTAAGGAAAAAGTTTGCTATTTTCCATAGTTAATATTAACACGATGGAGAAACATAAAATATCTTTCAAATGGAAGGGTAGTATTTTTGTGCCAGAACTCTGTTAGTTCTGAGAGGGGTGTGAAGAACTGAAGTTTAATGATGTTAATAAAAAACTTAGGCTTTATTTACAAGCTCTGCAGAAGTCTTTCTAGATGCCACCATTAAATTCTGTTTACCTATCTGAATAAAGGCCTATATTTTCATCTCCCAGAAACTTGCTACTTTCACTCATTCTGACCTCGCTACTGATTATCTCATAAATCTTCAAATTTGTTCGTCTCCTTAAATAAAAATTTCTAATAATTTAAATACTACCTTACAATTCTTGTTTTTACATGTACTACTTCTGAATTTTTCATATGTTTTAGTTTAAGACTTCAATCTTTACTAACTCATACGATACTGGTTCTGATTTTACCTTGAAGTGTCATTTTATATCAAGATTATGCTAGTCTAATTTATTTGCAATACTAAAAGCTAAAGGCTCTGTGAAGCTTATTCAAATGTTACAAATTATACTCATGTTAATCTCATTTAGCAGGCTATATGCAAGATGTTTTGGATGAAATAGACAAGGGGAGCCAAAGTTACAGTGTAGCACTAGATCTTTCAAAGGATTTTTACAGAGTGAGCCTTAAAATGGTGTTAATAGGTTGATGTGGATAAAATATGTTTAATTTTGATACGTTTTGGAAAAGCTGGAAAAATTTAGCATATCAGTATCAGATTATCGTTGAATGTTATTCACGCAAAAACTACTGGTGGAATTTTGGTTGGGTTTTTATTAATAAACAACCCATAATGCTGCATGTAAGACAGGATAGGTTTCATTTAAATCTGAGGTTAAAAAATGAGAAATTTAGGATAGTTTTTCGTTGAATCTGATTCATGAAAATACTATTGCTCAGATTTTGATGAAGTTCTGACTAACATACAGCCTGTGATCACATGGTTAAAATTCAGTATGTTTTATTTTGATATGTTGTCGTAATAATTTTTTAGTGAATGTGATTTACGAATAAACTACTGATCAGATTTTGATTAATGTACAGCCTGTGGCTCCACTGTTAAAATAGGGTATATTTCATTTTGATGTGTCATCGAAAAGGTAAGGAATAAATATAAAAGAGTCCACAAATTAGTATCACTTTAGGGTTAAGATATTTCTTGTAGTCAAAATGTTTATCACGATTTCAGCATATGAACAGCATCATATTCTTCAGAGGAATGAAGCTACAGTTTGTGTTGGTGACAAGTAATGCAAAAAGATTTGGCATTCAGTGAGCCACAGGGGTGTGGACCACGTAGTCTTTGACATTTTTGGTCTAAGAGGTGTCTACAATAACAAACTGTAAGACGCTAGCTTGCAGTGGGGTTCTGCATAAACACGTTGTCTTAACTCTGACCGTGTGTAGCCTTGGATGTAACAGTTTTGGCTTAAATAGAATAATACAGCCGCCACACAGATTTTAACCTAAAATCTATGAAAAGGTAAAGTTCAATAAATAGTTTAATGTCATCTAAAAAACTGTACAGGCAATCAGACGACTTTTCCAAAGAAATGTTTTACAAGTTCGATTAACCGGTCAAGCCAGAACACACCCCAATAGTTCAAAGAATTAAATCACTAGTTGAAGAAAGCTAGTAAAAGTTCGTCACACACTCCCATTGTTCAAAAGTTTAGTTAATTTAGACAATCCCAAGGCCTCACTTGGAGAAATACTATTTTAACATGACATTATGGTTAATTTGAATAAAATAAGCGGCATCCTTCCAAAATAAAACTTTCACTGATGTGCTAGATATAAAACTTTCCGGCCTACTGAGCTACATGTTATCGCGCCGACTGCTTCCGTACGACTGAAAGCGAACAACTGTACGCACGCATCTATATTACGTAGCGCTTCTCGAAGATTCCTAGTGACTGCTTTCTCACGCGAAGCGTGGGAACGAAATCTTTTCCTCTTTCACAGGGGTGGCAGATGGGAAGCTCGTCAGATATGAAAATGCAAGTCTGAAGTCCTCACATTAGCTAATCTGACCTTGACAATAAAAATAATTCAATCTCCTTGAAACTTTACAAATTGCTAGATCTTTAAATAAATGTTAACTTTAGTTATTATACAAAATATCCTAACTTTAATCGTTTAGCCGAAAATAAATAATTTAGATATGAACTACCACTCCAGGCGAATGCAGAAGAATGTTGGAATTGAAAATACTATCTTGAAAACTGTAAATCTGCTTTCTAACTTGAACAAACATAAAAACCAACTTTGAAAATGAAATGCAATAATATTCTATCCAATCTAACTTGTAGTTCTGAGAATAAAATTTCGCTACGCAGTTACAAAATTTAACAGATATCTTACAAAACCAAGCAAAGGAAGTTACAGGCAACTGCACTAATATAGTTAAAAATGGTTGGGATGTGGTTGGCAAGGTGCAGAAATTGTTCCTTGTACTCAATACAAGATTGTACCCCAGTAGTAGAAGAAATTTTCGTAAATTAATAGTCAATCAGCATGACAAGAGTGGTGAAAATATTTGGTTCACCAGTGTGTTTAGAAAAGGTTGCGTCTAAATCTCAACACTGTGCAGTGTTTACGAAAAGATGGCTTACAGCACCGTTCATAATGTTTCATCACCAGAGAGTGACATTATACCTTGTAACCCCCTTTGCCTCTTTCAGAACAGAAGACTCAAAAGGACAGGATTTTTCACTTTATTTTCTTTCAAACTCATGGACAACAAATGGAATATTCTACACAATACAGATTCATCCCAGCCATCAGCATGTACAGTACATGATACATTGATGAAGAGATTGGTATGCAACTATGTAATGTCTGCGAAGAAAGAAACAGGTTTTCAAAACAGAACACCGATTTAAGCAAAGATGTACTTGTGATCATCAGATAGTGGGCTATATGCAAGATGTTTCAGATGAAACGGAGAAGGGAGGCAAAGATGATAATGTAATGCCAGATTTCTCCAAGACATTTTTTACAGACTGAGTCATAATACGATGTTAATAAGGTATAAACCATTGAAGTGGACGAAAAGTGTTTTGCTCCGTAGAGGCATTCTTAAAAGGTAGAAACCAAAGATTTAGTGTAAGATGATTGTGTTAGTGGTTAACAGTAAGAAGTTACATTGTTTGCTGTTGATATAATGATATACAATAGAATTAAAATGAGAGAGAATGAAAACAGTTGCAGGGGCATCTGGACAGGATAACTATCTGGGTAGTTTAGCATAGAATGAAGAAGAAAAATGCCATGCTGAGATAAAGGTTATTTATGATAATAGATTGGGGGAACAATTTCTTGATGAACATCTTAAGAGTAAATATCTTGGAATAAAACGATAGTAAACCCAGTTTGGATGGATATATTGTGTAGGTAGTAGAGAGGTTTTGAAATCCTTCATTTATTGGAGAGGATGATGGGGTGATGTAAGGAAGTGAGGGAATTGGGTTACAAATCCTGACTATTCCTTAAATATGATGGGATAGAGTGTGGTAACCTCATTTTAGGTGTCAAATACAAGAGCTGGCAGGGCATCAAAATATGTATGTGGAAATAACTTCAGTTTGTGACTCATGTGCTAAATGAGCTAGGTTAGGTATCACTTGAAATGAGGAAAGAGAACACAGACAGTAAAGGTAATACATTGGTGATAAGGCTTATATTAACAGTGTTAGAAGAAATATTATTAAATCATCAAAGCAAAGAAATGGTCATGACCACAAGATGACCCTTCATGACCCAAGATGAGATTTTTCTTTTGTAGTTTAAATTTAATTATGATGGAATGCACATTCAAGTGGCAATTGGCCTCCACACCCATAGATAGGAGTATCAGGGACTGAAACATATAACCAAGAGAAAATTTCAACAATTTACCAGACACACTGAAAGAATTTAAAATTAAAATTTGTAAAAGATCAAAGTAGTTTGATAGCAATATTGAACAAAAAGAAGTCAGGATAAAAAATATATCACAAAATGTGGAAGCAGGTGTGTGTGGATATTATCAGCCATTAAATTAACATCAGGCATCAAAGATATATTGCATTTATAATTTTTCATGCAACAGCATTTTCTCCTTTTTTTCAGAATATGTGGGCCAATTGCAGTTCAGAGGACATATGAATCAGAATTTCACAGTGCTATTTATAGGAATAAGACATTTATGTGGGCAGGAATTTTTGTGTCATTAGCGAATATTATTATACCAGGTATGAAAACCAAAAATAACAAGTGCACCAATTAATTGTAAAGCAAGATGATATGGAATTTAAAAATAAATTTGTATTAAGTATTAAAGCTTCTTGCAAAATAACATTTATTGGCTACTTTTCAGTTTTCTTCAAGCTGTGATGATGCGGGTTATCGATACCGGTTCGAATCCCGGCCGGTGACCAGCATGAGTAATTGAGGTTTGTCTGTGCCAGTTTGTTGAAATCCTTCTCCATTTTTAATTTCAAGTTGGTTCAACTACAAAAGACCAAGTGGATTTATAGATTTGAGATTCCAGTATTTTAAATTATAAAGCAATCAGTGTTTGGTTTGATCTGAAAAATTTATTGAAATATGTCAATTCAAATTAGAAAAGATTAAAATAAATTTAAAAAACTGAACATGCACAGTAAAATAAATGAATTATAATTAAAAATTGTTAAATTTGTTTATGATTATCAAAATAGAATAAAATTCTATACTTTTGCCAGTTTTATAAAGATTAATTACTTTGCATTTTAAGTATGTAATAACAGTTTTCAAATACAGGCATTGCATGGGTGATAATACCTCTTCAATGGTCAGTGGATATACTTGGTGGTTATATTTCTTATAATTCATGGAGGCTGTTTATGGCATTAAGCTCAGCTCCAAGTTTTGTTGCATGTTACGTGATATACAACTCATTTGAGAGCCCAAAGTTTCTTATGGTGACAGGAAACATGGATAAAGCTTTAAACATTTTCAAAAAAATGTACAGCCTTAACACGGGGAAAAATTCAGACACATATCCTGTAAGTCCATACAACCAAATTAACATCATCTGTAAACTGATTGTTTGTCTGAGTTTTATACTGATGTATCTAAACAAATTACAGGTCAAGGACTGGTTCAAGAAAAACTTCCTGGATCTTCTATCATATTATCCTCATTTGGAAAAAAGAATATGCTTGTTGTGTTAAAAATGTTATGGGAACAAGCAAAGCCTCTGTTTTTAGAGACTCATCGAACACATACAGCACTTGTATTTTTCATGCAATTCACGACCTTATTTGGGTAAGTTTTTTTTTTTTATCAGCCATTTTATATTATGCCTACCAGCATTTTTTCTACATTGTTGAAAAGAGTGATACTCAATTCTTAAAAAATATTTGAGAGCATTAGCTATTTTACCTGTCATATTTGTTTCTTTATGAAAAGGAACGAGCTTAAATGATTAATATTTAGTTAAACTCAACGATTTCCTTCCATAAGCCACCACATAATATAACCACTGTTAAAGTACAATGAGGTAATGTAAATGATATACAGTTTTTTGATTTCCAGACCATCCAATAATATCACGTAGAAACTATATCCTATCTTCTATCTATCATGATTGTCGTGCCAATAAAACTGGTGGCAAAGGCAAAACAGCTCTTAAATCTTTCTTGATCTGTTCTCTGATTATCACCTTGAAAACTTTATTATGGGGTCAATACAATCTTATAGTGATAGTGACAATTTACTGGATCTCATTGTGAAAATTAAACCTGATTTATTTCTCAATGTTCAAATGATATCAAGATTAAGTGATAGTAAAATCTTCAGTTAAAAAAAAAAAGAAGGTTATAACAAAAAAACTTTCACAGATTCTATTGATAAATGTCTACTGGATAAGTATCATTTATTGACAGTAGCAACATTCTCCAATAAAGAAATGTGCCAATTAAAAACACATAATTAGCATATGAACCGGATAAATGGTCACAAATGAGAAAGATCTGCTGTCATACACACAAAAATGAGAATATTGCTGACAATTCTTCAGACTTTCAAATATATATATATATATTAAACATCTGGATAGGAGAAAAACCACCGCATACCACAGAAGAGGAATCCTGCAGCATCGATACACGAAAGAAACACATACACACATAGAATAAAATTTTCGAGCCTATGGCCCTTCTTCAGTAGTAGTGGGATGGCTGCATGTTTGAGGCCAGCAGCCAACTAAGTAAGCCCACCAGGCTGGTAGGTCATGGTGGGGGTGGGGGGGGGGGAGAACAACATGGCAGCGACTGTGGATGGGGGGTAGAAAGGCATAAGCTAGAAAATACTGATAAACAGATAATAAACCTGTCCATAGGGACCCATTGCAGAAGCGCAGTAGATGTCAGCTGATGGTCCTCAGTTGCCTAACCCCTTAATGCCTGAATTAATTTCTAGTTTACGAAAAAAAATAAAAAAATAACATTTTGAGCTCAGTATTGGTTTGTTAGACCATATAGAATACCAAATGTAAGAAATGTTTTACGTAATTGGTATAATTAGGTATGTGTCAAATTTGCGACAACAGGTATTTGAGAAATAAAACTTTCAAATCTTCATTGATGAAACTTTTTTTATTGAATTTTCTCATAAGATTCAAAAGGGAAAAAAAATTAACATATGTTTGAATTACATTTTTGTTTATGTCTAAGGCCACTGCATTGGATTAAAATTACTCTACTCATGAAATTGCCTAAAACAATTTGAGTTTTTGTTCAAGCAAAGGTGAAGATTGCATTTTGAACACATAATAACTGTCTGCCCTTTACAGCTGGGCCTTTTGCATCTCTGCCTTCCTGTTACACAGGGCCAATTACCTACTCCATCTGTACAGGTAGACTTATCGGGGACTGGTTTCCTTGGACCCCGATGCTTTTCTGTCTCCATGCTTATTGAGGGCCTACCTCTCTTCTTTCCTTGCCTGCAGAGTGCATCTGCTATTCTGGATTTGAATGCCAGAAGATCATTTTGTTTTTGACGGGGAATTCCCAAAGCACCACAATCCCTTCGATACAACAACCAACAATTGACTATGACAAGATCCACAAAGTGAAAAAACAATCTGTGATAATATTTTCTCGATTTTATGAAAATCCTGTAGTACGAAATTGAAGCATCAAGCAAATCCACCCCTCCCATGAATGTATTATATATTGTAACAATGCTAGGGCATGATACCTGAGTGTGTGTTTTTTGCGTTCTGTCCCATCTTTGTATTGCACTAACTGAATGAGCAGATGAAAATGTACTGGCAAGAATCACACCTCTGTTGTCAAACCATTTTACTGCTCTGACCTCTACCCCGTCCACTGTAGCCTCATATTCTTCTAAAGACCCCCTTCCTCACTTCTTCAGGTTGCTATCAGTAGAAAATGGACAACCTGGAAGACGGTCTGAGTGGAATGTTCCCAATGAACAAATCCCCCTTTTCATCAATGCAACAAGCAAATTTATACGTGAAAACCAGTTGTCAAAAAACAAAAGATTATTCTGGCCTTCTTCAATAACTTGTGATAGATGTAACACAATATTTCCACTTGCACCTATGTCCGGACAACCTGGTACTGAATTAATTTTTCCTGTATAAATCTCAAAATTGTGCACCATTCCTTTTGATTCACATAAAATAAATATTTTATAGCCCCACTTATTGGGCTTCTTGGGCAAATATTGTTTCAATGCAGACTACCCTTTTAATGGAACCATCTGCTCATCAACACACAACATCTGTGTTTGAGGGATAACTTGAAGTTTCGGAAGCAATGAGTCAATTACTGGACGTATTTTGTACAGTCTATCCCTGTTTGGATCATCAGTGTTCGGAATTTTGTCATTATCATTGAAATGAATATTTCTCTTGATGTCATTCCACGAATCACATGACATAACATCAGCAACATGGGGCAGTCGACTTGCCATTGCCCAGTACATACGGGTGCGAGGGAGACGATATATCGACATATATAAAACTGTACCAAGAAACTGCTCAAGTTCATCTTTTGTGAGTTGCAGTGGTCTATTTATGTTATTTTGTACAGAAAATAAATTACTCTGTTCAACTACATGCTCTAAAAGAGAATCGTCAAAAAAGCTGCGAAAGTAATCTATGGGGGCTTTCACATCATCTGCTTCTGGAAACGAACTATTTGAAACAGGTGTAGTTCTTTCGCTGCAAGTAGCAGGTACTGTCTTCCACAGCGGCTGTCTCTTCACTGTACTGTTAGCACTTAGAGTTCTGCTCTTGAAAAACATTTTGGGCCTCATTCTCAGCACCAGAATCTGAAGCAACAAGAGAGTAAGAAATATAGATACTCTAACATAAAAGAAACAAGCTTGAACCTCTAGAGCTTACCTGATATGTCTGAATTCTCATCTGTAGATGAGGTTCTATCTATACTTGTCAGAAAATATTCATCGCCACTTTCATCGGTGTCACTTAGGCAACTGTCATCACTTTTGTCTGCAGGTGGCACACGTGTTGTGAAATGTCCATTTCCATTCCTTGTAGCATAAAAGAATTTTGGATCCATTGCTAAAAAAAGCTGTAGAATGCCAACAATTCATTAGAACTTCCGCAAATCTCCAGTAGTGAAGTGTATTCAAAGAAAATCGCATTGAAACACACAGGCCACATAAATTCATTGATCATTGTTATAAATGAAAGTGCAAAAACGTAAATCACAAAACCAATCTGAGATTGAAGCATGTTAGCGCTGAAGTTGAATGGGAATTACCGTCCATTTCTTCATTTTACACAAACCGTATTTTCGTGTTCACTGAGTATTATCTGCCTTATTACATCTATATATGTATAACAGTATACAGGGTGAGTCAAAAGTCGCAGTACACCCTTTTATTTCAAAAACTCTGCAGGAATTGGGAAACCTGAATATTCCAGTAAGGTATTGGTGAATTGGTCTATCTTTTACGGTATGTACCGAACATGGGCGCCATCTTGAAATCGGCCATCTTGAATCTAAGTCAATTTTTTTAAATAGAAAGGGAGTCGGTGTGACACATCAGATAACATCAGAATTTTCTCACAAGTTCATTCCTGTAAACAGATTTGAAATAGCAGCTGTGGTTCAAAAGTTACAACATATTTCGGTTAGAATTACAAGCCGGATTGTTCTCCAGAAAGGACAGTCATTTTATGTGTTCAACATGTTGTCCCTCTCAGTCAACGCACATTTGAAGGCGCTGGATCCAATCGCCATGCACTCGCAGAAGGATTTCTGCAGAAATGCTGGCACACGCTCCTACAATGCGTTGCTGGAGATGGTGTTTGTTTCTTACTTTCTCTGCATACACAAGTTGCTTTAAATGGCCCCACAGATAAAAGTCAAGTGGTGTGAGATCAGGTGATCTGGGTGGCCATTCCACAGAACCACGTCGGCCAATCCAGTGATCAGGAAATTGACCATCTAACCAGTGACGAATAACTGATCCGTAGTGTGGTGGAGCCCCATCCTGTTGAAAGTAGCAGGGAAAGCTGCCATCTTCATTCAGAACTGCGGAAAAAAAACACTTCTTGCATTATTTCCAGATAGCGTTGAGCATTTAGGTTCTCTTCAATGAAAATGGGTCCAATTACACGGGTACCCCATATCCCACACCACACCATAACCTTTACGTCACCAACTACCTTGGAAGGTTCCATCCAGCGTGAATTGTGGTCACTCTAGTATCTGTGGTTGTGACGGTTAACTTCACCACTGACATAAAAGTTTGCCTCATCACTAAACAAGATGCCTTGTGCAAAAGAGGGATCTTGTTGATGTTCCTCTAAGCCCCAGGTGCAAAACTGCATACGTCTGTCTGGGTCATCCTCTGCTAGGTGCTGGAGTAACTGAATCTTGAATGGATGCCATCGATGGGTATGAAGGATTCGTATGATTCCACATTCTGCTGACAAACGTCGTGTGCTGCGTTGTGGGCTCTTCACGAAGGACACCAAAACCATTGTTGAGGTTGTCTCGTCAGTAGCACTTTTTGGACGGCCACTCCGTGCCTTGTCAGCCACAGTCCCAGTTTCTCGGAATTTGGAAATTAAGCACCTGACAGTGTTGTTTGAAATTGGAGGTCTTTCTGCGTGCCGGTTGTTAAAATCTGCAGCTATGACACGGGAAACTTCGTTCTCCAGACATCAAAATGATTTTAATTCTCTCCTCCTTGGTCAAAGCCATCTTCAGTTATCTGCAACAAAAAAGCTATGTAACTTTTGAACCGCAACTGCTATTTCAAATCTGTTTCCAGGAATGAACTTGTGAGAAAATTCTGATGTTATTTGATGTGTCACACGACTCCCTTTCTATTTAAAAAAATTGACTTAGATTCAAGATGGCCGATTTCAAGATGGTGCCCATGTTCGGTACATACCGTAAAAGATAGACCACCTCACCAATACCTTATTGGAATATTCAGGTTTCCCAATTCCTGCAGAGTTTTTGAAATAAAAGGGTGTACTGCGACTTTTGACTCACCCTGTATAATAGATATCAAGAAAACAATATACAATTTCCAGAATGAAACTTACCAACCTATTTAGCCGTATTTCAAGAAAAAATGCACACAACCTCGGGTCTTTGTTCGTAGCACACAGACAATGAATGAACGTCGTCACACTAGTTTCACCAACGCTCAGTAGATGGCTGTACCGACCACACGCACTGGGCTCGTTCGTGTAGAATCTGCTTCAACCGGCACTAGCGCTATAAGGGTCAAATTGGTATGATGCGAATTTGCGACCATCGGCATTAAGGTGTGTGCAAAAAAACTGAAATGCGAAATCAATTTTTTTTAAAAAAAAATGGAAATTTAAAATTTGCAGTTACAAACTACAAAAAGATAGGCTCTGGTGAGCGATGGTTGTGTGGGGAGAGGTAGGAGACGATGGGGGTGGGTGGGAGGAAAATTGGTGCTATCCTGATGGTTGTCTGGTGACCAGTTGGTACTGATACACTAGTACCCACCTTCTGAGTTCCGAAATGCTGCTTCTGTCCGAGAGGACTGTGATGGCGCGGACCACAAAACATGTGTTAAGATTGTTGGTGCCATGAGTGGTGGCATGATAAGATACAGGGTGGTCAGGGTTCTGCGTGAAAACCAATTGTCTGTATCCATTCATTCCAATGGCCAGTGGATTTGTTGTTAGTCCAATGAAGGAGGCTGAGCAATGGTTGCAGGTGAGTTGATATATAAGGCGTGAGGATACACATGTGGCAAGTCCTGTGAAGGGGATGCTTTCCCCAGTTACGGGGTTGGTAAAGGGGGTGGATGGCAGGTGCATATTGCATAATTTGCAGCAGGATCTGTTGCAAGGAAACGAACCTTGGGTCCCATGTTGGTTGAGGTCTGGAGGTCTGCTGAAGCAGGTTCTGGGGGAGTGAGCGAGGATTTTTTGAAGGAGATTTCTCAACTCAGGGCAGACTCGAAGGAAATCTTAACCTTGTCACAGGACTTGCTTAACGGATTCCAAACCCGGGCAATATCAGGTGATCAAAATGGAGCTATGATTCGTTTTTGAAAGTTGTGGGCTGTTGATATGTTTAGTGGGTTGTGATGTGGCCCATGGAACTTGTTTGTGAACTAAATCTGGTGGGTAATTGTGGGAAATCAGGGCTTCGGAGATGTTGCTAGCATACTGTTGGAGAGCCGGTTCATTGAAACATACGTGACTCCCCCGAATGCCAAGGTTATAGGGGAGGTAGCGTTTGATGAGGTGAGGGTGGCATCTATCGCAATGAGGGTACTGTTGTAGGTTGGTGTGTTTGATATTGACAGATGAGTTGATGTAGCCATTCGTGAGGCATAGGTCAACCAACATCCATGAAAGTGGCATGTGTTTTGGAGTAAGTCCACGTGAATTTCAGAGTGCTGGCAATATATATATATATATATATATTTTGTGAAGAATTAGTCTCCACTACAGTTTCTTTCTAAATGGATTGCAGAAACACTAAAGATATTTTAGACATACATAGAAAAGCTTGAAGTATAAAAAGACTGTTCCAACACGAATATACCATAAAAACTTAAGTCAGATTAAAGTTCAATAACTTTACATCAATTTTAAAAGTCTTTGCTAAAAAGAATACAGCATATACATTATCTTTTTTTCGCTATCTCAACTCAGAAATGGGGTTACTCTATGGGAGTTCTTGAACTATTATCATTTTTATTGAAATTAATCAATCAACTGCAATAGATCTTATGATCCAGTGGCAGCTTTTGCACCTATTTTAACATTAAAATTACTTTATGTTAAAATATTTCCATGTTAAAGAATACTGATAATTTAATCCAGCCCCTAATTCACTTAACTAAATATAAAATCTTTTCCATCCTACATTTTTGAAATGAAGTTCCAGTTTATGCTCATGGCCATCGCTTCCCTCCCACATATTGCTCATAATTATCCTCACGATGAGAGCATCTTCTTCCTTTTTTATGGACGCCTTGCCCGTGTCCGAGCATACATAGTTACGATAGGGGATGTTTATCCCACAAAGGCAACATGTCAGAAAATGAACTGGAGTAGTTTCCCATTGCCTTCCCCAGTGTGATGAGGTTTGTAAGTTTTGTTGACTGTGATATTGTGTGTGTTCAGTGTAGACTGTTGTTTGTGTTGTGGATGAAAGAAGGGAAAGTGAAACACAATGCCAGCCTATTCAGACCTACTTTTCTGAAAGACACCAATGGAGCTACCAAACTTAATGTCACTATCTGACAAATGAATTACCATTAAAAATGTTGCATGTTCTAACTCCATATACTCTGTGGAAAGGTTTGGGATTTAACTCTGGCCTTTGCGGCACAATCTGGTGACTAGGAATAGTGCACCCCCACCTCTCTTACCCTGCTGAACAAGTCCTGATGATATTTTTTTTTCAACTGTCACCCCATATCAGCACTGGATACCATAACAATGTCTCAACCAACTGAACCAATGACGTAGGAACTCTAAGAGTCACTATCAATATACATATTTTCCACTCCCCACCCTCTTCACAGGCCTTCCAATGGCTCCCAGCTCAGGTCATTTATTAAATAACTTAATCTTATGCAGTAATTTTCATAAATAAATTTAACTACACTTCATTGCACTCCTGTAATTCACAACCAAAATTATAACATCACCAGCAACCAATGACTAGCGCTGGTCATATAAAGGCAGTCACTCCTGGCCCGAAACTTCTCCAGAAGATCAAATTGAGGTCTAAGAATGTTTTATAGAACCATAATATGTTTAGAAGTACAGTCCCCTTACACAACTTCACATCATCCTCTTTCATGAAGCCTTTCCCTATTACCTATCCAATGAGTCCTGTCCAACTAAGTTTATTATCGAATGATATGTCAGTCTGATATACAGATTTAGCACACTAAACGAGTTATTTCTCCTCCACTGTAAAATCGTACAAAACTTTTATTATTCTGTGTACCTAATACATTGGCTTTTTCTTGCATTTACCTTCATTCCATGTTGGCCTATTCAATTATACAGATTCTGAGATGGGGATAGGCATCAGGTTGCTATAGAACCATATCAGAACTAAGAAAACTTTCATGGAAAGTTTCAGTATATGGAATGGTGACATCAGTACAGTGGAAGGAAGCTGTAACACTGCAAAGAGAAAATAGGAATGAGGATTATAATATTTATGCAAAAACAAACAAAAAAATAAAAGCATGGAGCCTATTTACTATTAAAAGGAGATGAAAATGGTACAGATGTTCATAAAGTAGAGAATGAAAAAGAATTTGAAAACAGCATGGTAGTGGAAACTCTTGAATCAACTAAACAACAAATTATTGGCAGCAAAGAGGGAAGTTAAAGACAAGTCCATGGAGAATATTATGAATGGATGGGCACCACTAGATGATAAAACCAGAAATTTCTATGTTTATGCTAAAAAATTGAGGAAAGAGTAAGTATTTATACAACCGTGGATAATGATGAGGAAGAAGTTACAAAGCATGTGAAAAAGGCAGACAGGCAATAAGCAACTAAATTAGTGAGACTCTAAGGTACCATCATGCAGGGGGGAGAAGGAAAATCAATAGGGGTTTGTCCATGTGAGTATAAATGTTAGAGTTAGGCAATTAGAAATAGACCGCTCAGATATTATGCTGGAAGAGGATAAATTAAAAACTTGTTCAGAGGAGAACTTGATATTGTTACTACAAATTTATTGAAGACAGTGGGATAAAACATTTTTATTTTTTTACTTATGGCTTTACGTCTTGTTGACGTCGAGGTCATTAGAGGCGGGATAGGACTGGGAACAAGGAATGCGAAGGAATTCAGCCATGGCCTTTTTGACGGAAGCATCCCGACATTCGCCTGGCGAGATTTGGGGAATCCATGGAAAACCCAAATCTGGATGCACAGACGGGGATTCGAACCGCCGTCCTCCCAAATGCGAGGCCAGAGTGTTAACCACTCATCCACCACACTCGGTGATAAATCATTGTACTACACTTTGAAATATTGTTTATAATGAGTCTGAATAATTGATAAGTATCAGAGGAATTAATAGAATCATCTAATACCTCAATGGTCAAGGCTCTTACTTTCAGAATGCTAAATCACGGGTTCAAATCCTGTTGCGACCAGGAACTTTTGAGAGCTGCGCTTGATCATACGAAATATGCCAAGATGCACCACGATTCAGATTCCTCGTAAAATAATAGACCTGGCCATGCAATAGGTCACAAATGTAGCAAATAGAAGCTCTGTCAACAGATTCTAAGTCTACACGAATTAAGTTACCAATTTATAGAGGAGGGGAGACAAAAAGGGTTTATTAGTCTGACTTTAGTGGAAGGTAAGTTTATAAAGTGCTTCATAGCAGTTTCCACATCCACGCCCAGAAGTCCAAAGCTTGACATAGATCATTGTGACCAGTGGCAGATCTAGTAATTTTCTGAATCAGGGAAAAAACTGAGAGATTGACACCCCATCAAACATTATTCTCCGACCCCCATTGTTGCTACCCAGTGTTGCCACTGCTCTGATTACCACCCACGATTTTCCTGCCCTAGAAACACGATGCTGCCTGGGAAGATCGTCCCGATATGACCCCCCCCCCCCTCCCACATCCTCCCCTACATCTAGCACTGATTGTGACTTGATCAGGAATTAGGTAAAGACTCTTTTTTTGTCCAAAACACTGAAAATTCAACTTAAAATTGCTAACTGACATTCAGTCATTTACTTTTACTTTGTACATATTGGACATTCATCTAACAATGTACATAGAGTGTTATATGCCAGATCAATCATTTACTAATTTTGTTGAAAATATATATTCTGAAAACATTCTGTTACATAAATTGGTACCAGTGTTTAGAAAAGCATCAGACTTCAATCTAAATTGAACAAATGATCCCAGTTTAAGCCATTCGCACAAAGTAAGCAGCTTCCATTGGAACCCCATATCATAGAAAAAAAAAGTTCATCGTGACGGAAGCCTAAGATGGCCATGGTCACTGTTTTGCAAATACTAGGAAATCTTCCCTACAATGCAATATACACATCTGTGCCCTCTCACATCTGTCCAATAAATGGTTAAAAAATGGTACTCTTGAAATAAAAAAAAAAAACTTAAATTCATTCTCATTTCTCAAGTTATTAAGTCTGTGAGCTGATTCTACTATAAAAATGATCTATGAACAAATCTTTAACTTTTGAAATATGAGTCAATACTGTTCTTACTGTATTTAAAGGAAGAGACCTCTCTTTTCCTGGTGTTTCACAATAGTTACTGTCTTGATCTTGAATATTCCCAATAGTCCTATCGATCTGAAACATGTATCAAATTTCACTAGATTTTATTTCTTATCTGATGGTTATGTTATTTAATCAATAAAGCCCTGTATTCTGGTATAATTCTTTATATTACTCAAATCTAACCATCTTGCATTGTGACATCATCAGCTCCATTGTTCGAAAACTTTAAATTCTCTTTTAAAGCCTGAATATTACTGAAATCTAAAACAAAAATAGCTCTGCATGCTTAGAAAAAATTCCTCTTTAATTTAAATTCACTCCCAATGCTCTCCATTACATATTACTGCAAATTTCTTATGTTGAAAAATCGATCAAACCTCTTTTCTTCTAAAGAACATACTTCCTGTTTAATTGTTAACTATCTTTCTGTAGAATATGTATGTGGAAATGATAGCTAAATTATACCCAACACTCACCAAAGTAGAAGGCCGGAGGGCATAGAAACATATATTTTTTTTAGGTTAGGAGGTCTGCTGAAGGTGACGTGTGGTGTGGTGGGAAGGATTGTGGGAAGAATGCGGCACATTTCAGGAAAGGATCTGAGGAAGTCATAGCCAAAACGAATAATTTGGTTTAGCCATTCGAGGTCAGGGAAAAACTGGGTGAGAAAACAGGGTTCTGGTTGGTGGATTTTGAGAATTGATGTGAGAAGAAATGTTTAGGTGAAGTTAAGTTGTGCAATGGAACAATATGTAATTTTCTCTGCTGAACGAACTGCGATATAAATCATTGCTGTAACTTGAAAATTATATCTGCCATTTTAAAAAATCTGTTTGTTGCACAACTTTGAATACATCTTTTTGAAGTCACTAAAATACCTACCAGTTATAATCAAATAATCAAAAACAAAGTTCACAATTAAATTATATGTTTCAGATTTAACACAATACGAATGTGGCTACCACAGATATTTACATCAATAGAACAATATGCCATATATCAGCATAGGATGAACAACAGTGATACAACTACCAATCTGTGTGAAATGCTTCAGTTTATTGAAATTTACAACAAAACTATTGATACTATCAATTTGGGAGATAACTGCAGTGATGTAAGTACTAGTATTCTATAAATTTATTTTACTGGCAACAATGTAGCTGTTAAATAGGGAATAATTACAGTTTTACCAATGCACACTCAGCAGATTATAATCTGAAGCATACTTGTTGAGGAGTTTTCACAGAAAATAATACCATTTCTTAATACTGACTGCACATACACAAAACAAATATTTTCAGCTGGCTTTAAATGTTATTTAATTAGCCTGGCCTCACAGAATTCACATATTTGCTAGCATAAGAAAAATTTGTAGTATGAAAATGAATTACCTATTACACTGATCGACAAGGTTTTCTTCACAAGAAATCTGAATAGTGAATCTAGAGCATTTCTTCGTATTGGATTCAGATATGTAGTCAGAATTTTTCCATTAGGCACAGTTTTTTTTGTGACAGCTATTATTAAAAATTTGATTTTAGCATTCTCTTTGACCTGTTGCGGGAACCTTTACCTTATATGTAGCAATTTTATCCAAGCTGTATTTAAGAAAAATATATGTAACATCATGCTGAAGCACCAAAAGACATGGCTGTGCAGGTTTTTTCATGTTTTGACCTGTTAATCTATCGTTGTGACATGTCATTGTTGAGCTGACTGTGAGCTTTTAGCATGAATATCACAAGTGCAGCGGTTCCCAACCTATGGGTCGTGACCCACTGGTGGGTCGCGGCGTGTCTTTTGGTGGGTCGTGGAACAATCGAGTTTTTTGCCACTAAAATATATATTTTAATTTATCTATTTAAAAAATATAACACGACATTTTACAAGTGCAATAATCATGAAAGCTATTAGCTTAAATTAAAACTTTGTGAGAAAAAAGTTTTAGACAATGTATAGAAAGTGACTTAAGGTTAAAATTAGCCAGTGTTAACTCTGATATCGATGCCCTCATTAGTAAACACCAGTGCCAGAAATCTCACTGATTGTAAAGTTGTGTTTTTATAATAATAATAAACTGTATTTTTTATTATGTTTGTAATAAAGCTGGTGGCGGCGCACAAAGCATCACCTCATTGAACTGACGGCTGAAATTCCAGGATGAGTTAAAACTAGATTTGCAAATTAAAATGCCACTGATGTGCCAAGTCATATCTTGGGAGAAAACTCCTACAAATCCCATTTTAGTAGTTGACGGGTAAGTTTACCATTGTGCTTTCCTGCTCCCAGTCTTCCATATTTTCATACAATTGGGCGCAGTAAAACACAATGATAAACCTACCAATCAACCACTAAAATTGGTTCTGCGGGTGGTTTCCACAAAAAAGCGACTTGGCAGACCAGTTGCAATTTAATATGCTGGTCGAGTTACTAATCGTGGAATTTCTGCATCCACCTACCAATCTGCCTTTTCATAGGATAGGATAGTCTATAGTGTATCGATCATGTAACAGTTCCCATTCTGGTAATAAATAAACTCTCATATTAGGTGGGCCGCGAAATTTTTTTTTACTTAAAAGTGGGTCGTGTACCAATAAAGGTTGGGAACCACTGCACTAGTGAAATATTACATGCCTTTCTGTTTATAAGTGTATTGTGTAAGTTGTGTTGTAGAGTTTTCGTTTTACATGCCACGGAAGAGTGTAAATCATACAGATTATTTCTGTTATATTTGTGGTTATAGAGGCAAAATCTTATGTGACTTGTGAAACAGTGTTATGAACTTTATTTAGGCTGTCACATGGGTGATTTGGATAAGAGCTGGGATCCAAATGTTCGCTATGTTTCATGTGTTAAGACTGTTGACTGGGTGGAAGAATGGTACACATCATATGCCAATTGCAATTCCGATGATTTGGAAGGAACTGAAGGATCATCTAACTGATTGTTATTTTTATTTAACAAATATTAAAAGAATCACATCAAAATAAGGTACAGTCAGGGACAGAATTCACAAGACTCCTCACCATTCGATTAGGCTTCATTCTAGACACAAATACCTCATGGGACAGCATTACCGGTAGGTGGTACACTACATTTGTGATATAACAGACATTCATTTCCCAGTGCTTTAACCCAAGACTAAGAATAATGACTCCACACGCAAGAGACTCGCTGACCAAAGACGTGAAATTCAGAGTTCTACAGTTAAAATGAATAGTACTAATCCCCTTTTACTCATAATAAACACTTAATTAATGAAATTGATTGATTTTCAAGGAATTACAATGCTCTTCTCATAAGATTGATAGCCGTCGCAGCATTCTTAATAAACAGCTACACTTCACTGGCAAATGCAGTTATATGACGAATGATGAAAAGATTCGATAAAATAAACATGGACTTAATTTTAGAACCGATAAAAGAGGTTAAATCGACAAAATCACACTTTCTGGTGCAGCAGCATTAAGGAATTGTGTGTGGCTAAAACAAAGTTTAAGACTAAGAAGGAAAGAGATTTACGAAAATATGCAAATGTTGACTTAGGCCACGAATTATAAAATAATTACATCTGGATTCTTCAAAGTTCAAAAAAATAACTCCTTACTTTGTTTGTCCATGGTACTATTAGAAGGAAAGCTTGTCATAGTAGAATGAAGTAGCAACCATTTTAACAGTAATAAAGATAATGAAGACAATAAATTTGTCACCAATGTGGATTGAAGCTTGATGAATGCAAGTAAGAAACTTATCTTCTGTTATTTTCCAATCAGCACAGATGCTTCTTTAAAGTTTTGTGATGAAGCTTCATGAGTGAGAGGTAAAGCTCTAACCTGGCATTCACGAATATGCGGATTCAAACCCTGCTGGACATTCAATTTCAGTTTTCCATGGTTTCCATAAATTGCTACAGCTGAATGAGAAAAAAGTTGATTAAGACTGACATAACCAAATTCTTTCCCGATTCCTGTCCCCACTAACTTTCATAAAATGGAATTGGCTTCGATGATACAAAAAAGTACTTCTTGCTGATCACACTCTGGGTTTAGGTAATTCAACTGCTGCCTCATTAGCAAAGTCACAAGAGCACTAGTTCCTTTTTGCCGAGGGTGCTCAGTCCCTTGTTATATTTTCCTTACGGTTCGACGAAGTCAAAATCATTAGAGAGGGAAAGTGACATGGGGCAAGGGATGGGAATGAATTCAGCTGTGGTCTTTTGAAGGAACCATCTGGCACTCATGGAGTCATTTTGATTAATCGTATCTAACGTGGCAGGTGAGTGGTAGTGCTCTAGTCCCGCAATCGGAAGGACGCGGGTTCCAATCCCCATATGAGCATCCTAATTTAGGTTTTCCATTGTTTCCCGAATTCACTCCAGACGGATGCCGGAGTGCTTCCTTTAAAAGGCCATGGCCGAATACCTTCCTGTTCTTTGCTCCATGTTGCTTCCATAGGAAGCCAACGCACACTGACCTGTACCTAAACGCGCACAGTCATCGTCATCCGGCGCAGCGCAAGACAGTACTAATTACTCTTGTCCACATAGCGCAGGCAATATGTGATAAAGACAGCCTTCCTAGTGAGTTAAAACATCTACGTCATACCTTCAAAAAGAATGGGTACAATGAACATCAGATATAGTTGGCATTCCGGGAAATGAAACGCAGGCCTAATAAACACGATAATGGTCCACATGATAAATTAGCCTTCTTGCCGTACTCTGGCGCCACAACATCTAGGGTTGGAAGAGTCCTGGCAAGAAATGGCATTAAGACCATTTTCCTAGCACCACCAAAATTGAGAAACAAAAGATGACCTTGCCCTTCGTATACCCGGAGTTTACTGCATCCCGTGTGAATGTGGAAAGAAATACATCGGCCAGACGATACGGTGTGTACAACAACTTTGTTTGGAACACGCCCGACATACCTGGGGCAAAAAGACAAATCAGCAGTGGCGGAACATAGTTTGGCAGAAGGGCATGGTTTCGATTTCGAAGCGACTAAGGTGCTGACACAAGCGAGAGGCTTCTGGGACAGCGTCACTAAAGAAGCATTTGAAATTCGCCTCACCTCTGCTTTGGGTAACAGGGATTGTGTGTTCCAGATAAGTGATGCATGGATTCCTGTTATTGAGGCTGCTCGTCACCAACGCTCTGCTTTTTGCGTTCCGCAGGCATCTAATGACGTCTGAGATGCTGCTAGGCAATATAACAACGTCTGTCGTTGCCATGCCAGTTTTCAAACAACACGCTCAAGGCTGACTTGAAGACTTACAACTGCACCTGAAGATGGCGACGGAGAATAAATTCGCCGAAATATTGTGCATCAATAATAATATTACTCAGTTTGTTTCCCGAGAAACATTTATAAATAAACAACGCCGAGAAAAATTGCATTCATTTATACATTCATACATTGTTCACAGTTAATATGACCAGCACATTAAAGCCAATATTTTTAACACAAAGTATTACAACATTTAATTTCAATGCATAAACCACCAGAAGAACAATTTTTACACATTATTTAAAAGTAATTTAGAACAGTGCGGTAGTCTCTCAAAACCAATTTTTGACGGTCTAAGATATTTCAGATGAAAGAGAAAAAGGAGGCTAAACTGGTAGTGTGGGTCCAAAATGCTCCAAGGCATCTGATGCAGTGAGCCACATAAGTGAAATATGTTGGTTTGTCATTTTATAATAAATCTAATTGAACAGGTTACATTGAAAAAGTTGTAGGGAAACATATTAGTGAAGTAATGATAGTATTTATAAGGGAATTTAGGTATCTGTGGTATGAAACTGGATGTCACAGTGTTGAAGGAGATGTAGAGTAGAGGAGCTAATTTTATCTGTGGAACATGTCATAAAATGCACTCAGTAACTAACAAAAGAGTGGAAATTGAAATGAATTTAATTGCAATGGAGTCCATGCTATGGTGCCTATTTTCTAATTATCTAATTGCCCTTTTTTAATTTTTTATTATCTATCTATATATATATATATATATATGTTTGTTTGTTTGTTCTTCATACAAATCCACAGTTTTCCTTCTATATCGATGAAACTTTGCACACTTATCCTTTGAAATAATGCAAAAAATACTGTCTACATTTGGTTGAAAAATTATATGTATAAATAACACATGTTGTCTCATAATTTCGAAATACTACTGAATGGCGATAGACAGACGCGTTGGATATGGATGTCTGTATACTGCTTTTTCCGTGTATCAGTCAGACAGCTCAGTGGTTAAAGTGCTTGCTTGCTTGCTAGAGTCGTGGTCTCCGGTTCAAATCTCCATGGAGGCTAAGGTTTTTAAAAATTGTTTTTGATCGTAAGAGTCACGCCTGGATCATAGGTTATTCGGATTGAATGTTAAACTGTAGATATCACAAAGTTAGGGGTGCAATGCAAGGCAAATCGTAGGTAGTCTTGCAATGCTCTAGGTGTACAATTTTTGACGTTATAATGATGTCTCAGGGGTTGTTCACAGTCAGAGAGAGAGAGAGAGTGTGTGTGTGTGTGTGTGTGTGTGTGTGTGTGTGTGTGTGTGTGTGTGTGTGAACCGCAGTAATAATACTATAAATACGGAAGTAAGTCTCTGTCTTTTAGCTACGTTTTGACGACCAAATGGCTATATCGATGTTGATGGAATTTGACAAGAAAATCTGTATGAAGGACACAGGACATTTTCTCCGGTATGTTTAATAGTTGTAGTCACGAAATTTTGAGACCTTATCGAATGGTGACAGAAATATGTTGGAAACTGATACTCTTCAAGAGACAGGTTCGACGGTAGAATGATATAGTGATAGCTTTCCTGTCGTATTATGCCGACTCGGTGTTGTTTGGGTCCAATCCTTCGTTACCAACAACTTTCTATATTCAATTCTGGCAAAAAATTCTTAATCCATGCGTACGAAGTCGCGGGTACGAGATAGTTATCTTATACACCTTTACTGTTAAATTCCTCCACACATTTAATTTTGCCATTTACAAATTTTAACTTTAAATTCCATCAGCATTTTTAGTAAATTACTCAAATTTACCTCAGTAATTTATTCCATTCACTGATACCCTTACCCACAAAAGAAAATTTTCCTGCTCCCTTATGCATGAAATTGAGGGCCAGCTTTTCCATTCCCTGCTCTAATCCTAATTCTCTGATGGGAATCTCATTTAAAGAGTGTGTATTATACCCATATTGGCAGAGAAGTTTGCATGGATAGTGGGAAAGGAATTAGGAATGTTATGTTGAAGTGAGAAAAACAGCTTGGCCAAAAATCAGAAGTTGATTTCAGTCATAAAGGAATGTTTGTTATTTTTACAGAAAAGAGAGTCAGGAGCTGGATTAATATGTCAAGAGTTGCTGAGCATTTGATCTTTAAAAAATTGAAAGAATATAAAATAAAAATGTATATACCATGTAAATAGGCAGGTAGGGTAATTGCACAAAATCATAAGCTCCATTTCTGATAATAATAATATTTAAAATATCTGTTCTTCTATTTGCCTAATAATTACTATTCAATAATTATGCATTTGACATTTTCAGGTAGCTGTGCAGGGAAATGTCTACACTAACAACATTATTGTTGGTACAATGCAAGGAATTGCATTTTTGTTTGCAAGCCATTTCATCAACATTATTGGGAAGAAAACAATAATGAGTATGTGATCTAGTAACATAATTTAATTGCATTAGAATAAAACCAGAAATCAAGTACGAAAGAGTTGCAGACCTATGTAATGCATATTCTGCAATCATGCTGCTAACAAGCCCGCTATAAACAGCAAAATGTTTAGCATATTATTAAATTATTCTAATAATTAAGTTAGAAAAACTATTTTGAAGCAGATTATATATAATATTTTGAATGGATAGGACTTAGTTTTTGAACATAAAAATAAAGCTATTTTAACATCAAAGTGTCTACAAAACCATGGCTTTGGCAAGATTGCCAATAAAATACCTAGAAGGGCACTCCATGATGTCTTATGTGGTTTGGTAGGATGCTCCACAATTGCAAGCCAGTTTGTGATGGATTTCCATAAAGTACTCGCATCTTCCTTTTCAATTCTAAATATTGCTGTCCTCAATCAGCTGACCATTTACAGGAAGAGATGTTCTCCAGCTATTCTTTGAAATAAAACTTCACAACCAAAGCAGTGCCTATTGACTATGTAGTTACCCTTGAATGTAATTTAAGAGCTGGAAAATGTTACAGATCTTCATCTAACATTAATTTGTAAGAATTAAAGTACCCAAATTCTCAATCAGCAGCAGCTTAACAACTCAGGCTAGATTGGAGAAAACTGGTGAGCTCTGGGAATTGAACAAAAGTTCCCAAAAGGTCAGGTAGGAAGAACAGTTCAATACATCCACACTACAAATATATACACTGTTCAGCCAGACGGGATGACAACATTCAGCAGTTGAAAATACTAAGACCAGTGTAGTAGTTCTTTGCCTTTTTTACAGCCTGGGTTAGATGTGTCTTGAAAGTGATTCACAGACATTTAGGATGTTTTTTATGCTGGAATTGAGCACCTCAAGCCTTTTATCTGCAGATCTTGTTTTAACTTGGGATAAACATACATGAATCTAAACTGGATTTTGCTGCAGACACCATCAACAAATTAATGTTTTCAGCTTTTGCAATATAATAAGAATACAAAGGCATGGTAAGAGGCTGTTAGGAAACACCTAGGAAGGCAACTTCAAGAAAGAAAGTAGCTTGATTTCTGTTAAAACAATATACTAAAGTTTTGGAAAGTTTCACGAAGTTTAAAGATAGTTTTTAAACATTATATAGTAAAAGCAGGCACATGATCAAAGGAAAAGTGAAATATTTTGGTCATATTCAGAAATTCATGAAAAGAAATTGTGTTCAATTAAATACAAGAGATCCGTAATAAGTTTCATTTAAATCTACTAAGGCATTTAATCGTGATAGAGTGAAATAAGTTTTGGCGCCAACGATACTTTGTTAATATGGTTTGGCTACAAAAGTGTTCACCTGGATGAATATTTAAAATTCATAGTAAATCGAGGAATACAGTTAGAGACTTCAAATTTCTACAGTAACCATTTTTCAGTACATAGATTTATTTAAAGCTACTTTCAAATCGTTATCCTAAATAACTTAGTAAGTCAGATTTTGTTTATGAATTTTATCCCACCTTTGAAAATATTAAACACACTTTAATTGATATCAGGTAGAAGAGCAGCAAGTTAGGAATAGAATACAAGTTGTTTCATTTTAGTAGCGGTAAAATTACGAAAGTTTTTAACAAGTCTTGGTAATCACATCAAAATGATTTTTTACAACAAAACTAATAAAGTTACAGAATTTTTCATGAGGATGAAATTTGAAGCTTTTTATAATATTTGGCAATTTACAAAATTTCAGAGTGATAGGAACATTTTTAAAGTTCAAGGTCAAAATAGTTGATGTAAGCTTATACGAAACTGATCAGTTATCTGAAGATTCTCATGAGAAGAGGAAGTTTTGTAGATTACCACGGGCAGTGAGCATAAATAGCGGCCAGAACCATCCCTCGCCCCAGTCTTCCAGAAAATTAAGAGGGGAAATAAAGTACAAACACAATAAACACAATGGGGATCAGGTTTTCAGAATAATCTCTCACTTAAGGAATTTTGTTAACGGTCACATCAAATACCAATTTCATTTATTTTGTTACTACGATGGAACAAATCTATCATGCATGTATTTCTATTCAGTTAAGTATTTTGTAATAAAATATGTTCTTTCAAGAGTTTGTTTCACCATTACCACAAACAACTGTATTTGTCAACTTGCTATTTTCATACATAAAATTCAGTTTAGCCAATAATTTTTTTCTTTAATAAAAGAAATAAATGCTATGGTACAGTCTAAACTTAACTCAAACAATGCACATATAATACAAAATTCATTACTCCGTATCACAACCTAGCTTGTCACTGGGGGGTTTTCATGTCCTGTGGTTTGACCATTAGTGTGGCCTAAGGGTAGATTGTCAATCAGTCACCATTCAGCTGAAGACCTCAGCAGAAGGTAGGTTTGAAAAAATGTTCATTGTAGACCTCCAAATAAGTTTCAAAATAATTACATCACTCGGAGATGAATCTACAGCATCAAAACTTTTTTTCTGAAAATTAAAGATTGCAAGCCGCAACCAACTCCTGGAAACCCCTAACTGATTACTGTTCAGCTACATCAATAGCATAACTACTTTTGCACCATAATGATAGTCAGACCAACATGGCCAATTGCCTAGCCTCTTAACTACATAAAACTTCCTGCTCCACCTTCACTAATTGTGCCAAATCGGCTTTAGGCCCTGCATGGCTTACCCCTGCAAGTGCTTGCCAACAACTGTCCCCCACCCCGGCTTCTGGAGTGCCTTATACAGAGGATGCCAAATCTTGAACAACTATCCCGGAAATTAGAAGAAAAATTAATTTGGATAGTTTTGGATATTTCACAATCACGCTAAAAATTTTATGATGTGTAGTCCATAGTCTGAAAATCAGTATCAATACTTATAAACATTTTCTACCTCTATAAGTTTAGCAGTAAAAATTGTTTAAGTGGTAAATCTTAAATTCCCTCTCCTCTTCAAAGTATTTGAGCTCGGTGCTAAATCTAGTTTCACAAATGATCTGCAAATTCTCCCCTAACTTTTAGTATATCAACCCGCGTATTTACAATTATTTAACTTTGTGCAAATCATGATACAAACTTTCAAAAATATACATCTTCTAAAGAATAGAAGCTACAAAGCTGAAATATGTTTCAAACGATTCTACATAAAATTTTCTATCTGATACTGATACTATGTCACTTTTATAATTGCTCTTTAGTCTCCTACCTTCCTTCCCTATTTCAAAAATCTTAGTTATTTTCCATCTTCACTTGTTTCACCAAACCTCAAAACCGAAAGAGGCTATTTCCATGCATTATCATTAATTTATTTTTTCGATTCAAAGTGCCTAAGTACTAAATGGATATTCATAAAAACTAGTGCATTTTGCTGGGAAAAAAAATCTCCTTCATTTTAATTATACTACCCCCTCAGTATTCCATTATGTAAAAAACACATTTTCTTGTAGAATCATCATTTTCCTATGAAAACAATGCTTAACTTTTACCAACAGGTTTCAAACTTTCACAGAATATGCTACAAAATCCAACGCATCTTTTAAGCTATAAAACTTTCCTGTCACTAGAAAATTGGGAGCTTATGAATTATTTAACTATTCACTCTCGACTTTTCCAAAACATGTTTGATTCAATTTCAAAACCAAATATCTTTTCAGTACAATTTTACATCTATGAAGTGTCCTACTTTTTTTGGATCCTTGTGTTTAATTGTACCCCTGATAATGGATGTGCCATTTTCTATTAGTAAATAAGATGCTTTATAGCAGTAATGAATTTTACTATATACTTCAACTTATCCCTTGCAAACTGTAAGAAAATGATTCTAAATTTACTTTGTTGTAGAATTTATGCTAGCTCGACACTCTTTGAACAAATTTTGGTAATTTATGTGCAAAATTTATGTTATATTACATCCTTAATTTTAGTGTACCTCAATAAGAACATGTTTGTAAACAAATACTGACACATCTTAACCTATTCTCACAACCTGAGAGTTTTACACCTTCCTAAATCCCAATAATAAAAATTGGTATTATTTATTTATCAATTTTTTTCAGCAACTGAGGAAAATGATCCACAACTTCCAGATATTTAAATCTCAATTATTGATTGAAAAAATTAATTCTTTCTACATTTGATAAATTAAATTTTCATTATTTAATGGTGGCTGAAAAATTTGTTTTATCATGGCTAACTGAATAAGAAACCTGGATGTTAAAGGGTATTTTACTGTCCATGGTGGAATACATGTCATTTGCTTACTCAATGCATCACACAGTACTTTATGCTGGTTTCTCTGCTGGTGGCGACAAGCAGGCCCAGGTCAATGTCTCCTGCAATGCAGTCATGAACCCATCAGAACACGCAGTGAGGTCATTTTGCAAGCAGTATCGTAAACGGGTATCAGTCAAGTCTGTTATCCTTTGTGAATGCATATCACCCGCTGGAAGCAGCATTTCTCACTGTGACATGAATCAAACCTGTCTTTTCAGCAACTCAAAACAATCTTTTGTCACCACCTTTGTAAGCAGCAACTATTTTTGTGTATTCCACACAATGACTCACACCTAAATACCTCTCAGTCTCCCACTGTGACTAACTGTCCACCTGACACACTTTCACCCCGGGCCCGAAATTCCTAGCGCCGGCCCTGCCTACAAGACAGTCTCCTCGATTCAACCTTCCTAGGAAAACCTGGAAAACACTTAACCAAGTGAGAACAGGCCACAGAAGATGCAATTACTGGATGTACAAGTGAGGAATGATAGAGAATCCTTCTTGTGACTGTGGGAATTATCAGCAAACCATTCACATCACGATGGAATGCCCTCTTAGAAGATTCAATGGAACAATGCATCAGATTCACGAAGCAACTGAATGACTGCAATTTTTGGAAATCAATCTGTAGTAACATTCATGTTTGGTTCTATCTATTGTGATTCAACGTAGTTACTGTTTTTGTATTCTTATGACATAGAAATAAATAATGGTACCAAGTATGTACTGCTAAGCCAGTTTCCACCTTCTGAGTTCAGAGATGCTGTTTTTGTTGGATAAGACTCTTTGACTGCACAGACTGTGAAACAAAGATTGAAATTGTTGGTGTTAAGGTTGGTACCATGAAGAGATACTGGGTTGTGGTGAGGGCCCTGGGTAAATACCATTTGTCCGTGGACAAGTATTCTTCCTGCTGGGGGGGCTCATACTACGACCTATGTATGAGGCTGGGAAATGGTTGCAGATTAGTTGATATATTACATTGAAGGTTTTACAGGAGGCATGTCCTATGATTTGGAAATTTTAACCGGTTAATGGGTTGGTGAAGACGGTGGAGGCAAGGTGTATGTTGCATAAATTGCAGCAGGATCTGTTACAAGGAAAATATTCTTTGGGCTGTCTTTTAGGGAAAGGTAGCCCATATTTGCGGATTAGAGGTTGACAGAGGTTACGAGATCTACTGAAACAAGTTCTGGTGGGGCCAGGAGGATTTTGAAGAGGATGGCTCTTTTTCCAGGCAGGTTCAAAGTAAGTTATAACTTTGCTAAATGACTTGGTTAATTACAGGCCTGGAAAGTACTGGGTGACCAGGATTGGACTCTAGTTGGTGTAGAAGGTATGGTTTGGTTGATAGGCTGAGTGCAATTGATGTGACTTCCTTATACAGACTATCATTTCCCACTCCCATCGACTTAGTACCATCGAACATCTTCTAGACGAGCACCTCCCAACGGTTTCTCCAGCACATTCATCCTCACCTCCCTGGCCCATCTGATAATTACTGACAACATTTTCTCTTATAAGGGCAAAATGTACTATGAGATTTGTGACACTGCGATAGGTACCCGAATGGACCCCTTTTAAGCAAACCTCTTTCTCCTATGGCTCAGATTCAGATGACATTTTCATGATCTGGACCCTTGGGGAAAAAAAAACATTCTCAGCTTTCTTAATAGTCTTGATACCTCTAACTCCTTGAACTTCACAGGGGCCTATTTTCATATATATGCGTCTTCCCTACATGTGGATTTGTTCCTCTCTAAAAGCCACTTCAGGTCATACAAAACCTATAAATCTGCAACAGTATCTTCATTATGGCAGTGCCATCCTTATCACACTAAAACACTTTCTCCACAACAGTCTTGGCATTTGTGGGGAGTGTATATGCTCAATACCACCAAGCCCTCACTCCATATTCCGACAACTACTTCCAAGCTCTGATATTCCACAATTACCCACAGAATTTAGTTACCATATGAACCACTGCTCACCAGAGCCGATTTTTAATTAATATGTAATATCTTAATTTTTATTCAAGTTGTTTATATTTAATAAAAATTATATTGGAATATATTTTCTCCTGACTCCTTCCATTTGCCTACAACTTGTTCCGAAGATATGTTTCAAATTTTATAATGCTCAGGTTTATACCTTTCAACTCCCACCTACACTTCTCGCCATGCTGATTTTATCCCACCACGAGCCATCAACCAATCATCTGTGCCTCCAGTTAGTTACCAAGCACTATCAAGCAGCTACCTCTACAGTTGAAGAAGATACATAAATCAAAAAATTTCAGTGCTCTATGTGTAAAGAATGAACTCAAGTACTACCGCATAGCTTTTTTCTATGATGTGAAAAACCTGATAATACTTATGAGTGACTGAGAGAAATATTTTTTAAAAAAATTAAGTAAAGTTAAGTAATACATCACAAAGTGTTCAGCTGTATTTTTCAGGTTAAAGAGTTTTTCTTTTTTCCAGGTGTGGGATTCATTTTGGGAGGTTGCAGTGGTGTAGGCTTGCTCTGGTCACGGACTTCAGTCACGACAGTGATTCTTGCATCATTGTACATTGCGTCAATAGCAGTCAGTCAAATGATCAGTATAGCTTTTGTCATCGATATTTACCCAACAAGTATGAGGTAAGAAACATACCAGAAGGTCAGGCACTCAAAATTCAGTGATGAAATTAAGTTGTGTATCACTGAAAAGGTAAAGCTCTTTTCCCCAGAATAGATATGATTCCCTTTTGTAATATACTAATATACTAAAACATTAATCAGATATTTGAAAAATATATATTGGGTGTGTTAATAGGCTGCAGAGAAGGAATTAATTGTTTTATAAATTTGTGTCTGTCTGCAAGTTGTGATGAATGGGATTCATGCAAAAACTAGTGGTTGAATTTTGATGGGGTTTTGTTAATGAACAGTTCATTGTGTTTCGGTTAAAATGGGCTACATTAAATTCTTCATGTTACACAAAAAAGCTAAGTAATTTAAGCCATAGTTGTCTACATGATAGTAGCAATTTTTAGCTGAGCCTGATTTATGCAAAAGTACTGAACGGATTTTGATGGGGTTTCATTTAATGAACAACTTGTGTTCCCATGGTTAAAATAAGGCGTTTTATTTTCGTGTGGCATAATGAAGCTGATCTATTTAAGATAATTCTTAGCTTAATGCAAAACACATTAAAACTACTAGTTGGATTTTAATGGAGTTTTACTTAACACACAGCATGTGGTCCTGAATCATTTTCATGTGATTCTGAAAAGCTGAGAAATTTAACAAATTAGTATTTATTTTTTGATGAACATGATTCAACCAAGAATTACTGCTCTGATTTTGATGGGTGATTTGATTAATGTACATAGTGGTGCCGTGGGTAAAATAGGGAACTATGATTTTGATGTGATGATGAAAAACTGAGAAATTTAGGAACATTTTTCTTCGAACGTGATTTACATAAAAGCTACTGGTCAGATTTTGATAACGTGCAGCCTATTGTACCATGGGAAAAAAACCGAGTACTTTTTATTTTGATATGGTGTCATTACACTGACAAATCTACGATAAGTTTTTGCTATGCACAATTCTGCAAAAAATTATTGGTCACATTTTGATGGGGTTTTGATTAATGCACAACATTAGGTTCCAGGTGCAGAATAACTTATGTTTTATTTTGAAATGGTGTTAAAAATCTATGTAGTTAAAATAAGTGTCCACAAATTATTGTTCATTTAGAGATAAATTATTTATCACAGACAAATGGTTATCATTATTTCAGCATATCAACTGTATCATTTAATTTGGACACTGATAGTAATAAATAAATTTGCAAAATATAGGAAACTTGTTTGCTCATAGTGATGGTCAAACAATTTCATTCTACCTAAATATAGAGCCAAGGACCCTCAAATAACAATTTTACCAAAAACTTGCAATTCCTACAAACAAAGATTAAGAAATAACTGTATGCATCCTTTGGGAAATGTCGTAAACTAAAACAAAACTGCTGATAAAATAGGACTGAGTAATGGGAATAATGGAATGATAAAAACTACAAAAGGGGGTGGGGGTGTATCAACAACAGTCAGTACAACTATTAAAAGCTGGATAGTTCCTGTTCCAGGTGTACAATATACAAAACTCCTTATAGAAATGTAACCTTTGATGTTCAAGATATCACTCTACAATGAGGTCATCATAGGTATAAAGTACTTCTCACAGTCAGATAAGCATGGAATTTTGTACATGGAAAAGGTTTAACCAACAAATAAGAAACATCACTAATATTAGAATTTTTCTTATGTATTTACCCCTTGTCAAACCCAAATGTGAGAGACGTATGTAATTTAATATCTTTGATCTGGATGACATTATACACCACATATTTTTATTATAAATGGAGTTCTAAGCTTTTGTGCTCTCCTTGCTTCCCAAGTTAGTGATATTCAAAGCTCTAAACCAATTACAACAATTGTAGTTTCAATTGTCCCATAAAGTACACAGATAAGAAAAATCCAATATTAATGATTTTCGCTGTACTTAACCCACATCAAGCCTCAAAAGTTAAGCCCTTCAGCATATATTAGCAGGTAATCTACATTTTAGAAGCCTCAAATTTCTGTTATGCATAGAGATCAACAAGATTAACAAGTGGATTAAATTTTACTTTGATACTTTCCTTAGAGATTAGGACACTATTATTGTTATTTGCTTATGGTTTTACACCTCATCGACATTGAGATTAGAAAGGATGGTGGCAAGGATTGGGAAGGAATTCAGACATGTGCTTTTGAAAGAAGCATCCTGGCATTCAACTGGAGTTATTTGGGGAAACCATGGAAAACCCAAATCTGGATGCCAGATGGAGATTCAAACCCATGTCCTCCTGAATGCGAGGCCAGAGCATGACACTAAAAACATTAAATTCAGGTGACCCTACATCATGGTGACAGATTTGAAATTGACAAATGTTCCACCTTGGTTGTGGTTGTATTTAAGGTTTATATAGGTCTGAGACAAAGAGCATCTTAATGTACCTTACATAAACAATACAAAAGAGCTGGAGAATGCCTGACCCGATCAAGACTAACCAAAAATTCTCTACATTCAAGAAGGACACCTTACTCATTGAGTTACTGTACTAGTTTTTATAGCGTTCACTCACTGATGAGTGTTAAAATTGTTCAATACATTACATAGTCCAATAAAACTTGGTCATTGCAATAATAATTCCATCCCCCATATTCAACACTTAGTATAGTATAGTGTAGCCCCTTAGAAAATCAGTGATACATTGTGTGATATTCCATTACACGGCATTGACCCCCAGACTAAAATAAGATGATTGAAGGCTAACATTAATCGGATGGAAAAGATTAGTTCAGAGAATGGGCAATGCAGAAAATAATTATTAATTTGAAAAAATTAAGAGCTATTAAAGAAAGATAATTCAGAATAAGCAATCAGCCTGCAAAAAGAAGTACAATCCCAAACACAACAACCCTTGTAGAAAAAGTGTCATATCCAAATTATTCAGTGAGTATTCACTTATCTTTCTTAAACAGAATGTTATGAATCACGGATTTTAGTAATGGCTTGGCCATTATGCATGTCAATTTTTAGTACCTTTGTAAGATGTATATAGTTTGCTCCAATACTTGTGCAAGAGAAATCTTGGATTTGTGAATTTGCAAGAGTACAAGTGGAAGTTTTAGTTTAAAAAAAAAGAAAAGTGAATATTCACCATATAATGTAGATTTGGATCAGAATGAGATCTCATTAAATTTTTATCACAAAACTGTTGTAAGACTTCATTTTCACAAGAATTGTTTTAATTTGGATTTAATTTATAGAAATCCATTTCATGGTCTAATCCATATTTTTATGAGAGTGTAATGCCCAGTGGAAGAATATTTTTTAAAAATCATTTACATTTGTTGTTAGTAAAGAATAGTTTTAGAATTTTTAATTTTCTGAGATTATTGATATAAAAATAATTTTATTGAATCAATAATAATCTTTATCATTGGTTCCCAACCTTTTGCAGCCTATCACCCCCTTAAAAAAAAATTACTCACCAGTGTCTTTTCAGAAAAATGAATACACTGATTCCCCTTCCTGTAATAAATAATACAACCAATAATGCTCTAACGTTTTTGGCTCACATCCCACTTTTTGAAACAATGATTTGATGGTGCCTTTCTTATCAGAAGTGTACAATATATTATATGAAGAAAAATAAATACATATTTCTAAAATTACTTTACTATAAAAGATATAAATAATATTGGTGTCTGGTTCAGAGTCTGAATAATAAATACATATCATGGACAATATGATAAATTATACGGCTGAGCTTGGTGTAATGAAACTAATTTTTTTGATATTTGGTGTCTCAGTTACCATCGGCAATTTAAATTCTTCCCCTATTGAAAATCTGTTTCTTTTCTTAGCTAATAAATTGTTGACAATGCTAAATCCCCTTATGGCTACACATGATCATGGGAATGCAATTAAAACTTCTTTGATGCAGCCCTTAAAGCTGGATACAGTACTGGAAAGCAGGGGATGGCAATTGGTCCTCAATGCCCCCTAAGTTAGTCTTTGATCAGAAATGTCCCCTACGATCTTTTCAACGCCCTTCGGTGGGCAGTACTGCTCCTGTTGAGAATTACTGATCTAGATATTAGTGATTATTTGCTTTTAAGCACAGTATGATTGTGTCAGGAGAGAACCCAAGATCATGGTTACTTGGGTGAGTGTAGTACGGGTTTTTCTCACTTCGTTCTGTCCTAGATATTCTCCCTCCCCCTTTCCCATTACTCTCTGCCCTTGCCACTATAATCCTCCAAACAGTGAGTTTATTTATTTATTTCTACATTCACAATGTATGTTACGTAATTCATTACAAAAAAATCAGCTGTCTCAACAAAAAATCATCAGTTGAATGCAACTTTACGAATTAGAGGGTCCGAGATACCAGAGGCATCCAGCTAGTATAGCTAGTCAGGCCCAAATAATTCAAGTATCAGAAAATACTGTATTCCGAACAAATTTATAAGTTTTTATATTACTCTCTGTACAGTGATGTATAGTTTTTTAAACATAAATAATAAGGGAAATTATTTAAAGATTAAAATTTTATTTTCAGGAATACAGCTGTCAGCTTAACACTGATGTTTGGACAGCTGGGAACTGTAACTGGAAATATTGTTTTTCCTGCCCTGCTGAAATTCAGCTGTTTCACACTCTTCTTCATTACTGGAGGCATTGCATTTGGTATGAGCTGCAAAATTATATAGTTAATGTGATACATTCGCTGACAAAAAAACTGAAGTGCTTAGAAGAGGGCTGATATCAGTGGTGTGTGTGTGTTTTTTTTTTTTACTTGTGGCATTATGCCTCGTCAATGTTGAGGTCATTAGAGGCGGGAAGGGACTGGGGACAAGGAATGGGAAATAATTCGGCCATGGCCTTTTGTAGGAAGCATCCGCGGGGATTCGTCTGGAGTGATTCGGGGAAACCATGGAAAACCCACATCTGGATGCCTGGAGGGGGATTCGAACTGCCGTACTCCCGAATGTAAGGCCAGAGCGTTAATCACTCACCCACCACGCTCGGTTATATCAGCGTAATTTCATACACACCATCAGTGGGTATGTAAATGATTAGATCTGTAATTCTCTGAGACAGGTAGAATGGCCAGAGTGCATTAGTGTATAGTGTTGTTACCAAGCCAAACAGGGTATATAAGGGGCGTGAACAACGTCAGATGTTGAGTGATCACTGTGAAGCCACAGAGATGCCGCATACTCATTGAGACAGTGTTATCAATACCTGTCAGAGTTATAAAGGTGCCTCACTGTGGGTCTCCATTTGGCCAGCTGGTTGAATCAGAGAATTTCCAGATTTGAGGGGGATTTGGATGTAACAGTGGCCAAGTGTTGGCTTGCATGGGAACATGAGGGCTCATCAATGTGTAGCAACAAAATGATTACTGGGGTTGGAAGTAAACACGTCGTCATTAACTGTAACCATGTTACTTTTGTGCCATTGGATTACCGATTGTTCTAAAATTCTTTTGGCCACCACCTAACTTGATTAAACCTCAAATTAGGAAGGGTAAGATTCACATTGTAACAGAAGTCAGTGCAGCAAAGTTCAAATTTAAAGTTCACTATATTCGTGACAAAAATTGTACAAGTCCGAACAATCGATGGGCAATCACAAAATCTTCACCAAGTTCGTAGTCCGCAAGTTGTGAAAAGCGATCAGACCAGACCAAACCTCGTTGTAAAAATTTAAAAGTCACATTGAAATTATTTTAAACTGTTCTTCTGTACTACAAAATTTTAAGATGGCTGGCCTCGCACATGCATTGCCGCCCCACACTTTCGCTCTCAAGCGCTTCACAAAACCAACAATCTCTCCATTCCAGTGATCAACAGCAAAAGATGAGCGGTAGTGCCCGTTGACTGTATATATAGACACACTGTTTTCTAGACAAATCACTCCATGTTCAAAGGTCAATTGGTGTAGCAACTATGTGTTCATGTGCTGATCTTACAAAATAGTTCTTCATTTTTGGCTCACACTACTACTATCGTTCTCAAATTTTACCAGTAATTAGGATTTTAGGTAAATGTAAATTTTTATCCTTATGAAAATTTCTGTAACTCCAACCGTTTAGCTGTAAAAAATCATTTTCTGTGATTTGAAAATTTGCCCATAACTTCTACAATTTTACAGCTACAGGGCTCAAACAACGTTTATTTAACTTCTAATCGAATTCTCTTTCCTTTAATACTAAGGAAGCCATGTTTATTCCTCTACAGAAAAATATGAATCATGACGCAAGTGCCGATTTTCGACCCCGCTAATAACTTTGATGACTTTGAGACCTGTTTTAAACGATTCTACATGTTCTCAAATGTCTATTGTGCTGTTTTGAAGTTGCTAGTTGTTTTCTCCAATTAATTATTAATTTTTTTAAAGAAACTGCTACTTCCAGGTGTTACCAACAATGACGCCAACTTGTTCAGACATGATTTAAAAAATCTTTACTTTGTCCCACCCTGATCAAAATACTGCATATCTCTCAACGAGACTTGTTTCTAATTAATTATAGTATGTTCTGAATATATTTTCCCCCCTTGAATTTACATTTATTACTCAAATGATTAATTTTACTTTGTACCATGTGTCTGACATTACTATATAATATTTGAAAAACAACCTTTAAACAGTATTGAGCTTTCCCAAACTTTATGATGTTTTGTAAACAAAAATTACGTTACTTTCTGACTATAAGTTGACTTCCTATACTTTTCCAAAATATGACCTCTTGAATATTAAAGTGTGTAATTACGTGTTAATTTTCCCATACCGGCTTTTAGCTTTTAAAGTACTCAAACTTTTTAGTAAACTTTCCTTGCTACAAGGTTTATTATCTTTTGACTGTATATTATCCTGATATCTCTCAAAGTGATGAAAATATTAACCTTAGTGAAATTATACTGAAACAAAATATTGTATATGTAGATGTTGTGTCGTTCTATAGCTGTTTAGATAGATTTAGAAATCGAATTTACTGTTTAAACTTGATTTATTACCTGAATTAACGGTATAATTTGATTTATTTCCTGAATTAACTACAAAAATGACTAAGGCTGCGGTATCGTGTTGTTCATGCGAGCCCATTATATTGTAAACAAATTTCACTATGCAAATTTACGAAATTCTAGTCTAGCTTACAAAGGTTCCGATTGGCCATATCTGACCACCACAAAGGAGCATTAATTTTGTAAATGAATCTTTCAAAAACAACTGGTTTGGTGAATTTTGTTTTTTATTTGATTCCCCAGACACGTTTCGCCCTTGTGGTGTAGGGCATCCTCAGTGGCTGTAAAGTGTTTTTACATGTGTTGTTACAATAAGTATCTACAATAAAACTCTTAATAAATATGTATACACATATGTACACACTGTACTCACAGATAAAGTGGTATTCCTTTACATATCGGTCTGGAACAGCACTTCACACAGTTTCACATCACTGTTCATTGCAGTTTTCTTCAGTTTTCATGAAAAACAAATATGAAACAACCAGTTGTTTTTGATGGATTCATTTACAAAATTATTGTTCAACAACTGCGGGAAGATGGCATATCACCATATTAATACAAAGGAGCATCACTGTATTGAGCACCAACCATATCATAACCTGGGTCGGTAGTGCTCATAGAGCCGAAGCTGACACTTGGCTCAATGCAGCTATAAGAACAAGTGGTATCATTAGGTCTATCCCAGTAATCTGGCTTCCTGTACTTTACAATATTCCTCAACCACACCTGAGGAGAAAATCAACGGTGCTTAGAGAAAATGAAATCTGACTTACTAACTTTCTCCAACTGCCTTGGGCTCAATTAAAATAAAGATCTACCTACATGGAAGCAATTAAGCTTAGAAATGACAATTGTAACTTACATGCAGAGTAGAGAAAGGAGTAGGAAGCAACAACTTACACAATTCTGGGCTTGCAAAAGATCCGATGGCCAGCGTACTAGGGTTTGACCTTCCTAGGCGACTTTGGTGCCAACTGAATAGATTTCGCACAGTACACAGAATGTACAACGCAACCACAAATAAGCTGAGGCTCCGTTAAAATGCACTGTGTCACAGTGGATGCATCCAAACCACTGACCACATTGTGATGGACTGCTCAGCCAGAAGACTACCAGGAGGCCTTTTCAACTGCATCAAGCAGGACCATGTTGCGGTTTCGTGGGTCGCCCACTCACATCAGCTACCAGAATGTTTTTCTTTCAATCTCGCTCACTGAAATATAATGTGCATAGTTTAAACTCTTACCGCAAGTTCCTTCTTAAGATACAGATTCTCTTGAACGGCCGCCACTCAGTTTCCAACTGAGAACATTTAAAAACTACTGAATGAATAAACAGTTATTTCACAAAACTAATTTTAATTCATTGCCTTTAATTTTTCCAACACCACCAATTTTATATAATTACGAAGTCTTTCTCGGCGTTGACAATACAAGTAATGCTCTCGGGTGACTAGCCGAGTTATAGAAGTGTTATAATAATCACACAATATTTCGGCACCAATTTTATAAACTTATCGGACTTCTATCACTCCAAAGTTGCAGATCCAGTTAAAGTAGAACGGCTATTCGTACACCTTTTACTCACATTCACACGTTTACAACTTTCAACTTAACACCAACCACACTTCTCCACGTCCTGCGACCGACTGCCCACCTTGTGGCTACCACAGCACCCGGGGCTCACCCTTCCGTGGCCACGGACATGGTGCCGATGACGTCACAAACCGGCGCTACTTTCAAACACAAAGTGGTACCGCTACAACAAGCTGCCAGAAGATGGCCCCAGTTCCTCAGTCCTTAATATAGTTATCCAATTACTATGATGTATTTTCTTTTCTTTTGGAATATCCTGATAATTATAATAACAATCTGTGCCTGCCATCTGAGAACAGGTAATGGACTCCCTGCAACATTCTGTGTCATACCGCACCATTAGTACGAGACTAGGAAATTACCATCCCATGCATAGGCTGCTATTAACACCACAACACAAAAGGCTGCATTTGGAGTGATGCCATGATAGGGAAGCATGAACTGCTAATGAATGGCATCACACTGTGTTTAGAGATGAGATTCTGCATTATGTTAGATGACCACTGTTGGCGAGTATGGTGGTGACATGGAGAGAGGTCCCATTTTTTCCAATATTTTGGAGAGGCAGAACAGTGTTACTCCTGGTATCACAATATGAGGAATCATCAGATATGACTGACTTCAGGGCATTGGTTGTGATTGAAGGAACTCTGTTGGCACAATTGTACATCATGGAAATCCTACATCCTAATGTGTTACATCTCATGTGACAAAATCATGGTGCCATTTTTCAACAGAGCAATATTGTACACATATGGCACATATCAATATTGCCAAATATTGCAAGGACTTCACCTAATTACCAAATATCTGTCACATTTGACAGTTTTGTTATTCCCATACACGCACAGCATTCCTTTGCATACTACACGTTACGAATGGGAGGCTGAATGCAATCACTGGCTGTTCTTCTTCTTTTAATACAGTTTACTTCAAACAGTTTGTATACTGTGAAGCAATTTTAGAATATTCAACATTTGCTTCTACCATTTACCAAAGCTGAATAGAGGACATCAAAGAATAATACACAAATATGGTCACAGTTGGCCAAATTGTTCATTTGTGCTCAAGTATGCAAAACAGATCCAGAGTTTAACAGAAAACAATGGCTGCTGGTTAGTAAGTATAAATAAGGTCAGCTTGGATTCCAATTTCGAGGTTGCCTTAGTAAAGACAGAAGTTTAAGTTAGAGTAGTGTTTCGAGTAAGACGGATTTTGTTGCATTCATTTTCACTTCTAGAACTCGTTATGGGGAGCATTTTAAGGTGTATTTATCATACTCAGAAAAAATTAGTTTGGAAGATATTTCGGTTTTTCGTGTAGTGAAACCAAGTGGTCGGGGGAAGACAAACATAAAATCTTAAATACTTAGTTAATGGAAAAAGCCACATCAGAACTTTTATTGTCAACATCCTCTAGCATGTTTTGAACTTAAAATTAATTAATTAGGGAAAGTATAAGGATGATTTTTAATCAAAAGAAAAAAAATCAAAATCTAAAATAAATCAAGCAGAAGCAAGAAATTAATTTCAGAGCACAGACAAAATCAAAAGGCTTAAAATTATAAATTGGTTTCATTTGAAAGTTTAAGACTATTACAAGATAAATGAGATTTTTAAAATGTACTGTCATGATATAATTGATGACATGCCAAGACTGATGGCATAAAAGAATTTTGGATTAATTTAATAGAAGCATCCTTGAGGACTAAGCTAAGTTAAGACAGGTAAAGTAAGCTACCTGGAAGCCCATATGTTAATTACTAAACAAAATATTTAGTACTTACTTAGATATTAATTTTAAAAGTGGCAAGCTGACATCACAAAATCAACTGATTCAATAAATAGAGGGCAGCCATCTTGGCTGGCAGGCAGTTTTCGGTAAGGTCAGCTCATCATCTGGCATAGCTATGGCTCCTTGTGGTTGGTGTCTGTAGCACATTCTAATGTGCCATAGTAAGGGGGCAGTTTCGTCTTCTCTCATGTGTTTAACTTACAATCATCAATGGAACTGTTAGTCTGCTAGCCTTATCCGAAAATATGGAATCTGGTACCGAACTTTCGTAGAAGAACTTTTTGAAAGATAATAGTTTCTCATAGAACTGTAAACTGTGTAGCGTGTTTCCATTTACTCATACCTTTCATGTTTGAGGAGTAGATCAATTGTGTGACGACTGCATTATTCAAATATAATGTATACCAAAGAGTAAGACGAATAGCTTATGCTGTGGTTAGGCATAAAAGCTTTGTCTTAACTCTGTCCGTGTGTAGCCTTGGAGTCCAGTTATGACTATGCTACAATATACAGGTTGCCACTCAGCTTCCTTTCTACCTCAAGCTAAGGAAAAGGTATAGGTAAATAATGTTTAAGAGTCGGTTGTCGTATAAACTCACTATATTCTGAAAATCTTGCACAGTCAATAATTGAATAGGCAATGAAAGTCACTGAAGAAAGTTTGCAAGTTCGATGAACCGTTTGAGCCAGACCACACCTCAAAGTTCAAAGTATAATTGATTACCACTTGAAAGTATACAAAAGTTTGTCACACACTTCTATTTGTGCTTTTGGTTGGCAAGCGCCTGACACTTAAGTAATCCCGAGGTAATGCTACTTCAAAACTGCATAGTTGTTATCCAGACAAACTTTAAAACTTTACAATGCCTATATCTCGCCAAAAAGGTATCACAGTAGTGCTCTAAGGGAAAACTGACCAGCCGAATGCACTACATGTTATCACCCTCGCGGTTCCTGAAAGACTGAGCTTAAACCTTGATGCGCTCACAGTTTCTGAACGACTGAGGCTGACTGACTGCAAACAAGGAAAACTCTAGGCATCTACCTTCTCTCTCACGAACCGTGGGAAACGGCAAAGTAATCGCTTCACATGGGTAGTTTCTGGAAGGCTGATCAGATACCAGATCGGATGTCTGAAAAGTTTTGTCATAAAATTTTGACCTTGACAACTAAAATAATTCTCTCTGTCGGAAACATTACAGATCGCTATATCAACTTTACACATTACAAAAAATTTTGTAACTTTAATAATTTACCCGAAAATAATTAATTTAAATACGAACTTTCACAATACCACTCCAGGCGAATGGTGAAGACTGGTGCAATGCAAAATACTATCTTGAAAACTACAAAAACCTGCTTTCTAGCTTAAATTAAGATAGATTTTTTTTATCTGCTTAACATCTCTCTAACAGCGATGTCTTTTAGAGATGCGAAAGGATCGGGGGCAAGGGATGGGAAGGAATTCGGCCATGGCCTTTTGAAGGAAGCATCCCGTCATTTGCCTGGAGTGATTTGGGAAACCATGGAAAACCCAAACCTGGATGCCCGGATGGGGATTCAAACCAAATTAACATAGAAACTAACTATAGAATGAAAATACAATAATATCCCATCTAACTAACGGTTCTGAGAATAAAATTTTGTCACGCAGTTTGAAAATTTAATAGATACCTGACGAAAGGCTATGTTCATTATCATTGTATAAGTTCAGGTAGCATTGAGGCCAACCCCCAGATTCACGCTGTCTTGACAAGTTCCAGATGACGGGCTATAATATAGGTTTCGTTGCAAAGGTTCCGTTAAACAACACAAAATTAATTAGAATTCTCTCTCTATTGCCCATACCATCTTCCATATTCGGTATCCACAACTGCTGTAAAAAAAAAAAAAAAAAAAAAAAAAAAAAAAAAAAAAAATCTGTTTCTGAAAACATTAAATACAGTAACATGATGCTGAATACACATTTGTACATATTGACTACCACCACCACTTAAACTGTAGATAATAGCAATTCAGTGTTTTGTAATGATGGCTATTATTACACAATACTTACAAGGATGTATGATAATTTCTAAGATTATTTAAAATATCAGCAACACTGAAGAGGGAAAATGAAATATCATAGTTATGAACCTAGGAAAAGATTATCAATGAAGTTCTATGAACATAAGTTCAGATTAGTTTCTTCAGCAGATTATAAATGCTTACATTAATTCTATGAATCTAAGTTCAGAATAGTTTCTAGAATAAATAATAAATGCCTAAAGTTTTTTACAATTGTATTTTCAGTGAATTCTGGTCTGACACTGTTACTACCAGTGACATCAGACTTACGAGATAATTTATTGCCACCTACTAGACCAACAACTCTGTGGAGATGAATTTGCAAGATAATACACTACAGAAGTTTTGAAGAAGGTCTTCACCCTTGTAAAAACAGAATATCTGGTATAATAACCATATCATCAACTAATAATCTACATCAGTCTGGTTAGTTATTGTAGCCAGATTGGAAGCTCATGAATATTTTAATCAAGTTTAAACTGAAAGCAAGATAATGAATGTAAGAGTTCAAAAAAAAAAAACAATATATTACAATATATTAAGAGTAAATATTATCATAAGAAATTCAGAAGAGACAAAATAGCAGTGAATCTTAATTCACTAAATAGTTACATATGTAATGACAAGAGAAAGATCACATTTTTATAATCTGAAATCTGTTTCTGAATTTGATGTAACATTAATTTTTACAATTTATGTATGCATAAACATGACAAAACAACTTGGTGAAACCAAATATATAATAAATACAAATTTTTGTTTTGTTCTTTTAATTATTGAAGGATGGTAACCTGTTTCCTGCAAATGAAAAAAGAAAATTCTAAAATATATACACATACAAAAAGAAGAGAGATACAACAAATGCATCTAGTCAGACTGTAAGAAAATTTTAAGCTACAGTGTTTTATAGATTTTGAAACAGTTCCACATACAGTCTGAGATTTCCACTTGATCAAGCAAGTACACAAAATTTAACTTCAGAAGCAAAAATAAACTATCTTCTCTGTTCTACATGCTACAGTAAAATTAATTCATGAAAGGTAAAAAAAAAAAATTCTAAATTTAAAATAAAAATTTCTCCAAGTTGAAACAAAAGTCACTTAAGCCAACCATCACTTATTACTTCCTTTTCCAGATGAAATTATGAAATGTATTGTTCCTTCTTGATGTATGTGATTTGCTGAAGAGGGAGTCTTGCATGAAAATTTGAGATACTTAGAGCTTGCAGTGTCCGTAACATGCAACAGAGATCATGGAATGACTGTGCTATTGTTAGGAAGCAATGGTTCCTGTTGCAAGAATGTGTAGGAGTTCACATGTTCATTCACACGTATGAAATTATAATATGTTTACAGCACTAGGTTTTCATTTGATTCCTAGGCTATCCACTTAAAAAAAAAAGGTAACCTTTTTTTCTTAAATTACTCTTCCTAAAGTGGAAAAAAGTAACTGGACACAATAATAAGAAATAATGTTATACAGATAAGTAGCTAGTTGTACAGGACTAGTCAAAATGATTGCAGTGATTTCAGAAAATTATTACAGATTTATTATTTGATTACATAGATATATAAACAAACTGTTAAAGTTTTTTTGAGTGTCTACAGATGCTCAATATTTGCACCTTTAGTGAATCTGCACACATCAAGTCTATAATCGAGTTCTTTCCATACCCGATGCAGCCTGTCTTTGTCAATGAGAGCAAATGCATTGGTGATGCAAACCCGCAGGTCTGGCGGATCAACTGGTACTGGTGGCACGAACACAGTGTCTTTTACGAAACCCCAAACGAAGAAGTCGTAGGAGGTTAGGTCAGGGGAAAGAGAAAGCCATGCATTTACTCTCACTGACAGAGACATGCTGCATCTGGTATGGGAAAAACTCGATTATAGACTTGATGTATGCAGAGTCACTAAAGGTGCACATATTGGGCATCTGTAGACACTCAAAAAAACTTTATCAGTTTGTTTATATATCTGTGTAACCTTGCAAGTATATGTCAAATAGTAAATCTGTAGTAATTTTCTGAAATTAATGCAATCATTTTGACTAGCCCTGTACATTACATGCAGCAAAGGCAGACATTTGTAGTACCTGTCTGAATTATATCGTTAGACTAGTTGTTGCCTACAATTTCATTCATGTGGACTGTTAATGAATGGATAACTCTCTTGAACAGATGATTTGGTAAGAATTACCTCTTCTAGCTTTGGTCAAACAACAGAACTTTGTGCAAATAAACAATACATTTAACACAGTTTTCATTTTCTGCAGTAAAAACAGGAAACATAAAAACACTGATATAAAGTTTATCAAAATATATCTACTTAGTTTTTATCAGTTTTGGACTAAACTCTCTTGTTGTTTGCTTGACTTTATTGCTAAAATGGATCATTTGCAGATATCTCCATCTGTTATTTCTGAAATTTCCATTGACAGAGAGGAAGTTAGGTCATCTACTCAAGTTACTCTCACAGGCAATTTGACATCCCAGTTTGCAACCACAATGAACACTTCAATAAAAAGTGGAAATAGGAAAAGTTGACACGTGTGAGTCGAGTCACAAACTGCTAGTTTCTGCACTCTGATGACCTTTGCATATGTATGATTTGTGGCAGGTTGGACAGTTGTTGCTTGGCTCAAAAATCAAAGTTTGAAATTTTTCCATTGTACAAGGGTCATTCCAATATAAAACGAAATTCTGTTCATATGACTCATATAGAGACCTGAGCAATGCAGGGTGGTAGGAAATCAGTGGTGGGTGTGGGGAGGAGAGGGGGCGTAGGGGATGGAGAGAGGATAGCAATGCCCAGAGCCCTTGCACTTACGTCTACAATTTCAGCTGCAGTATGACTAAAAGAGAACTAACTGCGTATGCTGCACAATGTGTTATTGTTAGTTTCCGTGACAACGAAGGTGTGAAATCAAGCAAAATTTGGAATAGATTCCAAGCACAGTTCAGTGATGCTACTCTGAATAAAACCCATATGTTTGATGGGCTAAGAAGTTTTAAAACAGTCATGATAAGTGGAACACCAAAGCCACAAACGGCTTTGGCAATCAACATCAATGAAGCCAATATTCAGTCCATGTGTTAACTTGTGAAAGATGATCGCCACATTACTGTTGACAAGACTGCATCAGAGGTGTATGTAAGTGTTGGAAGTTTTCATACTATTCTATCAGATTTACTTGGATACAGAAAAGTATCAGCATAGGATTCACATCTGCTCAAAGAGGCACAAAAGAATGGGTGAAAAACATTTGTCAACGACTTCTGAATCATTTTTAAAATGTAGGAGAGGTTTTTTTGGAATGTATCATGAACTGCAAAGGAACATGGGTCCATCACAATATCCCAGAAAACAAGAGGATGAGTATAGAGTGGAGGAGTGAGGGAGCACTGATCAAGGCAAAAATGCAACTGTCCACCAGAACAGTTATGGAGACTTGTATTGTGACTTTAAAGAGTGTTTGCTGATTGACTTCTTACATACTTGGAGCATGATACATGAGGCCTATTACTGTCAACTTGTGGACAATGACAACACATGGCAGTTCTAACAGGTGATAAACTCATTCCAGAGTACTGGCATTCTCTTGAATGCCCACCTACAGTCCAGACTTGCCCCCATGTGACTGACATACATTTGTTCCACAGAAGGAGGCATTAGAAGATGAAAGATTTCAAGATGACACAACGGTCAAAAAGTATGTATGCTATTGGCTACTAAGGCAACCATCATCTTTTTCCTATGATAGAATCAGAAAACTTTCTATCTATTGGAGGAAATCTATTTCTATTGAAGGAAACTATGTAGTAAAATAAATTACTTGGTTTGTATTTTTATTTACAATCAATAACACTGTGTGAAAAAATTACTGTTTGTATTTGAATGGTCCTAATATGTACAGGATTAATGAGATATATAAAGCTGGAAGCTGCCATAAATGATTGCAGCAAATGTGGTATGGGTGATCCTGTTGAAGCTAGTCCTTACACAGGTTCTCCTCTACCAATCATCGTACATGCAGTCCAGGCTGAGATGTTGGAATCTGTGAAGCGGTCGCCCGACAGTTAGTGACATATGGTTTCTGGACGTCGACACTGCATGCAGGGGCAGTTCTACAAGTCTGAATCCCAGGAAGGCAAGCTTGTACCACTGTAATTAGTTTGACATATTGACTGGGACTGATTTAGTTTCACAATTGCCATCCTGTAAGTTGGAAGACCCTCAGCCCACTAGGTCTAATCAACCCTGCAACCTACAATATTTGTGAATTGCAGCATATGGATGTAGATCCCATTCCATGGCTTTTCAATGATGCACTTCCTTGGCACTAGTGCAATTACAATTAAATGCAATATAGATGCACTGGGTTACAGTGTACTGTGAAATAAGACCACCTTCACTAAAATAATATACAAATTAACCTCAAATTTTAAAAAAATCACCTTTATTAGTGTATGCCTGCAACTTCATTTGATCTGCTGTATTTATATTTTTGGTTTATTCAAATATGAGGTGTTTATTTCATATTCCTGTCACTTTCAGAAGATTTAGGGGTTTTTTTTAAGAAAAAAAAACTCTGCCATAACATATGTGGTGGTAGCTATTGGTGAACCAGAAAAATTACATATAATCTGTCTGTTGTGTAATAACTGTAACATCAGTAAAATCAACAATGCATGTCAGAAGCAATGACTAACAGAGTCCTCAGTGTTGATGACACGATTCTCCACAAGAAATTTAAATCTACTCTCTGATCATTATTTTTTTCTGTACATTTTCCTATCTACAGCACTTGCTGCTACCCTTGCAAAAAATAGTGCCTATCTACAAACTTGCTCTCAAAATTTTTAACATGTTAAATCTTCTATGAGAATCAATTTTTTTTTTTTTTTTTGCTTATGACCTTGCCCATTGTTGACATCAAGATCATTAGAAGTGGGAGAGGAACAAGGAAATAGAAGGAATTTGGTCATAGCCTTATCAAGGAACCATCCTGTCATTCACCTGTAGTGATTTCAGGAAACCATCAAACACCAAAATATGGATGGCTGGATGAGTGTTTGAACCCATATCATGCAGAATGCCAAGCCCGACTTTCACCAAAATTTATTATCAATTTAACTCAGCAGTTTCACTACACTATTGCTATCTATTGGGCTTAGAGTCAGAGTACCAGATACTTTCTGAAAAAAACTGATAGATAACATCACAGTTCTTTACTATTGTTTGGATCAATTATTAATTTCTTGTTCTGTCCCCAGTTAAATTTAGTTCCAGGTAAAACACTTAGCGTCCAAGCTGTGAAAATCCAATTAAAATATGTCAGATTGTAAATAAAAGAATTTGGTTTTCAAAGGAGATTTTGATTTCCTACTCTAACAGTAGGTGATGTAGACTGAGGAGACACACCTCTCATTTTCAGTCAGTTTCAAGGTTTTCAAACTGAAAATCCCAGCAAAAACAGATCACAGGTAAAAAAAGTTTTGACTTCAAAAGAGATTTTGACTTCCTGCTATCATGCTTGATCAGGTAGCATAACAAAACATACTTCAGATTTTAAGTCAAACTGTAATGTTTAAACTGTTAAATAATGATAAAACCCCTAGTAGTTTTTACAAGATACTGAAAAAATCAGTAGAGCTCTATTGCAAATTATTAAAAGTGCTAGCTTTTGCCAGCAGCTTTGTTCATAAGGCTGTGAGTGAGACTAAAATATTAAGGAAAGAAAAACTGTAATTTAGAAAAGTAAGAGAAATATGCTTTCACCAAATGTTCCTAGTATGGAAGCAACTTATATCACCCAAAAATATGCAAATCCTCCATAGAAAAATAAATTAGTATTTATGTGAATTTTTGTAAAAATAGATTTGTAATACTTCAGATACGGGAATAGAAGCAAAAACAGAATGCCTGCATAAAAATAAATTTGTATTTCTGAACATGGATCAAACCCATGACCATTAGCACAACAACTTAATGTCCAATTTGCTCAGTTTTTAATTTAATTGCAATGGAGCACACGCTCCAGTGGCAAGTTTCCTACACACCCAACTTCCCCCAATCCTGCACCCACCTACATTTGCCCTCTACAAATTTTAACTTTAATAACTTACCGAAAATGTTAAAAGAATTTAATCATTTCAATCCCTGACACCCTTACCTAAAAAAGAAAATCTTCCCACATCCTTGTGCCTGAAATCGAGTGCCAGGTTGTAGTCATGGTCATATTTTCCCTTCCATGAACTACTTTTCATACCTACTGCAATATCTTTCCATGCCTCATCGCCAGTATACGCCCTGTACACTCCTATCACTCTCCTCATGTCTTGCAATGAATCCCATTCCAGCTCCTCAGCACCAGGTCACATAGTTACAGGCACAAGGCAGCTAGAAATATTTTATTTGTAGTAAGGGAATCAAGAACTTCCATTGGGCATATGCTCCATTACAATAATTATAGGTAACAATAGACACTGATCTATTGAGTACACAGGATTCTAGCGTAAAGTATATGAGACAAAACAGTTAAATGATTCAGCTATGGATATTTTTATTTAATAATCATCTGAAAATAATTACAAGTAACAGTAGAAAACACCATCAGGTGACAGTCAAAACACATGGCAAACTGAATATCTTTGTAGTTTACATTAATAAACTGACCCCTCTTTTTTTTTTGCAGTTTTCTGCAAGTCAGCCTTTATAAACTTCCTGGGAGCAGTCTTTTGGTGCATTTTCACAAATATCATGTAAATTAAATATATAATCATATACACTGACTAAATTTATAACTTATCACAGTTTAGGTAACTACTGTCATATTTATATTGCAGTCTTCCATAGTAAGATAAAAGTCTAACTTCAATAAAATGAGATCATTTTTTTTGTACTTACAAATTTTAAATTTTGTACAAAAAAGACTAGAGTTACACTGTTATAACTTGTAAAATTTTATTTCCTTCTTATATATTTTCTGGTCGTAATTGTCTCTCACCCTCATGTAGGAAGATCATAAATGACCTATATAACAAATACACCCCCAATTTTCGCTTCTGACTTGGAGGCCAAGAAGCAGCAATTCCATAATATTCACCATTGCGAGCATTTTTTAGATTATTAAGACCCAGAGCCTGAATCATTGCAGCTTCTCTTGTATATGCCTCTACAGAAATAACATTCTGGAAAATTTGGAGGCATACAACACCTAAGTTTTCACCCCAAATGTCTAAAATATGCCGTACCTTCTTGTCTGAAGAACTACTGTTCTGGTTCCAAACAGATGTTGCTTGATAAAGATGAGCATATGGTCTTGATCGCACACCTTTACCAACATAGAAAATTGATGAGACAAACGTTGTCCAAGCTTCCAAAGGTGAAAGTTTGTCTGCCCTGCTTGGAAGGTTTCTTGTTTTTCGAGGATCCAGGAGAAGATAACAAAATGCTGTTTTGGTTATACCTCCACGCCATTTCCGAACTGGATTTGAAAACTCTTCAATAATAGCTTCTTCCAGTTTTATATAAGATGAAAGATCATCTATCCAGGCCATTGACTTCAGTGAACGTTCTAACTCAGGCTTATATTCTGAAAATTAAAAAGGTAGTTGGTTCACACTGACTGTAAAGTAGTTTCTGTATCACACTTAAAAAAAAATCTAAAGTTCAACTCCAATTACATGACAAGATGTTTACCAGGAACAAAGTTCTTGGATCTAAAAGTGACTGCAGTATGATACCTCTGATGTGGTTGCATATCAATCTCTCCATTAATTAACTACCATTGATGTTAATATGATTGACCCATAATTTTTTACCCTTTTTGTCATCCCCCCCTTCATGAACAAGTACTACTATTGCACTTTTCAGACTTCTGGTAGACAGCAAGTATGAAGTCTCATTTTAAATAATGTTTCAAGATAAGTACAATGTCACATTCTGCCAACTTTAAGACATCCGTAGTAATATTATCTACACCAACCCCTTTAGACTTTTTTAACTTTCTTAGTTCCTTCATGATATCCTCAGGATGAATTTTCAAATTTCTTAATCTACTCATTTCTTCTAATTGTGTGGATAAGTGCATTCTCCAATTTACACCTTCCCATTTCTGAAGCATCATCCCTAATGGTCTCACTAATCCAGTTACTCAAAACCTGTGCCTCTTTCCAAGCCCCAGTAACTTTTTCTCCACCTTTTATATCTATAATTGTCTCTTAGCACCCTCCCTTCCACTCAGTTTCCTATTTCTTTTTTTATGGCTTTATGTCTTGTTGAGGTCATTAGAGGTGGGATGGGACTCGGTATAAGGAACGGGGAGGGAATTCAGCCATAGCGTTTTGAAGAATGCATCTCAGCACTCACCTGGAGTGATTTGCGGAAATCATGGAAACCCCAAATCTGGATGCCCGGACAGGAATTCAAACCGTTGTCCTCCCCAATGTGAGGCCAGAGTGTTAACCACTCGCCCACCACTGTAAAAGTCTGCAATAGCTGAGCATAGCTTTGACGAAGAGCATAGGATAAAGTTCGATAAAAATGTAGTGCTGGCCAGGGCATCTTCTTTCTGGGACTCAGTCATGAGCAAGGCGTTGGAAATCTGGCTAAATGATAACAACATAAATAGGGACAGCAGGCTCTATCTGAGCAAAGACTGGAGTCAACAATCATTAGCAATCTCAGACAAGGGCGAGGCAGATCTGCACAAAAGGGCTTAGAAGATGCAAATGGCAGCAGTCGGGTGCCACAGTGGACCGACGATTAAGCCAGCACTTATGACCCAACAGAGTGGGCCTACCAACATCGCAGACTGCCAGCACATTCGGCAGGAAGGTGCTAATGATGCTAGTCGGTGGCCGCAGCAGGCATGTATTAAGCAGCACTTTCGACCAATCAGAGCAGACCTACCAGCATTGCAGACCGCCAGCATATCTGGGAGGTTGGGAAGTGGGCGTCATAGTGAGCCCAAGATTTTGCGCACCATTCCTGAATCTATATAGGAAGTTCGTTAGGAGGCTAAGCCTGTATACACAGTGACAGCCAGCTTGCGACAGCTAGAAGAGACGTGACACCAGATGTAGACAGCAGAACTAGCTGTCAAAACATTGTGTTTATGCAACACCACCGGGCTGGACACCCAAGAGGATTACATTGCATCAGTATGCCAGGAAAGTCTCCACTCACACTAATCAAAACTATCAGAAAACTAATGAATCTGTTAATTCTGACAAAGTAAACAAAAAAACAATACATTATGCATCGGAAAGAAGGAACACTTCATATTACAAAAGATTCAGTTATACGAAGACTTAAATGTGTCACAAGATGTATATATAACAAAGGACAGAAAAAATGCCTCATCCCTTACCATAGTTGAAGGTTGAGACTAGTGAAAAACATATACATACATTTCAGATTTGGACCTTATTCATATGATAGGGAACAAGCCAAATGGTTTGGGAGGTGCGCATACGCCGAAGTTTACCACATGACTGGCTGGGAAGCCAAAAACAAGGTGGGGGAAGAGGTGGTGGAGGTGAATATCCCTTATTCTTTGTATTTCCTAAAATCTGTTTCTTTTTCTATTGCATCAAAATATATACATATGGCCAATAGTATTTCTGTGAGGCAGTCTCATCAAAATATTTCAATTTTAACTAGGAGGTTTCACACCTGTCTTCCTTTACGTTTTTCATTTATTTTTGTAAATTCTTCATCCTTTTGTGATAGATTTGTTAAAATAAATGTGGACATACCATCAAATCAGGCCTGGAGGCAGAGTGGTACTGACTCCCGCTTCGTTTTATTTTAAAAATATCAATATTCAAAACTTTTAAATCAATAACAAAGATACAAGACAAACATTCAATTAGATTCGTACTTGTTGTTGCATCGCAGTTACAACAATCATTCAACATCAAAGCCAGTACATCATTGATCACATGGATCCTGCAGTAATAATACAATAACTAACACCAGGCCAAAAGGAATAAAGTCATTGTACCTTGTTTGTTTAAGGAATTCTGGAAATGCAAAAAAGGGCGGCAAGATTTGTTTCTGGAAATTATCACAGAATATAATCAGTAACAGATATGATAAAAGAGCTGGAATGGGATTCATTGGGAGACAGGAAGAGGGTGACGAGGGTCATGGGAGTGTACAAGGTGTATATTGATGATGAGGCATGGAAAGATATTGGTGTAAGAATTAAAAGTAATGCTTGGAACGAAAAAGATGACCATGACCACAAGCTGGCACTCGATTTCAGGCACAAGGGTGTAGGAAGATTCTCTTTTTGTAGGTAAGGGTGTCAGGGATTGGAATAAGTTACCAAGAGAAATTATGAATAATTTACCAATAACGTTGGAAGAATCTAAAGTTAAAATTTCTATAGGGCAAATGTAGGTGGATGCAGGAAAGGGGGGAAGACTGCCACCTGAGCATACACTCCATTGCAATTAAATATTATTAGAACATAACATATGCAGAGATGTATATCACAAACTATTAGACAGCTCTTTTATATTGAAAATTACACTATAAAATAAAATAGAAGGTATCAAATCTTAAAATAAACACATTTCATAAATATTTGAAATCAATAAACCTCACTAATGAACGATCGATGAAAAAAAAGTAACTACCTCAAATTATCCATACAAATTTTCTATTTACAAAATATGCACTGTAAATTTTGATATTAAACAAAATATAAACATACACAATTAGTCTTTACGTTGTCAAAATTAGTTACCTGCAAGAGCTGAAACATGTTCATATCTATACAACAAATGTGAGTAACGAAACATGCGAGTAACAAAATGAATTTGTGAGTAACCATTCAGTACATCAAGTCAGGCAATGAACCCATTATTCAGTAACGAATACATCATTACTTTTCAGCTCTACTCATTTCCCTACCATAATTTATTATTCCTTTACACTACTTAGTGCCTTTCATTTCATATAAACATTTGGATAGGAGAAAACCCACTGCTTACCATAGGAGAGGATTCCTGCAGTGTCAAGACATGGAAAAAACACAAACACACAGAGCAAAATTTTCGAGCCTATAGCCCTGCTTCAGTAGTATAGAGAGATGACTGCATGATGGAGGCTGGCAGTTAACTGAGTTAGCCAACAAGCCCAGTAGCTGATGGTTGGAGGGGAGGAGAGGGTAAAACATGGTGGGAAGTGAGGGTGGGGGTAGAAAGGCATAAACCCTAAAATAATCATATATATTATTTCTATAAGGTATTTTTTTTGTCACAAGCCTGTATCTTCCTTCATACTTAACCGAAATCAATGAATGAGGTGTCATTTTAAAGCATTTGGTCTCCACTATGGTCACATTATATTTTAAGAAATGAAGTTTTCGGAATCCGACCTTAAAGGGCAAAAAGACAATATTTCTAAAATGCTCTTTTCTGTGCTAAGAGTTATTTATCTCCCTGGATACCTATCTGAAATCGTTTAATGAAATATCATTTTAAAGATTAAGATCTCCGCTTTAGTGACGTCATATATTAAGACAAAATTTTTTCGGAATTCAGCCCTTAAAGGGCAAAAGTATCAATATTTTTGCAATGCGTTTTTGTGTCACGAGCAATTTATCTCCCTTAATATCTAACCAATATGGATGAATTAGGTATCAAATTAAAAACTGAGATCTCCGCCGTGGTAACATTATTTTTTAAGAAAGGAATTTTCCTTAATACGACCCTTAATGGGCAAAAATGTCAATTTTTCTAAAATGCGTTTTTTTGTATCTCGAGCCATTTATCTCCCTGGTTATCTAGCCAAAATCGATAAATGAAGTAGGATTATGAGGAGTAATGTCTCCGATTTGTGACAGATTTTAAGAAAGAATGTTCTTGGAATTCAACCCTTAAAGAGGAAAAGTATAAATTTTTCTATAATGCATTTTTGTGTCATGAGCGATTTATCTCCCTTAATATCTAACCGATATAGATAAATGAGGTATCATATTAAAGAATAAGGTCTCCACCATGGTAACATTATATTTTAAGAAAGGAATTTTTCGTAATTCGACCCTTAACCCTTTGACTGCTGTAGACGTGTTAACACGCTGGGATTCTACTGCACCCAGGTGCTCTAGATATATTAACGCGTGACCTTGCTCCTTCCCTCAGGTGCTCTGGATGTGTATACACGCTTAGCCTTGCCGCCCTGTCTGTGCTCTGCACGCGTTAAGACATCCGGCCGCTCGGGTCCCAGTGTGCTCTGGACGCGTTAACGCGCAAGCCACTTAGCGACCAGGTCAGGTAGTCGTATTTCCACCCCAGCTGGTTAATTGCTTTCCAACGTATGGCCTGTGAGTGTCTGCAGTTGCAATCTTATTTGAGTTGCTATTTTCATTGTAGTTTTACCTGAGAAAATGGACTGTCATCGTGTTTGTACAAAGGAAGAAATCATTGAGATTCTTACTAGAAATGACAGTGAGAATGATCTCTTTGATATGGATGATAGTGAAGACCCTTCAATAGGATTTCGAAGTAATAGTTCAAAGCCTTGTACATCTGCTTGTGGAATACGACCGTCTGTCTCCAGAAGAGGTAAACATTTTCAGTATCTGAAGCTTCATATAGTGGGAGCTAAATGTGCAGAAAAAGAGGACACTTTAGTGACAGCTTTGACTGGAAGAAAAGAGACTCTTGTCCTTTTGTGCAGGCGATAGAGGATTCAGCTGCAGGACACAAATATGGATTAGGTTAAAGTTCCCACATTCTGTCATTTTTCAGAATATTTTTAACAGGAAATCTTATGAAATCTATTGCTGAAGGAACCTATAGATTTTACTTATATATCAAGACAAATTTGCCAGAATCAGTTCACTCTAGATTTTCACGGTAGAAGGATTTACTGGGAGACATTTCGAAATATTATTCACATTAAAAATTCAAAGGAGAGCACGCCAACGCGTAGATGCGCTGGATGTTCGAAACAAAGTGTGTCCAGAAACCAGGTAGAAAGACAGAACATGCAATGTACAGTAATAGTGTGTGTTGTGCCATGTTTGGAGGCTTGTTACACGAAAAACATATATTAACCATGGGTAACTACACTTTAACTATTACATTACATTTATACGCCTCTAAAACTAAGTGAAATACAAAAAAATTGGAAAAAAATTATTTTTAACTTTGCCAGTGATTGTCTAAAGCCTAGAAACAAAAGAAGGATGGAAAATATATGCAGAGTTTTAACTTAGAAATTTTCTCCTGATGAATTACTGCGCTAACAAACAAAAATACCAAACACATTTCAGTTTCTGTAATATCTATTTAGCACATGAAGTACCTGTATGTTTGTCTACACGGTCATTAATTTTTAGAAGAACTTTAAATTGAAAAACCTTAGATGTCAGAGTAACTGCATTTATTTTGGATCTGGGGTTTCAAAACGCAAAGCGAAAACGGAAGGCTGTCGCAAAAAAACGCCTCAGAAATATTCAGCACAGAGCAGTCCGGGCCGCGTGCCAGACTCAGCAGGGCAGGTATCGGCCAATCGCGGCCTCTCAGTGCAGGTATACAGCTTAGAGGATAACAAAGGAGCATGCAGCGAGGACTCTGCCGGGCAATACCTAGCAGTTAAAGGGTAAAAATGTCAATTTTCCTAAAATGCGTTTTTTGTATCTCGAGCCATTTATCTCCCTGGATATCTAACCAAAATCGGTAAATGAAGTAGGATTATGAGGAGTAATGTCTCCAATTTGTGACATATTTTAAAAAAGAATGTTTTTTAACCTTTAAAGAGAAAAAGTACAAATTTTTCTATAACACATTTTTGTGTCACGAGCGATTTATTTCCCTTAATATCTAACCGATATAGATAAATGAGGTATCATATTAAAGAATAAGGTCTCCGCCGTGGTAACATATTTTAAGAAAGGAATTTTTCATAATTCGACCCCTAAAGGGTAAAAATGTAAATTGTTCTAAAATGCGTTTTTTGTATCTCGAGTTATTTATCTCCCTTGACAATTAAACAAAATTGATAAATGAGGTATCATTTAAAAGATTGAGGTCTTTGTTATGTCTTCGGTTCTGTTAACACATTTTAGAAAGAAATTTTTAAAAATTCTAACCTTAGAGGGCAAAAGTATTCATATTTTTACAACACATTTTTCTATCACCAGCTATTTATTTCCCTTGATACCTAACCAAAGTCAATAAATGAGGTATCGATTTAAATATTAAATTATCCGCTATGGTCACATCATATTTTAAGAAAAACCTTACTCCAAATTCAACACTTAAGGTGCAAAAATATCATGATTTCTGAAAACTTTTTTTTTTACATCGCTTGATAACTAACCGAAATTGATAAACAAGGTATCATCTTAAAGACCGAGGTGACTGATTTGGTCACACCATTTTTTATAAAAAGAATTTTTTGGAATTCGACCCTTAAAGAGCAAAAGTATCAATTTTATTTATACAACGAGTTTTATGGTTTTGTTTTTAATTACAAGCCATTTATCTGCTTTGATACCTAGCCGAAATCGATAAATGACATATCGTTTTAAAAATTAAGGTCTCCAGCTAGGTAAAATCATAAATTAAGAAAGAATTTTTCGGAATTTGGTGCTTAAAGTGGTAGTGCGTATGAGACTGTTCACTGCCAAGTCCCTAGATTGCAGCAGCGGATATCACAGAGATGACAATAAACTTTTTTTATTCAATAAGTAGCATCTCGGATACTTTTTTTTCTGTTACGGAAATACTGTCATTTTGCTATACAATTCCAATGTAAACATTTTATTCTCACAACAACAAATATTTCAGAGATGTTGATATGTTTCGTGCATTTTGTTCAGGTTGGTTTTATTCTGTTAGGGTCAGTGACAGTTTGTTATAAATACAGAGTGTTTTAAATTTTCCCAACTGTTTCATAATATGTTGCAAGTATTTTGATGTGTACCTATTACACTAAAAAAAAAAAAAAAAAAATTGCTACAAAAGTATGGTTCTACTTTTCAATGTATTGCGAGCATTCAACCTCACTATTCATTGCATTTTATTCATGAAATTTTCGCACGGGTCATCTAGTAAATAATAAACTCATACCTAGGAAACCATCACGGAAATGTGGTAGATGTCAGCTGATGGTCCTAAACTGCCTTTTACACCATGTATGTATGTGCACAAAATTGAAATATGTAAAATATTTGGAAATTTAAAATTAAGCAAATTTCAAAGTTACAAACTACAAAAAGGTGAGCGATGGTTTTGTGGGAAAAGGTAGGATATGAGGAGGATGAGTGGAAGGAGGGGAGGAAAATTGATGCTATCATAATTTTAGTCCTGGTGATTGTCTGGTAACAAATTGGTACTGAAAAGCTAGTTTCCACCTCCTGAGATGCTGGTTTTGTCCGAGAGGGATATGATGGCATGGACCGTGAAGCACGTGTTGAAATTGTTAGTGCCGTAAGTGGTGGCATGATAAGATACATGGTGGTCAGGGTTCTGTGTGAATACTGATTGTCTGTGTCCAATCATTCTGATGACCAGTGGATTCATTGTCAGACCGATGAAGGAGGCTGGGCAATGATTACAGGTGAGCTGATATATAAGGTGGGAAGATACACATGTGGCAGGCCTGTGATGGGGAAGCTTTCCCCAGTTATGAGGTTGGCGAAGGGGGTGCAAAGAACAGGGTTGTGTCACCAGCCAGTTGCGCACGAAGTCTTTCACACTCTCGTCATATTCAAATCATTGCCCTCCTAGAGCTTCTTTAAGACATTCAAACAAATGGAAATCACAGGGTGATAAGTCCGGACTGTAAGGAGGGTAATCAAGTTTAGTCCAGTGCATTTCCTGTAGCTTAGAGATGGTTAGAGATGCAGTATGGGGTAGCGCATTGTCGTGGAGGAGAATGACCTGTCTAATCGGTTGGTCTCTTCTTTTGCGGCGATATGCAACTCTCGCCTTGTTCAACAGCTCACAGTAATAAGCAACATTGAGTGTGAGTCACTCACGCAAAAAATCAATCAGCAAAATGCCTCGCCGATCGAAAAAACGGTTGAAAGCACCTTGCCAGCTGACAGTCAAGTCTTGGCTTTCACTGGTGCTGCCTCCCCTTTTCTCCGCTACTCCTTACGGGCTTATTTGGATTCTGGAGTGTAGTGGTGAACCCATGTTTCATCGCAGGTGACAATCCGACTAAAAAATGCATCACCTTCTTCCGCAAATCTTGCTGTAAGCCTCCGACAGACTTCGAAACGTCTCAACTTCAGATTTTCGGTCGAAAGGTGAGGGACCCATCTGGAACACACTTTACGGAAGTGTTTTGTGATGATTGCTTGACAGCTCCCATAACTGATTCCACTTTTTCTGCAATTTCTGATACTCTCACCCGTCGATCGTCGTCAATAATGTCTAACCGCATGAATGTTTTCGTCTGTAATGCTGGTCCGAGGACGGCAATCGTGTTGCTGATTTTCCACACGTTCGCGTCCTTCCTTGAACTTTTTATGCCAGAAAAACACACATGTCCTTGACAATTTTTGATCACCGAACTGTGCAGTCAATCTCTGGCAAATATCCACCCACTGTAACTCCTTCAAGAACAAGAAATTTTATAATAATGTGTTGCGCAGTGGACGGGTGCACCTGTTGTTCCGACATCGTGAGCGTTACTGACTAAATGGCAGGAAATATCTAACAGCATGCTCTCCCCACTCTTAACGGTCCCACCTAAGCATAGCAGAAGCGCAGCGCCAGTCCTGCCAATTGTTGATGTTCAGGAACAACAATCCCATTTATATTTGATCCCCCCTCATAGTTAGTTACTGCTGATGGAAGCTAGCCTCTGTGAGGGAACTCACTTTCAGTGATGGAAGGTAGAGGTTTAGGATTGTTATAAATCGTAACATAAGCGACTGGAAAACACAATGAAGTTTTAAAGAAATATCGACTGCACACGCTGTGGTATATGCTAAGAAAATGTGCCAGTGAACGAGATTAGCTTGCAAAAGTTCGAGGGGGGGAATAGCTTGCAAAAGTTTGAAAAAAGGGAGATAATTGGGATTGATGATACTGGCTCAGAGTGAATGGAAATTGGTGAGAAGAGACTAAAAACACAGCAAAGGGACGAATCATTTTGAGAGGCGTGAAATAGTTCGTAGAAACAAATGCGGCAGAAAATTTAAGTCTAGACACACATGTGTGGGCTGCTTAGAGATAGCTTCATGTAGTTTGAAACCAGGCATACGCTTGTGGTGAAAGGTGCCTAAAATTAGTTGTTAGTACAGCATTGAGGTGAATTGTTTCATAGTGTGTGTAAAAGTTAATTTACAGAACAACAGGAAAAACTGAATAGTTCTGCGAGCAGGTTACGAGTTCGAAAAAGTAAATATTTGAACCGAGAAAATAACAAAGGCGCTGAAAGCAGATATATTAAACATTTGGATAGGAGAAGAAGCACTGCTTACCATAGAGGAGGATACCTGTGGCATCGAGAGATATATATATATATAGTAACCAGGAAATAATAGGAGATAAGTAGCGAATGGATCTACAAAAAAAAAAGGATAGCAAAATGAACCGCCACTTACCTTAGATGATGGTTTCGTTGGGTGAACACACAAAAACACACAAGAACAGGAAAAACAATGATTTTTTAGGGACTAGGCCCTTCTTCAACAGGAGAACACTGGAGGGAAGGTGATGTGGGAGACAGTCTCACAGAATGACCGCTAGTCAGGAACATGGTGGGGGTCATTCTGTGAGACCATCTCCCACACCACATTCCTTCCAGTGTTCTCCTGTTGACAAAGGGCCTAGTTCCAAAATATTCATAGTTTTTCCTGTACTTGTGTGTTTTATATATATATATATATTTCACTAGACGTCCGTTGGCGTGTGCATGTCTAGCTCTGCCTGGTGTCTGGCAAGAATAAGGCTAACTGTTGAAATATTGTGTTTCTTTCGTTTTTCCTTTTTTTAAATTCATCATTCCCAACCGTCTTCATCTGAAGTAAGTGTTGGGTCATATTTCCCTAGCCTTCCTTAGTTTTACTGCCTTAAAGCATTTCCCTGCTCATTGTCGTTATTATATATATATATGTATATATATATAATAACAATGAAAAAAAGACGCAAGTAGCGGAAAGGAATCAAATTAGGATAGGGAAATGAGCCACCACTTACCTTTAGATGATGGATGTGGAGCGCGAACACACAGAAAAGACACAAACACAAATAATAAAGAAATTTACGGGAAAAAACCCTTCTTCAACAAGAGAACATTATGAGAGGTGGGTGCACCCGGAGACTGCCTCACGGAAAGACCGCCGGTCGAGAAAATGGTGGGGGAAAATTCAAACATAGGAAAAGTAGAGGGGCAGTGAATCAGAGCTCATACCCGAACAAAAATTAATATCCAAACTAATTTCTGGTTGGTGGGAAGATCAAAATATAATATATATTTAAAAAAATATTATACAAATAAAAATATATATATAATAATAATAATATTTATGAAGTAAACATCACCTCAGGTTAGTGGTGGTTCAATATAGGTAGTGGAAAGGAGAGGAATTAAAAAAAAAGACCGGGTATTATCTTAAGTTGAGACCAGGTGGTTGCCTTGTGTCAAGTTTGTACTGGTAGGCAAGTTCCCACCTTCTGAGTTCAGAGAAACTGCTGCTATTAGGGAGAACTCTGATAGCACGGACTGTGTAACAAGAGTTGAAATTATTCAAGTCGTGGGTTATGGCATGGGCAGCAACTGGGTGCTTTGGGTTCTGTGTGAACACCGTCTGACGGTGGCCATTCATTCTTATGGAGAGTGCATTTGTGGTCAAACCTATATATGAAGCCAGGCAGTGGTTGCATGTTAACTGGTATATTACATGCGTGGTTTCACAGGTGGCGTGTCCTATGATAGGGAAGCTTTCCCCCGTGACCGGGTTGATGAAAGTGGTGGAAGCATGGTGTATGTCACACATCTTGCAGCGTGGTCTATTACATGGGAAAGAGCCTTGGGGTTGACTGTTAGGAAGACTGTGTTTGTGGACTAGAAGTTCGCTGAGGTTAGGAGGTCTGCTGAAACAAGTTCTAGGAGGGGCAGGGAGGATTTTAGGAAGAATGGATCTCATTTCAGGGCATGTTTGTAAGAAATCATAGCCCTGCCGGAGGACTCTGATGATGGATTCGAGGCCTGGGTAGTACTGTGTGACCAAGACTGGATTGTGGTTGGTTTTACGGGTCTGGGATGATTGATTGGCTGATTCAGTTGTGATGTAGCACGTGAAAGCTGTTTGTTAACCAAAGCTGGAGGGTAGTTGCGAGATATTAATGCTTCTGAAATACTGTTTGAATAATCCATGAGAGACTGTTGGTTAGAGCATATGCACATTAGTGCTTTATACCACATTGGCATTGACTTCATTAGAGGTGGGAGAGGATGGAAAACAAGGAATGGAGATGGATTCATCCATGACCATTTTGAAGAAACCACCTTGGCATTCGCCTGGAGGTACTTTGAGAAACCATTGACAAATGAAATCTGGATAGCTGAATTGGGATTCGAACCCACATCCACCCAAATAATATGAAATTACTGCTCACTCCTCGGATTTGGCACAAAGAATTTGCTGTATTTTTAAAAGTCAGTTTCTTCCAGTCCTACTCAGAAAGAAAATTAAATACTGGTTAAAATTATAATTTATGACCTTCAGGATTATGTTAACAGAGCTCTAGTAAAATACCATGCCCTTGTTGTATAAAGGTCAGGGAAGAATTTTTTAACAGTAATTTGTTAATATGCATTGCCACATGGAATCTGTATTGCTCTACTTTTAACCAGACTTAAGACACAAAAAATTTTCAAGTCAAAAACAATCTTGCCTAATGCATTAATCGGAATTATCTGTGAAGAATAACTGGCACACAAATACGACTTCTCACCCTTTTTGCTATAATTTCTCAATTAGTTTTAGTGGAATTACTCACCGTTACTTTTCAGCTCAACAAAGCATGTTTCTTTCCCTTTTGTCAGTTTCATTAACTTCCTTAGATACACTCTTTTTGTTGTTTTAGTAATAGGTCCAGGATTACATCCTCTTTCTTCCAATTCTTTGCGAAGTGTGTCCGTATCATAATCAAGAGGAATGTTCAATGATGATGCAATTGACAGTGACAGAGACTCTGAAATAAATATTATTAAGTAGGCCAATATTTATGGAATAAATAAACTATATACTACAAAAGCCATGTGGTATACTGCTGATTATAATGTCAACACAAAGAGGTGGGAGGAAGGGATAAGGTAATTTGTACTAATGAAATGGTCTGAGTAGTCAGGATTGACCACTTCTGACAAACTTTTGGCAGATATGGAATATAACTTTTCAAGTAAAACAAGTGATAACAGGGCAATGCAAGCAAATGAAAATGTCTTACATCAGTCAGTAAATTTATTTGTCAATAAGAAATGGTGATCATTGGTTGAAGCTAGGAACTTCTTCAGAAATGTTCTTTTTATTGAAGTGAAACTTCCTTGACCATGGTAGGGAGATATTTAGACGAGTTACGTGATAAGCGAGCATGCGCCACGCCGCAACATTCTGCGAATGCGTAGATTGTTGAAATTACGTGACGACATTAGACAGCAGAGACAGGATATTTACATCCAGAGGAGTCACAATTATTAACCAGTAAGATATGCACCAGTATTTTTAATTGCTTTTTTGTTGTTATTTATTGCTTTTTGTTTATCTATATTTGTTTAATGTTGATTATTTCATCATATTTTCCGATCACTGTTGTGATAAAAGCTTTCATTTTTATGGAAAAATATTAGCATTCATCTATACAATGAAGGGAATGTGTTATCTAAGCTTTTTAAAAAAAATTAAGTTGTGAGTGTTATTAATGTAGTTATTAATGGAATTTAATGATACATGCACTAACATTTTTAATTGCTTTCTATCTTTATTTTGTTAGTTATGAGCCAGAAAATTTGCATTCAACCTGCCGTTTCTGTCAGACTTAGAAGCTAGTTATTAACTAAAACTGACCGTAAGAATGGTTATCAGATAATTTTGGCCAAGGATGTTCAGGAGTCCAAGTCATGACTAACATGGTGCTCATGAAAGCAGCTTATTATATTTTCACATGTCCCGATTATGGAGAACGATAAGCAATCCTGACTGGATGCGTTCAGTTCCTCTTTGGGATGTTCTTCTTGACGGACCAATATTTTTTCATTCTTTCACTGACGGTTTTCTTCTTTTCGGCAGTCCAGATGCATTTTGATTTTCCCTTTTTCATCTCTGAAATAGCTTCCCACGAGTTCACCTTCTTATTAAAAAAAATCTCTCGATCTGTGACGTCTCCCTTAGCAATACCTGCAGACTTCAGGTCTTTCCCCACCTCCTTCATCCATGTGGTTGTTGTTTTTACTGTTTGCGTGTATTCTAAAATTTGTCTTGAGATTCTTTCCTTCGGAAGTCTACTCAGATGTCCATAAAATTTCAGCCTTCTTTTCTTCATGTCTGATTTTATGTTTGATATTTTCTCTGTAGTTTTTTAAAGACTGTACTGTCCATCTTCTTTCACTCTGGTGCTTTGTGGTGTAACAAAAATATCCTAATAAAGGTTCCATTTGAACCTAACCACAATCTCCACTAATATTGCTGCTTCAAAATCAAATGATGTAGACATGTCTAAACACATGAAATGCATTGCAGACCTCATTTCGTGAAATAACATTTTCTATTCAAGATTCACAGTTCACACAGCATAAATTATCACAATTAAATTAATTACACACCTTCAGTATTTACTGCAACTGAACTAGACTAGTGCAATAACATATTCACTGTATCGTGGTGTAAACGTGACCCAAATGTTGGTATTCTTTAAAATTTCTGCTGTGTCTTTCACACGTCAAGGCACCAATGGTCTTCTTTCAACAGCAGCCTCATGTCTTGAAATTTTATTTCATGCCTGGCATTAATGGCATGGCAAACTACTACAGCAGATTTGCCACTGTTATATTTATAGTGGCAGATATGTTCCTTAAGTCTCTACGTCACTGGGCACCCTGTTTGACCAATGTAAACACTGCCACAGCTGCAGGGTGTGGGTGTAATCTGTCTTTTACACTGGTTAATGACTGGCCAAGTTTGCAGTGAGCCTTATATATTATTCGCACCTCCAACTGCTTTAACAGTTTCCCAATCCGGTCAGTGATACCATCTATGTATGGGAGACAGGTGCATTTTCTTGGCACACTGGCATCCAATATAGTGGTCAACTTTATGCTCAAGTTGAATGTGCAGCCATGGGCTTGCCACTTTCATCTGAAGTTGCCAACATATTTATGGAAGAATCTGAAACGGAAGCGCAACTAAAACCTACAAAGTGAAACTGGTACGTTGATGACACCTTTGTCATCTGGTCTCATAGTAAGAAGAATTTGCAGGAGATTTTACATCACCTGAATAGTGCTCTGCTAAGAATCCAGTTCACCACGGAAGTGGAAGAAAATGGACAACTACAATTTCTTGATGTGCTGGTTCATAAGCAAGGTGATGGGTTATTCTGTGTACTGCAAGGCAACCCACGCTAATTGATATCTGCATGCCATGTCACACCATGACCCGGCAATGAAGAGAGGCATATTAACTTCAGTGAACTGAAGAGTGAGGACAGTATGTGACTCAGAAAAGTCTGAAGGAAGAAATTGAAACACAAAAATATAACAGTGGCAAATCTGCTGTAGTTTGCCATGCCTTTAACACCAGGCATGAATTAAAATTTTAAGACACAAGGCTGCTGTGGAGAGAAGACCATTGGTGGCCTCGACGTGTGAAAGAGGTAGCAGAAATTTTAAAGAATACCAACATCAATGAAGATAGCGGGCTTTTACTCTGCAATGCTTGGCACTCGTTGCTATGTCAACATAAACAGTATCTCTGACGGAGGCTGTAGGATACCAGCCGAAATTTTAGGTTATGAAATAAACAATGTGTTTATCTTTTAATCAAAAAAGAATAATGCTCATGATACAGATCTCTAAGGAATATGACTGGATTGTTTGTTTTCCATTAACAACCACAATATTGAGACAAAAGTAAACAAATTTGCGGTACATGCTCAGAGGCTTCTGGCGAAATGTTGGTGCAATTAAATAACAAAATGCAGCTCCACAACTGAATAAAGAAACAAGGTATGAATTTATTGTGAAATCAATTATAATCAGAATAATTAAAATTTAATTTGTTTTGGAGGAAATATCCAAACTAATTTGGTGAAAAGTTCCAACTAATCCCATAAAAATAACCAGATTGTTAATCCTGAAGAAAATAATCTAAACAAACATGGGAAAATTCTCTAATTACACTATGACATAAATGGAAAATCCAAAAATTAAACTGTTGATACCAACCTAACAACGCTTTGGTAAGCAACAGTTAGTGAAACTTCAAATCATTTTAATTTCATTTGAACAACAGATACAACAGCAATTTGTACATATATAGACCAAATTCTCACTCCAGCAAAAAAAACTAGCTTAACATTTACTGTCCATATGTCATATTCAGTGGAGATAAGAAATACCAACTGGAAGATTCTTCAGTGTCAAGCAAAAAGTCATCACAAATGACGACCATGTTGGGATGCACCTGATATTTAACCATAGCAGATTGATTTAATATATATATATATTACTGGCCAAATCAAGGGGAAAGTAGTATTAATGGAGTGACATGTCTGAGTTAGTAACCGTGGAAAATGAGTGGAAAGAAAATAAGAATGTAATATATTCAAATTAAATGCACATAAAAATAATTGCACAAAAACATTTAAGTGAACCAAAGATATAAAAATGGAAAAAATTACTAATTATAGTTAAAAGTTATTTCTACACAGTGGGAGGGGGAATGGAGAAAGAGGGAGGAGCAAAGAGAAGAAACAATTGGGGCATTATCTCAGATTCAGACTAGTGTGCATGTGTGCTGTTAGGTCAGCTCTTACTGCCCAAGATCAGAGGAATTGCTGCAAACGGGATGATTGACAGTACGAACAAGCAGCGTGTTGCATTGAAGGAACCCAGCAGACTGTCAAATATGAAGATCACCATGCTGTAAAACTTGAAAACGAACCCAGCCAACAACTTCTTCACCTTTGCACATCTGGAGCCACCTGTGTGTCTACCACCCCACTTCAAACATTAAGTTTGAATATAAATCATAATTCACGTAGCTGTGTTTTCTGTGGGCTTTGTTACATGGTTCTATCATCTTGAAGAAAGGAAAAGCCTGAAATATTGTGTTGTTTATGTTTGTAGGGAATTTCCAGTTGTTGACTTCTTCCATTCAACTTTGGTAAGTGGTGGCTACTTTTTACCTTTCATATCTATATGAATCTATATCAATTATTTATTAGAATGAATTACCAGTAGAGTTCATTCAGAATTCTGAACATGCTGTTGAAGCACATGCCACCACACACAAAAGAAATAAATTTAATTATTGTTTCACAGTTCTTGATATCAGTGACTCCTGTAGGCTGCAATTCTTCAGGAGTAAGGCAATGGTAGTTGGAATAGATGTTAAGTACCAATCTGGCCCAGCACTCTACTGCTTTCTTCCCTTCGGTTCTGCCTCCACCACCTCCTCTTCTTGCTGCTATTTCCTCTCTTCGATTCCAGGAACCTAAACTTAGTATAGTTAAAATTAATTTCGATTTTATAGCTTTGATCTTAATACATATAAGTTCTATCTATACACACAGTTTTTTTCCCTATTACCTGATTTGTGTACATTCCTTTCAATTTTTTTTTATCACAGCTCGTTACCTTTCACCAATATTATTGCTACAATTTGAAATCACCCTTCCCACAGTTAACAGCCATTTACTTAGTTGCTATTTGGCTTCCTTCCCATGCATGATGTAGGGCTGAAGAAGGGTTCATACTAACAAAACTGTTCTGTGATTTTTCTGTTTCTGCACCATTTTTTAATAATCGGAGGAATGCGAAGGTTCCTTTGGCTTTTTTTTTTTTTTTTTAACAATATTTGCTATTCAGTTCCTTTTATCTCCTACTAAACACGTATACAATATACACCAAAGGAACAGTCACAAAATTATAAACCTACCTGATGAAGAATGATGATCATTCATCTCAGTTAGTCCAGAATTTTCAAGAACTCCAGGGATTCTAAAGAAAGAAAAAGATCACATTTATTAGGAAAATTACACACTGTTGAACCAAAAGTGTCAAGTTTAATAGAAGTTATGGTTAATGTGTTTGGTGTAATATTTATATTTAAAGTGAAATTTACATGGAAAGGAAAGGGAAAATACACCCAACACTCACCAAAGTTGAAGGGAGGAGGGCAGCAGCAACAAAAAACAACACACAAAAAAAGAAAATACAATATTTCGGGTGAAACCCCCTTTTTCGGGTGGGCTTGTGCAAGACTTGTGTTCGACGCAGCCACTCATAGAACACAATAGACCATTGGAGGTGGTGGGGGGAGCAACGATAATATAATAGCGAATGTAAGAAAGATTAAAATGGTTGAAAAAAAAATAGTAATAAAAAATATAAATAAATAAATAAAAATATAATTGAAATTTTTTGAAAAATATATGAATCTATTGTGCTGGCCAGTGATGGATGTATATGGTGAGGATGGAAGATATTAATGGAAATTAAGGCATGGGGGATGTCTAGTCTGCAGGATGTGTTGATATGCCAATTCCCATCTGCGGAGTTCAGATTGGGAGGTAGTGTCTGGAAATATTCTAATGGCTCTGACTGTGAAGCAGTTATTAAGGTCGCGGGAGTTATGAGTACTGGCATGGTGAGCAACAGGGAGGTCGAGGTTTTGGGAGTAAACTGTTTGTCTGTGACCATTCATTCTAATTGGATAATGAGTTTGAGGTCACGCCAATGTAGGCACTTGGACAATGGAGGCAGGTGAGCTCGTAAATGAGATGGGTGGCTGTACAAGTGGCATGACCTATTATGGGGTAGGTTTCACCAGTAGTAGGGTTGCTATAGGTAGTGATAGGTGGATGCATACCCCAAGTTTTACAACAGGGTCTCTTACAAGGGAAGGATCCAAATGGTGGTTTAGGAGCATCAGAGGGTTGATATTTATGCACAAGAATGTTTTTTAGATTAGGAGGTCTGCTGAAGGTAAGTCAGCGTGTCGTGGAAGGATAGTGGGAAAAACGCGGCGCATTTCAGGAAAGGATCTAAGAAAGTCATAGCCCAAACGAAGAATTTGGTTTAGCGATTCCAGGCCAGGAAAAAACTGGGTGAGAAAAACAGGGTTCTGGTTGGTTTTAGGTTGTTTCTGTCAGTGTGGGGGACAGTCCTTGACTCTTGATAGCTGTTTTTGAACTAGTTCTGGAGGATAATTGTGGTTTATGAGTGCATGGGTCAGGTTGTTGGTGTAGAGAGTAAAGGACTCATGATTAGAGCCAGGGGCGTAGCTACTATGGGGCTAGGCGGTGCAGTGCACCGGGGCCCTCATGCTCAGGGGGCCCCCAAGCATATCTCAAGGGGCCCCTAAGCGCACCTCTAGAGGCCCTCAAGCGCAGTTTAGAGGGCCCACGAGCCTTCACGGCAAACTGGCGACCTTTTTTTTTTTTAGCTCTACCATCGCCTAAGGGGCCTCTGAGAACACAGGAGCCCCTCACTAAGGGCCCTCGCTGCTCAGGGGTGGGCCCAAACCACTGCTCAGGGGCCCCTAAAGAACAATTCAAGGGCTCCCATCCTCAGTTCAGGGGGCCTCTACCAGCACACAAAGCAAAAAAAAAAAAAAGGGTCGCCCGTCTGGCCTGAGGGCCCAAAATAATTTTTTTGCACCGGGGCCCTTGTTGACCTAGCTACACCACTGATTAGAGCAGATGCGTTTGGCTCAAATGGCTAGGCTGCATGGAATGGAACGTTTTGTATGATATGGATGCCAGCTATCAAAATGGAGCTATTGTTGTAGGTTAGTGGGTTTTATGTGAACAGAGGTGTGTAAGTGACTATTCTGTACAGAGATGTCTACATCCAGAAAAGTGATGTCAGTCTGAGAGTACGACCAGGTGAATGGTCACAGACAAACAGTTTATTCCCAAAACCTGGACCTCCCTGTTGCTCACCATGCCAGTACTCATAACTCCTGCGACCTTAATAACTGCTTCAGTCAGAGCCATTAGAATATTTCCAGACACTACCTCCCAATCTGAACTCCGCAGGTGGGAATTGGCATATCAACACATCCTGCAGACTAGACATCCCCCACGCCTTAATTTCCGTTAATATCTTCCATCCTCACCATATACATCCATCACTGGCCAGCACAATAGATTCATATATTTTTCAAAAAATTTCAATTATATTTTTATTTATATTTTTTATTACTATTATTTTTTCAGTCATTTTAATCTTTCTTACACATGCTATTATACGAGGGCGAGTCAAATGAAAACCTTAAATTTGTAATAAAAATCGAAATTTCGCGCCGTTATCCTGTAAGTTGGTAAGCGTGCTACAAGCAGCATGCAGAATGGCCTGTAGGTGGCAGCATAGTACAGATGCACAAATCCCATCACAGTATCAGTATAAAGATGGCTGCCCCACTTGAGACTTGCACCAGGGAAGAACAGCGTTCTGTTATTCGGTTTCTGAGTAGTGAAGGTGTGAAACCTATTTAAATTCATCGAAGTATGAAGGTTCAGTACAGTTAAGCATGTTTGTCACAGCAGCAAGTCTACGAATGGAGTAGGAAGTTCGCAAATGGTGTGACTTCAATGGAAGATGCTCCTCGTCCAGGTCAGGCACAACGAGTTGTGACTCCACAGAACATTGCAGCAGTTGAAGCCATTGTGATGGAAAACTGCCGAGTGACACTGAATGACATTGCAGCATGTTTAAAGATTAGTCTTGGTTCAGCACACCACATTCTGCATGATGTGCTCCAGTTTCACAAAGTGTCTGCAAGATGGGTGCCACGGCAGTGACTCCTGAAATGAGAGAACGACGTGTTGATGCTTGTGAAGAACTTCTTCGGCACTTTGAACGAGAAGGTGATGGTTTCCTTGCAAGAATCATTACTGGGGACGAAACCTTGGTTCACTTCCACCAACCAGAAACGAAGAGAGCAAGCAAGGAATGGCGCCATTCCTCATCACCAAAACCAAAGAAGTTTCAAACAGAACCATCAGCAGGGAACGTTATGCTGACTCTCTTTTGGGACGAAAAAGGCGTCATTTTGGAGCATTAAATGCCTAGAGGGACCACTGTCACCAGTGCATCATACACACATCTCCTAAAAAATCATCTTCAGCCTGCAATCAAATCAAAGCGATGTAGATTGCTGTCATCAGGTGTCCTTTTGCAACATGACAATGCAAGGTCCCACGCTGCCCGAACAACAGTTGCAACAATCACAAACCTGCATTTTGAGTGTCTAACTCATTCACCATACTCACCAGACCTTGCCCCGAGCGATTTCCATATGTTTGGACCACTCAAAGAAACAATGGAAGGAAAGAAGTTCCGTTCTGATCAAGAGGTACGCCACGCGGTGCATGAGTGGTTGCGCGGACTACCAAAAGAATTTTTTTCTAACGGAATTTATGCACTTTGTAAGTGCTGGAGGACTTGCATTGAGCGTGGGGGAGATTATGTTGAAAAGTGATACAGCTTTGTACCACTTCTACATATTAAATAATATTTTTAAAAAATATTAAAGGTTTTCCTTTGACTCACCCTCGTATTATCGTTGCTCCCCCCACCACCTCCAACGGTCTATTGCGTTCTATGAGTGGATGCGTTGAACACAAGTCTTGCGCAAGCCCAGCCACCTACCTCTGTTAACTTGAGAAAGGGGTTTTCACCCGAAATATTGGATTTTCTTTTTTTGTGTTGCTACTGCCTTCCTCCCTTCAACTTTGGTGAGTGTTGGGTGTATTTTCCCTTTCTTTTCCATGTAAATATTGCCTCGCGGCATTTCTTTCCTTTCATTGTTACCTATATTTAAAGTGAAAAATGTGTAAGTGGAACTGGGCCATTTATCAACAAAAATGGCAGGCCAGAAAGGGGAAGAACAGTGGATGGACATAGTAGTAGTTAAATTCAGTGATGAGCTATGGAGGGTGAAAAGAAAATAACAATTCGACATAATCTGTAACTGGTAACGTATAGCAAAATGATAGAGAAGAAACAGTTCATCTGTCTGGGAAATTAATGCAGGACAATCATTCATACAAAGAACATTAAATTCAATGAGCAACTTGTGTCATAACTTTCCCTCTCCTTGTTGTCACTTGCCTATCATATAATTAAATTTTTTAATCAAATCCATTTCAGACACTAATTTTTATAGATGAGCTCCTTTTTAAAATAATAATAACCACTCTGAAATATACAGAAATGGTTGCTGGGTAATGCACCACTAATAAATATTTATTGTACATGCTGTACCTACCTTATTGGTTCAGTAAATAATCTTCTTTCTCTCAGAATTACTCCCTCACCCTTGTCAACATATTTGTACTCTTCTGCTACGCTAAAGAATGAATCACTGCTTGATGATACTGAATTACTAGTAAAATAATCACTATAAAACTTATCTTCACTTCTGGAGCTGTTACCAGAACTAAAGTCTTGCTTTGAATTTTGATTCACTTTTTTATGCAGTTCTAAATTATTTTCAGAGGCCACAAGTACTGAGGCTGTTTCATTACATTTTTCATCCTTCTTGCTTGGTTCACCCATTTCAACTAAATCAATGTTTGTCGACTGAACAGGAGAGGACGAACCTTTCTTTATGGGCGTGCTTTGATATATGTAACGCACATTTGTTTCATTCGTCCCAGGAGACATGTGGATATTTACTGATAGAATTTTTTCTTCAGAATTGTTGCAAACATTTGTTTCCACAAATGCTTTGTTTAAAGGTGAACTATGTTTTTCACACTGTTCTGATTCATCTTCACATTTCCTACTTTTATCAAATGGATACTCTAATGAATCCAAAAAAATAAATGAATCTTCTCTCCCCGAGTATGGGTTTAATAGAATTTCAGAATTGCTACCAGCACTGTTTGCACTTCTTTGGTTGTCATAACAGTTACCATGACTAATATCTGAACAACCTGACCTAGCTGATGATGAAGCATTTCCTTCAATTCCTGACTCCTCTGACTGATCAAAGTCTGAAAGCAGTTTACATTTTTCTATATTTTGACTATTGCTCACAGTTAGTTTATTAGAAAAATCCCTGCACAGTTCACCATTTACAAACAGTTGGCTACTATTTATCAAGGATTTATCATCAACTCTTCTTATGGAAACATTGCCAGCAGCTCGGTTCATAACGTGTGAATCACTTTCATAGGAATTTTTCTCAGCAAATGTACATAAACTTCTTTTCTGACTACCTAAATATTTTGGTGTAACATTTGACTTGCAGCACTCCGATTCACTAACAGAACTTTCAGTTTCAGATATTCTGTTTCTTTCTCCCTTGAATAGTTTATCACAAGTATCATCTGAACTATCAAAAGAACTGTCGGAACATGTGCTATCTAAATATACATTTGAGCAGCACAGAGACCAATGTGAAGAAAAACTGGATTCTCTAACTCGCACTGGTACTGCATCCAAATTTAAAGCCAAATTTTTATTTGACTGACTGCATTTATCAGTAACTCCATATTCTAACAGGACATCTCCATTTGAAAGAAAGACTTTATCTGAAAAAAAGAAGAGAAACCAAAGTTATCTCACAAATAATTGACCCTTCAGAAGAGGATGTAACATACTTCAATAATACTACATAATAAATCATATCTGAGTTTTTCATTTTTCTGACGATGGAAGATGGAAAATTGATTAAGAAATAATTTTTCAGCTTTTTCAATAAAAGGAGCAACAGTTTGCCCATATCTATCTCTACATATATATTTTTACTCGAAATGAATTTCCATTTGTCTAAATAATTAACTGCCTATTAATAGTTTTGATGAGAAAAGCTTGTTCCTCACTAACCCCCACCTCACATCCTTTCTTCAATTGAAGAAGTGTTTACATCCGAAAACTGTTTCCAGCTTCTCTTTTTGCACCAGACTGCTATCAACTGTGGTAAGGGACCTTCCATAAACCATGTAACTCCATTTTGGCCTCCTTGCTCCCACCTTCCCCGACATGGCTTTTGCCTCTACCCTCGACCCCTCATGTAGCACATAGCTTTTTTCCCTTATTGATATCAGAAGACATTTTGTACTGTTTTCTCTTGTCAGACTATCGTAAATTACATACGGAGATAATTACAATATGGACATAAATATTTACATGCTGTTGTGTGTTCTGTACCTCATTTTAACTGTGACAAATAAAATGAATAGAAAGCAACGTGGCCTTGCTGGAACCCCCCCCCCCCCCCACACACACACAAAAAAAGATCAGCGTATCTTTCCAGCCAGCTGTCAAAAACAATTTGAAAAAAGTTACTTCCAAATCTCGCTAGAAAATTACATCTTCCAGTGAAAAGAAGACCAACATTAAAGACATTATCCTTGATCTCAGGGCTCCACTGGCAATCATTAAAAAAAGTTTTAAGCTGTCAATACATTCGGTATTGGGGTTTGTTCACATAAATCACAGCAATCAATTACATGTTCATTTCATATTTAGCTTCAATTTCAGTACTAACAACAGTGATAAGAAGCCAGATCTGGGTGATTAAGGGGATGCTCTTAGCATCACAATGCTTGTTTTTGCGTTCATATTTAAAATTTAGATACAGTCTTCGTTTGCACATTTTCTAAACAGAATAAAATCACAAGTCAACACCTCGTTGACATGGAGGTCATTAGAGGCAAGATGGGACGTGGAGTAAAAGGAAGGAATTCAGCCATGGCCCATTGAAGGAAGCATCCCGGCATTCGCCTGGAGTGATTTGGGGAAACCATGAAAAACCCAAATCTGGATGCCCAGACGTGGATTCGAACTGGCGCCCTCCCAAATGTGACGCCAGAGCATTAAGTCATAGTGGTAATGTGTGGATTAACTGTTCTGCGCAACACAAACATGTGATAAACTTGCCAGCCCAGAACAAGACTGAGTGTGATAGAACACTCTTGGTAAGCAGAGGTCTTGAGAACAGCAGATCTGACTGAGTGTTGTGTGGATTTGGCACACAGTGTTCAAGTAGTAGAGAAGTAGGATTGCATAGAGAACATCTGGAAGACATTACACGTGGTCTGATTATAGGCAGATTAGAAGTTGGCACCAGATGCTGAGTGTTGCTCATAGAATTATTTCACTATTGTGGAGAAGATTCCAGTAGGGAGTCAACATTTAATGGCATTATGGGCACAGTCAATTATATATTACAACCTGGTATCGGAATTATTATCTTGAGTTAAGTACCAGAAGAAGTCCAAAAGAGCTGCACCTGCATTGTCTAAAGATCTTGCAGCAGTCTCTGGATAATACATTTCCTGTCAGATAGTGTATCATCAGCTTCGAGAGGTTGCTCTGTATTTCAGCGACCGACCTAATGTATTCTACATGGCTCATCAGATGTGGCATCTTGCTCACCATGATTGGAGTCAGGAACAGTGGGGTATTGTCCTGTTCTTGGATGAGTTGCTGTATAGCCCAGAGAATGACTCTGATCACTGTTCACCTGGTGTGTCCCTGGAAGCAGGTTGTAACCTTAGCAATATAGCAGAAAAGGACTGATATTGCAACACCAGTGTTCTCGTCTGAGGCGATGTTACGTTAGGAGCATGTACCCCAATGCGTGTGTTTACTACGAGTACTGTGACAGCTACTGATTGTAGGGATGACATCCCATAATAGAATGTCTGAATTTTTAATGGTGCTTATGAACTGGATTCCATCTGATGGATATGCCTAACTACACAGAGCTGACCTGGTAGACAGTGTAATGCCAAAATGTTGCTTGGTTTCCTGCGACATACACATTAACTTGGTCGTGATGCCTGTGTTACTGTCCGATACCTTTTCTCGAAGATGCTAGAGTTCTTTAAAAAGGCCGCCAAGCTATTAATTTACCCTTTGATAGCTAACTGGTCATACATAAATGAAAGAAGACACTGTTGTTATGAATCTGAATATATTCTGAAAGTTTGATGAAGTTAACACTGGTATAATATTATACTGTTGAAGATATTTAAAGGCAGTATCAAACTTCAAAATCACATATGAAGAGGCAAGTTTTCCTTCAAGGCACAACTCTCTTGCGAACAGTCTTAGATTTTCACTACAAAGTTTGAGTTAGCTTGCTACTATTGACTTCTTAAACTGTTTTAAAAGTTATTTCTTTATATTTAGTTTAATTGAAATAAATACTAGAGTCCACGAACTTGTTCTGAGGCTAAAGAATTAAGACTTTCATAGTTACATATTGAAATTATACCTGGCGACGCGACACGCCCTTGTCAACTGTTAAAATGAGACTGAAGCCATGAGGAAAAGTTGGTACCCTATTTATAGTCTTGGCTAACATTGAGCTGACTTGTCCCAGAACACCCATAATATTCCCATGGGGAAATACTATTCTCTTGCAATGTAGTCTTCACGGGTGTGCAGCCGGATGGTGTTTTCAAAACACAACGTTTCGACAACCAGCTCGGTTGTCTTCATAAGGTTTCCGGTGTCTACAGGCTGACGAAAGCTGGCAGTCACCGCGTAGACTGGCTTAGCCTCCCAGACAGACCTCCTAATATACCTGTCGGCGTGGCGGAAGACCCGCTCTGATTGGCCGGAAGCGGTGGCTTCATACGCGGTCCGCTACGGCGCTCGACTAGTGCCGTCTCCACCTCCCCACCCAGGAGTGCTGGCAGTCCGTGGTACTGGTAGGCCTGCTCTGATTGGACGTGGGCGCAAACTCATTCTGCGGTCCGCTGCGGCCCCCGACCGGCGCCATTTGCTCCCTCCACGCCGCGCTGCGCCGATCCGTTCCGCTCCCGTCGGAGATCCCTAATAACAGGATTCCAGGCTTGACTCAGATGGAGCCCTCCATCCCGGTTAATGTTGTTGTTATTAAGCCTGATTTCTAGTGCCTCACTTATGACTGACTCCCAGAAGGAGGAGGCCCTGGCCAACACTACAGTCTTGTCGAACTCGATTCTATGCTCCTCGTCGAAGGCGTGCTCGGCAATTGCAGACTTTTCAAGTTGCATCAGCCTTAGGTTTCGTCTGTGCTCGGTGAGGCGCTCTTGGATCGTTCTGGTCGTCTGGCCGATATACACCTTACCGCATTCGCACGATATGGAATAAATTCCCGGTGTTCTTAGGCCCACATCATCTTTTACCGATCGCAGCAAATCGCGTATCTCTTGTGAATTACAAAAATCCCATTTTGTCATGGTACAATATTTTTACTCGAATTTTCCAGAAATTTTAATATATTATAGTTTAATTTCTTTAGAATCAGCTTCATCATTACCAATTTTCTTGCAAGTTCACTGTTATTAATTTTTAAGTCATCAAATAAGAGAAGCTAAAGAAAAGGAAATACAGGTGAAATGTGCTGAAATAGAGGGAAACGCCGTTGTTGATACTCAAGATATCAGAGATGCACAGAAGAGACACACAAAACAACTGTTCTCAGATAGCCCTCCGGAACCTCCACAGTTTGGATGTGAAACAGGTCCAAGCATTTTACTGACTGAAGTACAAGCTGAAATAAAAGGCATGAAAGATGATAAAACTCCAGGCCCTGATAAGAAAAATGCAGAATTTTTTAAACTGCTCGATGACGATAGAACAAAGTGGTTGACTTCAGTGTTCAATGACAGCTACAACTCTGGCAAAATTCCTCAAGATTGGCTCAAATCAGAGTTTATTACATTACCAAAAAAAACCCGGAGCTAAGTCATGTGGTGTCTACAGAACGATTAGCCTTATGAGCCACACATTAAAACTCTTTCTGAAAGTTATTCACCGAAGGGTATATAAGCTCTGTGAAGAATATGTATTACCTACACAGTTCGGATTAAGAAATGCAGTTGGAACGCGAGAAGCTCTGTTTAGCATCCATGTACTATTTCAACACTGCAGAGATATAAATTGTGAGGTCTATGCTTGTTTTATAGATTATCAGAAGGCGTTTGACAGGGTAAAGAATTAGAAAATGATAGAAATCTACTCAGAGTATATCTTTAGGGAGACGTTGAGTGATGTGGAGATGGGAGTGCTATAGAATGGAAACTGAATAAACAATATTCGCTACGCAGATGATATAGTCATTTTTGCAGACAGTAAGGAAAGCTTACAGTATCTTATAGATAGAGTATCACAAAGCAGCCATGAATACGGACTTGACATTAATATAAATAAGACAAAAGTAATTGTCATTGGCAAAAACAACAACTCCTAACACCGCATTATGATTAACCAGCAGATCATTGAATGTGTATCAAGGTATACGTATCTTGGCACCACAGTAAACAGCCAATGGGATCCATCTGACGAAGTCAAGTAATGTATTGGTAAAGCCAGGGCTACTTTCAATAAAATGAATAACCTTTTTAAAAGTAGTAATTTATCGATTACCACGAAGATGAGACTCCTGCGCTGCTGTGTGTTCTCTGTCCTCCTGTATGGCACTGAAACATGGACATTAACAAAAACTATCAGTAAAAGGTTAGAAGCTTTTGAAATGTGGCTATATTGAAGAATACTGAGAATACCATGGACAGATCACACCACAAATGCTGAAGTGCACTGCAAAATGAAAAAAAGATATTGAAATACTGACCACTATAAAAACACGGAAGCTTCAGTAACTTAGCCACATCATGAGGAATAGTAGCCGTTATGAACTCCTGCAGTCTGTTCTCAAGGGGAAAATACCGGGAAAGAGATATGCTGGTAGAAGAGCTTCTTGATTAAAAAATCTGAGAACATGTACCTCCAAGACAACTACGGAGTTAATCCGAGCATCAACCAGCAGAGACAAGACAGCCAAGATGGTTGCCGACATCTGGAACGGATAGGGACCAGAAGAAGAAGAAGAAGCTTCAATACTAAGATTCTGTTTTTCTACCTTTAAATCTGAAATTACTGTTAAAGTGTTACATTATTACTATCATACCCCATACTGACGTTCTGTGTGCCACTGGCAAAGAGACACCACACACAGTAAGTGCCACCACTGTCATTGGTTTTCCTGTATAACTTGTATCGATAGCTCTCTATTATAAATAAAAGTTTCCCGGGCCTCTTTTAGTACATACATGATCACAGTACTCTATTTTTAACTGCAGATATCTAACAAGTAAGATTCGTTGACTTAAGAACCTGATTGCATTATATTTTATATCATAAATCACAAACCTGAAAACTAGCTCCTTACATGCTATATTGATTCACAGATAAGTTTATAGACAACCTGAAGATATGAGTTATCATTTACAAATTTGGTATATGAAAAGTAACATCATTACAGCTACATGAAGTTGCATAGATGTTTTGATACATTTTCAGAAACAATCTTATAGTTACTGCTCTATAGAATGTGATCCTGTGGATAATAGAAAATGGATGCCATATCGGAATTTTATTTGATAACTTCACAAAATTTTGTGTGTAATATCTTCAATTATATCAATAATGTATTATGTAAATATAAGAATTGTTACCTGGTAAAGAGAAGAACTTTTGTTGCATCTACTAACAATCACTGTGTGATAAGGTAAGCTAAAATCTGATATGAGAGAAGTAGTCTTTATCTAATCAGATAAGATAATGGCTTCATCAATTTTTGCATTCTAAGAACAGTGAGTTTCCAGTGCATAGTTGTTAAAAAAAATTTATGCATATTCCATAACATGTTTCTGTAGCTATCCAGCACTCTGAGAGCACCCTTAAAAGAATTCAGAGAAATTGTTGATAGGGACAAAGAAAAATTATACAGTCACACAATTGGTAATCGAATAAACTAAAAATGCATAAACAATATCGTTCAGGCTGTTCTGTTTTATGAAAGAAATTTTAGAAAGAGGTGTAGACAATTGTTAAGCACATACAACTTGTCGTATTTTATAACTTTGTCGTCATATTTCTTTTATATCTTTTTGGTCACCAGAGCATACAAGTTCTCTTCAATTCATTTCGAACTTGAATCCCCAAATTAAGGACTTTAATCTTTTATATTTCAACTAGCCCGTACCCACGACTTCGTACGTGTGGATTAAAAATTTTTTGCCAGAATTAAATATAGAAAGTTGTTGGTAACGAAGGATTGGTCCCAAACAATATCGAGTCGGAATAATATGACAGGAAAGCTAACACTATATCATTGTACCGTCGAACCTGTCTCTTGAAGAGAATCAATTTCCAACATATTTCTGTCACCATTCGATAAGGTCTCAAAATTTCGTGACTACAACTGTTAATCATACTGGAAAAAATATCCTGTGCCCTTCATACAGATTTCCTTATAAAATTCCATCACAACGATATAGTCATTTAGTCGTCAAAACGTAACAAAAAGACAGAGACTTACTTCCGTATTTATAAATAATATTACTGTGGTTCACACTCACACACTGACTGCGAACAACACCTGAGGGATCATTATAACGTAAAAAAGTGTACACCTACAACATTGCAAGACTACCTACGATTTGCCTCGCATTGCACCCGTAAGTTTCTAATATCTACAGTTTAACATTCAATCCGAATAACCTACGGCCCAGGCCTGACTCTTACGATGAAAAACAATTTTTAAAAATCTTAGCCTCCACGGAGATTTGAACCGGAGACCACGACGTTAGTAAGCAAGCGCTTTAGCCACTGAGCTGCCAGCCCACTTCACGGAAACACGGTACGGAGACGTCCATATCCAACGTGTCTGTCTATCGCCGTATTTCGAAGTTATGAGACAAAATGTGTTATTTATACAGATAATTTTTCAACCAAATGTAGACAGTATTTTTCTCCTTGTTTCAAAGGATAAGTGTGCAAAGTTTCATCGAGATAGGATGAAAACTGTTGATTTGTATGAAGAACAAACAAAGTCCAGTGCCCTCCCTACAGATTTTCTCGTCAAATTCCGTCAATATCGGTATAGGCATTTAATTGTCAAAACGTAACATAAGACAGAGACTTACTTCCGCATTTATAGTATTCCTACTGCAGATTACACACACACTGACTACGAATCACCCCTGATGGATCAATATAACGTAAAAAAAGTGTACATCTACTGTATTGCAAGACTACCTACGAATTGCCTCAGGTTGCACCCCTACCTTTGTGATATCTACAGTTTAAAATTCAATCCGAATAACCGACGGCCCAACCGTGACTCTTACGATCAAAAACAATTTTTAAAAATCTTAGCCTCCACGGAGATTTGAACCGGAGACCACGACGTTCGTAAGCAAGCGCTTTAGCCACTGAGCTGGCAGTCCACTACACGGAAACACGGTACGGAGACGTCCATATTCAACGTGTCTGTCTATCGCCGTATTTCGAAGTTATGAGACAAAATGTGTTATTTATACAGATAATTTTTCAACCAAATGTAGACAGTATTTTTCTCCTTGTTTCAAAGGATAAGTGTGCAAAGTTTCATCGAGATCGGATGAAAACTGTGGATTTGTATGAAGAAAAAACAAACAAACAAACATACATTCATCTTTATATATAAAGATAAGTTCAAACTTTAATTTCATTCCTTTTCTTATTCATTCAAACTACATTCAAGAAGTGAGGTCTCCAAAGACTGATTGAACATTAGCGACCCATACACACACTAATGTTATTATTCACTCTCTTCCTGTTCCCATGACAACCAATTCTTATCTCAGAGTAACAGACAGTCTGTTTGATTTTTTTTTTCTTTGCAACCTGTAATGGTGTGACATGTAAAACTCTTTGTCTATTGATGATTATCAGTGGTTCACTACATTTAATTTAATTGCAATGGAGCCACGCTCCAGTGGCAATTTCCCCAAACAACCAACTTCCCCTTTCCCTGCACCCACCTACATTTGCCCTCTGCAAATTTTAACTTTAAATTCTTTCAACGTTTATGGTAAATTATTCATCATTTCCCTTGCTAACTTATTCCAATTCCTGACCCCCTTACCTAAAAAAGAGAATCTTCCCACACCCTTGCACCTGAAATCCAGTGCCAGCTTGTGGTCATGGTCATCTTTTCCCTTCCATACACTACTTTTCATTCCTACACCAATATCTTTCCATGCCTCATCACCAGTATACACTTTTACACTCCCATAACCCACTTCACCCTCCTCCTGTCTTGCAAAGAATCCCATTCCAGCTCTTTTATCATATCTGTTACTGATTGCATTCTGTGGTAATTTCCCGAAACAAACCTAGCAGCCCTTTTTGACACCCTCTCCAACTCCTGTATTTGGTACTCAAAACGTGGGTCCCATACAACAATACCATATTTGAGCAATGGTCCAAAGTTTTGTAACCCAATTCCTTTACTTGCCTCGTACATGCCCTCATCACTCTCTCCAGAATTTTGAAACCTTTTCCTTAACACCTGTCAAATGTGTCCTGTCCAATTAAGCTCGTTATCAAATGTAATGCCAAGATATTTATATTGCAAGTCTTCAGCAAGCAATTCTTTCCCCTCCTTATAATCATAATCAACCTTTTGTTTTTTATTTGTGTAACTAATCAGCCAACTCTTCTTTGCATTCATCTTCATCCCATGTTTACCAACCCAACTAGATATCCTGTCCAGATCACCCAGCTACTGTTTACAGTCCTCTACCGTTTTGATTCTTTTATATCGCGTTATGTCATCTTCAAACAATTTAATTTCAGATAGCAAACAATTAACACAATATTCAATAGAATAATGATTAGCAATATGCTACCCTGCAGCACTCCCATTTTTACTTCCACTTCTTTTGATACTCCATTTCCTACCCTAACTTTCTGTTTTCTACCTTTTAAAATTCTTCTATCCAGAAAATCACTTTCTCATCGACTCAAATAATTTTTGACTTATTTACTTACCATTTTATGACTCACTCTGTTAAAAGCCTTTGACATATTTAGTGCTACACTATCAATTTGGCCTCCCTTGTCCATTGTCCATTTTATCTGAAATATCTTGCATTTATCCCACCATCCTGATCTGGGTTTTCCATGGTTTCCCTAGATCGCTCCAGGCGAATGCTGGGATGGTTCCTCACAATAGCCCATGGGCACCACCTGCCATATCCTGTATATCCCTTCCAAACCATTACCTTTCCTGATAGGTGCAATGCACCCTCCACCAAACACTTTTAGTGAATTGCAGAGTAATTGTAATAGTAGTAACAGTAATTGAGATTCCCATGAATATCCTTGCCCAAAGCCATGTTGCCTACTTAAAAACCACTTACGTAAGTCATATATATTTCTGATGTTGTTGCATATCAATCTCTCTATTAATTTACCTACCACTGACGTCAAACTGATTGGCCTATAATTTTCAACTCACCCCTCCGTTGTGTACTAGCACTATTATCCCACTTTTTCCAGTCTTGTGGTAAGCAGCAAGTATCCAGACTCAATTTAAATAAGATGGAATACTATGGTATTTATGGAACCGCAGGTAAATGTTTTAAATCATACATGGAAAGTTGAATGCACAATGTTTCCATTTTTTATTCTAAAATAAGTAAAGATGCTTCATCAGACAAATAATATTTAAAGATAAGGTACAATGTCACATCCGGCTATCTTTTAAGATATCTGTAGTAATATTGTCTATACCAGCCCCTTTATGTTTTTTCAGCTTTCTTATTCCTTCATGATACCCTCAGGATATTTTTCAAATTTTTTGTATCTTCATTTTTAATTGTGTTGTTAAGCTCATTGTTCGAATCAAACCCTCCCGTTTCTGATTCATTGTCCCTAACGCTTTCACTAAACAGTTACTAGAAATCTCTGCCTTTTTCAAATCTTCTGTAACTTCTTCTCCATACTTATCTATAAGTGTCTCAACTCCCCCCCTTCCCCTCAGTTTTCTAACATAGCCATAGAAATTTATAGACACATCAGTCAATGGTCCTCCTCCATGGACAATACTCTTCATAAACCCATCTTAGCCACTTTCTTTGCTATTATTAAGTCCTTGTTTAATATATTAAATATTCCCTACTACCCTGCTGTCTTTTTAACTCTGTTACGTTCTCTTCTTAATAACCTCTTAAACCTCCTCACTTCCCTGTTAGAGTACACAGGCTCTCTACTTCTCTCTATTTTCTGCTTTGGAATAAATTTTTCTTCTTCCTTTCTTATCTCCTAGAACTCTTCCCGCCTCTACTGTACTGTAATTGTGCCTTCCTTCCATTTGCTGAAATGTTCTCTGAAATATCTCTTCCAATTTGAAATGTATGCCTTTTTTTAATTGTACCTATATCGCTCTTCAATTTTGGCTGCTGGTTCACTTAATCCTCTAATATCCATCAGAAGTGCTCCATGATCACTTATTCCTTCGGTTACTTGACACCCGACAAGGTTATCATCGGGCTATATTAGGAACTAGCTCGTACCTGCGACTTCATACTTGTGGATTAGGAATTTTTTTGCCAGAATTGAATATAGAAAGTTGTTGGTGATGAAGGATTGGTCCCAAACAACACCGAGTCGGCATAATATGACAGGAAGCTATCACTATATCATTCTACCACCGAACCTGTCTCTTGAAGAGAATCAATTTCCAACATATTTAAATCCAGAAAAACAAACGAAGGTGAGGGTATTTGGGGAGGGGGGTGGTAACTAATGGTAGCTTTATTTCAGCTTGTACTTTTCTTCTTTCTTCAGCATGAGCATCTGATTCTAATAACTCTAGCTGCTCGTGCTCTGCTAGAGCTACAACTTTGGCCAGTTTACGCCCGCAAGGCATGTCAAAAATGATGGTAAAATAAACTGGTGCCAGAAACGTTTAAGCAGACACAAAGTAAAAGGACGGAGAAAATCAACATCTATACTAAATAATATGTTTTTTTCTCTGAACGAAATTTATCAACAAATTATACACTAACATAATGCACGAGAAGCATAGCATGAGCCGTAACATTAGACTAACACACACAGCCGCATCTCTGTCACCATTCGATAAGTTTTCAAAATTTCGTGACTACAACTGTTAATCATAATGGAAAAAAAGGTCCCGTGTCCTCCCTACAGATTTTCAGGGCAAATTCCGTCAATATCGGTATAGGCATTTATCTGTCAAAACGTAACAAAAGTCAGAGATTAACTTCCGCATTTATAGTATTATTACTGCAGAGCATACACACACTGACTGCGAATCACCCCTGAGAGATCAACGTAACGTAAAAAAGTGTACACCTACGATTTGCCTCACATTGCACCCCTAACTTTGTGAAAATCTACAGTTTAATATTCAATCTGAATAAACGACGGCCCAGGCGTGACTCTTCCGATCAAAAACAATTTTTAAAAATCTTAGCCTCCACGGAGATTTGAAATGGAGACCACACCCAAACATTAGCAAACAAGTGCTTTAGCCACTGAGCTACCTGACCGCTACACGGAAAAACAGTACAGAGACCTCCATATCCAACGCGTCTGTCTATTGCCATTCAGTGATTTTTCAAAAATATAAGACATGTATTATTTATACAGATAATTTTTCAACCAAATGTAGCCAGTATTTTTCTCCTTGTTTCAAAGGATAAGTGTGCAAAGTTTCATCAAGATCAGATGAAAACTGTGGATTTGTATGAAGAACAATCATTCATACATACATCTTTATACAGGGTGTTACAAAAAGGTACGGCCAAACTTTCTGGAAACATTCCTCACACACAAACAAAGAAAATATGTTATGTGGACATGTGTCCGGAAACGCTTACTTTCCATGTTAGAGCTCATTAGAGGCGGACCAATTCCATGGCCCCCACGCTCTCCTGACCTCAACCCTCTTGACTTCCATTTATGGGGGCATTTGAAAGCCCTTGTCTACGCAACCCCGGTACCAAATGTAGATGTACAGACTCTTCGTGCTCGTATTGTGGACGGCTGTGATACAATACGCCATTCTCCAGGGCTGCATCAGCGCATCAGGGATTCCATGCGACGGAGGGTGGATGCATGTATCCTCGCTAACGGAGGACATTTTGAACATTTCCTGTAACAAAGTGCTTGAAGTCAAGCTGGTACATTCTGTTGCTGTGTGTTTCCATTCCATGTTTAATGTGATTTGAAGAGAAGTAATAAAATGAGCTCTAACATGGAAAGTAAGCGTTTCCGGACACATGTCCACATAACATATTTTCTTTGTTTGTGTGTGAGGAATGTTTCCTGAAAGTTTGGCCGTACCTTTTTGTAACACCCTGTATATATATATATATAGATAAATCCTAAATATTTTGTCCCCTGGTGTTTTGCTCTACCATTTGTGAAAATCCTCCTCCCCTTATTAAGGTATTTGCAGATCCCTGTTCCCTTGTGTTATTAATCTTATTTCCCACCCAGTTTACACCTGGCAAATTCAAATCACCACCAATAATGATCATTCTATTTTCACCTCTGAAATCTGAGTATGAATTTAATTTCTCTCCAAGAGCCTCATCTTCATTTGTCATTTTTCCACTGTGGTAAGCAGCCAACACCCTGATTTTTTTCTTTTTTACTACACCAGAAATCTACAGCAAGTAACTTATGGTCTTGATCTATGAACACCAGTGAATTAGTATGAAAACTCCTCCACCAATTGCTGCTCTATCTCTGTGGTACACTCTGTAACCATCAGGAAAAACCGCACTGTCTAGTATCTCTTCTTTTAACCAACTCTCTACCCAAATTATTACTTGTGGTTCGTGCATATCTATTAAGTTTACAAATTCAATTACTTTGTTCATTATATTTCTACAGTTAACCATTCACACCCGTATTACTGGCTTTGTATTTTCAGCATTAACCTCCTCCACAGCCGAGATTTAACAGGCCATCACATACGATTGATGGGCACTGAATATAGCAAGATGCACATGGCTATGTCAGCATGTGTACCCACAGTAAACACTGACACATGAATGATATGCCTCTTTGTGTAGTGTTTTTTGTCAACACAGCTACCTATCCATCAATTTTGGTGAGTTAGATTTTTTAATCTTTTTCCCACATCTGTAATGACAATGAAAATCCTGCAAGGCAATAAAAATATAACAAGATGATCAGATGAAGCTCGTGATATGATGCCATGAGTTTCAGTATATACATATCCCCTTGCCACATCCACTCCCCACATGATTAAGGTTTGTATCAAAATACAGTAAAGTGTATTCAGGTTTGACTTTTTATCGTGGCCTACTGCCTCCATTTGTGATGAGGGATAGGTTTTATTTTCTCTAACCTTCCTACTTTTTATGTTAATAGTAGTATTACTTCTTTTTTTTATTTTTATTTTTTTACATCACTTCATATTGCACATTGGAAACCACGATAAGGCTGGAGACTGCCTCCAGCTATTCCTGTCAGAACATGGACCAAAAAACTATAATGTGAATATCCTGCACAACATAGTTAGCTTTCCGTTCTATTTTGGAACAGACAAAAACATCAGGAGCTCTCTTTAGAATAGTCTCAAAGTGCTCTTTCAGATGAAAGGGGGCAGCAGTACTTTTGGGTTTTCTGCAGCAGGATTTAGTCTTAGCACAAACGATTGATAAATTAGTCATAAAGATGTCAAACTACTCACTGATGCTCCATTAAATTTTCTGCTTTTCAGAAATCCCATAAGTTTCAACTTTCATATATCCCTTTCAAACATGATTAGGAGTTCAGTCATAACTTTATCCTCCCTTTCCTTTTCAGCAAAAGGGAAAAACAATTGCTTTGTTGTTCTGTGTTTCAGCGATTCCACTCCACATTGATATTCAATCATTTTATGTTGCCACTATCAAGAATCTTGGGCTGTTTAAAATGGGGCTTCTTACAGTTCATCTCCTTAATTCACCATTTATACTTACACATCAATACAATATCAGTCACCACTTTTCTAGCAGTTGCTTCTGGTGTGGCAGCAGCAGGATTTGGTTTATTATAATTCTAAAGGTATTATGCCAACTTTAAACGAATGGAGGGTTTAACAGAGATATCATGTGCAAAAAAAAAAGGGGGGGGTGTATTTTTCTGGGACTGATGCCTGGTGGATGTCTGGTATCCATAATAGGTTTGAATGTCATTTCAAGCCAATACTGAAGCAGCTATTGAGATCGTAGGAGTTTTGGGAGCTGACACTGGCAGCAAGCAACTAGGATGTCCATGTTTTGGAACTATTATCCTTTTTTTTTCTAGTGAAAAACTGGCTTGTGAACTTTGACAATGAGAGCAGGTGAACTGGTATTTGAAGTGAGTTGTGGAATAGGTGGTATGACAGGTGACGGGGAAAGTTTCATCAGCATTGGGACTGGAATAATTTGTAGTGGTTGGAAAAGAGTTGCATGTTTTGCAATAAGACCTATTAGTGTGGAAGGAGCAAGGGAACCATTTGTAGCAGTGTTTCTCAACTTTTTTTAACCTGAGGACCAGTATAAAATTAATGTTGCGGACCAGTAACTTACTCTGTATAATTCTTTTTAGCTATGTGTATATTAATATCTGACATTTTATGATATTATAATAACAGATTAAATCTAAAAGCCTGTTTTGAATCCCTAAGAAAAACCAGTTGTAAAGCTAGAAGTAAGCAGTTAATTACATCTTGACTACATGCTTAATATTTAGTAAGCAAAAGAATAATAATGTTATTATACACTGGATGCTGCACTATACCACTAACCTACATACACAAAATTAAATAAAAGACACTAGACCGGATCCCTTTTATTTTTGTTTATTTCACCGCTCATATGTTACCAACCTTACCCAGTACCAAAGTCCCTCACAACTGCTACAAGGCCCTCATTGAACATCTGTGGCTTTTAAAAACTTGGGATTATAGTTTATACTTGGTTACAGACTCGTACAGTACAAATATAGTAGCTAAATTTATTTAATATTCTACCTGTGGACCACCTGTACCATCTTTCCAGTCCACAGGCTGAGAAACACTGGTTTAATGTAGTTACAGTTGGGTATTTATGGAAAAGTACATTTCAAAGTTTGATGGTCTGCTGAAGCTAATGTGGGGACTTGTGACAACAATATTGGAAAGAATATGACCCATTTCTGGAAAATATCTAGAGAATTTACAGCCATTGCACAAGATTTGGATAAGAGGTTCAAGGTCAGGAGAGAACAAGGTGAAGGAGATATGATTACAGATGGTCTTGGATTGAGTATGACATTTGTTTTGGTGTCAATGGAAAGTGTGGCGAGGCAATATTTATATGGAAAGGATTGATAAAATACAGTCAACACTCACCGAAGTTGAAGGGAGGACGGCCAAAGCAACACAAAACAACACACAAACAAAATACAATATTTCGGGTTTATCCCTAGGTCAAGTAGAAAGTGGGTGGCTGAGCTCACCCAAGCCTCGTGCTAGACGCAGCCACTCATAGAATGAAATTGATTGTCAAAGGTGGTGGGGAGCAACGATAATATAACCGCAAGTATAAATCACAAGAAAGACTAATATGAGAAATAATAAAAATAGTAAAAAAATAAAAAATATAAAAATATGATAAATTTAAAATATATATATTGATTATTTTTTTTTGCAAAAAGCTCTATAAATGTATATAAATCTATTGTGTTGGCCACTGATGGGTGTACAGGGTTAAAATGGAAGATATTATTGGAAATTGAGGTCTGGGGGATGTCTAGTTTTTCCGGATTGTGTTGATATGTCAATTCTCACCTGCAGAGTTCAGACTGGGAGGTAGTAGCTGGAAGTACTCTAATTGCTCTGACTGTGTTTATTAGTTATTAAGGTTGCGGGTGTTATGAGTACTGACATGGTGAGCAACACAGAGGCGCATTTCAGGAAAGGATCTGAGGAAGTCATAGCCCAAACAAAGAATATGGTTTAGCAATTCCAGTACAGGAAGAAACTGGGTGAGAAAAACAGGGTTCTGGTTGGTTTTTGGTTGTTTGTGTCAGTGTGGTGGACAGTTTTTGACTCTTCATAGCTCTTTATGGATTAATTCTGGAGGATAATTGTGGTTTATGAGTGCCCAGGTCAGGTTGTTGGAGTAGAGAGCAAAGGATTTGTGATCGGAGCAGATGCGTTTGCCTCGAATGGCTATGGGATGGAACGTTTCGTATGATGTGGATGATAGCTATTGAAATGAAGATATTGTTGTAGGTTAGTGGGCTTTATGTGTAAAGTGGTGTGTAAGTGGCCATTCTTTACAGCGATGTACACATCCAGAAAAGTGATATCAGTCTGAGAGTAAGACCAGGTGAAGTTTAGGAGATGTTATTCAGTGAGTTCAATAGGTCAAAAACGGGGTTTGTTTTGGTGTGATGGACATATAATGGCACAGATCAGTTTTCAGAGTAATTTTCTGTGAGGTAGTTGTGGAATATATACATGTGTTTAGAATGGTTAATGGTGATGGATTTATACCTGGAAGAGGTGATAAATTATAAAAACATGGGTATTGCTGAAGACATTAAGTTGGGTGGAAGTGTCTAACTGACCAATCTGTAGGGGAAGATATAACAGGTAATATTGGCAAGTGAGAGGGAGCATGTAAAGCTTAAGAAGTTGACATTATCAAGGGAATTTATAAAATAAAAAGATGGTTTTTGTTATTTGCCCAGATCATAAATGTCATATTGAGCTAAAGCACACAGTCAGTTGGAAACTGATTTGGCAAAGAAAGATCTCTTCCAATATGCTTAGGAAGAAACTGAAATTAAATGTTTTTATCATGTGTGTTCACAAGGTAATGCCTCACATCTTAGGTTGTGTGTGGAAGTTAGTATAAAAAATGTTTTGGCTAGAATAAAGTGTAACAACAGAGTATAACTGCAATGAAATCTTCACAAGTTAATGGTTGGATTGTGTTATAAAAACATTATTATAACAGTTATCTAAGCCGTATTCTTCAGGTGTGAAACCAAATGTATTTGTCTGCTGACAGCTAGAATTAAGCGGTCCCATGAGAAAAAAGGGAGTGCTGTGTAGGGGTTATCGAGAGATTATGTCCAGGAAGCATTCAAGGGCACTAAGACTCTTACAGTTGGGAATCCTACTGTATAGCAAAGTATCTATGGAGACCAAAAAATAGACATTCAGGAAGTATGGAGTACCTATGATGCAAGAGGGGGAGGGAGGCCAATAAGCAAATGGCTGCAGGTGTTGGTCACAAAGATGTGCTCTGTGAACTACCTACAGGAAATTATTGTGGGGTACCAAAGACTGCCTTCCCCTGGTGAATAAGCTTAGGGTCAGGGAACCTTTTAGAGTGGTGTGAAAGACCTTGCAACATTCCTTGGATATTAAGGAAGAAGCGTATTTCCAGGTAGTAGCCACTGATAGGGTCTGTGGTTAGTTTTGTGGCAGTGTTACAGTGATTTATATAAGAAGCTTTCTGATTTTTGGAGAGTTTCCTCGTTGTTCATGTTTAGTAGAATTTTGATTAATGCAGCAGGCAATCGAATTTATGAAGGATACAGACCAATAAGTGAAAATGAGTAATTAGAGAAGGAGGTGGGCCTAACTTTGAGGAGGACAGTAACTGTTGGACCCTTTGTGAGATCGTATCAAATATTTGAATTAACCCTTGAAATTTTCTTTATTTAAGAAATCAACTTTATATTAATATTTCCCTTGTCTCATAATTTGTCTACAACTATTTCATTCCCTCAAACATCTTATTCCAAATCAATCATTTTTTAATCTCATAAAGAATGCTGAAAAAATTGAGTTTTGGGATTTTCTACAAATATAGAAAGTCTTCTTGTACGAGCATTTGGATTTCTTCCCAGAAAATCTCAAAGATGGTGACAAAGCAAATGGTGAACGCTTTCATGAAGATATTAAGGGGATGGAGAAAAGATATCAAAGACAGTGTAACTATAATATTATGGGCAATCACTGCTGGATGCATCACTCTCAAAAATCAATATTACAGTTTGATGGTCAAATTAATCACTATTCTATCTGCTAATAAAATAAATGTTGCAATGTTAAAAGCCAAATTCTCCTTATAGCTCTTATATATTTTGTTTAAGATAAAGCTCCAAGTATTTTCTCCCTAAAAGTAAACAGGCTGATGTGTGGATTGGTTTAAGTAACATCATTAAATACGTACAGCAGATGTTTAATTCTGTAATTGATTAATTCATTTTATTATGTATGTGAATTAATGAAACTAAGGGAAAAGGAAACAGCTTTGGGCACCATAAATTACAAGGAAAGGGAAAATGACTCATCATTTACAAAAGTTGAATGCTGCGACTAGTGAAAAACATATATGACGAACACTAGAATACACAATTTATCGGTTTTACACCTTATTCATGCTATAGGAAACGAGTCATGTGGTTCGGAAGGTGTACACAAGGCAAAGTTCGGCATGTGCACACCTCCCAAACCACATGACTCGTTTCCTGCAGCATGAATAAGGTGTAAAACCGAAATATTGAGTATGCAAATTAATATTATGTTTATACAGATATTTAAGCCTAGTCTTAGTACAAAAACTTCTTTCAAGTATACCAGTCCATGATGATTGAGTGAGCAAAGTACTCTGTACAGAAATTAAATCTCTCATAAATCTATATTATGACATTCAGAATCACATATTTTTACATATAAAATTCAAAATTTACCCAAGATTAAATCATATTTGGGCTGCTGCTCTTGGACAGTTTGCACACTTTTATATGCTATATCAGCCATCCGGAATCTGTGCAACAGTTCTACAACATCCCAATGATGCTCCTGGAATGCATAATGGAATGCTGTGCAATTATCGTCATCCTTTAGCCATGGATCTCCTCCACTCTGTAGAAGGAGTTTCAGAAGACCTACTTTTCCCCATGCTGCTGCCACATGCACTGGTGTCATGCCATCACCACTTCTACAAAGCAAGAAAATACATAATTACTTTTTACCAACATTATGAAATCATTAAGAAAGTGTACTTTGTATTTGTCACATCAATATGATCAAGCAAAAAAAACATTAATCACTTTTAAAAAGTTTTCAGTGCTGCAAATGTAGCATCCTAATTTTATTCTTGCCACGAGTAAATATAAATAAAGACACAAAATATTTTTATGTAGTTTATTCTTTTTATATAGTATTTCTACACAACTTACTTCAGTACAAAACTTCCAAGCATCATATACCAGCTCTGTCTGCTTTCACTGATCTTTTCAAAACTCTGTAGGAATGCAATACAGAAAATATTATTTAAACCCTGCCTTTTAGAAATTACGTTGCAAACTTAGTATAACTTGAAGAGAAAAATTGTGGAACTTTTAACAGCATATGTGCGCATCAAATGGTCTGCCAAAGGTAAAGGTTGCTGCAACATAGAAAAACAGAACAGGAAGGAATTTGGCCGTGCTCTTTTAAAGAAACCAACACTTCATTCGCCTGAAATGATTTGGGGAAAGCATGAAAAACCCAAATCTGAATAGCTGGATGAGGATTTGAACCCACATCCTCCACATTGGTATAGTGCAGACTAGTCTCAGAAATTGATTGTGGATTACTTTTTAATCGAAGGACAGATAAGAAACATTATTATAGATATACATGTTATCCCATCAGCCTTAGGGACTATCGACTCATGACAGCCAGCTTAAATGCGATAAAGGGTGTAAGACCATCGACAACCAGGAGAGAAAAATAAATGTGTCAAAACTGAAGAATCACCAAGGGAGGAGAAAGTACCAAGACCAGCGTATACGAAAATACCCAAGGATGACTTACAGGCTGTTGAGGAGGAGTGGGAATGCTTTAAAATCACCCTGGTGAAAACAGCTGAAGCGTTATGTGGTAAAAGAAAAGGAAAGGAAACCACATAGTGAAATGACAAGGTAAAAGATGCTGTGTTCCAGATGAGAGGTGACCTGCATACCTCTCTACACAACACACCACAATTAACATCATCTTCACTTTGACAGTTGTCATCATTTCCACATCATAGGAGCCACACCATATAGCTCTGCCATTTATGGCAGGCACATCTTGTAAGACAATTCTTAGACTTGTTAATTCATTTCAAGCAAGGGTATGCTATAGAAAAGTAGTAGTTCCTGTTATACTTCTTTCTTTATTTTCATAAAAATCCCTAACTTGCCACTGACCCAGCTGAGAGGTCTCAACAAAATCAATACATATTCTTATACAACATTTTCTTATTCAAAGCAAGGAAATTTAAAATTCATACATTCCTTACAATCTCTTCCAATGAAGTACCATGTTCCATGTACTTCCAAAACTATTACAAGCCCTCATATCCCTCTGCTCCTTCCAAATCTTGTACAAAAACAAACCTCTCACATTACAATTTATCCTTCACAGAACTCTTCCAGCCGTGCACCTACAAAAATAAACCATAGTTCTGTGTTCATCAGCCAGATCACTAATAGGCAATTAGCCAAATCCTTTGTCACAGGCATAACTACACAGAAAAGCACATACTTCTCCACAAAATGCTCTCCTCTCACACATGCTTCAGCAGACTACTGAATTGCAAGAACATTTTTGTACACACATACTCACCTCGCATTTCTTCCAGACTGATATAAGAGTCCACTCATGGGCATCGCTGTAAACATTGCAGCATGCACCAAGCCATTACCTACACCAACATGACAACAGGAGAAACTTTTCCCACCATCGGACATGCTACATGCATTACTATAAACACATACCAATTCAACAGTTTTGACTTCACAAATTCATATATATATATATATAGGTCTCAAAACTAATCAACATTCCAATCAGGATAAATGACTACAGATAAACACTGTTTACACCAGCAACCAAGACAATCCAGCAGCTGCCCAGGCAAGCTTCCACAACTTGAACAATCTCAGCAATTTTTTTCAGTGAGATGTCAAAATCTTTTCTGAACTCCATAGATGACAGCTAGCTTATCAATATATCCTTAACAACAGGCATTGACCTGGCCTCGACCTCCGGTCAGAACCTACCAGTAGATCCACCATATATAAATTAATATTGTAAACCCCTATTTTTTTACCAGTGTTTAATTTTTATTAAATCATTTTAATTTTTTCTTTATCTTAATGCAATTACTTTTTCTACATTCACCCACCCACTCTTCTGCCCTCCCACCCAGATCACATAAAAGCAAATAAATCTCTCAATGGTGGGATTTCCAACAGGATTGAGTATTTACAAAGTTGTCTGTTCAATGTATTTGTATTTCTTGGGACATTTCCAAATAGACTTAATTATGCTGTAGTTACATCTGTTTTCAAACAACAAATAAATTTGATAAATCACTTTATACATGATTAACACCAGACATTTATATAAAACTAGCTGGTACCCACGACTTCGTTCGTGATTGTAAAGAATTCATATAGACAGCTATAGACATCTAACCACCATAGTGCACGATGGGAGACTCGATACTATTACCACACACAAATACCAGTCTTCTGCTCTATGTAGTTGCGGCAGCAAAGTAAAATTTACGGATACACACAAGTCTTTGGATGAAATACGAAAATATTCATGATCGACCAATTTCAAACACCATATCTCACACACTCCCACAGTTACCGGATTTCGGCCAACGTTGTGATCGATGGGAGACTCTGTGTTACTACCACACACAAACGCCAGTGATCTGCGATTGATAGTTTTCACTTAAAAGTGATACACCGTGACACATGCGTCTTTGGCAGAAATATGAAATTACCACAGGTCGACCACTTTCAACCCCCATATCTTCCACACCCCCATAGCTACAGACATCTAACAACCATAGTGCACGACAACAAACACGATTCTACTACCACACATAAACACCAATGCTCTATGCTATGTAGTCGTGACAGAAAAGTGAAATCTGCGGAGACGCATGCCTTTCGTCGAAATACGAAAATATCTTTGGTCGGCCACTTACAACAACCATATCTCCCACACAACCACAGTTTCTGAAATTCGGCCGCTGTTGTGATCGAAAGGTGACTCTGTGCTACTACTACACACAAACGCCAGTTATCTGTGATCTATAGTTTTCGCTGAAAAGTGATACACCATGATACTTTTGTCTTTGGCAGAAGTATGAAATAGCCACAGGTCGATCACTTTCAACCCCCATATCTCCCACACCTCCATAGCTACCTACATCTAACAACCATAGTGCACTACATGAGATAAGATTCTACTACCAAACACAAACACCAATGCTCTATGCTATGTAGTTGTGGCAGAAAAGTGACATATGCGGAGACAGTCGAAATACGAAAATATCCTTGGTCGGCCACTTACAACCACCATATCTACCACAGTACCACAGTTTCTGAAATTCGGCCGCTGTTGTGATCGAAAGGTGACTCTGTGCTACTACTACACACAAACGCCAGTTATCTGTGATCTATAGTTTTCGCTGAAAAGTGATACACCATGACACTTTTGTCTTTGGCAGAAGTATGAAATTGCCACATGTCGATCACTTTCAACCCACATATCTCCCACACCTCCATAGCTACCGACATCTAACAACCATAGTGCACTACATGAGATACGATTCTACCACCAAACACAAACACCAATGCTCTATGGTATGTAGTTGTGGCAGAAAAGTGACATATGCGGAGACAGTCGAAATACGAAAATATCCTTGGTCGGCCACTTACAACCACCATATCTACCACAGTACCACAGTTTCTGAAATTCGGCCGCTGTTGTGATCGAAAGGTGACTCTGTGCTACTACTACACACAAACGCCAGTTATCTGTGATCTATAGTTTTCGCTGAAAAGTAATACACCATGACACTTTTGTCTTTGGTAGAAGTATGAAATTGCCACTGGTCGACCACTTTCAACTCCCATTTCTCCCACACCCCCATAGCTACCTACATCTAACAACCATAGTGCACTACATGAGATAAGATTCTACTACTAAACACAAACACCAATGCTCTATGCTATGTAGTTGTGGCAGAAAAGTGACATATGCGGAGACAGTCGAAATACGAAAATATCCTTGGTCGGCCACTTACAACCACTATATCTCCCACACAACCACAGTTTCTGAAATTCGGCCACTGTTGTGATCGAAAGGTGACTTTGTGCTACTACTACACACAAACGCCAGTTATCTGTGATCTATAGTTTTCGCTGAAAAGTGATACACCATGACACTTTTGTCTTTGGCAGAAGTATGAAATTGCCACTGGTCGACCACTTTCAACTCCCATTTCTCCCACACCCCCATAGCTACCTACATCTAACAACCATAGTGCACTACATGAGATAAGATTCTACTACCAAACACAAACACCAATGCTCTATGCTATGTAGTTGTGGCAGAAAAGTGACATATGCGGAGACAGTCGAAATACGAAAATATCCTTGGTCGGCCACTTACAACCACCATATCTACCACAGTACCACAGTTTCTGAAATTCGGCCGCTGTTGTGATCGAAAGGTGACTCTGTGCTACTACTACACACAAACGCCAGTTATCTGTGATCTATAGTTTTCGCTGAAAAGTGATACACCATGACACTTTTGTCTTTGGTAGAATTATGAAATTGCCACTGGTCGACCACTTTCAACTCCCATTTCTCCCACACCCCCATAGCTACCTACATCTAACAACCATAGTGCACTACATGAATAAGATTCTACTACCAAACACAAACACCAATGCTCTATGCTATGTAGTTGTGGCAGAAAAGTGACATATGCGGAGACAGTCGAAATACGAAAATATCCTTGGTCGGCCACTTACAACCACTATATCTCCCACACAACCACAGTTTCTGAAATTCGGCCGCTGTTGTGATCGAAAGGTGACTCTGTGCTACTACTACACACAAACGCCAGTTATCTGTGATCTACAGTTTTCGCTGAAAAGTGATACACCATGACACTTTTGTCTTTGGCAGAAGTATGAAATTGCCACTGGTCGACCACTTTCAACTCCCATTTCTCCCACACCCCCATAGCTACCTACATCTAACAACCATAGTGCACTACATGAGATAAGATTCTACTACCAAACACAAACACCAATGCTCTATGCTATGTAGTTGTGGCAGAAAAGTGACATATGCGGAGACAGTCGAAATACGAAAATATCCTTGGTCGGCCACTTACAACCACTATATCTCCCACACAACCACAGTTTCTGAAATTCGGCCGCTGTTGTGATCGAAAGGTGACTTTGTGCTACTACTACACACAAACGCCAGTTATCTGTGATCTATAGTTTTCGCTGAAGAGTGATACACCATGACACTTTTGTCTTTGGCAGAAGTATGAAATTGCCACTGGTCGACCACTTTCAACTCCCATTTCTCCCACACCCCCATAGCTACCTACATCTAACAACCATAGTGCACTACATGAGATAAGATTCTACTACCAAACACAAACACCAATGCTCTATGCTATGTAGTTGTGGCAGAAAAGTGACATATGCGGAGACAGTCGAAATACGAAAATATCCTTGGTCGGCCACTTACAACCACCATATCTCCCACACAACCACAGTTTCTGAAATTCGGCCGCTGTTGTGATCGAAAGGTGACTTTGTGCTACTACTACACACAAACGCCAGTTATCTGTGATCTATAGTTTTCGCTGAAAAGTGATACACCATGACACTTTTGTCTTTGGCAGAAGTATGAAATTGCCACAGGTCGACCACTTTCAACCCCCATATCTCCCACACCCCCATAGCTACCGACATCTAACAACCATAGTTCACGACAGGAAAGACTATTCTACTACCACACATAAACACCAAAGGTCTATGTTATGTAGTTGTGGCAGGAAAGAGAAGTATACGGAGATACGAATTTTTGGTCGAAATATGAAAGCGCCCTGCACTGACCAACTTTAATCATTATATCTCCCACATCCCCACAGCTATCGGCATCCGGCCAACGTTGTGCACGACAGGAAACTCCATGCTACTTCCACCCACAAACATCAGTGATCTGTGCTAGGTAGTGGTGGCTGAAAACTGAAATATAGGAAAAAACCCGTCTATTTTTATATATATATATATAAGATTTGCAGTAAGTCTATACAAGAGATAGTGACACTAAAATTTTTGGTTTTTTTGTAATTGACCATAATTTAAATAGTCTACTTGACTAATTGCCCTATTGTAGCTGTGTGTATTGTACTATAATCATATATAAACATATATATATAGGAAGGATTGGGAAATATGACCCAAAACTTACCACTGAAGAAGGTGGCTGGGATGACGAACACAAAAAGCAAACACAAGAGAAGCGCAATATTTCGGCATACAGCATTATTCGTGCGAAGTGAGACACCAGGCAGAGTCAGATGTGTACACAGAGACTGCTGTCTGGTGAATGGTGTCTCATGCGCGGATGGTAGTGTGGGGGGGGAGGGGGGGGGGGGGGCGGAGAAGCTTAAATATTGGATCAATAATCGATACTGTTGACGGTATATTATCATCAAAAGTGGAAGACCAACATAAAAACTGGGGAGGATACATATATAAAAATCAAATTTTGAAAAACTATAAGCAAAACATAAAATATCAGAAATATAAGAAATGTAAATAGTAGAGATAATAAGAGCTGGATCTGGTGGGAGGAATTTATGCCTTAACATGTAAGAGTGGCTTAATTAGAAAGCTTTTTTCATTTAAAATATTTTTTCTCCCCTTTTCAACATACGTATAAGCCCTTTTTCGGAAAAATCCAATTATCCAAATTTTTGATTATCCGAATGAGGTCTGGTTCCAATTGCTTCGGATAATTAGAATTCTACTGTATCTTTGGAAGTTAATATCGTGTCCTCACATAAACACAAAGTCTTTATACCTTGTTGAAATTAATCAGATGTTATCTAAATGATCTGTTACGTGATTTAAATGCATGAAGTAGTTAACTCATGAAATTAGTAATGCTTGCCAATATAAATCAGTAATTTTCATAATGCTGCTACTGTTAAAAGTGTGCTGTTCATGATTAACAATGTCTGTGACTGGTATATTGTCATGACAAATTTCGCCCGCCAATACTTCTGGCCACAGTTATAATATTGGTCTGATATAACGAATTTAAGCTTATAATGTATAGTGTCCTCAGAAACCTACGGAGAGATATGTGGGGCAGAAAGCCGGGCAAAGTGGTGTTTTTTTTGCTAGACCGCTGAGAGCTGCTCATGGGGTTAGTGGTGTAGTGTTATAACAGAGTTGGTGAGATACCAAGGAAAAAATGTGATGTGTGGACCTTGCAGCAGAATGCCAGCACATGTGACCAAAACATGACCTGATCTTCAGCATATTTTTTATGTTTGTTCTGAGGGTGGCCACAGATAGGTGAGTGGCTGAGCGCTTTTGGCTCCCATTGGCTGAAGGGTTTGAAGGCATTCTGGTGTGTATACAGTGAGAGCCTGGATGCAAAGAGCGACATAGGGATAAGGGATTGCAATCGACGGCGTGAGATGGGACCGACTGACTGCACCACGCTAGTAGCACTGCCACCAGCTGACCAGATGTTCTGCACCTCCATCCTCCACAGCATCGTGTTTCTCTATGGACTAATTTTCACTGCTCAGATTGTTATTAAAAGTAAATTAAATGTTTTAATGTAAACTCTGTTTTCAATCACCCTCCATCCCTACATTATTGAGTTAATTAGAGCTTGTAGTGTGGACTCTGTGACCAACCGTTTTTTTGTTGTTTTTTTTTTCAGCAGGTACTTTCCTTTGAGATAGGAAACTCTGCTGAAAACCTGGCAACCACCCTAACTCACTGTAGATCACAGAAACCACCAAGTAGTCTGATTTTTTAAATTGAGAAGAAGAGAGACATTACAAAAAATGATAACTCTTTCTATGGTAACTAAGTTTCTGAAATCTTTTCTTAAAGCCTAACATTGGAATGCAATGCTGAGAAATATATCATTCTTATATTAATTTTCTTACCTATATGACAAGTGCCCTTTGAACACAGACAGACACTTTCAATTTTTTGGTATGTACATTTTGAGAAGCTTTTGACATTCTGAAATTCTGCTGAACAGAAATCATGTTTTATGTGAAAAACATTCCCAGCACTGTCACATCAGTTTTGGGCAAATTGGAGCTGTTTTCTTTGGTAAAGCCAGCTTCCATTGCAAATATTTGTTTTATGGAATCTCAGTAAGACATTAAATATACAATGCACAAATTGTCAAAAGGTGCCAAACAAAGGGGGCAAAACTGGTGCTTACTGAAACGCCACATCACACGTGCTGATTGGTGTTTCGCTTCACATGATTAACAGCTGTATTTTTGTGTTTCAACTTTATTAAAAATCCAACAAACAATATTGATTTTTTGTATCCTTACAATTTACTCCATAATTATCAATTACAGTTTCACAGTATCCTTTTTAGTGTCAAGTACCCTACTGTGGCAATAAGTATCACTAGGTTGCTAGAGAGATTAAGTTCAGCTGCAAAATTGTCTCTACAACTTCTATCCCACAAAAGAAATTCAACTTATCACCAGAATAATTAGTTCGTCTCGCAGAAATGCAATAATTATAATTGAATATCCATGTCATACAGTAAAAGGGCAAGATTTGGATTAATCATTTGTTTTCCAACGAAAATGTTTTTTACATTGACCCCTTTCCACCTCCAACAGAATCCATTCCTCACAATGGAATCTATGTAAAAAGACTGAATTGCAATTGCAACTTAAGACAGATGATACATCAGTTACAATGCACGAGAGAGAGATATAAATACACACAAAAGTTCCGTGTAAGTAATAGCAAATCTTTTTGACATATATGCCATTTGTTTTTAATTAGCTCTCCAAATTAGATTTAAAAAAGTCATATGAATAGTTGCAGTGTTTAATCAGAAAATAAGGTTGATGCAATCCCTGGAGTACAAATATTCATTATTTTTTTCCCCCCCTGTCGTCAGTCTTTTGACTGGTTTGATGCAATTCTCCATCCTTTCCTATCCTGTGCTAACCTCTTCATTTCTACATACCCCTTACAGCCCATGTCCTCAATTATCTGCTTCATCTACAGTTCTTACCTTTGACTGTTCCCTCCACTAACAAATTAACCAATACAGCATGTTTCAAAATATAAATTAAGCTCTCATTTCTGCAGATGTAAAATGGAGAAAGGGGGAGTTGCCATTTTTGTTAAAAATAATATTGAATGCAGTAGTGTAGTTGTAAGTAAGTATTGTATAGAACAACACTTTGAATGTTGTGTTACTAAACTAGAATATGATAAGGAAGAGCTGATAGTGATAGCAATTTACAGGGCCCCCTCAGGTAATTTCAGACTGTTTTTATCTCGTTTAGAGTCTTTGCTACAAAGTTTTACAAATAGCAAACAAATAGTATTATGTGGAGATTTCAATGTTGACTTTCTGAATCACAGCAATGATAGATTAGATATGGAAGCCTTGATGTTGTCTTTTAACTTAACAGCACTTGTAAATTTTCCTACGAGAATACAAAATAATAGCAGGACTGCAATTGATAATTTTTTTATGGATATTTCTCAGTGCAGTAATTACAGCATACTTCCAGTAATAAATGGTATCTCAGATCATGATGCCCAGCTATTATGTATCGAGTCCAGGAACACTGTTAAGCAGATAAAGAAAAGCTGGGTTTATAAAAGAAATATTAGTGAAAATAATATAAAACACTTCATAGATACCTTAAACAATGAAAACTGGTTAGAAGTATATAATGCGCAGGGTGTTAATGCGAAATTTGATTCCTTTCTGAATATATTTCTAACACTTTTTGAAGGTAGTTTCATAAAAAGGAAAATTCTCAACACTCCAAACAATGAACTGGACATGGGATGGATAACAAAGGGTATTAGAATCTCTAGTAAAACAAAGAGGGACCTTTATTTAAAAATGAGAGAATCAGATAACTATGCGCTGAAAGTTCACTATAAACTTTATTCTAAAATACTAAGAAATGTAATAAGGAAGGCCAAGAACAGGTACATATCGGCGAAAATGGATAATTCAGACAATAAAATGAGAACAATATGGAATATAATAAAGACTGAAACAGGAAAAAGTGTAAATCACTCTAAAGACATAAAAATAGAACAAAATGGATATGTGTATAGCGAAGTAGGGGAAGTTTGTGAAATATTTAACAAACATTTTACGTCCGTAGTAGATAAATTAGGCATAGAAAAACAATCCCCACATAGTGCTCTAAGGCTTCTTGAGACTGCTTTCCCAAATAGCTTTGTGGAGATGAAATTGCCACCGGTAACAGTCTCATAAATAAATAAACTCATTAAACAATTAAAACCTAAAAATTCTTCCAGCTATGACAATATTTCAAGTAAATTACTGAAAAGATGTTCAAACTGTATCAGTCATGTACTTGCTCACATTTGTAATGAATCCTTAATACAAGGTGTTTTTCCCGATAGACTAAAATATGCTGTTGCAAAACCATTATTTAAAAAAGGAGAAGTAACATGTGTAGACAACTATCGTCCCATTTCATTACTTTCAACATTCTCAAAGGTTTTTGAAAAAGTCATGTATAGTAGAGTAATAAAACATGTTACACACTATATTATCCTCACTAATTCACAATTTGGGTTCAAAAAAGGATCATCCATAGAAATGGCTATATATTCATTTTTAAATAACACATTTGAGGAACTGAATAATAAAATGAATCCTGTAGGAATATTTTGTGATCTTGCAAAAGCATTTGACTGTGTAAATCATGAATTACTTTTGAAAAAAATGGAATACTATGGTATTTTTGGGACCGCAGGTAAATGGTTTAAATCATACATTGAAAGCCGAATGCAAAAAGTTTCAATTTTTGATTCTAAAATAAGTAAAGATGCTTCATCAGACTGGGAGAAAATAAAACATGGAATTCCACAAGGCTCTGTCTTAGGTCGCCTCCTCTTTCTGTTATACATCAATGACCTTCCTGGAAATTTATCCGACAAAGTTAAGAGTGTTTTATTTGCAGATGACACTAACCTGACTGTGCGTAAAACACCAAACAGTACTATAGAATTTAATGTAAATGAAGTACTTAGAGTAGTAGCAAATTGGTTTAAGGCAAATTCATTAAAATTAAATTTTGAAAAAACACATTATATTAGGTTTAAAACAAAAAATTATGCACAGCCAGATTTACAAGTAAGCTACAAAAATAACACAATATTAGAAACAAAGAGTATAAAATTTCCTTGGTATTAAAATAGATGAGAAACTCTGTTGGCATGAACATATCACTTCACTACTGAAGAAGTTAAGTAGTGTCACCTTTGCAATACGAACACTTTCTCTAACAGCAGATCTAGAATTAATGAAACAGGTGTACTCCTCATATTTTCATTCAGTAATGTCATATGGCATAATTTTTTGGGGAAACTCTTCACAAAGTAAAAAAGTTTTCATAGCACAGAAAAGAGCTATTAGGTTTCTGTGTAGGGTAAAACCAAGAACTTCTTGCAGACAACTCTTTAAGAAACTCAATATTCTTACAATGTATTCTCAGTATATATATTCTCTCATGAGCTTTGTCATAGAAAATTTTAACCTGTTTACACCTAATTCACAGGTACACAGTTTCAATACAAGAAACAGAAATAACTTGCATAAAACACAAACATCTCTGTCATTAGTACAAAGAGGAGTTAATTATTCTGGGATACATCTGTTTAATAAACTACCTGAATTGTAAAAAACAGCTTTCAGATAATAAAGATGTATTCAAACAAAAACTTAGAGATTATCTTATTGGCAACTCCTTCTACTCCATTCAAGAATTTTAAGAAAATAATTAATTGTACTCATTATGACGTTTGCAAAACTCAGTTGCAAAAATGTATGTTTATTATTATTTCTTGTATTTGTAAAATATGTATATATATTTACTATGATATGACTCATATTATGTGTATATGTATCAACAATGACATGTTTCACATCCCAGAGGTACTTCCTCAGCAGGGATCCATGGAACAAGATTGATTAATAAATAATAAATAAATAAATATGACCTACCAGCCTGTCTCTTCATTCTGTAAGCTTCTTCCACAAACTTCTTTTCTCACCCATCATTTCCAAAACTCGTTCATTTCTTACTTTGTCTGTCCACTTAATTTTCAGCATTCTTCTGTAGCACTGCATTTCAAATGCTTCAATTTTCCTTCTTTCCAGTAATCCTAAAGTCCATGTTTCGCTATCATAAAGTGCTGTGCTCCACACAAAGAGTTTTAAAAAGTTCTTTCTAATTCCTAGATCAATATTTGGAACTAAAAGGTTTCTCTTTTTCATGAAGGCTCTTTTTGCTAGTGCTATTCTGCTTTTAACATCATTCCTGCTTCGGCCATAGGTTGTAATTTTACTTTTCAAGTAACATAATTCACTTACTTATCCTATTGAATCCCATCCTATTTATCCTGTTTATATTACTGTTAAAGATTAATGCAATATTTAAAATGTGTTTCCAATAAAGAATAAACTGATACGAAACTAGTATGAACCTTTTTATTTATTTCCTTTATTCTAATGATAACTTTATTTACCAAGATAATGATTTAAAACTGTGCTGGTCTCTCTCAAACCTAACACAAACTCAACTGCACAGCTTAAACATGACAGAGAAGAAATACAAGGAAAAAACTAGAGACATTTATCAATGATAATGCTCTTTACACCAATAACCCTTAAACTGGTTAGTAATAATCCGGGCCCATAAGCAACCATCAGCCAATTAAACTTATTTAACTAGTTTCAATCACGTAGCATTCGTTCCGAAACTTGAAAACAGATTAAGCATGGTGTTATTTATGCAACAGCAAAGCCTTTAAAGGGAAATTTTTATTAATTACTCACATTTTCATGGCTTATATATACTTGTACATTCTTGCAGTTGGACCTTTGCACGTTTATGTTCAACAAAACGAGCGTGTTACAATGCCAGCATCCTGAAACTGGGAAGAGCAATTGCGATGAGCTCTAACTTGTCACTGTTTATGTACAGCCATTGGACAACCTGATTATGATTTTTTAGGTGGGCTTCTAAAATACCTAAAGTGAAAACTAGAAGATTACTAAAGCTCAACTTGAAAAAAAAAAAAAAGCTTATTTCACAAACACTGTAACTCAACAAAAGTACAACATTTTGTTTTACAATGTTTGCAGCAGATGATATTAACTTCATTCACATGGCTTTAAGTCATTACAGTCATTACAAATGAGCCTAGGATAAACAGTGGGTAAAGAGATATTGCTATCAGTTTATTTTGATAGCTTCTTGTTCAACCAACCATTCCATTTCCACGTGCCATTTTTAATAGACAATAAAATGATCATTTATATAGGATACAACCGGTGAATAAATCTGATTGACATTGCGAAGTAAACTGCCCAACAAACCAGTAAACTTAATATTAACCGGACAGAATATTCCAACAAAAAATATTCACTTCATCTCTATGTACAAAATGTAGTAATCAATACTAGAAATATAAGTGTCTTCAGGATACACAGTTTGTAATTTTCAATATCTGAGCTTAAAAAGAGTTGATTTTTAGGAATGACAAGATATAGGCCTAGCCTACTGTTTCATATTCCGGTAGTTCTTGCATGGGAACAAAACAAAACTTTCATATTGTTTCACCTAAGTATTGGAACTAAAGTGGAGATGTTTGTGGCTCCATTATAGAAATGGCTGTAGAAGGAATTATGTTTGTTCTGAAAATTTCTCCACACATTCCTTGGGTATTATTAAGAATATATTCATATTTTAGCCACAAAGTTTATACTAATTTCACAAAATACTGTAACATCACACTGTAAATTATCGCTGGAAGCCATTTTCTCATCCATGTGACAACGACGATAGGCATAAAAAACATTGTAATGTTGAAAGAATTTAACGATAAAATTTGAAGCTAGGGCAAATGTAGGTGGGTGCAGGATGGAGGAAGATGGAGGTGTAGGGAAATTGCCACCGGAGCCTGTGCTCCATTGCAATTAAATTAAATTAAATATATAAGAAGCAACAAAATATTTAAAGACAACTGCAAGAAATGTCACTTTCTGGTCCATGCTGCTTTTCCATAGCTGCAATAAACATCAGAAAGTTATAATATGCATTTCTTTCATAATAACGCGTACAGCTATGAGCATAATCCAAATGACTCAACTTCATTAGTATGAATTTGGAGCCAATAATACAGGCCTATACATATTCTTAAATATTATCACCCAAGGAATGTGTGCACAAATTTTCAGACCAAAAGGATAATACCTCCTTGATATATACTTGCTATGGGAGAGTAGATTTTCATGCCAGCAATGCGAAAATCATTATTCTGAAGAGAATTCTCTACAAGTTTGCTGAAAACAATGGAAAACTATTGTAGGGGAAGATGGTGTACTTCAGACTTATTTTAACTTTTTAATTTTTAGTTTTAAAATAAATCACCAAAATTAAAAAAATTTTTTTTATAAAACTGTATGTTGTTACAAACAACATATATTTGTCTTAAATTTTTATATAAATAATTTCCATGAAAGTTTTTGAATTAAAAATAAAATGAAAATAGGACCACTAGACGCATTTGTACAGGGGCTTCATTTTATGACTGGTGTGTGGATGGAATGTGAGTAATGTCACACCATTTTCCTTTGAAAGTTCTATTGTTGGAAGAGAGATGCTGTTCTGATGATTATTCGCTACAAGAATTATTGGATTCTGTTTACTTGCACCACTAAATTTGATAAAATGCTAAAAGAAATCATAAAATAAATTCTCATTTTACCATCAAGAAAGATTTTTATCCCCCGTTGTTCCTGATGGAACACCTTTAAGCAAGATTTTTCAACATGTGCATTTTAGTACCGGTATCCAAGATGATATTTAGGTGGTGTACCTTGGACCAGTCCAAGGTACACCACTTTTTTCAGTTTCAAGGTACACCATCTGACACTTCAAAACAAAACTGCCAATTATGATGTTAAGGTTAGGCCCAACTTTGTTTAAACCACATGGCATAGTAGCTGGAACAATGTTTTATGGTGCATCATCCTCATTTTAAAATAATGAGACATATTTTAGTATAAAAATAACATAGAAATATTGGGTCTACTGGAGATCGCGATTCCCCTACAACAACATACAGTAATATCGTTGGAATACTGCTGTAGTCAGTCGCAAGGCGTATTATTCTCAAGCAGTAATTTCGTTGTAATACAGCCTGGACCATTATTTTCAAGCACAAATTAGGTTGTAATACAGCCTGGACCATCATGAAACCATTAAATGTCTTTCGTGAAGAATTTATAGTGGAATCTTGCATTTGACCACTGCAGTATTATGACAACAACTCGTGGCGGAATTGAGATCTCCAGTAATCTCCCGAAATATCAAAGGAAAACTTACTTTTGAAAGGTGAATTTACTTTCTCAAAGACTGCACAATTAGTTGAGCTTCTAAACAAATACCAAGAACTTAAATGAGACCTCTGATAGTAAATATTTACACTACAAATGTAGTTGTTTAATAATCTAAACAAGTAAAGTTAGAATTAGCTTAGGTTCAAGGTACACCACTCTCTCCTACAAAACTAAGGGTATAGTTTTTCCCTCACTTAAGCTTGAGTTTTCTTAGATTCTTATACTTAAAAATGCATCAGTTCAAACAAAGCTTCTTCTAATTTACCTGACATTTGGATCACCCCCATGCAGCAGAAAAAGTTTTGTTACCTCTTCTGCAAATGACAGTGATTCTAAACCACAAACAAAGTGAAGAGGTGTAAATTCCTTATCAGGAAGCACTGTATTCGGATCTGCTTTTTCATTCACAATTAGATGTCTAATATTCCTGCAACAAGGGTTTATTCCATACTTAACAGAGCATTATAGCAGTTTACATTTAAACTAACCTAAATAACTAAGAAATGACTTAAAGCAGGACTAAGTTTTTCTCCAGAACCAGATTTCATATGGAAAAATAATGTTATTCAGTAGGCCTAACCAATTTAAAAACAAATAACACTTTCAGTATATCTGAAAGGGTAAAAATAATTTTGCTTCATCAGATAAAATCAAACTCGTCACCTCAGAAATACTGTATTTATTCCAAAACAAACTTATTGGTAGTAAGTTGCTTATGTTCTCAACTACCAGAAATTAATATCTACAAGGACAGCAACTGAACTATAATACCTCATATTCTCATCCTCTAAATTATCGTAAAGGGAATTAGCAAGAAAAATACACTTTGCACTTTCCGCCATTGGTCTGAATCCCTTCTAACCAGCGTCAAAAACTTACTTCCCTAATACCAAAACATCTTTTTCTCCAATTCGAGAACAATGAAATTCTCGCGCCAAATTTCAACTTTGAAACCCTCCGAATCACCAACCTCAAAATTAAAATTTACCGCTAATATAACTAAACACATGCTTTTCCCTAATTTCACAATATATTAATATCCTATTACCGATTCGTAGTAAACCAAATTATTTATCAGATTCTATTTGAATATCGCATTCAATGCTAATGAGCCAATAATATCACGTTATTAACATAATTTTATATTTAATTTATGGGAACAATATTTTAATTTAATAAGAATTTCACCTATTTAATAGTATTAGTGAGAAATGTGTATTCTTTACTTAAGTCCCTCAATGAAATGTTATTGCTATTGAGCGCACTATCCGGTGACCGGCGGCAGTTTCTCTTCTTCTGCATTTTAAGAAATTGACTGTCAAATTCTTTTACTGTTTCAGGTTAATAATTCAGCATTAGTTTGTGTAATTTATTTCAGTACCTTCTCTCAATAGAAAACAAATTTCCTACACGTTTTTGTCTGCAATCACCTGGTAATTTATGGTTTATGGTCATCATGGGCGCCGGGAGGGGGGTGCAAGGGAGTGCACTTGCACCCCCCTGACATCCCGGGTCGCCGTCTGGGCAGTAGTAGAGCTAAAAAAAAGGTTGCCCAGCCAGGAAATTTTTGGGCCGATAGGGGGGGGGGTACCAATGCAGCCCTGGTGCACCCCCCTAGAAGCAATTCTGCCGGCGCCCATGATGGTCATGATCATTACTTCCTATCCTCGGGCTACTGCTACACATATTCATTCTCGATTAATCTTCTAATATTATAATAAGCAACTATAAGTCATTTATGACGTCACCTGTCACGCCATGACGTCATTCTATGACCTAGCGCAATGACATCACACTTTACTGCATTGTTTTTGGTTATTCACCTTATTTAATAACATTTCTAAGCAACTGCGGATAAATAAACTGACAGAACCCTGAAAAAAGTACGTGTTGTGTTTAAATGGTCATATCAATCATTAGGTACTTATAGTTACATATTATTCTTTTGATAAGTAGAAGTATTCCTTAAATTCTTTGTCCATAGACATGTAAGATAAAAGTTTTAATTTTCGAATATCAATGCTAGTGAAAGCTTTGATTAGATTGTTACTTAGCATAGGCCAGAATCACAACTGGCATTTGAAGCTACAGCAGAGGTAATGAATAATTTATTTTATTTGGAAAAAATTTAAACTGTGCCCTGTTGTTGAAATTATTATTCTCCCAATCACTCGCGTTACGGCACTTTTTGAATGAAGTTTGTGAGGTATGCAGGGCCGGCGTTAGGGAGGGGTAAGCGGGTCAAATGTACCCGAGCCCGCGCGGCTGATGGGGGGCCCAATCACCGGCTATAGGCGCCCCCACTCGTAAGTTGTAGAACTAAAAAAAGGTCTCCCGTTTGGTCTGAAGGATGAATACACCAAGGGCCCCCAATTGGTTACCCCGGGCCCCAAAATCCTAGCGCCGGCCCTGGAGGTATGTATAAATTTTACAGCTCTAAAAGTAAAAGCAACACACACTAAACAATATAATCTTCCGAACCGAACATGTAAGAATTTCCGGACGAAAAGGACAATTCCTTTATGAGTCCCAAGAATGCATTGTTGCCACAAAAATGCGATACAGTACATGTATTAATATACATGAGAATGAAGTATTGTTCTTCTGGCGGCAAGTTTGGCGTAGTACGTGATTAGGTTGATATGCAACCTGGACCCGGATGGAAACGGAAAACGTTTGCTACATCACAAGGCAAGAGGAATTGATTGAATTTTATTTTATAACAATTATATTTAGTTAAGTAATTGCTAATACATGAATCGTCAGAACACTGAAAGAAAATAATGAATTTTGTTTAAATTGCCATAATAATTATCAGCTTTTTTCACTGAAATCATTACATGTTTTGAATGAAAGAAGTTCCAAATTTATCGCGATCTATGTGGCCTAAACCACAATCAAATATTACGTGGCATAGAGTAAGTTGTTAAGATTTATTTTTAACATCCTTCGTTTTCACTGGAGTCATTATTTCTGCCAATGCAAGCTGTATCAGCCGTTAAAACATCGATCTTCATCACAGATAATAAGAAAGAAAGATGTAAGAACTTGTGAAGATTTGGGATCAAGTTTATATCGCGATGCATGGCGACACTGACATTCTTACAGTGAATGTATTAATTCGTGTACGATTTACTTTTCTAGCGGCAATATTAGCGGAGTTGGGGGTTAGGCTGAAATGCATCCTGGACCAAATTGACAACTGAAGCTTTTTTTACAGCACAAGGGACGATAAATAACAATGAGCTTTATTTTATAACAATTCTGTTTATTTAAGCAACTGTAGAGAAATAAATTTCTGTAATACTCCGTTAATACCGTCATTTTTGACGGGCTTTGGGGCTAGCTTATACATATGATAAGCAATTCCGTCATGTATGACGTCACATGCCATGTCTGCCGTCACTTTATGACATCGCGCAATGACGTCACGCTTTACGCCATTCTTCTTGGTTATGCACGTCATTTAATAACATTTCTAAGAATCATTGTTTGCTTATGTTTACGCATTATTCTTTTGATAAATAGAATTATTCCTTAAATCCTTTCTCCATAGATACGTAAGATAAAAGTTTTAATTTCCGAATATCAGTGGTAGCGAAAGCTTTGATTGGATTGTTACTTAGCATGGGTCAGAATTCCAGAGGGCATGAATAATTTAGGTATTTTTTTTAAAAATAATTGAAATGGTGCCCTATTATTGAAATTACTAAATCGTTATAGAGGAAAAAGAATTTGAAACGTTGCCCGGATAATTCGTGTAAAATGTAAAATGTTTTATCTATGTACCAATTTGTCTAATTTTTTAAATGTTTTTAATAGTGCGAATAAGGTTTTTAGGGAAAGAAAAATTAAAAATGCTGTCAGGAAAATTGAAAAAGTCTGGAAGATCTAAAAGTGCTTTCTATTGGATTTTTGTTAGAATTCAAGACCATAACTTATGAGTCAAACGATGGATATTCATAATTCTTTTTTTTATAATTATTATTCCTTATGCCCCCAGTATGGAAATAACTCAATTAAGTGTTTTCTATTGAAAAAAACTGGAAGGTCTAAATAAAAATCTGGAAAAACGCATTCCAGCCTAAATTAAAATGGAATTACCTTAATTTTAATTTTTGTGTTGTTTCGCGATATATCCAAAAAATGTAGTTATTTTATTTCTATTCCACTGATATTTGAGGACATGTGCTTGACGATGTCGAACAAGGTATTACCTCAATTATGCATAACATTTTTCATTTGTCCGTTCCACGATTCATTTTAATCAAGAATTGAAACGCGAAAGACAATATGATTGTGATACACGGATGGAATCAGTTCTAACGAATGTTCCACCGTTGAATCGTCAAGAACAATATGCTCATTAAAGTTGTTAACGATGGACCTAGAGGAATTTTCTTCTTGGACGCTCCCGGTGGAACTGGAAAAACGTTTTCGATCTCATTTGATTTTGGCAACGATTCGCTCGCAGTATGAAATTGCACTTGCACTAGCTTCATCAGGATTTGCAGCTACGTTGTTGGAAGGCGGTCAAACAGCTCATTCAGCATTCAAATTTCCGTTGAATATACACATTAATGAAACTCCAACATATAATCTTTCGAAGAACTGTGCGATGGCCAAAGTTCTGCAGCATTGCAAATTGATCGTTTGGAATGAATGTATGAATGAATGAATGTATAATGGCACATAAAAAGTCTTTGGATCTACGAAATAACTGGCCAAGGTTGAGGAGTTGCTTTATTCCCCCCCAAGTCGAAGATAAAGATTTTGATGTGGACAAGGCTGCGGAAGAAACAATTCGAGCAATCCAGGACGCAATGAGAACTGCAATTCCACTAAAGAAAACAACGGGAGTAAAAGACAAACCATGGACAGAAAGATTGCAGAAACTACGAATCACAATGAGGAAGGCAAGAAAAGCATATCAACGTTGCCTCATTACAGAAGAGAGACAGACTCTTCTAGATAGATATAGGAACAAAAAGCAAGAGTTCAAGGATCTGTTGCTGAAGACAAAACAAAAAAGCTGGGAAGCCTTCGTTAGACAAAATATGAGATCAGGCCCATGGGGCATCCCCTACAAGATTGCCGCTGGCAAAATTAGGCCACCTACAACCTTGTCTACTGTAAGAAAACTGGATGGATCTATGACCACCAACTGGATGGAAACTGCACGGGAGTTACTTGCCGTGCTACTTCCAGATGACAATACAGAAAACGAGACAGATCGGCAAAGTGAACTGCGTCAAAAAATGTGGGATCCCTACGAGAGTGAACATCAAAAATGCGTCATATCAGATGAAGAGATAGTAGAGGCAATATTTTCCCTTCCAAAAAGAAAAGCACCTGGACCTGATGGGATACCAGAAGAGGTCCTCCAGGAGCTGGTCATCCAACTGGTTCCAACCTTAAATAAACTTTTTAACGAATGCCTGGTACAGGGAAAAATACCAAATGCATGGAAAACGAGTGACGTGATTATCATAGCGAAAGGTGGAGGCAAAGACCCACAACTTCCAAAATCCTACCGTCCAATCTGCTTACTCAATGTTCTAGGGAAAGTACAAGAAAGATACTTTGCAAGAAACTAAAGGAACATAGATTAAAACATGGGATGAACCCAAATCTGTATGGGTTCAGAGCAGGCAAGTCAACAGAGGACGCCATCAACCGCTTAATGGAAATAGCTCAAAACTCTTCCAAAAATTATGTGGTGGGAGTATTTGTGGATATCGCCGGCGCATTCGACAATCTCTGGTGGCCCGCGGTGTTCGAACGCTTAAGAAACATCAACTGTCCAAAACACCTCTATACCAGTTTTAGAGATTATTGTAGAAATAGATATGCCAAATTGCGGTGCCCCAACAAGTACATAGAGAAAAGACTGACGAAAGGTTGCCCGCAGGGATCAGTGTGTGGACCAATTTTCTGGGACATTGGTTTGGAACCGGTCATGGAAATATTGCAACAAATGTCAGAACTGCTGGGTGTGGTGGCATTCGCCGATGATCTCGCACTTCTGATAGACGCGGACACCAGGCAGGAACTCGAAACAAAATGCAAAGCAGTATTGGATTGCCTGAGTAAGTGGTGTGCAGCAGTTAAGTTAAACCTAGCCCCACAAAAGACGACCTACATGCTCCTAAAAGGAACACTCAAACGAAATCCGGTAATTAGGATCCAGGGAAAAACAATAAAGAGAAAAGCAGTAGTCCGCTACCTTGGTGTAAACCTGGAGGAACAACTGAAATTTGCGTCTCACATGGAGGAAGTATGTGGAAGAGCAGCACTGGTAATGCACAAATTGATAAGCATTGGCGATCGACGGTTTAATCTGCCTCCGCTCGTCATAAGAAGATATCACGATGCAATACTGACCTCCATTACTGGATACGCTGCAAGCACGTGGGCCAAGCACCTAAGAAAGGTCAAACCAAAGGAGCTGCTTCGCCGTACGCAGCGAGGAATTCTGCTCCGACTAACTGGGGCCTACAGAACAACGGCCACAGATGCCCTAACGGTTATACTCGGTATCTGGCCCCTGGACCTGGAAGTAAGGAAGCGAGAAGCGCTATACTGGATTAAAAAAGGAAGGTATGACCAAGCTGCTGAAATAATTGGAAGGCCTGTTGAAACCAAAAAAGATATTTGGGATGCGCTGATGGATGAATGGCAGCAAACATGGACTAACAGCAACACGGGCAGAAGGACCTTCGACATGCTTCCTTGCGTGAAAGAGAGAATGAACATGACTCACCTACAACCATCTCCAGGGCTCATACACTACATATCTGGCCATGGTCCATACAACAGTTTCTTAGAACAGAGAGGCCTCAAAGAAACAAACAGGTGCGACTGTGGTGAATTAAGTACTCCCGAGCACGTGGTTTGGGAGTGCAAACAAACTGAAGAATCAAGAGCATATCTCCAAATATAACTTCAGAACAGAAGAATATACGATATACTGCGTGATACCGAGCTCTGGCACTTGCTGGATGAAGCTGCTAATCTAGCGTCGCAGCGCGAGAAGGCGAGATTTGTTGAATTGAAACAGGCAGAGCGTAGGGGACGCCGCGAGCAACCGGCATCAGAAGCAGAAAGAAGGACAGGAGAGGAAGAAACTCAAGAGTAAAGAACAACCCAAATTTGACTACAAGCACTGCCCATGACTAAGGCGGTGCCTGCACCAGGAAGACGGCAAAGACTCAATTCATCGTAGTGCCTCTGGAAGCCAGAGGCACCTTCTCCAGGGCTCAGGGGGTGGCCTGCTCTGATTCCAGGAGAGAACTCCTGATGGGGGAGCAGGTGGTTCCAGGGACAAACCGGAGAAGAACGAGACCACTACCTGGAACGTGAAGCTGGCTGACGACACTTTGTGGTCAGCATGTCAGCAGTCGCCCCGCTGCATCAGCAGAGACAGCTAGCGGCCAGATGTCGACGCAGGCCAGCAGTGGTAAAAGAAGAACGTATACAAATAGACAGTTTATTAATTAGAAGTATGAAAATACAAAAACAATTGCTGATATTGGTGTGAATTAGTAAGATTGTAGATTAATTAGTAGATTAGTTGGTAGATTAAGTGGTATATTAATTATTAGAATAATTAGTAGATTTACTATTAGAATACTTAAATCCATTAAATCCTTAAAAATAATTATCCAGATATATTATTAACAAAAAATAAAGTAAATTGTTTTAAGAATAAAACTGTAGAAACTAAGGGCCTACTTTAGGTAACAAGGTAGTAGGCTATGTAAAATCAGGAAATAAAAAAAAATAAAAAAAAAAAAAAAAATAAAAAATAAAAAATAAAAATCTACGAAATAATCAAAACAGGTTTTGTGGTGCGACGATCGTATGTAAATAAAACATCTTGAGATTCAATTGAGATGAATGTAAATAAGTCATTTGGTTAAAATGAAAGTCTGACTAAATTTCATTGTGACATAAATTTTGGAACAAAACCGCATGGTTCCGAGTCGTCACAATCCAGTTTCATTACACATGTTCAGCATTTCAGTGATGTACTGCTGAGAGAATTCATCTGGCTTGTAAAATTTCCTAATGACGCACTTCTAAATGTACTCCTCCTAAAATTGAATATCCATAGACACAATCGTTAATAAACACAATGATCACTCTTAAGTATTCTTTTTCTCATTTTTTTACGTTGTTTACACATTTTCAATAGCTTTTCACAAATTCACGAAAATGATCACAAACAAATATATTGAAATTTGGACAGAACAATGTCTGTCTGGTCAACTAGTTGTTAATATGCTAGCTGAAATTGCATTTGTTTTATCTGTTAGAAGTAATGAGATTTTTTTAAAAAAAAGTTGAAATAAAAAAAAATATTCATGCTCAACAATTTCTACAGGAAAAAATAAATACAAATATCTGATAATAGCGAGGATTTAAACCTAGTTTGAAAATTAGGGAGTGGACCTCTTACCGCCAACATCATATTGACTCTAGGTAATATATGCCAAATTTTGTAATTTAGAAACATTGGGATTTTTTTTCACATTTGAAGAAATGACGGTACCACAGAAATATCATTATCAGCCAGCTCAATCATTAAATTATGTGGCCTTTTAAAGTCATGTATTCAGGTAGACACTATAAACTTAAACATATATTCAGGAGATAGAAGTCCGTTTTTAAAATGCCTGATTGTCTCCTTTGTGGGATTAAAAAGTTTAGTAATTGTTTGAATTAAGCTTGAATAAGAAATGATTCGATAAATATATCTATTAATCTTTTGCAAGGCAAATTATGATTTGAATAGGTAACGAAATGGTATATGCTATAATACATTTAACATAACAGTATTAAATATTATGCACTTATATAAAATGATCTTTCCGACTACACAATCAACTAATTGAAGATTCTTTATGTCTTTTCATAGCTATACACCACTTTTTTTTTACATTTGCATCTAGCGGGACAGGCTGGGCCTCCACGGGCAAAACCTCAACAGGCTGAGCCTCCACAGGCCGTGCCTCAACTGTCCTGACCCTTTCCTGCAACTCCCTGAGCGTTTCGTCTCTCTCCATGATCTTTTCGACCGTCCCCCTGATCCTTTCATCCCTAATGCAATCCTTCGGAGAGCATCATTCATTTCCTTCCCCACTACCCGCCGAATGAACCTCCTTCTGCACTCCACACCATTCTTTATGTTCCTGCGAGAGGTGCCACACTTTCCAGGCACGATTTTCCCCAAATACTTCAATTAGCTGCCAAGAAAATTTAAAGTAGCACGAACAAACTCTATTAGGGATTAAAATACGATGTTGCTTATAATAGAATATTATTGAATGGAGGAGATATTTAAACTACCAGACTCTACTTTAGGATAGTGAAACCATACTACCCACAGAGCACCAAAGTAGTCGGGTAAGGAGAGAGCTGTATAATCCCAACTTCTGGACACGTGACACAAAATGGCGGCTTCTCTACTACTTTTCGCCCTCCCATCGTGACGTCACTTCCGGTTGATGGAAATTCTAATTTAGTGCAGTGTTGCCACATTGATGTCATGACAACCGCATATTTCAAATTAAAACAATATAACTGTTATTTAGTCTTAATTCTAGCTGTTATTTCACTTATCTCCAACGATGTTACTCTGAAATCAGCGACAATATTTCCGATTGTGTCCTATGTGATGTAGATATTCCAGCTGAAGAGTTGTTGCAATGTAGCATATACACACGTCCTGCCACTAGGTGTCACCACCGACCAGCGCATGTCACGAGAAACTTCATCTGCGCATGCGCCGGCCAAAGAGAGGCCAGAGACATTCCACTCCCCCATGAGGGAAAAAGCTAGTTCTTCTATCCTTGTCTAACAGCGGGAATTCCACCCCCTGAGGATAGGGCTATTTCTGTACACGAGTTTGCACAAGTGTGAGCCGCCGAGGCCATGTTGCGACACGAACGTTCACCTTGCATAACTGTCGCTAGGGAGCACCACACAGCAGAGTGTGTTAGTCACTTGCCGCTAGATGACGGCGGTGTCCCAACATGCGTTTAAGAGTGGAGAAATATTTTGGTTTGCGAAGCGACTCGCGTGGTATGCGTTATGCGTGAGCGGCGATTGTTTGACCGGGTGTCCGACAGGCAATGCAGGTTATGAAATGGCTCCATTACAGTGCGACGCAGCTTGGCTGGTGTGTGTTTGCCAAGGGAAGCACCTTATTCATCCATCATTATGAAAGCAGGCCCATTATTTCTGTTATAGCTGGGTGTCTAGCTGGCGTACTTAAGTAATCGACAAGTGAAGTCTATAATAGTGCGTCCAAAAAAGCTTTCTTGCGATGTCAGTTTTCGTGGCAAAAATCTAAGAATCACTTATGATAGTGTAAGCCCTTCCCAAAATTACGTGTTTTCAGAACGAATCTCAAAATTTTAGTTTCCACACCTGGAGAGTATGTAACAGCTTGATTTGTTGTAATTGAATAAAAATAAGTTATAGACAATTGAAAATCACAAATTTATCCTTTAAAATATGCTAACGGCCTAAATGGAAAAACGTCATTAACTCAGCAATTTGGAAAGGTATAATATCAAGGAAGATGTCTATGTGTACCTGTTTTGTGTTGATTTCATGAAATTATTGCAATAAAGTATAGCATTACCACACATACGTTATTCCTTTCAAAATTCGTTGCCTCAAAAACCCATCAATGCGCGAAATCCCTTCATTAAAAATTCAGTCACCGACGAAGGTAGGGAAACCATAAATTCCGTTCATCGAAGCAGGCACACATGAAAAATTCATTCAACATAATCACTTTTGCTCATCATATTGGATTCATTATGAACCAATACAATAGATAACAGCATCGGTGATAGCTTACGAGTTTCAGCTATATTCAGTGTATTTTAAAGGATGTATTAAATTAGGTGTAATGAAACAGAGCCAGAACACCGTCACTTTTTAAACTCAAAGAATCATTGAAGGGGTTTCCTCATGAATGTAAGTATAACCTCAATGAATTAAGAGCTTCTAAACTAAAGCAAAGTTACATATTTGAAAACCAGTTTTTTTCCCTACAGACATTTCTGAAGTGATTACATGTCAATATCGCCATCAATATACTGATATCAAGCCAATCAGCCTGTAATTTTTTCAACCCTGTTTCTCAAACCTACAGACTCGGTCTTTGGACAAGAGCCCACTTGAAAATATTTGTGACATGATTAACAAAGCCTTTCCCACACCAAGGCTAGAAAAATCAAAGTTTCCAGTTTGACCATGGCAAAACTCATGGAATGGAACGAGGGAAGAACGAATTCATATAAGCATGAGTATGACATCTTATTCCTCTAATCTTATCTCTGCTGTCATTGGTATGAAATATTTAATCGCACTCGTAATTTTTGTCAACAAGCTTAAATCTAAATCGTCTGTCTATCCAGACCAATCTATGTTTCAATTCTGTTATCCTTCCGCAAGAACTGTGGCAAGCAATCACAAATTGCTGGCCCTTAGCTGTACTTTGTCTAAAAATTCAGTCAATCACTTGTGACATCAGTGATTCACTAGAAAAAGAGAGATATATGTTGTGACACATACTTACCCACCTTTTACTTTCCTTTTAACTGTATTTTACAGCACAGCATGTATGTTCCAGGAATGAAACACCGTTTGCTAATCTTATTAATTTCACCCCTGTGGAATCGGTCCGCAGCAGAGTACACCAGTCATATGTGATTAAAATCGAGTCACACTAAGGCAGTGCTAAGCACAGAATATGCTGACGCGCCATAGAATGCCTGAGACCATCGCCTGTGGCCAAGGTGGAGATATAGAAAATTTACCACTCCCTTATGGAAGAAATCGAGTGCCGGCTCCTACTGATAGTCTTTTCCTAATTCTTTAACTAAGATCCACCCTTAGCCTCATCGCCAACATACGCCGACCACTCCCCCCCAGCATTTCCTCAAACATCCTTCTGTTTTCCAATGATTCCCAATTCAACCCCTGATTTACATCAGTTACTGACAGGGTTACCTTTTGTTCGTGTGTTAAAGTAAACCAAAAATTCAAAATTATTATAGTTTTCTCCTAATCGGTAACAGGTGTCCCAGGTACCAAAATGTTCACTTAAGATGGTTCTACTGCAGTTTTCCAGGGAAATTCTCCCTTTTTCCAGGAAATTTCTGCTCAAATATTTTTCAGCCAATCTGGACCCAGGATAGTTCTCCATTCGTTTTAAATGTTCCCTTCTGACGCAAAACTTCGGATTCAGGACGAAGTGTAACATTTGTTTGTAATTGTATGCTTTGTTCAAGTAACCAGCGCACACGATAAAGTTATCATAATGCTCTTAGATAACCGATAGTTTTATGGTCATCAAACAGACATCATAATCCACATTTTCATAGAAGATCCCCACACATCGACAAGTATCCAAAACGTCACCATAGGTGCAGACACTAGTTGAATTACGCCAAAGATAGCGCTCACACTTGAACTATCGTAAATTGTAAGGTCATTCGTATATGAAAGAGGGTATTTGGATATTTTATCCACTCAGGCCTCATCAATCTCCACACATCGACAAGTATCTATAATGTCACCATACGTGCAGACACTAGTTCTATTACGCCAAAGATAGTGCTCACACTTGAACAATCGTAAATTGTTAGGTGATTCGTATATGAAAGTTGGTGTTTGGATATTTTACCCACTCAGGCCTCATCACCTAAAGTCTAGTGCCAGATTGTGGTCATGGTCAACTTAGGCTCCATACACACTCAGAAATATTCCACCAATATCCATTCTAACAGCATTATTCGTCACATACAGCCCCCAACGCTCTTTCTATCTTCCAGTGACATCTCGCCCAGCTCCTTTAGTATGTCCTTGAATATTTTCCAATAATAAATCTAGCTGCCCTCCTTTGCACCTTGCATTTGATGTAAAAAAAATGTGGACTACATACTACATCACTATATACGAGCAATGGTCTGACTGTGGGTTTGTACCTAAGTCCTTCGCTTCTCTGGCACATCCCCTCATCACCCTCTCCATTAAATTATTTTTATCCGGAATTGCATATAGTGTAAAACGTGAGAAACACAATTCGTATGCCAACACAAACGGCAGTAAGCTGTAATGAGCACAGTGAAATGGGAGATGGCCTAAGCCCTGAAGCAATGGTGAGAAGCACACATTGACGAAGAACATAATTCTATAGCCATATATTTTAGGCTCAAATACACAGAGGAATGACACACGCACATTTCCATGCCTACAGCGAGTTCCACACAACAACCAGCACGAAGATATAATTCTCACAGAGGAAGAAGACACACACACACACACACTTGTACATGCATACAGCGAGGTCGACAGAACTAACAGCAGGCGTCATGCAAACGATGAAGTGGTATGGAACTGTCGTTACCATTGGTTAACTGGATAGAACACCTGTTACAAAAATCATCAGACAGACGAGTTAAAGTCAGGTATCACCATACATACGCTTACATGCACAAAGAAGAACGCAGATACACATGTCCATATCTACAGCGATCTACAACTATCGGCACCAGTCATGCACGAAAAAGTGGTACAGTACTCTCTTCCCTCATGACTGACTAAAAAACAGAACTCTCCTTACATATCATCAGCCTGACGAGATAGAGGGTGTGCAAAAGATGGCATGTTTCCACCATACATCTAAGTGTTTACCCCATATATAGTGTTCATCACACCCAATTGATTACAAGTACCATCAACACATGGATCACAACCACGACTCTCCTACACCGCAACCCATTCTGCTATTCATTAACAGTGTCCCGGGTGCCGTGAGTTGCAATAGACACTTGATTATCAGCAGATACCAGAACCCCTCATATTCATACTTGGTCTCACCCACAAATCCTTACATCTCCACATGCAAGCACAAAGAAACATAAGTGGAGGAACAGCAAATCATACATACAGACAGACGAGTTTAAGTAATGTATCACCATATTTACGCATAAAGGACACAGAGAGAGTCGCACACACACTCACATTTTCATGCCTACAGTGAACTCCACACAACAACCCTCCCAATTATGACAACGAAAAAGTGACGTAGAACCCCCATGGCTCATGACTGACCAAGAAATCATAAGTAACATGTGTTCCAGGTACCAAACTCTTCACATCAACATCGTCTCATTTATCTCACACAATAGATCTCTCTACCGTCAAGTAGCATCTATCCTAGGTACAAAACTGTTCACATCAGAACCACGTCTATCCCCCTTTTCTGTCATACAGTAACAAGTGCCCCAGGTACCATGAGTAACAGAAGATACAGACAGCTATCATATCTCTCATGTTCATACTGGGTATCATCCACAAATCCATACGTCACCACACACAACATAAGTGTTGGATCAGCACATCATACATCCAGACAAACGAGTTAACGGAAGGTATCACCATATTTACGCATACATACGCGTAGAGAGACGCACACACATGTATATTTCCATGCCTACAGTGAGCTCGACACAACAACTAGCCCAATCATGGCAATAGAACCCCCATGACGAGCCAAAAATCATCAGACAGACATGTTAATGTGTGTGCAAGGATGACATGTTTTCGCCATACACCTCAGTGCTTATTCCATACGGTTTATTCATTACACCCAATTGATTACATGTTCCATCAACACATAGGTAATCAGTCATTGTGAAATCTCAAAGTCGAGTATAATCCTATCGTGATAGACACACAACCACATAGAAAGACACACATACACACACTCACATGTCAATGCATACACACAGTACCATACATCACCACACACATACACGGAGGTAAAGGACTGAACACCCTTGATCGAGACTGAATAGTTACAGATGATACGCCGATATTATACTAACTGTAAAGCGTTTACTGCATGATGCAACCTACCAACTGACACTGTAGCGGCAGAGATATTCCTGGACGACCAACGAGGCCAAGCCACACATTAAAATACTGTGTAATTTGTTTCCCTAAACTGTCTCCCGCAATAACAATATCTGCCTCAATACATGCTGTAAAATATTTGTAAATTTTTGTTCGTACTCCCCGTTTCGCCTCTAACACTAAATGAAGTTCAGTAATTCGATCTCCGAGATCTGACAGCTGGCATCAACTCCAAAAATAACTAATTAATGTAAAAAATTCAATAACTGTAAAGTAAAATATTGTCCATTTCAATTTACTTTCTTCTAAGCAAGGTATAAAATTATTTTAAAATTTTAGTGTGGTTTTTTTTAAGGCGGTTTTTATGTTTTTTAAACAATTATTTTTATAAAGCTATTCTATTTCGGAAACTAAATTTAATCATGCAGGAAGTTAATACGGAGCAGTAATTTTAAAACAAGATCTGAGTAGAAATGATGGATATTATTTATGAGTTAACTCACATAGTATTATTCTAAACAGTTTTAACGAGAAAAATGTGTTTTTCTTACTGGCTGTTCAAATTTTCGTTATTCGCTTGGGAAGAAAATCAGTCAATCTTCCTTAGCGGAAGTCTTTAGTTTCATGATATACACTGCTTCAAAAACAAATTCCAGATAATCAGGAGGTCATTAGTGTTTCAGTGGCTTCACTTTCCTTACTTAACCATTAAAATCGATGTACTGTACGTAATGTTAATAATGATTGTTTTAGGTCACAGTTCTGTTTAATTCTTCGAAAAATAAATACTCACTAAGTTTTTCAGTCTAGAGCTGAAGTTAGTTATTTTTTTTTTTTTTAAGCCGCGAATGTAATTATATATGTTTAGAACAACATGGCGTGTGTCCTTTATTTGCCCTTTTGAGAAGTTGAATGAACTGAATCTTCAAATACGAAGAGACAACACCAACACTCTCCAAGAGGCTTCACGGATAAGCTAGATTTATTTTTTTATCTACGGTTTTGCAGAACATCGTAGGTCTTTAGAGGTAGTGGAATTTATTAGCAAAAAATAAAAAAAATAAATAAAAATTTGTAGCAAAATACTGTACAGAAAATTAGACGAAAATACTTAGATAAAGACAGACTGGTCTAGTTCCCAACTGAAGCAACTAAATTGTATATATTCATAAGCAATTCTTACTGTGTAGTGTGTTGGAAGTCTGAGTAGATATATGTTGTAGTTAGTATACCAGATTTATACCACAGCTTGCAGTCATTTTATCCTCACTTGTGTTTGGAATAGGCGTACCTACTTAGTCAAATGCTAAAACGATTTGGAGAAAATCGTCCCCGTTTTGAGAGATTCAAACAGCACTCTTTCGACGGGATTAGTATATCACTGCAATATTGGAAGAGAAAGGATTATACGAGAGTTGTGCTGATTAATAAATTATATCTTGTATCAAGTATTTCAAGCCAAGTGATTTGCGAAATTTACTAAAGATTATCACTTGTGATCGCCTGCCAATGGTGCAAAAAGAATTTTTTAGTTTTTTGTTTTTGTTGAGGGTAGTTATGAGAAATTAGATTTAGAAAAATTGTACGTTGTCTACTGAAATTTTTTTGTTTAAGAATGCATAAATAAAATTTAAGCAAGATGTAAAATAGTAACTCGAAATAACTGTAAATTACTGTATCAGATATGCATTACCGTACACACTTATCACATCATTAAAATATTTTTCAGTGCCATTTGACGGAGATATGTCAACTTGTTCTTAGGAGATCACAACTATACTGGTCGGGAGGAAGATAAAACGACTTCAAATCTCGAGCGTACTGGCGGTCTTGATTATGACTTTCTGGTGATGTCGATGATTACCCAAATGGACCAAGATTGTAATGCCACATCAAAGATTTTGAGCCGCGGAGCATCCAATGCTTGAAGCAAGTTTTGACGTAGATGAATGCTATGTTAAGAGAGTTTAATAGCTCCACACCGAGCGTGGTGAGTGAACAGTTAACGTTATGGCCTCGCATTCTGGAGGACGCGGGTTCGAATCTCCGTCTGAGCATCCAGATTTGGGTTTTCCATGGTTTCCCCAGATCACTCCAGGCGAATGCCGGGATGTTTCCTTCAAAAAGGCCATGGCCGAATTCATTCCAATTCCTTGTCCCCAGTCCCGTCCCGCCTCTAATGACCTTAGCCGTCGACGAGGCGTAAAGCCGTAAGAAAAAAAAAATCGCTCCACAAACGGCTGGGATTGAAAACGGGACAGAAAAACCAAATGTTTATTTATAATGGCTTTACAATCCGTAAAAAGTCGAGGGCAATAGACCCGACAGAGGATTGTGATTTGGGTAAATGAATTCAGCCTTGGTCATTTAAAAACTGACATTTAGACGAAGTCGCCGAGAAAGGAAATCTGAAAGAACAAATGTTGGCTTTGATGTCAACCGCACATCCATCCAGCATTTGACCATACGGTACCAGAAGGATTCTAATGTTTGACAACTGTGGTATGGTGGCCGAACGGTGATATTGGGGTCCCAGACCGGATGCACACCGGGTGACTGCCATTCGCGGAGTCCACGCGCTTACAAGACGTGAGACGAATGTCTCTATAGTCGCATACCTGTCCACAAGCGCTTCACCCTCACCCTGTAGTGGTTAAGGCGTCTGACTTGATCCCCGGTTCGAATCCCTGTCTCGGTGGGGATTTACATTGACTCTTAATTCGACTTTCACCTCTAGCACAGCTTGCTGTGTAATGTGAAGTACGCCAGAACGCTTCCGTGGTTCGGATTCCACTTTAAACTGTAGGTCCCTTGTACCCGGTAGGACTGCCGGGACGGAATGCACAGCCAATAGGAACCCTGTCACCAGGTCACTTTCCTCACCCTCTCTTCAAACATCTCCAGTGCGATGCAGTGTATTACCTCACACTCTGTTCTGAAACTCACTTCTACACTACAAGCTTCTAGAGCACTTGCTTCTTTTATTTTCTTTTTCGAATTTCAGGAATGAACGGAAGATTGTGGCTCATCATTGTGGCCAAAGCGGCTCGGGAAAACGTGTGGGGAAGGTGTGAGCTGGAAAATGCTTCATTCCACGAAATATCTACTAAGAAATTATTTTTAGCGTTTCGGTAGTTTGGCGGTGAGCGTTAAAGCACTGCGAGTTGGGTGATACGCGGCTTCAGTGTTCGATCATGGCCTATCGATTATCTTGATTAAGGTTTTGAGACAATTTTCCGTAATCATGTAGTTGAATGCTGGGATGGTAACCAATTCCTGCCTCATAAAATTACGCAATATGCAAACAACCTCATTCACAGAAAGCAGCTTACATCGTAGGTGACGACACGTGCTATGTGAATAAAACCAAACTGCAGTTAGTAACAATATATATATCCATCATGTTGAGACCTGAGATATCTTTGTCCCGTAAGATGGAAGAAATAAAAAATAAATTAAAAAATGTTGAAGTATTTGAAGCCGTGACACACAAGAAATGGGAATTTAAAATAATGCTTCAGACATTATATAATAAGTGTGATCCTCTGAATAGCCTGAATAGCAAATATATATATTCTCTTATACTTCCAATATTGTAATTAGTTTAATAAATATTTTTTTTGGGAACAGAAGGCCGAATAATTACAGAAATTCACCAGTTTGAATTCTGTGAAGGACTTACATTTCGTTTGAAAACTAAATTTTTAACTTCAATATTTAAAAATGGTAGATGATTATGTGTGTATGAATGCTCAGATTTTTTATATTAAATAACTTTTCTGTAGATTAACGCAGATGAGTAAATTCATTATTTACAGAACAAAGGACCTTAACAGGAGATCAACAGTCCCCGTTTCAAATCCCAGTCTCAGCCAGAATGTTATCTCACAGCGAACCTTTTCCTTCCTTCACGCAAATCTTACCTTTATCTTGTTTCACTACCAACTTAATTTAAGGTATGACAAGGTTGAAATACTTGTAAATTTTAAACTATTTTCACTAAGCCAGACGATTTGATATTGTTGAGCATTAATTAAACATTTGCCTTACAATGATATTTGATGAAGATAATGAAAAGGATTCTGTTATTGTCACTGAGAACTTTAAGATAAAACTAAATACAAATTTAAAAACCATCAACTCTTCAATTATGCTTTAATGTTTCTATTATAAAAAATGAAAGATTGATCTAATTAGACGAAATAAATCAAATATTTTTGTATAAATTTAACACATAGTTTTTCAGAAAATGCGATTCAGCAGTTTAGATGAACACTCGTCCTTCAACTGAATAACAGCTTCAGTAACCTTCCTCATCTTGCTACTTACTAAAACACTAATGACGGGCATTTAATCTGTAGATCTTTCATTGAGAAGTAACTATTTTTTCTTGAACACCACAATAAGGAAAGCAGTAGGTACTCCCATGACGTAATACAGACCAGCTAACCTGCACCAGTCCATGGCAATAAATACCTGTATAACTGTGAAGTAGATATTCTAATATAACCATCAAAGACTATTCTGGATTGCCAGTTTTACCGCTATCGCTAAATATTTAGATAAAATGATGTCTCCATACGCATATTTTTCTCTGAAATTATTAAATTTACGAAAGCAACATTAGCATCGAGTAAGAATTTTTATAATTAGAGTAAATATACGTTTTTGTTTGATTTATACAAATAAAGAGAGAATGTAGCAACGAGATAACATTATGAAGTAAAATACCTAGGTTTCCGTTTCTTTTAAAACTTAGTGTTAATTAGAAATTACGGTTGTGCCTTGCGACCGAATTTCTCCTAGAGCCTACTTACTTGCTTTTATGCTTTGCTTAGCTTGGGCACCCTGCCAGGCAGAATCATCAGAACAGGTCAGGTACCAGTCTGGAAACTAAGAGCGTCGTTCCAAAAGACAGAGGCTCTAATTTAAAAGATGACGACGAAGTCAGTTTGCATTTATAATTTTCTGTAGATGCGTATATGATGATACCGTCATAAATACGGAAGGTGAGAGATATCAACAGATTTTACATTCGCATTGTAATTCTGCGTGAACAGGTATAGAAAGTACATCAATAAGTATATGAATCCGAATAGAACTAGGACAGCCATTTTGCTGTTATCCAGCTTATGGTGAAATAAACAAAGGATATTAAGGTGACAGAAGAAACTGTTAGTAAAATTCTGTATACATTAAAGATTGCAACAACGACTGAGAAGACTAGACCGGAGAAAAATTTATCAGTTTGACAAACACAGTAGCGTAAAACACATTAAGACAAATTTAGAAGATTCGTAAACAGATGGTAACTTTAAATCTTCTCCGTGAATATAAATTGTCTCCCGTGTTTCTCGATGACATGAATGTATCATTTACATCTACGTATCTATTCAATCGGAAGCAGTAATCCTGAGTAAAACAGCCTAAAAGATTTCGAATAGGCACATAGAAACCATACTGTCTAGAGAAAGGTGTCTTAGAATTCTTTTACTGCAGGATTCCCGTTTTCATGAAGTTCTGACGTAGTTGAGCGCTAAGAAACGACGTTTAATTTTCTATAAAAGCATTGTAAATTAACGGAGAATAAAAGGGAGATAAGAGTACAATCTCTAAATTAATCGAGCTACACTGTCATTTTGTCATTATTTTTCGTATACTCTGGGACATATAGGAGGATATCACATTAAACGAGGCGATGCAGCACCTATGTATTGTTGTTGTAATAAACAAATACGCCAAGAGGAAAAAAAGGCAAAATATATGGTTTGGAAGCAAAAACAACTCAAACAAACAAAATTCCATTTTTCGATTTGAAGACTTAAATATTTTGTTTTGTTTTTATATATTCCTTCATATAAATGATAACAACAAACATGTGTTTATGAAAGTTTAAAACCAAAAAGGTTTTATTTAATTTATGAGAGGCTCTAGAACCAAGAACATTGATTTCTGAATGAAGTTACAAAAGCATTCATATGCTATAGTGAAAGGTCAAAAGGAAACGAAGTCATCACTTCTAGAGACACTGCAAGAATGCGACACTGAAACGCTGAAAAACTCTCATTTGTTTTTTCCGATTGTTCCTCTTTTCCTGCTCTACTGGTTGTTATAGGAAACTTAAAAATGAAGTATGCGTTATATCCAGAAAAGAAAGGAGTAGTGGCGGTGCGGTAACAGACTATTAACCGACAGCGAAATCCTTATAGCACTTTCCCCGCAGGTCCGTTACGTGACGCAGGCCAGAGCCTGCCTGACTGGTGGCTCCACTGCTCCCAAATGAACTTGATAAGTAACAGGCCAGGCAACTCAACTAAACCTTTCATTTGAATCAGTCAACTAGATTCACAGTTTAGAATCACTGATTGTTGTGTGGTTCGCGGACCAGGTTTCTCAATCTGCGCTCCACAGTCTACTAGTCTACTAGTGGTCAGTGAAGATGGTAACTATTATAAATTTGGATACCGTATTCGCTCTGTGTAAGGCTATAAGCGAGTGTAAACCGTAAACCGGAATTTCTAAAAGCCACGAATATTTTTTCAATGACCACGCAAAGATCTGACATTTCCAAGACGAGTATAGGACAGCATTGTTTCTACAATTGTCTATTAGTTTCCAGTTGGCATTAAAAAGAGCCCCGTTCGTCTAAGGATTAAGTAAATGACCGTTTTCTACAGTCTTGTAGTAGGTGCGTGATACGGTGCTGAATAAAACAAAAATAAAAAAGTTCTGGCGTTTTCCATTTTATTTTGTACATTCAAGCAGTGCTGCCAGCCTCTTTGCTTTGAATATCCGTAGATGGCCACTAAAATTTCGAGGATTGGGTACAAAAATCCGGAGACTGGCTAACTAAAAGACTAAAATAATAATTATTGAAGAGAGAGTCAAAATTAAGAATACTTTTTATTTCCAGATCTTTAAAATATGAAATACAAAATGCTATTCTACATTGAAAGTAAGGAATATCTCTGAACATGTTTTATACAGCGTCAGTTTTATCGCTGTTGCTGCTGTGCCTACTTTTTTTTTGGGTGGGGGGGGGACTATACATTATCTAATTTCTTTGTTGAGATTAAATTTAGCATATCTTTGGTAATAGGAAATGTTAAATACTGCGAACACTTTTGCTCTCGGATATTGGTTAATCCTTTTCGGAAGGCACTGCTTTGTAAGCCGTGCCAGCGAGACCGAGCATAAAGACTGCGCCGATAGTTCTGTTTTACAGTCTTTTAAGATCTATAAAATTTATAATCAAACAAAATATGAGCTTTATTTAAATCGCTGGTTCACACGATTCAAACGATTAACAATTATTAACAATTCTGTAATGCATTAACACTATACCCTCAAAGTTTAAGAAAACAGCAATATAAGAAAAAATCAACAAATAGTAAAAAATATAAAAAATCCGAAAATCCGAACTTTTTATAAATATCCGTAGATCTGTGGATAAATCCGTAGAAATGGCAGCACTGCATTCAAGTCGGTGGTCTCGTGTAGCATCCAGCCTATAGGAAGATTATTAGAAATTCAATTGTTTACTCAATACTAAGAGTCTGGACAATAAATCAATAATACATCATTAACTTTTATTAGTTCACTTCCAGTATCTTATTGGTGTTTCCGTAGGAATTCTAAACATGCTATTATATTTACTATGTTATAATGGTACAGTAAAATATGTACCAGAAATTAATAATATACATGTAGACAAAAAAAATAGTTTGTGGTCCGCCGCATTATTTTAGACTATTTACTGGTCCTCGGGCTGAAAATTATGAGAAACGCTGCTTTAGACTAGTTAGAAATAAGTATCGTGAAGCCACTTTACAATGGGGCAGAGGCAATGACAGACGAATCGTGTTTTACAAATACACCCGGTTAGTTACCGGAAAGGATTTTATCTGTAAACAACGCTGAGAAAACCTCCGATCTTACATATTTGAAATAGTTGTTATTTTTAATGATAATTTTCTTAGGGTTTCTTAAATAAATGAATCCATTGACCTTAGCGTTATGTAGCAATGTTCTTACAAAGTTACGGTTTGAAATTCCTTGAGCAGAAAAAAAATCTATAAGCTGAATTGATATGAGTAGAGTCTGTGTTTACATAAGGTCAACTACAAAATGTCTTGAAACACCTTGTCGCCTTTAAAACGTTCTGCAACTCGTCTCGTAAAGTATCGCTAAGACATCGTGAACGGGTTAGCAAGTTCAAGCCAGGTTGGTGGAAGACATTATCATCATTCGGGTCTTGGTCAGCAGGTTTGATGAGATGGACGTGTATAATTTCTGCCAGAGTCCTGATTTAAATTCCAATCCTCTCGGCAAAGCGTATAAGAAGATGGGACGCAACACTTTTGTAATATAGATGAATGCAATTTGTGTATTTATAAACGTTTCTCGGAAAACAAACCGACTAATATTATTATTGATGCACAATATTTCGGCGACATAAAACTCCGACGCCATCTTCAGGTGCAGTTGTAAGCATTTTTTTTTTTTTTTTTGTTACATGTTTATTATCTGATCAGCAAATTTAGCTTTACAGGATAATGTTGTCTTTTACAAATCATAGCATTCTTATTGACATGGTTGAGGTCAGCCGATTAGGGCCCCTCAGTAACTACATAACAGTGATACAGTAAATATTTTCGACAATAGTGAAAACAGTAATAAGAACAGTTATTAGTATTAAATATATATATATCAGTGTGAAAATAGTAAAAAAAAAAAAACACAGTTGTAACTGAAATTGATTTAAGATAACTTTTTTTTTTTTTAAACAGTTTAACGTCCCGTTTTAACTAACGTGGTCTTTAGAGACGGGAAAGGATGGGGGCAAGGAATGGGAAGGAATTCGGCCATGGCCTTTTGAAGGAAGCATCCCGGCATTCACCTGGAGTGATTTGGGGAAACCATGGAAAACCCAAATCTGGATGCCCGGACGGGGATTCGAACCGCCGTCCTCCCGAATGCGAGGCCAGAACGCTATCCGTTACACCACCACACTCGGTTTAAGATAACTACACTTTTGTTTATGAAATACATACAGTTTTTTAATTTTCAGCGCTGAGGATAATCTTGTTTCACAATATATGGTTTACTGGTTCATTTCGTCTTCAATGTCACTGTTCGATAGATAAATGTCTTGAGGAAGGCGATTTTTTTTTTTTAGTCTAGTTTGACCCGTTCTTTTTCCTAGCTCATGAAACCACGCACCAGGTACTGAATTCATTCGTTTTATAAAATTTTTAGTTTGTTGCCTTGAAGTCTGCCTTGAGCGCGTTGTTTGAAAACAGGCATGGCAACGACAGACGTTGTTATGTTGCCTAGCAGCATCTCAGACGTCATTAGACGCCCGCGGAACACAAAAGGCAGAGCGTTGGTGACGAGTAGCCTCAATAACAGGAATCCATGCATCACTTATCTGGATCCTACAATCCCTGTTAACCAAATCAGAAGCGAGGCGAATTTCAAACGCTTCATTAATGACACTGTCCCAGAAGCCTCTCGCATGTGTCAGCACCTTAGTTGCTTCGAAATCGAATCCATATCCTTCTGCCAAACTATGTTTCGCCAGACGATACGGTGTGTTTAAACAACGTTGTTTGGAACTTGGGGGCAAAAAGGCAAATCCGCGATGGCGGAACATAGTTTGGCAGAAGGACATGGATTCGATTTCTAAGCAACTAAGGTGCTGACACATGCGAGAAGCTTCTGGGACAGCGTCATTAATGAAGCGTTTGAAATTCGCCTCGCTTCTGATTTGGTTAACAGGGATTGTGGGTTCCAGATAGGTGATGCAAGGATTACTGTTATTGAAATTGCTCGTCACCAACGCTCTGCTTTTTGTGTTCCGCGGGCGTCTAATGACGTCTGAGATGCTGCTAAGCAACATAACAACGTCTGTCGTTGCCATGCCAGTTTTCAAACAACGCGCTCAAAGCAGACTTCAAGGCTTACAACTGCACCTAAAGATGGCGACGGAGGTTTATGTCGCCGAAATATTGTGCATCAATAATAATATTACTCGGTTTGTTTCCCGAGAAACGTATATATATATAAACACACTTTTGATGCTGATTCGTCCGTCGGAGTTGCACTTTGAGGGTCCCTTTTTGTCTTACAGAAGAGTAAGTCTGAATAGGCCAACTTTGGGTTTTACCTCCTTGTTTTATCTCTCATTCTAAACAACAGACCACTCCCAATACTTACCATTACTACCTTCCTCACATACAATGGTAAGTATGAACAACATCTACACCAGTGAAGGCAAAAGCAGACCACGCCATTTAATTGTTTCTATGACGGGTAACATACTACATAATAATTGGAAACACACAAGCACCAGATATCTCAAATGCTGTATTTGAAATTTCTAGAAATCAACCTGACAGACTTGTCACGTGCCTTTTATAGTTATTATAACTAATATCTGGATGTTGTGGATCATTTTTTCCTCAATTGCTGATAATATTAATAAATAAATTACGCCAAAGCAATTGACTATTTTGTGTTTATTTGTCTCCCGTACGCGTTTCACTTCTTTTGCAGAAGCATCTTCAGCGGTTTTTTTCTGTTAATTATGTACAAAAGTTGTAAGCAGGTTATGTTTGTGGTTTGTACAGTGGAATGAATTATTATCTAACTTATAATCTACTTCATACTGTGGTCTATTGTGTTTCTTTTATCTCCATTCTCAGCATCAGTGCTTTTGCATTTTCGGTGGGAAGTGTCTTCATGTTTGAGATTCACAACACTACACTTTATTGCACTGCACTATGTGTTTGTTATTACTTTCAAATGGCCGTTCTGTTTTGTTTACTAAGCATGGAGTTTTTGTAGTTATGCGGTGCTGTTTTTTTCAGTCTTCTATTGTTTTGTCGGTTTTTTCAAATATAAATGATTTCAGTAGTTGTTGTTTTGTATGTCCATATTTACTGTTGTTTTTCTGTGTCGATGTTTCTATTTTATTTTAGCATTTATTTTAGCTAACATTCGAAGAAAACTACCACATACAAAAAAGCACTAACAGAAGGAAAACGAATAATAAATGAATACACAAACCTCACACACCCAACACTATACAAAACACTGAAGCCAAAATAAAATAGAAACTTCGACACAGAAAAACAACAGTAAATATGGACATACAAAACAACAACTACTGAAATCATTTATATTTTAAAAAACCGCAAAACAATAGAAGATTGAAAAAAAAAACAGCACCGCATAACTACAAAAACTCCATGCTTAGTAAACAAAACAGAACGGCCATTTGCAAGTAATAACAAACACATAGTGCAGTGCAATAAAGCGTAGTGTTGTGAATATCAAACATGAAGACACTTCCCACCGAAAATGCAAAAGCACTGATTCTGAGAATGGAGCTAAAAGAAATACAATAGACCACAATATGTAAGTAGATTATAAGTTAGATAATAATTCATTCCACTTTACAAACCTGCTTACAACTTTTGTACATAATTAACAGAAAAAAACCGCTGAAGATGCTTCTGCAAAAGAAGTGAAACGCGTACGGGAGACAAATAAACACAAAAAAGTCAATTGCTTTGGCGTAATTTATTTATTAATGTTATAACTAGTGTATATGTTATGCTCAAAGAACAAAAACGCTCATTCAGTGAAAAAACGTCCACAACGCTTTGTGGTTTTCTTAAAGACAGCAATAACACGTTATTCACGTTATGGCACTTAAAAGAATTAGCAAGAACGCGCTGTGGCTAACAAAAAAGCCACAACATTAAATTCGCGTAATAATTGCGTTGTGATTACTAAGAAAAGCCACAACGCATTCTGAACGTTAGCTGATGCAACCACGGAGAAGTTGTAACTACATATTCTGGATGTTAAATAATGATCAGGTGATGTTAAGAAAATAATTGTTTTTTTTTACATTATCGTTTCTTTATTTTAAATCGCTATCTGAAGAGCGGTTTAGTGGCTCAGTTGGTTAAGGCACGTCCCCGTAATGAATCCCGGTGTCTGCAGGAATTTTCACAGTCTTAAAAACTGACGTTCCCCTCTGACAAAGCTGTGCTTTGTCACGAAGTACGCTGGTTCGAATTCCCCTATTAGGATTACCAGGTTAGATTAGGTTAGGGTAGCCATGACAGAGGCGCATGCACCGCAAATCGAAACTGTCAACCGGTGATCGAACTATTCTTCTGGGTTTCGCGGCCAACAATTCCATATGCCCTCTTTTTTCACCATTATCTGATATAAGTTTACAATCAAATTATTAAAATAAAGATAGTTGGCAACAAAATTATCAAGAATGTTGCAGAGTTATTTATTTTTACAAAAACGATTACCGTGACCTTTTAGCGAGAGCGGGGGGTAGCGGGAAAGCTTTGGTCTCGCATTCGGGAGGACTCGGGTTCGAATTACCAATCGGCCATCCAGAATTGGGTTTTCCATGGTTTTCCCAAATCACTCCAGGTGAATGCAGGGATGGTATCTTTAAAAAGACCATTGCCAAATTTCTTCCCGTTCCTTGCCCCCAGTCCTTCACCGCCTTTAATGACGTCGAAGTCGACGAAGCGTAAAGTCATAAGCAAAAACATTTTAAAAAACGTGAATTTTCAGTTACTTTTCATGTTCTTTAAACAAGATTTGCATTTTTTTTGTTGTCAATATTGTATCTTTTGGATGACAGCTTATTTTAGAAAAAGCTGAAAATTTAAATTTAGTTAAAAGATGTTTTGTTTGAGAAAATGAAATGACACCTCAGGAGCTCACAAGTTTTCAGGGTCATAAATATGTTCACATTGTCTGTGGAAACAGCAACGAGAATAAGGGATTTGGTTCAAATGTCATATGTAAGCTCTGTTTAAGAAAGAACAGCATCATTGTTGAGAGTGTGAGTGACAAATCTGGCCACGAGAAACAGGTATATAAAATGATTTCACTACCCAACTCGAAATTTCCTCCAGTTGAAATTGGTTTTAATGTTTAAGTTAGGACACCCGACGTTGATGAGGACGTGCAGCTGCCAGAAACGTTTTAGCTTTTTTTTTTTTTTTTTTTGCTGTCAGTCTTTTGACTGGTTTGATGCAATACTCCATCTCTTCCTATCTTGTGCTAATCTCTTCATCTCTACATATCCCCTTACAACCCACATCCTCAATTATCTGCTTCATATATTCTAATCTCTGTCTTCCTCTACAGTTCTTACCCCCGACTGTTCCCTCCACCAGCAAATTAACTAATCCAACATGTCTCAAAATAATATGACCTACCCTCTTCTTTCTGTAAGCTTCTTCCACAAACTTCTTTCCTCACCCATCATTTGCAAAACTGGTTCATTTTTTACTTTCTCTGTCCACTTAATTTTCAGCATTCTTCTGTAGCACCACATTTCAGAAGCTTCAATTTTCATTGTTTCCGGTATTCCTAAAGTCCATTTTTCGCTACCGTTAAGTGCTGTGCTCCACACATAGAGTTTTAAAAAGTTTTTTCTAATTCCTAGATCAATATTTGAAACTAAAAGATTTCTCTTTTTCATGAAGGCTTTTTTTGCTAGTTCTATTCTATTTTTAACACCATTCCTGCTTCGACCATAGGTTGTAATTTTGCTTCCTAAGTAACAGAATTCACTTACTTCTCGAATTGAATTCGATCCTATTTTTATATTTAATCTGCTAGTATTGGTATCATTTCTGCTACATTTCATCACTTTAGTCTTGCTTTGATTTATATTTAGTCCAAAATCTTCCTTCAGTATTTTGTTCATGCCATTCAGTAATTTCTCAATGTCCTCAGCTCTTTCTGTTAACAAGACAATGTCATCGGCCAATCGTAGCATACTGATTTTTTCTCCCTGAACACTTATGCCACATGGAAATTATTCTTTTACTTTCTTTATTACTTCCTCTACATACAAGTTGAATATTAACGGGGATAGACTACAACCTTGTCTCACGCCCTTTTTAACTGATGCTTGTCTCTCATGATTCTCTACTTTTATTACAGCCATTTTATTCTTATATAGTTTATAAAGTATTCTTCTATCTCGATACTTTAGACCTGACTTCTTTAAAATTTTGAACATCTTGTCCCACCTAACATTATCAAAAGCTTTTTCTAAAACAACAAATGCCATAAAAGTATCTTTCTTTTTCTTGATCCGCCCTTCAAGTATTGTTGTTATGAGCAGTAATCCATCAGGTCTCTATTAGTTAGGAAACAAGGAAAGTCTACTCGATCTACTTTCTGCTCGTAATGAATTTACAGTTTCAGAGAGTAACTTTATTAAAATTCAGGACGTACCCTCAACTCCTTTAACACTTCGCTTAGCATCTACGTTATCATCTTGAAGTCAGCAATGTTTTAAATGTGCAAAATATACTGCAGTGATAAAAATTGTAAATGTTGCTCAAAGTACATAAAATTAAACTCAGAATTTTATAGTAATAGTTCTCGTAAAAATAATAACGCTACAACATTATTGATTATTTTGTTACTAACTTTTCTTATTTTAATAATTTTATTGTCAACGTATGTCAGATAGTGATTAAAAATAGAAAAATGATGGTGAAAAAAAGTGGTTTTTTTTCTTAACGTCACCTGATTATTAATAAACATACAGAAAATGTATTTACAACCAGTCTGTCGTATAGTGGTTGTATCAGCTAACGATGAGGCACTGCGGTTTTTGTTCATAACCATAACGCGTGGTGGTCAAATATCTTGCGAGCCACGACGCGAATTTCGTATTATGTCCTTTTTACGTTAGCCACAACGCGTTGTGGCTATTTTCTCAAGTGGCACAATGCAAATAAAGTGTTCTGGCCGTTTTAAAGAAACCACAAGGCGTTGTGGACGATTTTTCGCTGAATGAGCGTATTCGTTCGTTGAGTCTAACGTATAGACACGATTTTCATGCGTTTTTGCGAGACAGATTTAGGTAAACAAGATTACTCGTAATTACCTCAGTAACCATAAGTCATAATGTAATTTCTCATCTTGATTACAGTCAAGTATTCGTTTCTCCTTGTTTGATTGGTATAGCTATGTGATTAGAATAACAACCAGCTAATTTTCATTTACCATGAAACTTTTTAACTGTTATTGTGTGAAAAATTCTTATATTACAGTTATAAATATCATTATAGACAACTAGAATGAATTTTCTGTTTAATAATTGTAAATAATTTTTTTTGTTGCGATGCAGTATGTACAGCTACAGGCCGCAACAAGGTTTTCCTCAATTACATGTAAATTTACATGGAAACAAAAATGAGGAAATAAGGAAACTAACATTGTGTGAACAGATCTCTACATTTCAAATTAGGGACCTATTCTATGAGAGAATGATTTTTAATTGCATGTTCAGATCACATTTATTAGCTGGGAAAAAAATATTAAGTCATAAAAGTGGTCTAAATTTGGTTCTGGTTACATTAAAAATAAACATTAAACCAGTTCGCATTGACTGTGCAAGCTTTTTTAAGCGTTTAGCTGTATTGTAGACCTGGGAACTCCCTACGTGGTGGCGCTTATGCCTTCTAATAATGACAAGGTAAGCAGAAGTGAGGTAGGTAAGAGAAGTCCATTAAGTCTCACCTATCACAAACAACGGCTGTGAACAATTAGGCAAAGCAAATAACAGAATCGTATTTTTTTGGTAGCCGTTAATTCAATTTTTTTTTTATTTATGGCTTTTCGCCTCCTCGACGGCTAAGGTCATTAGAGGCGGGATGGGTCTGGGGATAAGGAACCGGAAGGAATTCGGCCATGGCCTTTTGAGGGAAGCATCCCGCCATTCGCCTGTAGTGATTTGGGGAAACTATTGAAAACCCAAATTTGGATGCCCGAACGGGGAGTCGAACCCGCATTCTCCCGAATGCGAGGCCAGGACGCGTTAGTTCAGTAACTTGCTGTATTTATGTGAAAGAAATGATTACTACTGGATTCAAAGGGAGTTAAGATACAAGCGTGAGGAATGTGATAGAGAATGTAATATTTTGATGCTCTAGTGATTGACCTTTCTGCTTCGAGCGTTTCAAAAGTGCCGGCAGATTTGTACAGAGACACTGTATAGTGCAATATGTGTCAAATTAAATAGGCGTGTTGATAGATATATAAGGCAACTATTCAACAAGTGGTCTGTGTCGATAATCGACATCTATAAAAACTTTGCACCCTGAATTATGCATTTTTTTTAGTTAGGGCTTTACGGCTCGTCGACGACGTGGTGATAAGGGCCGCGAAAGGAACGGAAATCCTTCTGGCCTTTCGCCTCGTTGGCGTCGAGAGCACTAAAAGCGGAAAGGGATTAAGGGCAAGGAACGAGAAGGAATTTGTCCATGGCCTTTTGCTGGAACAATCCCGGCATTCACCTGGAGTAATTTGACGAAACCATGGAAAATCGAAAAGTGGGTGACCTGCCCGGTTAACTCCCGTCCTCTTGAATGCCAGGGCTCGGCGTTTATACCACTCGCCCAGCAGGCTTTGTACTAGGATCTGGTAGCTCCAGCGTATAAATCTAAGAGGTTAAACAAGGCTGTCCTCGGTCTATGATTTCGTTCGTAGTAGTAATTAAACCGTTTGTGAAGTGAGTTTATAACAATGTCCTACACTTTCTCTTGCAGACAGAAAAATGTGACCGAGCGTGGTGGATGAAAATTCTTTCTGGACTCTCATTCGGGAGGACACGGGTTCGAATTCCCATACGGGCTTACAGATTTGAATTTTCCAAGGTTTCCCCAAAACACTCCAGGCGAATGCCGGGATGCTTCCTTCAAAAGGCCATGGCGGAATTCCGTTCCTTTCCACCAGTCCTATCCCACCTCTAATGACGTCGACAAGGCGTAAAGTCATAAGCAAAAAAAAGTGGATATACTGACGAAATTGTAATCATACAAGACAAAGACTTAACTCCCTTCGGAAAGTTGATTAATAGGTGTATTATAAGTCTCCGGTGAGAAAAAAGTACAAACTTTTATAACTAAATAACTGAACTAGTGCCATCCCCATTAATCTAGATTGGTTAGAAATTACAAGAAGGTGTGTATATGGTGAAAGATGTCAAAGAAATGCTCTGTAAAAGTAGACAGATTATGTTAGTAACATTAAAAAATGCAATTTCTGGCCATGTTTCCGCAGTTACTTAATTTTTTTTTTTTTACAGTTTAACGTCCCTTTTTAAAAACGTGGTCTTTAGAGACGGGAAAGGATGGGGGCAAGGAATGGGAAGGAATTCGGCCATGGCCTTTTTGAAGGAAGCATTCCGGCATTCACCTGGAGTGATTTGGGGAAACCATGGAAAACCCAAATCTTGATGCCCGGACGGGGATTCGAACCGCCGTCCTCCCGAATGCGAGGCCAGAACGCTATCCGTTACACCACCACGCTCGGTGTTACTTAATTAATTACTTGTTGAAAAAATAATGCCAATGCAACTGTTTACTTTATTTACTGCTGCGTCGTATGCGTTTCACCTCTCGTCGAGGTATCATCAACGACGAATCTGCGTTAAAGTTTGTATATACGGTTTTATAAACATTTTAATTATATTATTACATAATTGTGAACATCAGATATTTTTGTAGCTGATATTTACTTACTATTTACATTTGTTACTTAAGGTATGCAGCTGCGCATCTCCTTTTTATTAACCAAAGAATGTTTTGCTTGTATCATATTTACAAAATTGGTGCTTTCTCTTCACTCGGTCGTCTAGTGTGGCCAGCTTGTTTGTTTATATCGTGTCTGGTGGAGCGCTTTCAAGTCATTCGGTTGTCTGCTGTGGCCGTCTTGTTTGTATATGTCGTATCTCGAGCCGATTGCGCGAGTTATGAAATTGCGTGAATGCGTGATGATTTTGTTAGTGTGTTTTATATTGTGTGATGTATATGTGTGTGTTTCGTTTTATCTGTAGAGTTTATGTATATTAGCTTTACCTCATTAAAAAAAAAAAAATCAACCTTTTGCGTTCGAACGTATCCACCATCACAGATTTTAAGTTGATGAGATACCTCGCGAAGGTTATATGAGAATTTACTAAAGCAAGAATGCGCTGACCGGGAATGTTTAACAATTAGCGGTAAAAGAACGTATTTACGAAAAAAGAGAAAGTTGACAGAATAGGTTCATTTTCTAGTTTTACATATAAACACATGCAGAAAAGTCTCTTTGTAATCAAACGATTGTGTTGCGAGGCTGAAGACCCGCGCCAGTAAGAGTTGACGGCGAGTTTGGGTTTGCGAGGCGCATCCGTCGCCGAAAGTGGTGGTCGCTTGCGACGCAACCCGCGTACGGACGCTCGGAATGTGTACCATGAGGCCACTGGAGCGAGCACCGCCGGTATAAAGACACCCAGCGACCGTGATTTATGGGCAGTCGAGCAGACAGGGGGCAGCAGGAATCATGAGGTTGGCGCTGGCGGTGGCGGTGATATGGACGGCGGTGGTGGCTGCAGTCTCAGCGGACAACTCCCTGGAGTCCAACCCCGACCTTGTGGCCTGCAGAGAGGGAGATGAAGCGGCCTGCATCCGGGCGGCAGCCGAGGCGCTCTCGGAGATGGTCGGCTTGCGGCAGGTGCGTCCATAGCAGTATGAGCAAACTAGCTGTAGTGTGACAAGTATACGGAAATCTGGTTATCACGTATTGCGCCATAAACACGTAAACGGACAAAACATTTGGACTCCCTATAATTAATTTCATAATTGTCTTCAATCTTATTTTTCTTTTCTCAATTTTGTGTAAAGATATTGATAAAAATCAGCTAAAAACTGGTCCAAGTAAAGATCCTTGAAGTACTCCGTGTAGCTTGGTTTATTTTCATAACAGAAGCTTGTATTGAAATAATAATTTGTGTATCTCAGCCCTTTAACAGATCAAATTTTAAAACATTCCATTGAATCAATTTTGGAATTAATTTTCTAATGAAAGGATAAATAATAATGCCCATAGAATGTTTAAAGTACAAATTCACTAAATGCAAAAATAGGTTTTTAAGAAATTTACCGTCGAAGCGTAAGCTCCATCGAAATTAGTGATAATAATAATACATTGTAACAATTATTATAAATAAGTCGCAGGAAACTCATTGTGCATCGTCGGTATGCTAATGTTAAGAAAAGTAGAAGTTTCCAGTTGTCCGAACGTCATTCATAACTGTCTAGCTGTACAAGAGATATAATCAAGAAATTGTTATTTAAAAAACCAATTAATATTCTGATAATAAACTACAAATGACTCTGTCAAATTTTTTTCCGCCTTGTGGTTTGACACCTTGTCCATGACATTAGAGGTGGGAAGGATTGGGGGCAAGGAATTCAGCCATCGCCTTTTAAAGGTAGCATCCTGGTATTAGCCTGGAATGATTTGGGGAAACTATGGAAAACCCAAATCTGGATGCTCGGACGGGGATGTGAACCCACGGCCTTCCGAATGCGAGGCCAGGGCGTTAACTCTCACTCACCACGCTCGGTGTCAGATATAAAACTGTGTATTGAAACAGCTACAAAATTAATTTAATTAAAACATAGATGACTTCCTATGAAGTTGCTATTCGTAAAAAATGCCTCACTTTAGTTAGTTTGCACACAAGTTACCACGCTATTCAAATCTCTTACGCATTTGCAGCAGCAATTTTCTTGAACATTTATCGCTTAGTAGTGGAATTATTAACAGCATCCAACAAAAATGTCATTAAAATCAAGGAAGGAATATTAAATCCCATTTGCTCATGAATCGGCCTATGGAACTCGTTTCGCAAACTTGTACTACACTAAGAAAGGTAGTCAGTAATAGTATGAAGTCATTTTTTAAAATTACAAACTTGTTTTCAATCTTTAAATTATTTGATTTGAACCCATTTTCTGATCGCTCTTACGGATAGTTGCGGAAAAAGAAGATCCGTCTAAGTTCGTGAACTAATCTCTCAAGCAGGAACAAATAACTCAGTAATGTGGTTTTGGGAGGATTTGAGGGGAATCAGGGCCAGCGTTAGAGGGGTGGGGGGGGGGGGGTAAGCGGGTCAAATGTACCCTGGCACACTAGTGATTTTCTGTCGCTGCGATAGAAAATAGGTTGCAAAAAAAAATTAGAGTGCGCACACTTGCGACTAATTAATAGCAACAGATGCCAGAATACATTTAATCGAGATGTGAATTGTCGCTCTGTAGTTATGATTAAAAAAACGATAAACTAACAATACTGGACATATCTTCTTACTTATCAAAAGTTACTTAAAGGAAGTTAAGAAAATATCATTTATTTTAGCAAACAGTATTGTTATTTAATGTATAATGTATAATGTTGTTGAATATAAAAATTAACATAGAATAGAATATTTTTTTTTTCTGAATTGACAAATCGCATCAATATAGATGTTGATTGCTGGAGTAATTTTCATAATAATTTATTGTCTTAATCCAAGCTTTACAAAATTGTAATGTACACTAGATACAAGCATTGCAAGTGTTGTGGTTGTATCAGATTAGATATGGTTGCTTTAATCGCAAATGAAAAGAGTTTCGGGAATGTGGGAAAGTACTTATAATCATTAATAAATAAATATTACTAGCTACTGATTAGCAGTTAGTTATTTAATATCCCATTAGTATGTTCAATTTCGAATGTGAACTGCTAATATGTAATATCCAATGTTTATTACTAATATGAATACGCTTTCCAGGTACGCTAACTGAAAGCGGTTTTAATAAAAGAAAATCATTCACTATTTTAGTAAATGTGAAATGCCGGGATGCTTTCTTCAAAAGGCCATGGCCGAATTCCTTCCCGTTCCTTGTCCGCAGTCCCATCCCGTCTTTAATGACCCCGACGTCGGCGAGGCATAAAGCACTAGTAAAAAAGATTGACTATTTCCCATTCTGCACCGCAACATTCACTACTTTGTCAGTCATCTTTAGTTACGAAATCCTAATAAGAAAATTCTTTCATGGAGTGAAATGGGTACTTAATATAAATTCTTTACGTCTGGGTTTCAGTATGTAGGCTTTCGTAGATAACATTTTATTTTCTGTGGTAATACAGATAATAAAGGAGCTTTAGTGAATTTATCCCTTTTTGCCAGCATTGATATTAAAGAATTTAGGATTTTCCACAGCGAAAGTCAGTAGGTGGTATATATATTGTGCTGGTATTGATTTTTTTCTCTTTAACTTTAAGAATCTTTCATGGTTTTGTCTATCGCCAAGGAGAATGTTTTTCGGTTAACTTAATTACTGGCTTACGAAGGCGGTGATGGGTCGATAATTTACAATACTTGGAACTAAAAATAGTAAAAGAAATACAATTTCTTCCATATTTACATGGCAGATTAGCAATTTTTCAATCTCTCAAATCAGTATTCGACCATTGTGTTGCTTGAAAAATTGGTCTTTAATCGCCCGCCTATAAATCCGAAGTGCTCACCTAGCTCACCTAGAGGCCATCAGGGGCTACGCTGTGAGTTTCTTCCGGCGACGCCGTCCTTCCAGGAAGGTAGAGGAGTGCGCTCTACCTTGTGCGCTAATGTCACCTGAGATCTTTTAGTCGGTCACCATTAGGTTCTGGTTCTAGTATTTGCACGAGCCGTCCTACAATTTTTTTTCTTATAAAACAAATTTGAATAAACTGTTTAGTCGATGAGAACTAATTAGAAAATCAAACTAAGACAGGCGAATATCAAATCAAGAATAATGTTTTCTACATCACGAAAATAATTATTCTAGAGACAAGTTCTATTCATTTTGCTTCAGCTTCATAAGGCAACACACAAAGTAATGTTTTCTCCGCTTCGACATTTGATACTATAATTTTACCACCTTTACCTAATTAAGTTGTTGGTTCGCGTAAGACTTCTGCTTATTCTCTAAGTTATATGAAATGATGCTTCGTTTCCATCAGCTACTCTACTCTCAATATCGTTTTAGATGATTCTTAAAAATCGAACAACAAGATCATAATACTTACGGGATCTGTTAGGCCGGCAGTGATCATTCATTATCGTACGATTGGTGAGTAGAGGGTGTAAAATTTAAATTCTTCACGTTATCTTTTACAAACTAGATTACTTATGTGGTAAATTTAAGAACGTAATGAACCAGAGTTCACCCCTATGGCTCAGCTGGCTGCGGAACCATGATTGTGTCCAGCGCAGACACTGCGTTTGCTGGTTTGAGTCCTGGTGGCGGGAAATTTTTTCATCATCAGGGCTAAGGTGGAAGGGTAATAGAAGTGGTGGTGCACAATTCCTAACTATCAAAGTCCTTTGTTAAATCCCAAACAATGCGTGTGGTGTGAGTGTATACGACTCTCCGAACGGTTATTCGTCCATCTGATGGGGGACGTTAAGCTTGGCGGCTCTTCGGGTGTCTTTTGGAAGAGTTCGACTGAATGGACCGCTGCCGCGTTTCACCCTATCCCATCTTCCATCTCTCGTCGTCCACAACACTTTGCACTGAACACCCACGCTATAACAGTCATCCGTATTTACAACAACACTACGAACACTGCCACACTGCACGTTCGGATGGTCGGATGGTGGGCTAAACATACTACTACCTACTTCCTGGACATGGACAATGCGTTAATAGACGAAGAAGAATGAAACAGCCAAGTAGTTCATAGTTCAACTAGAAATAATCAAGTCGAGATATATTCATAGAAAGTGGATCTACGCTCTTCTTTGCTGTTAGTAAAATCATACCTCTCGCAGGAATTATTGATAATGTTTTAATGTTACAATATAAGAATAGATATACAAATTTAATCTCCGTTCTCTGATCGTCCTCACATCGAGTTTGTGGGAGTCATACTTGCTGAAGTTACTCCTGCTGATAATTAAGGAACGACGTTGCCTTAAGATCAGAGGTTCAAAAGCTTTAGAGATAAAAAAATTCTAAAATTCCTTAGTAGCTACTACATACGCTTTAATCCCAGAGATTGTAAAAAGGTGTAAATTAGAAATAAGTTGTCCATTTACTGCGTTGATTGAATTCAAATTTGGGTTTTCCTGGTGTTCTACTGCACTTTAAATATGACTACGCTCAAACGAAGTAAAAAAACATTTTTAAATCAATTTGAAGTTTACCACATTGAAGAAAATTTTCTCTAAAAATTACACATATTACAGTAAATGAATTGATAATGCAACTTTTTAAGTTATGTAATATCAATTAAGATTAGTTAAAAAATAGTGAAGCTCTGTATCTTTTAGAGAAAAAGATTAAAAAGCGATTTTCGCGTATTCCTTTGGCTATTTCAGTGAACCTTCACAGAACCCTACAGGGAACTTAAGGTTAAATGTGGAATCTGTACCACGTCCTTGCGTACTTCACATACGCAAAGGAGAAGATTTGAGAGTGGAGACTGTGACTTCCAGCTTACAAGATCTGAAACTATCCCAACCTGATGAAGACAGCAGTGGTCGAACCGTCGTGTTTATATAACACCATGAAGATAACACTGAAAAGATTTGTGTAATTCTCGTAATTAAGAAAGGAATTTTATAGTCGGTGGTCAGGTGAAAATTGCAGCCGAAACAGGGATTTGAATCTTATTGGTATATATAATTATTTGCTCTCGTGACCTCGTTCATTGTCAGCAGTTCTACGTAGCGGTTAATACTGACCCATTGCCATATTACTCGTCAGTGTGCCGTTAGTGATCCGGATATCCGCTACGCACGCCTCGCTATTTCCTGTGATTCCCCTACACGGTCAAGGCCGCGTTAGCGTCGCTCAGGACCCAGGGCACGTTTCACGTACGCATCTCGACTGGTACCTATGGCCCGCGCCCCTAACCGTTAAACCAAAGGGAAAGCGTCTGGTAGTCACTTATTGATCACTCTCTGCCCTTCCGCAACATGCTTATAGGATTTATTTTAAAGATCGAAGAAGTTTACAAAGTTTGAAATGTGATGACCCTAATGTAATTGTTTCAAAGAAGTGTTTTTGAAAAATTACTTGGAAGAACCTCCATGCAATGAATGAATTAGGAGTCATACTACTGATCGGTGATAGTTACTCTAATTTACTTCAGCCTTCTTACACCGAATGGTTTGCAGCTAGGACTGTTAATCCAATTTCACTATGGTAGGGTCATTTACAGGAATCGTTGTTCTAAATTTGATTGATCTTTACTGAATATCAAATGAATATTTTGTTCAGAATGCTAACAAAAAGTTAGAATATTGTTATGAAGTATAGTTAACATTGAATAGCACTAAGCAGATGTAATTACTCGAAATTATTAATATTATATTCTCTTATCATAATTCCTTAGAACTACAAGACTGAATCCAGTGGTGTAGCTAGGTCAACAAGGGCCCCGGAGTAAAAAAATTTATTTTGGGCCCTCTGGCCATATGTGCGACCTGTTTTTGTTTTGTGTTGCTGGTAGGGACCCCCTGAGCTGAGGCTGGGGGCCCCTGAGTTGTGCTTGGGGTCCCCTGAGGTACCCTTGGGGGCCCACTGAGCGTGGGGGCCCCGGTGCACTGCACCGCCTAGCCCTATGGTAGCTACGCTCCTGACTGAATCTTTCAATTGTAATATACCTACCCTTAAGCCACATCTTGATTTCTCTTGACTTTCACTCGTATAACTTACTGTTAATCAACTCACGCCGGTCTCTGTAGCCTAGGTGATAGTCCCCTAGCCTCGAGTTGCTGGATTCTATTCCAGACGATGGGATGTTGTACTACACTGGTGTACCCTAATGCTGTTGTCAGAGCAATGGAAAAAAAACACGAAGAAACGCTAAGAGATGACTGAATGTCTTTAAGATCTAATTACTTTTTTCTTTCATTTTTTAAAAATAAAAAAATCCCAATCAACACACCTATTCCTTCCCTCTATTCCTCTTATCTTTCTACAATAATGAAAAACACATACATACAATTCGGTCACATCCGAAATACAATATTTATTGGTTTCGGAGTCATGTATTTCATGTAGCCTGTTGTTCCACGTAAGCCTTGCATTTGACTGAACTGAGATTGGTATCACTTGTTGAATATTCAGGTTGCCAGTATGGAGACCAGCAGCGGCAGAGAGTCCACTGGTCTTCTGAGTCGGACGCAGGATTTCTTGCGCTCTCACGAGTTAGACGTGGACCTCCTAGGCAGCCACCTGTCGGTGTCTGCCCGCCGCCTCGATCAGGGCTACCTCGACTTCAGTCTAAACATCGATCAAGACGACGAGGTAACCGACAACGACGCCGAAGGTGAAGAAGACCAGGAAGAGGGTGAGGATGTCACTTGGACGAATTGAAATAGCTTACGGATGTTAACTGGTGTTCTGGCAGTGGGCGTAGTAAGTCAGTTCTTGGCTGCGTTATGAGAGGTAAACGGTACTGCTGAACGTGGGCGCAAGTCGCGCGTTGTATCTCAAATCACGCGCCGCTGCATATTTCTTTAGTTGTTGGCATCTGTACCAGGTTACTAGAACGCCTAACATACAGTTACATGGACAATGTAGGTTTGGCTTTTACGTAGTGTGTGCTGGCAATCCACAGACCTTTGTGATCTGTGAGATGATAGATACAAATCAGACAAAATTTGTTTTAATTAGAGAAGTTTAAAAAGTAATAATCTTATGTAACTTACACGCATTGATCACGAATTACTTGTACAAAAAATGCAAATAGTGTTTATTTATTTCAAATTCCTCTGGGATAATGCTCTAACTTCGTGCAATGAATATTATATTTGACGTAGAAAGTATTATGAGAAACTGCATCAATGGGAATTAAATGGAAAACCTGAATCCTTGTGTAATTAATTCGTAAGAGTTACTCTTCAATGGGTTCTCTAATCACAGGACTAATATTCGTACAAAATAATTTTTTTAAATCCTCATGCATGCAACATTGATGAAAACATTGTTACAGTTCCTTATACTCGTTCATGCCTTTTTTTCACTGAGGAAGGAACACTTTAACTTTAACTCTGTCACGTTCCCGTTCCCTGAGAATCTAAAAGTCTTTTAAAGCAAAATGTTGAGCTTCTCAGTTAGTGACAAAAGATACTGAGCAAAAAAGTGAGAATATTTCATTCAGAATAGAAGGATAGGCATTCTCAAAGATATTCAATAGAATTAAGGTCTCTTGTTTTCAAAAACAACCAACGGTTGGCCTTTATTTTTGATGTTTGTATATTGATTATAAGATTAAATTAGTGGTATATTATCTCTTTTAAAATATCGCATTTTTTCTGTGAAATTCAGCATGACTTTAAGACAACATGAGTTTTAGTGCCAACAGTAACAGATGTTATTCAAAGGATTTAAAAATAGATATCAGATTCTATATCTGTGAGGAATATTTTAAGGGAACTGATGGGCAAGAAAGTAGTTGTGTTAAGAATATCAAATGATTTTTTTTTTGTATATTTATACGACGAAAAGTTAAAATAGAGTTGCAGCAGGATGAAAATCTCAAAATATACTTGAAATTTTATATTTCTTTGTTCACAAATTTCGATATAATCTATGATCGGGCAAGGGAGTTTCATATATTGCAGTCACAAATAGTCTAATCATGAAACGGTTATTCATTTGTAAAGGTCACATATTTTTTGAATAATGAAATGAACGGATCGCGCAGATGTATTATTTATTTTTTGGTAGGATTCTTAAATTAGGTTTAACGGAAATAAAAAACATAACGCAATCATGAACACGTATTGTAACAAAAATAATTTTGAATTGTAGAGTCTTGTTCAGATGTAGATACTTTTAAAGGCTTCAAGGGATTTTTACTGTACTTACCGCAAGTGCTTCAGCAACCTCTTTTAATGGATCGATTACGGAATACATTTAACTCAATCAATCTTTCTCCAAATCTGAATTTCTCTTTTAATCCTTGATCATCCTCTTTGATTAATCTTTATTTCCAGTCATTGCAACAGAACACTAGAAACGAAACATTTTACCATTTTCTCTGAGGCTCTTAATCAGCATTAATGATAGTTCCTTGCTTTCCAACAGGATGTCTCTGTGTTCACAGTCACTTTATATCAAATGTGCAGGTTTACTGCTAGAAATGAATACGACTTCTCAGCAGAATATGTTACACTGGCAGATCTTATCTATCTATATCTATAATACGAAAACCGGACATATTGGTCGTATAAAAACTCGGAAACTACGGAGCAGATTTCAATGGGGTTTTCACCGTTTTAAAGCTTAGAATCTCAATTCAGTTCTTTGGCATGTCTTATGTTTCAACGTTAAATAAGGCAGGATCATTAAATAAAATTCTGAACGTATGATGACAAATCACAAAGATGGAAGGATTAGATGCTGCATACTTCGCAATAAACACACAACGCAATGTCTCTGACCAAAGCCTTTAGTGAAAGCAATAAGATAACTTACCATATAGTAATAACTATTTTGCACACTAAACAAAACTTTAAGTATTCTTTCTTTTAATTCGAGATATTCAATTTTTAAAAGCCATAGATAGCCGTAACTTGAAGTAATCTTTTCTTTAATTCGGGGTATCAATTTTTAAACGACATAGATAGCCGTAAAAACAACAGAGATTTTCTTTAAGCACAATCTCTGGACAATAAATCTGGCCTTCAGCATTAGTCTTCTGTTTACGATAGCATTATTCCGGATTCACTTTTGATATTTTATCTGCGGAGTTAAAGGATCTGGTGTTTCGAGCCAAAAGTATATCCATTCACTATGCAATTGAATCAAATGTGAGTTTTTAACATAATCTAGGGTTGTTCAGAAATGCAGAAATGTAGTAATGAAATTTCTTAACCAAATTAACGAAGCTTGATATACATCAATCTTTTCGGACGAATGAAAATAGTATACGTGCAAATAAACTTCAGCCCACCAGTTTCTTGATAGGGAGCGGGTGAATCTAGGTTTGCTTTAATTCCGAAAAAAGTTGGCGCTAATTTTATGAATCTTTGTACAAATGTTTTTCGGGAATAAAAATAGGGTACGGTTGGTAAATCTACGCCAACTATACCGGGCAAAGCCGGGAACTCCGCTAGTATTTTTATAAAAATGTTAGAATAAAGCTTTCATCAGGCTACACTCTTCTTTCCCTGTCCGACAGGCCGCAGCAAGATCAAGAAAAAGATCAAGAAGAAGCTGAAGAAGAGCAAGCTGAAGAAGCTGATCGTGCCTATCGGTATCCTGGTGCTGCTGAAGGCGATAACTGTGGTCCCCCTGCTGCTGGGAGCTCTCGGCCTCAAGGCCTGGAACGCGCTGCAGCTCGGCTTTGGCTCCTTCGTGGTGTCTCTGGGATTGGCCATCTGGCATCTGTGCCAGAAACTGTCTGGCGAAGCGCCTCCCACAGTGACTGTAGCAGCCGCACAGCCAGTGGTGTCTGCACCCGCCTCTGGCTGGGACGCTCGCAGCCTGGCCTACAGAGCCTACGAGCCTCAGCAGTAGGCTGAACACGTCGATGGCCAGCGTGAGCGATGGGAGGTTACACTGAGGGTTGCAAGCAATGCTACTAACAGATCAGTAGCACCGTTTTACAATGACTTTAAGACGCAATTAACAATTAAATAAAAACAATATGAATAGTGAATACAATATAAAAATAAACACCTCAAACACATCAAAAGAATTACGTATTCTGTCTACAGCTTTATCGTCATTATTTGAACTGATGTTTACTACATTATAATAGAAATTTCCACTTAACACGAAGAAATGACGCGAGGAATTAATATTTGTAATTTCGTGGCTATTTTGTTACAATATATTCTTTTTATATTGATTCACATCCTTTTCGACGGGGATGACTGCCGAATCTGACCAGTGGAAGTTCCTTACTTAATTGTAAAAAGTTTTCTAGCATTTCCCTTGGTATGAACACTGTTCATCATAGACTTAAACTAAATTTGCACAGAACTGGTTGTCACTGCATGAGTTTAACTCAGTTTTGTGGGAGTTAGCTTTAAATAAAACGCGGAATAATCTAATATTAAATTATACCTATTCTAAATAGATCCTTCAGTGCGACTCTCAACGTCATGCAAAACTGCTAAAACCAATGCCAAACTACTATTTATTTTCTTGTTTTTTTTGTATCTTCAGTTGTTACCAAAGAAAAAGAAATGTTATTTATATATTTCATAATAAATAATCTTTGAAAATAAGAGGATTCATAATTTCAATTTAACCCTCTATATTGAAAGTCAGAAGAAACTTTAAATAAAAGTACTAAGTTAGACACGCGATAAATTATTAAAATTGGTCTGCGGTATAGTTGATGTTTTAATGAGTGTGCACTAGCTATGGAGCTAGCGTTTTCTGGAATGGTAAGTTTTTTTGCTTTGGAATAACTGCAGTAAGCTTTCAGGCACTGTCTGATGCATCAATGAAGCTTAATTTTGGTATACAAGTAGCAATATCAGCATCAAGATTCTGTGTTTTGGCTAGAGCTCAATAAAAAGTTGAAGCATTGATATTTCATAAATATTTACTATTTACCGTAACTATTATTTTTGAGTGTCATTCTTTAATACTCTAGTCACAATTAGAACATTGGAAAGGTCCAAACCAAGTAGACATTTGGTTCCTAGTATGTTCAATCTGAATAAGTGTTTTTTTTTGTTTTTTTTTTTTTAAGGTTGTATAAACTCTGTTGTGGGGAAGAGAAGTGATTAACAGGTCCCTACAGTAACTGCCGAAGTTCCTTCATCAACAGTTGTTAACAGTCTGCTTACAGCCACTTGGAGGTGTGGTTAATCAAAGATTTTACTGTGTAGCATATATAAACTTTACAATGAATTTTAAGAACCAAAGTAAGATTTTTACTGAAACGAACATAATTTTCCAAATAGTTTTGTTCCGGTAAAAATTCAGTTGCTAAAAGATTCTTCTCAGTTTTGTTTCATTTTCTATGCTTATTTTAATATTTCATAAAAAAATACTTAAGTAGCAAAAAAGAGAAATGATACGATTTACATTAATGGAACGAAAATTTTACCTTACAAATGTTTTGTATTTCACAGTGATTGAAAGGACCCAAAGAATGAGTCTGCAGTATTTAGATTTTTTAAATTTCCGTTTACCAGAAACTAAAAAATAACAGATTTCATATGATAAATTTTTAGCTGTGTACTGGTTTCCGTTGTAGTTGCGCATTGTGTTTTTGCTGCACAAGTCCCAGATATGTACAGCGTCTAGAATCAAATGAAAAAGAGATGTTGGCAAGGTGCCCCAGAACGTCCAGATCCTCTATCTTTTTTATGTACTAAACTGAAGCCAGCTTCTTTCCTATAAATATTTTTTAGGTATATTTGGTTATTATGCTGAATGCAAGATGATTAATTCTAAAACTATGAAGCCAAAAAAACAAGTATAATTGTGAAGACAGCTATCTATTAGATTTTACTTTTTACTATTCGTTTTTTGCTATCTTCTTACTCATCCATCCTTCTATACCTACCCATGTACTGACTAGCCGACTCCAAAGTTAATTAAGGAACAACTGAAATCTCTTTTGAACCATTATACGATTTCCTAACACCAACGTTTTTCTCTATTTTCGATATTTACGTCACCCAGTTTCGTCAAAACTGCTCATATTCTCCCATCCTTCTCCATGATTTCACTGTTGTGCTACATAACCTTAAAAAAATCATGGGAGGGACTATTCCTTTTCGCTATGAAATCCCATGGTGTCTTAATGACTATACTGTTACGTCATCAGTTTCAAAGTACGTTGAATCAGTCTTATTTGTTTTATACTTTCATTGCTGAAATTATCATTAATCGATAACTCTTCGTCAATGGTAACATGATGAGCATTGTCTAAATACATTTTAAATTCTCAGTATGATAACTTGAATAAAACATATTAAACTCTCAGTGTGATAACTTGAATAAAACAAACTAAATTATCAGTATGATAGCTAAAATAAAAAATATATTCGATTTTACTCATAACAAATATTTAAAAGTTTGACTAAGTGATCAATCAAATCACATCTTGCGTTTTTCAACAGGTAATATAGAGCTCTGCCTCCGCTAACCCCGGAAAAGTAGGTGAAAAATTAAGAAAAAGTTGAAGTTTGCGTGTAGCTTTGGAGCAGTTTAGTGATAGGTCTTATAATTCATTCGTTTAAATTAATTTTAGAGTTCGTAAATCGTTTTAAAAGCAATAATATCCTGAAATATATTTACAAAATGATAGTTTTAGGCAAAAGCAACGGCTAACTCCTTGCTTGTTTTTTTTTTTTTTTTTTTTTTTTTTTTTTTTTAAATATTAATACCGGCATTCAGTAACTGTATTCACAGAATTGTATAAGCAATAGGTCTACTTAAAAATTGATACAGGTACCGATCCGAATTTCGCAAGTTGGTCGTTATTAATTTTTAACCTCTATGGAGGTCGAAAACAGAAGAGAGTGAATGGATGGTTGAAGAGTTTCTTTATTGGATTCGACGCCCTTGGCCTCTACAGAAAGTGCTTCGTCAGTATTACGTGGCGAATTTAAACAGCAAGCGTGTGCATAATTTTTTTTTTCTTATCCCCGGTAATTACCTAACACCAGGGCTAAAGCTCTGACGGTATCACATAAATAGAAGCTGTAGCTGGTAATCTGAAATGCCAGTAGATGGATCTAAGGCTACGTGAAGATATTCAGTGAACATTTTCAAAGCAAATATTACTTTTTACTACGTACGGTATCTTGTGTAGGCTGCTGTTGTCATATACCGTAGGAGAATAACCGATAGTGAAATTAAAAAAAAAAAAAATGTGGATTTTATTTTCACGCTGAGTGACTACAGCCTGACTACAGCTATTATTATTCTGAGTGAAATGTAAGTTGGATTGGAGACAGACCTACGAAGAAGAGGACGTCCTTTTGTAGAATGATCTATCTTAGGGATGGAGAACCAATGGCACGCCTGCCGGTGATGGCACGCGACAAAATAATTTGTGCATGGCATTAGTTAAGTAGTAACCCAATCTATATAAGTAATTTATTTTTTTGTCTACATAATTTAAAATCATAGTAACAAAGTTCATTGTGAACGAAACTACCGGTGCCGGAACGACTACAGATTGCGCAAAAGAGGAGGATTTCGAGCGGATTTCTGACCGAACGGACTGAGTGAGCAAGCGCAGATTGCGCGGCGGCGGGAGAGGAGCTAAGCTAACTTATTCACTTGGTTGTTTTTGTTGACTGCTTTTATCAATCACGCCTAGTTCTTACGGTTTTTGAACTAATTTAGTTAACATAATTGCTGGTTCAAGTTTTTTTGATTTATAGGTACAGCTAATCAAAATAGCTAGTTTGGTAAAAAACAAAAAGAGTAAGATACTGTAAAAAAGAATTTCAACTTGGTGGATTAAGAAATATGGCACGATTAATAAAGATAATAAAGCGGTGTGTGTTTTAAGTTCTGGAGCAGTGGTATGTAGAACATCATCTTTAAAACGGCTCTATGAAACAAGTCACAAATCTCTTTGTCAAAAAAGTGTACCGGAAAAGAAAAATCGTTGCATGTGCAATTAAAGAAAGGAATAAAAAATTGTCTTCTTGGATTAAATATGGTGGCAAGAATTGTCATATGACTCCGTTTTAGCTAGCATTCTGCTAAAAGTACCAAAGTATGAACCTAATGTAAGTTATATGGCATCTATTTTGTAACAACAATTATCGCACTAGTTTCATCTTCTTATATAAAGACACTCCTGTTGATGTTATTATTACTTAGTGTAAAAAAATATATAAGTCTGGTTGAAAATATAAAGTTTAAAGGCGATAATATTTAGTTTTATCTCTTTTTCCCACTAACCATTAGTCATGATTGTATGATGACACGTCATAACTCCAGTCAACATTTCTTTAGAAAAAATGGCACTTAGATCAATAAAGGTTCGCCACCCCTGATCTATCCATTCAAAGACGTTGCTTTCCTCAAAATAAATGTCACAATACTGCCTATTCATATTGCCGCTGTAATCTAAAACTTTCATTCGCTATAGCATTGTAACTGCTCTAATTTATCTTTTTTTTTTATCAAACAATGAACGCATCACTGACTATATAAGTGATGTAACAATAACACAGAACTAAATCACTACTCCCAGAGCTCATAAAACGTTTCAAATAATGAGCTAAAATACAGGCAGCCGACAGCGTTACTAATCTCCTAATTTTACTATTCTATTTGTTTTTTACTTAACGGATTTGGTGGATCTTGTAAGAATACACAGCTTCTTAGTTTTTAAATAATTAATAATTAATGTTTTTTATATCATTTCAATGGGAAGTGTTTTATATTGGGTTATTATTATGTCTTAAGTATTGTATCAAAGAATTCCAAGCAGCGTTATTACCAGATGAAAAGTACATGAAAATCTCTGGACAGTACAGGAGGAGGAAGATCTTTGGGCAAGGAGAAGAGATGAGTAGTAGTATGCAGAGAGGTACGCTTAGAAAATAACTGCGAGTTGTATCTGTACACAGAAGGATGCAATTATTAATGCAAATTATAATAAAAAAGCCAAGTGGATGTTTTGATGGTTATTTTTATTCTTTTGGTGGAATAAAAGAGAAGTATTGGCACCTTTTACTAACAAGAAGGTTAGTAAAAAGTACAAAGATTATACGTGGCGTTCCGTGACAGACGAGATGCCATATCGTAAGTAAGTAAAGGAGAAGAATACGGACAAAAAATTTTACACGTGGCGACTGTGACCGTGACACAGAGCTAATTATTTAGCTCGTAATAAAAGAAGCATGTAATCTTCGGAAAGGTAGGAGAAGAAAAAACCAGTTTTAGATATTGTGAATGGAAGACAAAGTTATTAATTTTGAGTAAAGACTTGAAAGATAAATTTAAAAGAGAGAAATTGATTAAAAGTATAATGTTAAAATATGAGATTTAATTACGCATACAGGTTCTTAAAGATAGTTTTAAAGATTTATGTACAGATAATGTGTGTGCTGTTGGTGTTTGGTTGATAATACGGCGTTGTAAGTCAGAAAAATCTGCGTTAATTGATATTTCTCGTTTTTCGAAATCCACACCGGATTTTTTTTTTCTCTCTCTGTGTATGATTTTTGTGAAGTGATGAAAATTTTGTAAATAACAATGGATGGAAAAGATTCGGAATTAGTTGAGGAGCGGGCAGTTACCGAATTGGATGGTGATGATGATTCAACAACTGGCATCGCGGGGAAAAACCCGTGGAATGACGACAGTAATTCCATAAAGGAAATGTTAGCAATGATTATGAGAGAACAGATAGAAACAAAACGCGAAATGCAGAAAATGAATCATAATCAACAACAAACGATAATAGAATGGAGAAAGGAAAGAGCTAATATTTCTCATGAAATAAACTCTCAGATAGACCAAGTACATGAGCATATTTCTCAACGTGAAGATTTAATGTTTAAGAAGGTACAAAAGTTAATACAGATAGAACAGCAGAACCGCGAGGAGTCGGTGAAGATAGCACTGGACGAGCAGAGAGGGATAAACAGTGAATTGGTGAGTGACATTCAAGAAGCCAAACATGAAATTTCACTGGTACAAACTAATATGAAAGAATGGGAAAACAGTGACCAGAAAATAAACCAAGAAACCAGGAGGAAGAGTGAAATGCTTTCTACTTTCACGGATAAAGATGAGGGAAATTATGAGTTGGAGGCGGAAGAAATGGACGAAATTATTGAAGATGGGGAAGATTATGAAGATGCAGAAGAAAGTGAAAAAGAGACTAGCGAGGAAGAAGAGAATGGAGACTACGTACTTTCGAGGGACAGAGTGGCGACTAACGAAGAAAGTGAAGAAGAAAATGAGATAAAAAGTTGGCTAATAAAGAACAATACAGTGGGAGAAGATGATAAGAATGAATCAACCAGAGGCAAGGTGAAAAAGAAGAAAGGGCTCGATATGTACCACGAGGGCCACAACATTGTGAGGTGCGAGTGGAAGAAAGGTGGCGGAAAGTGCAAGGAAGATGCAACGATAGGGAAAGTGAAAATGAAGAGGGAGTGAGTGACACATGAGAATATTGAAGCAGAGGAATTGTTGGGATTAGAAAAAAAAAATGTGATCTGCACTTATACCGGGGGTGTGAATGAATGTAACTATGGCTGAAAATGTATGTATGGGTGAGTGGTGTGATGATAAATCACACAAAAATTTGACAAATTTTTGGTGACAAATTGGCCGAGGGGATGTGTAAGAATACACAGCTTCTTAGTTTTAAATAATTAATAATTAATGTTTGTTTTATATTATTTCAATGGGAAGTGTTTTATATCGGGTTATTATTATGTCTTAAGTATTGTATCAAAGAATTCCAAGCAGCGTTATTACCAGATGAAAAGTACATGAAAATCTCTGGACAGTACAGGAGGAGGAAGATCTTTGGGCAAGGAGAAGAGATGAGTAGTAGTATGCAGAGAGGTACGCTTAGAAAATAACTGCGAGTTGTATCTGTACACAGAAGGATGCAATTATTAATGCAAATTATAATAAAAAAGCCAAGTGGATGTTTTGATGGTTATTTTTATTCTTTTGGTGGAATAAAAGAGAAGTATTGGCACCTTTTACTAACAAGAAGGTTAGTAAAAAGTACAAAGATTATACGTGGCGTTCCGTGACAGACGAGATGCCATATCGTAAGTAAGTAAAGGAGAAGAATACGGACAAAAAATTTTACACGATGAACGCATCACTGACTATATAAGTGATGTAACAATAACACAGAACTAAATCACTACTCCCAGAGCTCATAAAACGTTTCAAATAATGAGTTAAAATACAGGCAGCCGACAGCGTTACTAATCTCCTAATTTTACTATTCTGTTTGTTTTTTACTTAACGGATTTGGTGGATCTTCAGTGATTCAGACTTTCATAGTACATTACCGGTAAGTGTAGTGAGTTTTATATTTCTCCCCTAATTCAGAGAATAACTAAATTTTTAAACGTAAGTTAATACGATCACTCGAAACTTCGCAAATGTATTACACCTCAAAGTAGGATTATAAAGAAGCAAAATACACCAATGGTATTGGTAAAAAATTCTTTCTGAATTATATCTCACTCTACAATTTAACTAGTTAGACCAGAGTTAATATACACTGTACTACCGCGTTGATATGCAGTCATACAACCAGAATTGTTACTCACTTCTTTTTCCCCTGTTGACTATACAACCACTTATACTGTGCTACGAAGACATTCCTATGGGCTGTATAACAAAAAAAGAATAAGAACTGAGACTTTAATTATTAACACAATACCAATATATTCCAACCATATTATTCTAAACCATCATACGAGTTTTATTTTTGCAACAAAATATTTCTACAGCTACTTAAAACTTTCCACCAAGCGTGATGGGTGAACGGTTAACTTTCTGGCCTCGCATTCGGGAGGACGCGGGTTCCAATTCCCGTCAGGGCATCCAGATTTGGCTTTTTCATGGTTTCCCCAAATCACACCAATCGAATGCCGGGATGCTTAAAAAAAAAGGCCATGGCCGAAAAACTTTTCAAACAAAATGCAAATCGAGAAAGTGATGTATCTCATAACGGATATTTTACGTCTCCTCAGCAAAATCATACAGCCAATAATCTGTATTACATAGTAACATTGTAAAAAAAAGTTGTATTTGCAAATGAAATTGAATAGGGATGCCAACATCCTAAAATGTATAATTTTTGTTTGACAGTTTGTAAGCTAGCGCGTCGCAAGAAACAAATGGACGGATTTTTGCTTATGACGACTGGCAGGATCCATCCAGTACAGTACAAATTCCAGAAAATTATTATTCTTTTTAACTGTATGTGCAAACACGCAGAAACTAATCAGTGGATTTCAACGAAATTTCATATAGTAATAGATTATGTCAGCGGTAAGGATATAGAGTATTCTTCATACTGATTAGAACATACTTCCCAACGACACAGAATCCAAAACCACAAAATTTTAATTTTTGTCGATTGAACGCGCTTTCACAAAAACTAATCAACGACTTCCATCGAAACTTAGCATAGTAATAGCTTAAGTCATTAGTCAACATCTAGCAAGCCCACTTGTTATCCTGGTTAATTCCATTTTGTACAGGGCAAAACAGGAAAATATGTTTTTAATATAAAGATCCATTTAACGTTGCGTTTCGAGTCGTGTTGTAGCTCAGATAGTAAAGGCACGTGAGTATGAAAGATCCGCGGTTTGAATTCCAGCTTCGGCTAGAATATGTATGGGCCTTAAAATAGACCTTCGCCTCTGGTAAAGCTTAGCAGCACAATTAGTAGAGCCATTGACTTTCTTTGTTGTTTTTTGTTTACAACTCCACGCCTCGTTGACGTAAAAGTCATTACAGGCGGTAAAGGATTAGAGTCAAGGAACGGAAGGAATTCTATCATGGCATTTTTTTAAGGAACCATTCCGGCATTCCCCTGGAGTGATTTCGCGAAACATTGGAAACCCGAAATCTGGTTGTCCGGACGGGCATTCGGATCAGCGTTCTGCCGAATGCAAGGCCAGAGCGTTACTACTCGGTACATTCTGTACTAATTCAGTTTCCTTTATTATTGTTCACCATTCATTTAATCAATTTAATTTATGCTTCTAACAATTCTACTTGTATTATGAGCAATATCTGATACCTTTCATGCATCTTATGATTTCCCGCGCGTGAGCTTTGGTATGTATAAAAATTCTTTACCGATTTTATTCTGTTACCAAATATTAACTAGGAGAGGCATGAATGTCATTATTGTAGTTGCTTGTAAGTAGTTCCAGTGGTCCAAAATTCCGTCACAAAACAGTGAATGTTTTAATAAACATGTGGTAGAAAGTATGATTTTTCCAACGGAAACAGTGGTGAAGTTTGTGGTCAGTTTAAATGTAGCCAAGAATAATTTTTAATCTCCTTTGCTTTCGTTGATGTCATATTACTAATTTCATTATTTCATCCACATGAAAGTAGTTCCAACGGATCAAGGTTCCACCGTGATATAATGAATGTATTAATGCGCATGTAACAGAAGCTATGATTCTCGAACGGAAACATTAACGAAGTTTTGAAATGCAGCCTGGACCAGAATGGCTCCTGTTAAGCATATGGCACTACGGATTTAGTTTTATTATTTACATGGTGCAGCGAAATTTTTTAGTGTTCCTAGTTACTTTTAATTTCATTGATTCCCTATTGCTGTCGTCATAAACTCAATAGCAAGTAAGAAGTTACAACTTTGTGGCGATAAAAGATATAATCGCAAACAAACATTATAAAATGAGGGCTGTGAGTGTTATTTAATAAAAAAGAACAGTTTATTCTACTGGCCGCGGGTTGAACAGTAGCCAGAATTTGTATACCCGTTCCTTGGATGATGATATTACAGAATATTTCCACGTAAGAAATGCGTATTGTTGATATTTATTGTAGGCATCTTTCGTTGAGGAAAAAACTGATTTCCGCATCCATATGACATGTAGGGGAGAAGTATCACACATTAACGTTTTTAATTAACATCGTACGGTATTCAGAGAGGATTGCGAAACATGTCGTACCAGAGACAAATTGTGTAACTATCAAAGATCTTAATAATCTCGGTGAATGTGATTACAGTAAATCCTATATTACTCACGCTTATTACGTTTGATTCACATATTCCGTTACTTTTAATGTTTTAAATTTCGGAGAACTGATTAGATAATTAGAAAAAGTCAAGAAAAGAAACATAATACTAAGAAAAGTAGTGTGATATTGTGTTATTTTTCCTGAAAGCAATGAACACCTCAATTGCAGTGCGATCCGTAACCCATTATCTTTCCGTCTAAAAATGAATTCATTTATTTCCTCCCTCCCTCGGTACATATAAGTCATTAGCGGTTTACGCAGATTTTGATTCGGATCATTAGCTCTAAACATTTGTAAACACCATACAAATTCATGTGGAAGATTTGCGTGATATCGTTTCATACTTAATACATCTCAGACACACACAGCTTGCCTACAGATTTATATAGTATAGATTTGCTGAAACCGAAAAGAATTTACTTTTGTTGGGTCTTCGTATCACATTTTATATTTGCAGCATCGTTAATTCTGTATGAACGAATTCAAGAAACGATTTGTTGAGCCATTTACTTTGATTAATTTAATTTACAAGTATTGCAAGATTTTAAAGTTCAATCTAGAAATACTGAGATGAAATGAAGTATTCAGTTAAAATCGAACTCTAACCTACAGTACTAATGAATGTATTACCACAAGAACTTAATGAAATTACAAAGATATAATTCACGGCACAACCCAAAAATATTTATGACATTTTATTTGATATTTTTGTATTCTAAATCATTAATGACGTCAAAGTGCCTAAAGAATGACGTCGTAGAAGTTTAATTCAAATTGTCTTGTCTGGAGTTCGTAAAAGAATGATCCGGTTTACAAGTATTTTTGTTAACATCATCAGTTGTAACTGAGAAGTAACTTAAATCTAATTTTGTTATTTCTTACGAAAGGAAATTTGGTTCAATAGCAAACATTTTCGTTTCCTCTCGGAATAAGAATTTATTAAACATTTAACAATACAGTCAACTTAAGAGTTTCTCAGGCAACCCCCGCTTGTGCTCTCCAGAAGTCTCCAAAGTTCTTGAGTTTCTCTCCAGTGGGATCATACTTCGCTACCAGTTTCTGGAGATCGTCAGGTTTATTCTTGGAGATATTGACGAAGTATTTTCCGAGACCTTCCTTTTGCTTGGCAGAACATTTCGCGCAATTAGTCGCTACTATTTCCGGCAGAAGATCTGTGAACACAGTGGAGAAGAACAGTCTGGTGAAGTTTTTGATGAAAAGCAAAGAAACGAGATGGAACGTCATGGTGAAACATAAATTTTAAAATTAAATCACCTTGTTTGAAAATATAACATCTTTAACAATTAAATACACAATTTGGATTTATAATATGAATAAATTTTAGATAATACATAAATACGAATTAAAGAGTTTTATCTGTTGGGTTAACTACGTAATAAATAATGTTTGAAGAAAGTATGTTAAAACAAATCAGGAACTGTATAACTTGTAGTGGAAAAAGGGAATGCGTGATGCCTCTCGTAAAACAGTGTTAGTAATATAAAATGGAAAATATGCGCAAAAATAATAAAAAAAATCGACTGTAGTCTATTAATTAAAAAGTAATGGTGCTGCAACCAGGAAAAGACGAAGAGATTTTAATGAGCCAAAAGCAAATTGTATTCCAGTGACTCTGTAACATTGCACCTATTATAATGCTACATAGTTTTGGTCTATCCGTATCGGAAAAGTTCATTAGTAACAAAAAACAGTACACATGTACTGTAATAATAAAATTGGTTAAGAAATAAAGCATGACATGACTTGTGTCGTATGCTGACCGTTACCAAACATATATTGCACGATTCCCAAATAGCTAACTGTCAAATAAATAAATTTCTTCTTTTGGACAATCTGGTATCCAGGACTTAAAAGAAAATTTGTTTCCTTGTTTTCAATGCACTGTTATCGCCTATTGATTACTTCTTCAAACTGTATCTATTGCAAGTATTAATTGGTTTTGTTGATCTAATCCTCTACAAAGTTAAAATAAATTAAATTCATTCCTATAAGTAAAGTATGAGTAAATGATTGCGAGAATATCACACAATAGCGTACAAGGGCCAACTGAATAAATTTAATTACAAAGATTTTTCGGAGTGTTTAATGGTCTCCTATAATCTAATGGATTAATCTCATTGAACCGAATTCAGAGACATAGGCAAACGGTAGGACCAATCGCTGACAAGACGGCATTGTTAAAAGACTTCATAAAATGGCAGCTTTTGTCTGCAAAAGATAATTAGGGTAAAGACAATGCTTCTAAGCTGACTGATCAGCGTAAGACTAATATACTAACGATATTATCTTGTAACCAGGTTGTTGTAACAAGCAGCAGCGTAAGCAGCAGGTCTCAGCACTGTTGCTTACCTCTGAAGACTTTGGTCGGTGGAGTACACGAGCTGTCGTCGCCTAGAAAGCAGTGGCTGATGGCGTCCACGTTTGCCGGCACAGCGAGCAATGCGTCGATATCTGTATTGTCGAACTCTGTGGTGTAGGTGTCCTCTGGACGGGCCACCACCAAAGTGGCGCCCAAGACGAATGCAATGGTAAACAAGTGCATCATCTCGATGGGAGACGTATGGTACCTGGGAGCGACGATAGTCTGCTTTATATACTACTCGAAGACCTTGGATAGAGGTGAAGAGTGGATGCAACTAGACTTGTCATATAATGACAAGCTGTTTCTGCTACCGTCCTCGGTCATTAATATATAATCATAGCTAGCAAGTGCTGAAAAAAATATTAAGAATAGAACAAATAGCTTCCAACATTAATTTGGTTTGTTGCGTTGTTACTTCATCTTTTAAAGTTTCTTTTTTTCACAAGTAAAATATTACTTCTCATGTCATGTCCAACGCAATCGTGCCTTCATGTCCCTCTAAAATTCTTATCTCCATTACTTAGTCGTTAATCCCCAGGCAATCATTATTTCAACAGTTTCTTCATCCAAATGTCCCCGTACTGGTTCTGGGAGGTACAGCGGGCTTAAACTCAAATCTCGGGTCCCGCGTACTGGCCGCTCCGAATACAGTTTTTAGGCTATTTCCAGCAATCACCCAGCGAATGGTGGGGCGGTCCCCAACTACTGTCTCATAAAATACACATTTAAAAGATCAAAAATGCAGCCATCAACGCAATACAATTACAAGTTTCATTTACAGATGACAGCATTTAGCAACATATTAATTCATTAATGAACCTCTCCTTTAGCAGTTTCTTCCCTTCAAGACATATTTATAAGAGATTTCAGATTTATCACTTGATACATTTGGAATTTTACTTCTGGAACTTTCATTTCCATCGAAAAATTGATTCATCCTTTAAAACTCAAAAGTTCCAATCTTCATTCATGTAGTTATTAATTATCATTTCTCATATATACTGTTTCATAGTACTTTATAATATTTCGTGAGTATTATACCGTCGAGTTGTAAACAGTAGTTTAACTCTTTTCTTATTCCTTCTCTCTTATTATGTTCGAAATCTAGTCTTATACGTAATCACTTAAATTTCTCAGAACACAGCAGCTTCTTAAAAACTGGTCTTTCACGAGTTTAAAATTAAACGTTTGTACTAATTAATTTGTTCTTGGAAACAATTCTTACTTCTTGTAACATCAGTGTATCATTTTTAATTTTTGTGATTGATAATTCCCCGACTACAAGCGAAACAAGTCAGAAAATATATATATCATCGATAACGGTATCATTTTCACTATTTCAATAATAATACACTGTTTTAGGATGAAATTGTATCTCTATTTATTGATTAAATTAACATTTATCCTATTTAGTCACTGAATAAGATGCATTTGATGGATTTAGTTATATATGTCTTTCGTAAGTAAATACGGTATTTGATAACTTGACTTAGCATTTCTATCGATATATTACTTTCTTCCAATTTGAATAATCAATGCTAATTTTAAGAAAACGTTGCGGTATACATTTGACGAATATAAATTTCTAATACTAAAAAAAATAAAAACTTGTATCAAAACAAAAATTTATTTTATTATCTTATATATAAAAATCAATGTTTGTGGATTTGTTCGTCTTCTATGCATTCCTATACCATTTATCAGATTGCAATGAAACTTTGGAGAGTTTTCGAGTGTGCGCCTGCGAAGGTTCCTGTGAAAAAAAATATTCAAAAAGTCACCCCCTATTCCCCATAACACCCCATAATTTAAGCAAAACCACATTTTTTATCCGATTTAGATAGGAATTTGTACACTTATACTTTAAAACAAACATAAAAATACTGCCTACATACGGCTTCCTAATATTAATCCCCTCGCCCCCTTTCCACCCCCATAATTTTTTCACCCCATAATTTAGGCAATACCACATTTTTTATCCGATTTAGATAAGAATTTGTACACTTATACTTTAAAACAAACAGAAAAATACTGCCAACATATGGTTTCCGAATATTCATCCCCTCTCCCCCTTTCCAACCCCATTACGTTTTTACCCCATAATTTAGGCAAACCACATTTTTTATCCGATTTAGATAAGAATTTGTACATTTATACTTTAAAACAAACAGAAAAATACTGCCTACGTATGGTTTCCGAATATTCATCCCCTCTCCCCATTTCCAACCCCATTACGTTATTACCCCATAATTTAGGCAAACCTCATTTTTTATCCGATTTAGATAACAATTTGTACGCTTATACTTTAAAACAAACAGAAAAATACTGCCTACGTATGGTTTCCGAATATTCATCCCCTCTCCCCCTTTCCAACCCCATTACGTTTTACCCAATAATTTAGGCAAACCACATTTTTTATCAGATTTAGATAAGAATTTGTACACTTATACTTTGAAACTAACAGAAAAAAACTGCCTCCATATGTTTTCCAAAGCGCATCCCCTCTCACCCTTTCCAACTGTATATGACTGAAACAGCAGTTTAAAATTTATATGTAAATATTTTTTCATTTAATCTATGTGTCTAATCAAGTCCAGCAATAGTGAAGCATTGCCGGGTCAGCTAGTTATTAATATTTGGATATGTGAAAGTACACAGCAAAAAAAAAAAAAAAAAAAAAAAAAAAAAAATCTAACTGATTCAAATTCTAGTTTCAATTTTCCAGTTGATTACTATCCAGATAGTCCCTTGAAGTTTCAGTTATTTTTTGGATGACTTGTGTGTTTCTATTTGGTGTGACAGATTTTCACGCACCATAACTGTAGTACTAAAATCCCTTTCAACCATACTTCGTACCAGTGTACCTGAAGGGAAACGGAACAATATTGTTTTCCTTAAGTCGTCTGATCATCTACCCGTTTGACACAGGTAATAGCTCGTAAAAGAATCAAGTCGCAGACTTCAAATTTTCACATGTTATGTGTTGCGTTCACCAAAAATGCAAATATGCATAAATATTTCCCGAAAATCTTGTTCTGGAAGTGTATGAGACCAGGAAAGGGGTGCGATTTTTTTTCTGTCCCATATTGTGCGGTATCCTTGAGTATAGTTCATCAAAGTAGATGATTACTATAGTTTCATTATTTTTTTTTTTTTACTGGAAAATGAAGATGTTAGTGGCAATATTTTTTTTAAAAAAATTTACTCCACTTTTGTTTCTAGGAAATTGGAATTAGTTTTAAATATCGACCCTACCATCTATTTTAAACAACACATCTAATATATTTTATACAGGGTGTTACAAAAATGTACGGCCAAACTTTCAGAAAACATTCCTCACACACAAACAAAGAAAATATGTTATGTGGACATGTGTCCGGAAACGCTTACTTTCCATGTTAGAGCTCATTTTAGTTTCGTTAGTATGTACTGTACTTCCTCGATTCACAGATTTTCTGTGAACGTGAGGGCAGGAATTGTTGGTGATGTCTTGATTGGGCCCCATGTTCTTCCACCCCGATACCAAATGTAGAGACTCTTCGTGCTCGTATTGTGGACGGCTGTGATACAATACGCCATTCTCCAAGGCTGCATCAGCGCATCAGGGATTCCATGCGACGGAGGGTGGATGCATGTATCCTCGCTAACGGAGGACATTTTGAACATTTCCTGTAACAAAGTGTTTGAAGTCAAGCTGGTACGTTCTGTTGCTGTGTGTTTCCATTCCATGTTTAATGTGATTTGAAGAGAAGTAATAAAATGAGCTCTAACATGGAAAGTAAGCGTTTCCGGACACATGTCCACATAACATATTTTCTGTGTTTGTGTGTGAGGAATGTTTCCTGAAAGTTTGGCCGTACCTTTTTGTGACACCCTGTATATTTCAATAAAAACAAACATAGACCTGTATCAGTTTTGTGGTTGCTTTTGTACATAATAATGCTACTATTTTATTGGAAGCGCTCCTGGTTGAAAGTGCCTTGCATCCTAGTGGATGGGACAGGTACTATTTTCTAGCTGATAAAATAATAATGAAGTTTTTTTTAGTAGTGAGCAGCGCGGCAGCACACGTGTGATTGCATACGGCGCGAGACGGGTAGTCGACACGCAGATTGTTGCCTACCGTACGGCACGGAAGTGTGAAAATAAGAAAATTAGCTGATACCCGCGACTTCGTACGCATGGACTCAAAATTTCATTGCCAGAATTGGATATAGAAAACTATTAGTAACGTAAGAGTTGTCCCAAACAACACCGAGTCGGCATGATATGACAGGAAAGCCATCACTATATCATTCTACCTTCGAACCTGTCTCATGAAGAGAATCAGTTTCCAACATATTTAAAAACAGGAAATCAAACGATGGTGCGGGGCAACTTTTTTTCAGCTCGGTATTTTCTTCTATGTTCTGCATGAGCATCAGATTCTTGGGTTCTAATAACTTTAGCTACTCGTGCTCTTCTAGAGCTACACTTTAACCCAGGGTTATGTCCGCAAGGCATGTCAAAAATGAAGACAAAATAAACTGGTGCCTGAAACTTTTAGACAGACACAAAGTAATAGCACAGCGCAGAGCAAATTGACATCTATACAAAATAATAAGTTTTGTCTCTAAACGAAATCTACTAACAAATCATATACTAACAAACGGCGCGAGCTGCACAGCTTGAGCAACCGACGTAGCATTACAGACTAACACTCGCATCCGTCTATCTATCACCATTCGATAAGTTCTCAAGATTTCGTGACTAAAAGAGTTATTCATACCGGAAAAATGTCCTGTGTCCTTCCTACAGATACAAAGTATTTTTGAACAGCCTAATTAAGTAATTTCATGAATGCAACAGTCTTCGCAGATTTAAAACAATCTCTCGTCGAGTAAATGTGCAATAATTGTGGGTTCTCATTGGGAAGCGGAAGAACAGAGCCTGCACGATGGTAAATTTGGGCCTGCACCTTGAATATCGGCATGAGTCCATCTCCGACGATCACGTCTGGAAGCCAGTGTTATACTTCCGGATGTTTTTCAAAAAATCCTTCGATTCAGGGGTATTTCCAGAAATGTACGAACTCAGTGGAGCAGGTGGCTATTGAAGAGGTGTCAAATTGACTCTCCCGTTCGAGCAACACATTCCAGCTGGTTCACCTCAGAATTTTTTTGCTTAGCAATAAAAGCATACTACATCCATTTTCCCAATCAAAACATTTGGATGTGTATAGTAACCGCACTGAGGATCATAATTAAACGCCCCCAATCGCAGGTTACCCTGTCGGAGTCTCGCGCCTGATTTATCCTCACTCGAGATTGTTCGACGCGAGCTTTTCTTTCCTCTAGCGTTTCAGCAGCTCGGGACGTGGAAGCCCTGATCCGAACTTGTTCAAGGCGAGCATCACGCTGTTCAGGTGTTTCAGATGCCAGCATCCGTTTTGCTTGTTTGGCTTTCAGATTTACTTTTCCCATTGATTTCCTTTTTTTTTTTTTGTTTTTTTTGCATTTTTGGGGCTTTCTCCGATTCCGTTGTAGTGATCTGTGTGTTACTGTTAACTGATGCGAGGTCCAGTGCACCCGCTTATATTATCCCTCTCGCAAGGGAAGGGGTTAAGGCGGGTATGAATGGAAACTTCTAGAACACTGCTAGAATATTCGAAATTATTCTTGTTTTACCAAAGACTAGATAGATAGTCTAGAAGACACTGGAAAGTTGAAGAAAAGTGAATTAAATAATTGTTGTCGCTGGGATGAAGATTCGAACCCGAGCTGCACGGTTGACAGCCGTGCGCGGTACGGCTGATCAAAGGCGCGAACTGCTTGGCGAAGCGGCGAGAGTGCTACTTGGGCTGAGCCCTGCTCGGCCGGAGTAGAGACATGCTCGCTGAGTCGCGCGGAGTATTGCCGATTGTGGTGGCAAACTGCGGAGTAGCGACACAATTTAAGTTAGGATTTTTTTCGGCAATTTAATTATGAATTTCTCGGCTCCTAATTTCCCGATTTGAATTGGACAACTTCGATTCGACGGGAAAGTTTTCAGCCAAAAGTAAAAAATATTTTTTTCCTTGTTTCAAAGGATAAGTGTGCAAAGTTAAATCGAGTTCGGATAAAAACTGCGGATTGGTATGAAGAACAAACAAACAAACATACATACATTCATCTTTATTTATTTAGGTTATTATCAGCGTACTTGGAACAATTTCGTAATACAAACCTTAGTAGTGATACATTCATATTCAGTTCTAGTTATTATCCTTTTTCTATAAAGCTATTCAATAATTTCTATTCGCACAGCTGGGCAGAAAACCGTTAATCCGTTAATTAAAGAAGTTAACAAAATGACAAAAATGTAACTATTAAGTTAACCTAAAAAATCATTAACGTTCTTCTTAACTTCGGTTAAATTGAACTTTTGTTAACTTAAGTCGGTTGGTAGTTGCCATCATTTCGTTTTTCTCAATTGCACACTATGGAACGCTTGTAATTTAGGCGAGTCAAAAGGCGAACGAATTATATAGGTATCGCGAGTGCGAGTGTGATGCATATATATGTCTATTATGCTAGGCATGGCGAGGATGTGAGTAGGAAAGCTAGAGTTGTGGAGTGTTTGTATTTTATGTCTCCAACACGACACTTACTACTCTTTTCATATTCGATCGGCGATTGATTTTGATATTTTTATAATCTAGCTTTTTAACTACGAGGAATATAGTGCCACTTTTTAATGTGTGGTTGTTTGGAGTTTGTTGGTGAAATAAATTAAATTGACACTCGTTACAGGATTACGTCATTTAAACTCAAGATAAATGTGGCTAATGATTTTCAATTTTCTCGTTGCAAACAAGATTTAGTAGCTTTAAGATCATTTTTCTATGAAAATGATGTCAACATCTGCAAAGAACCCCCTTTCGGCCGTTGCTTTTGCGTTTTCCGACGATTGTTTTACGGAGCACTGGAACAATGTCCTTTGGGTTCACAGAGTACGAAATATCACCGCAACATCAACTTTGTAATAAAAGGACTTTCAAATTGAAATAACTAAATTGATTTTTATTATTACTTATATTACTCACAACAGCTTCAAATGATAATAAATCATCTATACAAAGTATTGTATATCGGGAATGTTAATAAGCCGAAAAGAATAAACAGAGTTGCTGTTCGGCGGGCGAAGTGGCCGCCGCAACTAGCAGTCTGGCCACATTGCCCGTAGTGAGGACTTCACAGACACGTAGTTATACCTTAACAATGCTATCGCTAAACCGCGAATTTGTAGCCAAAGCAGCAATATTGCAATGCAATTTCGCTGAGAAGCGGTAAAGTTGGTATCATAGTAATAAAAACATATGCTGTACACTTACGATGATCAACAACCAAAATATTCAAATAGCTTTTAGAGATTATGCGGTAGCCGGATTGGGCTTCTCATGGCAAGGAAGGAAACTGAGCGGTACGAGTTATGATTTTTCCTTGACCCCCAAAAACACCTTGGCCGTTTTGTCCACCGTGGACACATTCCCCTGCTGTCCCCTACCATCTTGGGGTAGCCAGGTGAAAGGGTGGATTCCTCACCCTGGTTCCCTCCCTCAAGAATTCGAGCCCTTCCCTGAAGCTAATCCTAGCTACGTCCTCGCCTACAATTAAATACTTAAAAATAATTCTTTGATAATGCCTTTGGTAATGTATGTTCTAAATTTTGATACTCGAAATGTATTTTGTATTAATAATAGCACAGAGGTTGATTGTATTGAAATATAACATAATTTGTGGTGTTTTTATTTTAATTGATTGAGTAATTATTCTTGGAAATATTATTTACTAGGTTAGGTTCCTCGGCGTAACCGTGATTGCTATAAATTAATTAACGCCTTACCGCAAGTGTACATAATATGCAAATAACCGTTATTAATTGTTAGCTTGTCTTTTTAACTGTCCTCATCACCTGAGTAACAACATAGTGTGTCTGATGATATCTTGATTCGTCTCACACCTTAGCAACTTCGATAAACAGATTTTTTTAGTTCCACTCCAGAGAGATTTCTTATTTGAACTCTGATCGAGTGCACCTTATAATGGGATGGGTTTTACTGAAGTTTTAAGTAATTATAGTTACTTAATTTTATTGCAACCATTTAAATCCTACAGAAATAGTATTTTTGTGTATGTATCGTTTATATTTCTTGTGATTTTGGGGTTATAGAAATATTTTATGTGTAATTAGTGTCTGACACATATTCATCTAGCACTAGTATTAAGAATTGCTTCCCCTTTTTGTGTTATCAGCAAAATATGGTTTGCGCCATGTATATTTAAGTAAATTTTGTTAATGGCTGTTTTTGATCTGGTAGTTCAAATGCCAGCCTCCACCTAACAAACATATGAAGCATATTTTTTAGTTGTATCAAGTCGACAACTTGAACAGTATTAATTTTCTGATATTAGAACGTTAATATGAAAACAGCCACCATATCAAATATTTAAGAAAGTGTTTCTGCAAGCATTTACTATGGCAAATAGCCCACACACTGAATTTTTGTTCGCGTCCAGTAGTCAGCAGCTATGCCGTGGTTATTTGAATAGTATCGACGCGAAGTTTGTTGTTATTGAGTTGTTCAGAATACTACTAATTGCTCGGCTTTAGAAACGTGAATGCCATTAAAATCAAAGTTAATTTGAAAAAATGAGGTTAAAAGTGCTTTATGGCAAACTAAGAAGTATTTTATTTAGAAACTATAAGTGAAGCGAGAGTGACATTTGCGGCATTGTTCTACGACGATTTGAGTTTTCTGTATTACTTCAACATAAGACGAGGAAAGGTGTGATTTTTTTCAGTTTCTTTCCATATAAGAAGAACCATGAAGTCAATACACTTAGAATTACCGTGTGCTACACTTGCAGAGAATCTTCTTGTGTTTGTTCTTACGGCAAGGAAACCTTTGTTGCTCCAAAATCCTTGTTATTATTCTGAAGACCATGAACTATTTATTCAACAAACTGTATAAATCTCTAATGCTTTATTTTCGTCTACTACAAAGAACAAATACAGATCATTAAAATGAATACTAGCAACATTTGATACGGAGCATTAGCCACTTATGTTTTGATATGTCAGTCTGATTTTACTATTGGTCACGAAAGGTAATTTGATTTAATAAAAAACATTTTCATTGCCATTCGGAAACTGATTTTATTATACAGTTAAAGATACACAGAAAGGAGGAGTTTTTCAGGCCACACCAGCTTGTGCTTTCCAGTAGTCACCATAGTTCTTGAGTTTGTCTCCAGTGGGATCATACTTCGCTACCATTTTCTGAAGATCCTCCGGTCTGTTCTTGGAGATATTGACGAAATATTTTCCCAGTGCTTCCTTCTGCTTGGCAGAACATTTCTCGCAATTGGTCGCTACTATTTCCGGCAGAAGACCTGTGAACACAGAGGAGAACGAACAGTTAGATGACATTATTGAAGATAAATAAATAAACAAAAGAAGTGCATATGAAAGATTTAAAAACTTTACAAATCAAACTGAAACAAAATATCAAACGAATTAGAGAGATTTCTGTTGAATAATTAATTGGTTGCTTGAATAGAAAAACATTAAAGAATAGATTCTAGAGAAAACTCTGACATGCAAAAGAGAATGGTAAAAGGCGTTAAAAATGACGGCGTTAATAAACAATACATTAATGAGATGAGATAAATTCGGAGAACGAGTTCCACTGCTTAGTACTTCCAAAATAAATAAAATATTCAAAAATCGGAGCCTAGCATCTTTGTTTTCGAGAAAAAGAATAAAAATTCGTTCATGGATTATTATTGAATCCATAAAGATAAAGATTCGAACAAATAATAAAAAAGTGTACTGGAAATTCTAGAACTAATATATCTTTAACTTTTATCACTTCAGAACTTGAGCTGTGGGTATTTGCAAGCACCAAATGAGAGATGTTTAGGTGGGATCTCCAATGTTTCAGCCATGTGATATCTCCAACGTGAAACGCTGACAAGCGTCAATTCAATATCACAAGGATATGACGGATAATTGTTTTGTAAATAATAACAATACGTAGATTTGCGAACAGAGACCTACATCTAAACATGTGTATTTAACAAATACAGCAACTATAATATCTGATATTGCTCACGGATAGACGTAGGTCGGAAGAGGTCAAAGATACTCTCTCTGAAGTTAATTATTACAATCTTGACTGATGAGTAGAGGCACGTCGATGAAGATTATAATAATATCGTGTGGTTATACTGACCTGGTGACAAGGTTTATATTGGCTGCGCATTCCGCCCCTGTTGTAGCCGCCTGACCCAAACCAGGCAACCCTACTGGGTACAGGGTACCTACAGTATAACGTGGTATCTGAACCACGAAGCGATCTGTCGTACATCACATTACACAGCAGACTGTGCCAGGGGTGAAGGACTGGTTAAAGGCCTATGAAAATCTCCGCCGAGACAGGGATTCGAACCGTGGACCTATCGATTCCCAGTCAGACACTTTAACCACTGAACCACCAGACCACGTTTTAGATGAAACGCCTATTAATGTAGATATTACATTCTTGTATCTCGTAATGTAAAAGGATAGCTTTTTTTCCTAAACTTTTATAAATTAACTTGGGGCCAACGTGAATTGTATGCAGTTAAAGATTGTATGCACCTATATATATATATATGGATGTAATGAGTTCGAAAATTCGCGTTATCTAGACGTTATTTCAGTGATAAATTTCAACTTAACTACAAAAAGTGCAAGGCAATATGCGAAGAGAAAAAAAATCTTTTGTTGAGATTGATTACCTGGAGTATTTAAAAAGTAATAGAAGGCAGCATGAAGTGACAGCACATTATCTCGTATGCTGGCATAGCTAATTCTAGACTGCGATTTATAGTTCGAATTTTGAATAATTGTAACGCACATTCAAGGAAGTTAATATAAGCATATAAAACTCTCGCACGACCTCATCGATAGTACTTTTGTGCAAAGTGGGATCTGCATCGTTAAGAATCGACTGGCTATCATTAATATCTCCATCCCTTAAGAACACATTATACCCCCTGAACCCCGGTCTGTTATTATCTGACAGATAACTGATGTCGTTTAAATATGAATTACATCGCAAACATGCGAACATCTACTTTTATTTTCAATTGCGGTAAAATTATTCGCCCAGCAACCTAATCGAGTAGCACTAACAGAAAAGATAAGATTTGAGGAATAAGGTTCCGTACTGATGCCTACATGAATTCTTTTATCCCTTGTGTCGTTAGGGAATGGAATTCACAGGCGAAAGTATGATTTAGGTGCAAAACACTTACTGCCGCTCACTATTTTGTAAATTGCGTAGTACATATGTAGATGTGTATGTTAATACGTGTAACTTGCCATTCAGCGATAAAAATGTTACGACAGCAGTTATCACCAACTGAGTTCAAAATTATGGAGAACATGACTTCTTTTCCATATATGCTTAGGGATAATTTGGATCTAAAGAGGTGTTACTTTTCAACTAAACAATTTTGAAAGATGAGAAATGAAAGAAATATTAGCATGCAGTAGGTTGACTATAGAAAAGCCTTTAACAGTATCTCCAGTGAGTAAACTATAGATAAGTTAGTTCAGCACAAGGTACAGCCGAGTTTAGTTCAGTTCTATAAACTGAAAATAAGTAAATGATATACAAAATTAATGATCAGTCGTCCACAATCTAGAAGGACTATTTGACTTCGGCTGTAGATTAGTCTTAATACACTCCTGGAGTGGCTTTGTGGCTTACTTGGTTAATGTACGTGATTATAGAAAGGAAGATCTTTGATTCTAATATCAGTTTTGCCTAAAATATTCATGAACCCTAAAACTCTTCTTCAAAAATACGAAGCTTTGCTTTGCTAATGTGAAGACGGTAGGACGCTCCGTGTACGGATCCTAAGATTCCACTATAAACAGTAGGTCCTTTTCACCTGGTTAAATTATTACGTTAGGCACCTGCGATAGTAACGCATTGCACAGCGGTAAAAATCTCTGGCACTAAGACCATACAAAATTATAATTTCTAGATTTTACCTATGGTTCTAAGATTCTAAGGAGGCCAAATCTTATTGGTCATCTTATTTACGTCGATGATTTTCAGTTATTTAGTAGAAATGGCTGAATTATACACTACAAGAAACCATCATGGAATGGTCTCGTAGAGTCCTATACAATTGGAAAGGTATATTTAAGGGAAAGAAGATATTAAGATTATTATAAGTAAGTCACTTTTAGGATTACGATAACGTGGTTGTTTCTCGTAGTCATTAGTTATTATTTTGGTTATAATAAGGTTGTGGTTCATATAAAATAAAAAAAAATACTTGATTCCCACCGAGATGGGAGGAGGCCAATATTGGCCTCCTACCTATCATTCGGGAGGACCGGGGTTAAACTCGGTTCGGCCATCCTGTCTGAGGTTTTCCGTGGTTTCCCTCAGACACTTAGGCGAATGCTGGGATGGTTCCCTACAAGGCCACGGCCGACCTTCCATCCCCCTTCCCTCCCCGTAGTAGTAGATTGGCTGAAAAGAGTCCCCTATGACTCTCCAGCAGCCCGCCTCCCAGCCTTCTGCTGGGAGGAATGAAATGTAAAAAAAAAAAAAAAAAAAAAAAAAAAATATATATATATAAAATTACAGTGGAAGAACCATCAAGAGTATTTAGAAGTTTCTATCGACGGAACTCTCACATTTCATCAGCATATAGCAGAAAACTGCTAAACGTCCTACGTATTATCAGAAACTTATTTCGTAAACTGATAAGTCATTCAATGAACCCAAAAACAAAACTCCATCTGTACAAACCATCAGTATTACCAGTAATAACATATGGCTGTCAAATTTGGGGAACAAACCTATCGCATTTACAAAATAGGTGCCTCCGTCTAATCCTAAATGCTGACAGAAGAACGAGAGTTACTGAACAGCACGAAGTATCACAATTGGAAACAATAGACAGAGTCGTAAAAAGACTAACTGATCCTTCCATCAAAGACTTGAAACACTACGCCAAACAGAAGATAGACTGCAAAACATTGGAATAACAGTTCCTAAACGATGGCACAAGTACAAAGTGCCACTAACAATTATTCTTCACCGATCAATTTGAAATTACCAACACATCAAAGGAGTTTTTACAAATACCTCAGAGGAGGCCGAAATTTTCCCCTTAAGGTGAAAATAGATAAAACAACAAGGAACTCTTAAAACCCTAGTTAGGGCACCAAAGGTGTCGGTGCCAGGAACATAAGAACATCAGCAAAAAAAATAAAAAAAAAAAGCGTTATGAAACACAGAATGTTTATTTCTACCATAAAATTATAAGTAAGAAATTTGATGCAATGTCTAGTTACAAGTACCAGAGTACTTAATAGGCATACTTGAAATGTGATAGGAATTAATTCATAGACTGCTAAAACACAGCAAGCCTTGTCCGAGATAGCGAGTTCGGAAAAAGAAGGTTGATGACATTACAAGTCTCACACTTCAATTTCTTTAACACAGTTTCGGTTTACATGATTGTGGAACGCAGCAGGTAACATGGACGTAAAAGGCGAAAACTCCTAACAATATTGCATTTTGCGGATGCAAAACATTATGTATCAAATTGAGAAAAGGGAATAGGGCTGAGGTAGATCAAAATTGTTTTCATTATGATATTTTTAGGGAGACACTCATATTCCTGCAGGAAGCCTGTGCAGCAATCAATATGAATTTATTGTTTCTGAAGACACTCAAAGCATAAGACTATATGATGCAAACATGTTCACAGAAATGGTAGGTAGGAGCAACAATACTTGCAGTCTAGAACCAAGCAGAAGTGGCACGGCAAAATCGTACTTGAGTTTATAGACAACGATGATCTCTGTCTTTGTCGAGAACGAAGAGATACAATGGACTTCTAGTTTCTGCAGGAAGCAAGCGGGAAATGATTATAACCCTAGGTACAGAAGCTTCTGTATTTCCCTGCATAGCCTAGACTCTGTATGTCTTGGAAATATATGCAGTAAATGGTGTTAATATACATAAAGTACCCTGACGTCAATCGGAAGGTGTACTTCGCACTACGATTCAGACAGAACGGTGGAAATAACAAGGAAAACCTAAAAAATGTCTGACATAGCTGTATCTTTTAATCACAGTGCAGCAGCCAAATAACGGAAGATTCTCAAATGCCAGAATCAGGCACTTGAGCAAACCGGATGTAGCACAACAAAACTGCTTGTATGTCGATTTAAAATCGTAATACTAACAGCTTAACAATTCTCTCAACGGTATTTCATGCCGCTTTGTGCATTTTCCAAGCAGAAGAAATGACTTCCAATAGCGATAGCTGCTAACCAAGCAGAGATTTTTAGAGAAATTGTAATTTTCTTACTGCTTACCTCTGAATACTTTGGCCTGTGGGATGCAGGCACTGTCGTCACCCAGAAAGCATTTGGTGAGGGCGTCCACGTTCTCTTGTACAGCAAACAGCGCGTCGACATCTGTCTTAGCGTCGAATTCTGTAGTGTAGGCATCCTCTGGACGAGCCACCACCAAAGTGGCGCCCACGGCGAATGCGATGGTCAACAGGTGCAGCATCTCGGCGAATGAGGTGTGATACCTCGGGATGGCTACCGTCGGCCTTATATTGATCTCCGAGGACCTTGGGTGGATGCGAAATGACGATGCAACAATGAAAAGTGACTTCATAATGATTTACGATACTTGTCATATAGTGACAAGCATCTTCTAAAGCCGTCCTCTCCTTGAACTCTGATAATATTAAGGGCGAGATATATCTATTAGATTAATTCGCACCTGAAGTGGACTTAGCGCTTAGCTCAAAGCTTGGTTGTCAACTACGATTATCATCAAAACTCCAGAATGAACTATTATTTGTTTTTAGATAGGAAAATAAATGTCGTTGCTACTTCTTACATAAATCTCTAATTAGCTCTGTACGCGATAGTATATATATGAATGTATGTCCATGTGGCCTAATCCTAGTTTTTTACTTGAATTTGCTTTGGATATGACAACTAGGGTGTTTAAGCCAAGAGGGAACCAATAGCCGATGAATCTCATATGATCAAACACACCTCTTAAAAACTCCTTTATCCACTGGACTTTGAACCAGGGACCGGACCACCGAGTTTTTGCAAGTAAGCACCTTCACAACTAAGACTTTAAGTAGTTTTCATTCAATTTGTTTAGAATTCATTTTCTTTTTCTTGGGAGGATACACTTATAGTTTCGAATCTGAAACATACTTCTGTACTGCATTTATGTAGGCCTATTTACTATCTACCTTTTCTTCTCTTGCATCTACTGTTTAGATTTAATAACACTTTATTATATCCAGCAGTACAAAATCGTCTAGTTGTGAAGACGATTTGATCTTCAGTATGTTCCTCTTCCGTCTGTATTATTACTTTCGAACATCAAAGATGTATCGATCATATTAAATATGTCATACTGCAATAGCTTCATAAACAACCTGAAATTCAAGTCTTTAAATTGAATAGATATGCTAAACACATTGTTCTTGTAAACAAAGTTTCCACAGTTGCCAATTCAAATGTTACAGTGGTATGTTTGAGTATCCGACGTATTCCGACTTACGTTGAGATATCATCAACGATCGAAATTTGTACTTTTACACCTCGCAACATCTATGCAAGATGTAAAATTTCGGACGCTAATGAAAGACCGACGAATCGTTAATTTGTCTACATGTTTGTATGTTCAATTTAAACAGTAAAAATAAATTTAAGATGCGATGTTAATGATGAATATTTGTCATTCATCACAAAATATGCTTGAATTCTAGATAAATAGTCTAGTTTTTGAAATTTGGTCAATGGATTTAGCAGTGTTAATTTTATATTCTTAAATAGTTAAATGTTATTACGTAGTAAACGCATCACTTTAAAATTTTCAACTTATTTTTGTGGCGTTTAAAATCCGAACCCTGTATAAAAACACTGACTCAATCTTTGATCTCTGGTGGAATCAGGAAAAATTTTTTGCGCCTGATAAAAATCCTTGCTTCAGATTCCCTGCTGGCCATTGTGCATCTAGTCTCCTAGGTTGTTTTAAGTATGAGTCGGTGTCTGTATTCCGCTTACTGTAATAGATGTTAGCTCACCATAACTGGAGGTTCCAACCGAGTCATTTACATTATCTTATATCTTTAAACGAGCAATTCTTGTATATATATATATATATATTTCGGATCTCGGAAACGGCTGTGATGATTTGGATGAAATTTGGTATTTAGATAACGTTTTGACTTTTAAGATTACCTAAATAGTTGTCTTCCCTACAAAAAAGCGAGTTTACAAAATACGAACAATTTTGTCACTCCGTATATCGAAAACGGCACTAGCGCCATCTCGTAGACAATTCAGGTACCAGAAAGCCTACAAATTGATTTTCTTTGATTTCAAAGAATAATTAAACGAACAGTTCTTGTATACTGGCTGACCCGTGGAAATATTAACACTGCAAGTTTAATTGTAAAACATTTAAAAAGGAAGATAATTAAAAATTTATCAATGGTTTTATCAGAAACTTCTTTATAAAGTAATCATCGTTTACTTTTTGACCGTAAAAAGTGGTTGTTAGTTAGTCATTAAATACTACCTCCTTAATTATAAAACATCTTTCTATTTCTGTTCAATGTACAAGATTTCGAGTAGAGTTTGATAATAAAGTAAAAAGCCGCGTGCGAGTGCACATACGAAAAAAAGGGTTCTGATAAATAGAATCTTGCCTTTTGAATCGTCTGACCTTGTGCTTTATTAATGTTTATAACGAAGGTTACTTCTTATGGGAATTGTTTTATTAGCATTTTACAATGCTGATCAGAAGATGTGAGATTACTGCCATGTATGAGCATAGTTTTATCAGAGTGAATAAATTTAGCACAGATGATGTTCTATTAACGTCACAACCCGATGATGAATTCTTATAGAACTCGATGAAACATATCGAAAATAAAGAATAAATGTTCTTGGTTTTCGAGATATAGCATGTCAAAAATCATTTATAGGTATAGTTCCTTGTGCTTTTGGCGACGTTTCTTCTGGTCCAGGCTGTATTTCAACCTAACAACAACCACTAGGTACAAAATAAAACATTGAAATTACATTTCCACCATATAGACATGGTCATTTTGGTGGATTTTTTTTCTGGTCCAGGCTGGAGCTAATCCTAACCTCTTCACTTTTGAGATATAATATCCCGAGAACTAAGTGAGATATCAGAAAAATTCCTTTTTTCCGATTTGTCTCGACGAGTTTAATACGAATTCACCATCAAACTTGGCTATGACGAAATATGTCTTCTGGTTCAGGTCGCATTTCAACCAACCGCGTAAATTTTGAGATACGATATCTCGACAACTAAGCGAGATATATATAAAAAAATATTTTTTACTTTCAATTTTTGTCGTCGAGTTACATAAGAATCCATCATCAAGGGTTATCGTAGAATCCTCTGAAATACCACAAATCTCGCACCATTAATTAATAGGGCCTATCAAACTGGCATTAAGATTTCTATTTTACATAATAATAGCATTTTTTTTAAAGTAATATGTGAGGCGGTCTCGCAAATGGATCTTGCGATTTGGATGAAATTTCACATGTAGATAACGTTTTGCTTTTCAAGTTTTTAACACGATTTTTTTTAAAAAAAAGAAAGGAGCACATTTGTATTTGTTTTCTCGAAAACGGCTCTAACCTCATTACGTAGAAGTTTCAGTACGCCTACTGATGTTAGTTAAGCTTCTCTTTGGTGAACTGTGCACCTCAAAACGCCTAGGAAGCCTTCAAGCCTTTTACTTTAATCAAACTTTACTCGAAATCTTGGATATTGAACAGAAATCGAAAGATACCGAGCGTAGATCGGTCACCCAGGTACTATATCTTTTAACTACAAATTTACGGTTTACCTTTTCGTTTTCTACATCAAATTGCTGAAAAGTTAACAGTTTATCTAAAATCTAGCTGTAACATCTATCTAACACTGATTTGTAAAAATACTTATTTCGATGACGGCAATTAATACGAAGTGTATAAGGTTTGGTATATGAATTAAATTACTTCTCTTGTCCTTCTTAATCGTTTTTTTGCTTCTCTTCAATTATTCCGTAATGGACTGGCTGTCGAAGTTGGCAGCTTATACCAAACTTATGATTATACTTTTACTAGCCACAAAGCCCGTCAAAAATAACGGGTTTAACGGCTGTTCAGGCAATTGATTTCTTTTTAGTTGCTTACATAAATAGAATTGTTATAAAATAAAGCTCAATGTTCTGTAATTTCTAATCCCTTGTGATGTAGCAGAAAGTTTCAGTTGTCAGTTTGGTCCAGGTTGCGTTTCGGCCTAACCACAATCTTCGCCAATATAGCCAGTGGAAAATGAAAGCATCATTCACACGCGAATTAATGCATTCCCTGTATATCATGTCAATGTTATAATGGCTCGATACTGATCATGCAATACAAACTTAATCCAAAATCTTCACAGTTTCTTACATCTTTCTTATTGTTTATGATGAAGATCAATGTTTAAACGCCTGACACAGTTTACAACCGGCTGGAATAATGACCCCATTAAAAATCTTAACAATTAACGTTATGTCACTTAGTATTATTTTTAATTGTGGTTTAGGTTGCATAGTTCGCGAACAATTTGGAACTACTATCATTCAAACCAAGAAATTATTTGGATAAAAAAAAAAGTAGATAATTAACATGCTGTTCTAGCATTACATTTCTTAGCAATGACTAAAATATATAGAATTGTAATAAAATAAAGCTCAATGCAATTCATATTGAATTGCCCTATAACAAAAGGTTTTCGTTGCTATCCTGGTCCGGGTTGCATTTCAACCTAATTGCGTACTAAACTTCTGCCAGAAAAATAATTATTCAATTACACACATATTAATATATGTACTATATCGCATTTTAGTGGTAATAACGCATCGCGATATAAACTAAATCAAATTCTTTACTTTTTATTCTAACTTCCTAAAAGCAAGTCATAATTAATATGCCGTTCTAGCATTACTTTTTTTACTAATTACTTAAATAAATTGAATTTTTATAAAATAAAGCTCAATGCAATTCATATTGAATTGCCCTGTAACAAAAAGGTTTTCGTTGCTATCCTGGTCCGGGTTGCATTTCAACCTAATTGCGTACTAAACTTGCTGCCAGAGAAATTATTATTCAATTACACACATATTAATATATGTACTATATCGCATTTTAGTGGTAATAACGCATCGCGATATAAACTAAATCAAAAATCATTATGGGTTATTCCATCTTCCTTTTTATATTCGTGATTCAGATAGATACAAACACCTTTGAATGGTGGACACAGTTACATGCGGCTGAAATATGGCATCAGTAAAAGCAAAGAAAATTAAAAATTATTATTAATAACTTACGTCATTCCACAAAGTAATGATGTAAGTAACAGAACATTCAAGAAAACAAATAAATTATTTTTAAAAAAATTAATTACTTATGCCATCTGCTGTCAAGTCTAATGCCAGTTCTAATAACAATCTATCAAAATTGCCGCTAACATTGAGAAAATTAAAGATTTTATCTTTCATATCTGTGGTCAAAGATTTTAACGGATACTTTGGCATAAAATCAGTCTATCTATATATATAAAGATGAATGTATGCTTGTTTGTTTGTTCTACATACAAATTCACAGTTTTCATTCAATCTCGATGAAACTTTGCACACTTATCCTTTGTAACAGGGAGAAAAATACTGTCTATATTTAGTTGAAAAATTAACTGTATAAATAATACATGTTGTCTCATAAGTTCGAAAAATTACTGAACAGCGAGAGACAGACGCGTTGGATATGGAGGTCTCTGTACCGTTTTTCTGCGTAGCGGTGGGGTAGCTGAGTGGTTAAATCGCTTGCTTACTAACGTTTGGGTTGTGGTCTCTGGTTCAAATCCCCGTGGAGGCTAAGACATTTAAAAATTGTTTATGATCGTAAGAGTCACGCCTGGGCCGTCGGTTATTCGGATTGAATGTTGAACTGTATACAGGTATATCACAAAGTTACGGGTACAATGCGCGGCAAATCGTAGGTATTCTTGCAATGCTGTAGGTATACACTTTTTACGTTGTATTGATCCCTCAGGGGTGATTCGCAGTCAGTGTGCTTGTGATCTGCAGAAATCTTTATATATAAAGATGTATGTATACATGTTTGCTTGTTTGTTTATTTGTTTTATTGTTGGTTTGTTTGTTACTCATACAAATCCACAGTTTTCATCCGATCTCAATGAAACTTTGCACACTTATCCTTTGAAACAAGGAGAAAAATACTGTCTACATTTGGTTTAAAAATTATCTGTATTAATAATACATGTTGTCTAATAATTTCGAAATATTACTGAAAAGCGATAGACAGACGCGTTGGATATGAAGCTCTCTGTTCTGATTTTACTGTATAGTGGTCAGGTAGCTCACTGGTTTAAGCGCTTGCTTACTAATATTTGGGTCGTGGTCTCCGTTTCAAATCTCCGTGGAGGCTAAAAATTTTTAAAATTGCTTTTGATCTTAAGAGTCACGCCTGGGCCGTCGGTTATTCGGATTGAATGTTAAACTGCAGATATCACAAAGTTAGGGGTGCAATGCGAGGCAAATCGTAGGTAGTCTTGCAATGCTGTAGGTGTACACTTTTTTACGTTATATTGATCCCTCAGGGGCGATTCGCAGTCAGTGTGCGTGTGATCTGCAGTAATAATACCAATAATTCGGAAGTAGGTCTCTGTCTTTTGTTACGTTTTGATGACTAAATGCCTATACCGATATTGACGGAATTTGACAAGGAATCTGTAGGGAGGGCACAGGACAATTTTTTTTCGGTATGATTAACAGTTTTAATCACGAAATTTTGAGAACTTATCGAATGGTGACAGAGTGACGTATGTGTGTGTTAGTCTGTAATGTTACGTCGCTTGCTCAAGCTATGCTTCTCGCGCTTTATGTTAGTGTATAATTTGTTAGTAACTTTCGATTAGAGATAAAACAAATTATTTAGTATAGATATCGATTTTCTCTGTCCTATTACTTTGTGTCTGCTTAAATGTTTCTGGCACCAGTTTATTTTTCCTTTTTTTCGACATGCCTTGCGGGCGTAAACTGGCCTAAGTTGTAGCCCTAGCAGAAATCGAGGAGCTAAAGTTATTAGAACCCAAGAATCGGATGCTCATGCTGAAGAAAGAAGAAAAGACCAAGCTGAAATAAAGCTGCTCTTAGTTAACAACCCCCCCCCCCCCAATCCCCTCACCTTCGTTTGTTTTTCTGTTTTTAAATATGTTGGAAATTGATTCTCTTCAAGAGACAGGTTCGACGGTAGAATGATATCGTGATGGATGTCCGGTCATATTATGCCGACTAGGTGTTGTTTGGGACCAATCCTTCGTTACCAACAACTTTCTTTATTCAATTCTGGAAAAGAAATTCTCCATCCACGCGTACGAAGTCGCGGGTATCTGCTAGTTATTAAATAAATGTAAACAACTAATACTTATTATGTCGATTTGAATGTAATACTTACTTTTATTTCAGTGTTATGTGAGTTCATTTATCCGCGGATGCTTAGAAATGCTACTAAATAAACTTCATAACCAAAGAAAATGGTGTAAAGCTTGACGTAATAGTGCAACGTCATTGATTGACGACATGCCGTGACAGGTGACGTCGTACATGATACTTGCTTATTATATGAATAGAGTAGTATAGACTCTGACTTCTTTGTTGTTTTGTTTTTTGCTTACAGCTCTACGGCGCGTTGACGTCGAAGTAATTATAGGCGGTTAAGAAACAGGGGCAAGGAAAAGAAGGAATTCTGTCATGGCCTTTTTGAAGGAACAGTTCCGGCATTCCCCTGGAGTGATTTCGCGAAACAATGTAAACCCGAAATCTGGTCGTCCGGACGGGGATTCGAATACGCGTCCTGCCGAATGCGAGACGTGAGTGCTACTGCTCCCTACATTCTATTAAAATGCATTTTATTTTATTATCGTTCACCATTTATTTAATCAATTTATTTTGAGCTCGTAGTAATTCTACTTGAATTATGTTCAATTTCTGATACCTTTCATGCATCTTATGATTTTAGAATTAGACTAGCATTAGCCCTCTGATTCCCGCCTGTGTGCTTGGTATGTGTACAAATTCTTTACCGATTTTATTCTGTTACTAAAAATTAACTTGGAGAGACTTGGATGTCATTATTGTAGTTGCATTTAAGTTGTTGCAGCAGTCCAAGTTTCCATCACGAAACAGTGAATGTTTTAATAAACATGTGGCAGAAACTATGATTTTTCCAACGGAAACAGTGGCGAAGTTTGTGTTCAGTTTAAATGTAGCCAAGAATAATTTTTAATCCCCTTTGCTTTCAGTGACGTCATATTACGAATTTAATTATTTCAGCCGCATGTAAGTAGTTCCAACGGGTCAAGATTCCACCACGATATAATGAATGTATTAATGCGCATGTAACTGAAGCTATGATTTTCTAACGGAAACATTAACGAAATTTTGAAATGCAACCTGGAACCGAATGACTCCTGGCACGTTGTGATAAAGCATATGGCACGATGAATTTAATTTTATAATTTACATGGTGCAGCGTAAGGTAGTAGTAATCCTAGTTACTTTTAATTTCAATGATTCCATGTTGCTGTCGTCAAAAACTCAATAGAAAGTAAGAAGTTAGTGTCGATAAAAGATATAATCGCAAACAAACATCACAAAATGAGGGCTGTGAGTTTTATTTAATAAAATAATTTATCTTACTGGCCGCGGTATGAACAGCAACCAGAATTTGTATACGCGTTCCTTGGGTGATGATATTACAGAATATTTACACATAAGAAATTCGTACCTGTTGATATTTATTGTAGGCATCTTTCTTCGAAAAAAAAAACTGATTTCTGCATCCATATGACATGTAGGGGAGAAGTATAGCACATTAACGTTTTTAATTAACATCGTACGGCATTCAGCAAGGATTGCAAAACAAGTCGTGCCTGAGACAAATTGTGTAACTGTCAAAGAAGTTAATAATCTCAGCGGCTGTGCTTACAGTACATATTAACTATATTAATCATGCTTATTACGTTTGATTCATATATTCCATTAATTTTAACCTCTTAAATTTCGGAGAACCGATTAGGTAACTACCCGAAGTCAAGAAAAGAAACATATTCCCAAGAAAAGTATTATGATATTGTATTAGTTTTACTCAAAGGAATGACTATCTCAACTGCAGTATGATCCGTGACCCATTATTTCACTGTCTAGAAATTATTTCATTTACTTGCTCCATGACACGGTAAATATAAGTCTTTAGCTGTTTACGCAGAATTTGATCGGACCATTAGCTCTAAACATTTGAAAACATCATCCATACTGATGCGGAGATTTGCGAGATATAGTTTCATACATCTGAGACACACGCAGCTTTCGTACAGATTTATATAGTATAGAAATGCTGAAACGGAAAATAATTTACTTTTGTTAGGTTTTCGTCTCACATTATATGTTTGCAGCCTCGTGAATTTTGTATGAACGAATTCAAGAAACGAATTGTTGACCCATTTACTTTGATTAATTTAATTTACACGTATTATAAGACTTTAAAGTACAATCTAGAAATTCTGAGCTGAAATGATGTATTCAGTCCAAAATGAAATCTGACCAATAGTACAATTGTATGTATTGCCAAAAGAACTTAATGTAATTACAAAGATACAATTCACGGCTCAACACAAAAATGTTTCTGACATTTTATTTTATGTTTTTGTAATCTAAATCGTTAATGACGTCAAAGTGCCTAAAGAATGACGTCGTAGAAGTTTAATTCAAATTGTATGGAGTTCGTAAAAGAATGATCCGGTTTACAAGTATTTTTGTTATCATGTCTCTTACCAGTTGTAACTGAGAAGTATGACTTAAATCGAATTTTGTTATTTCTTACAAAAGGAAATTGGTTCAATAACACACATTTTCGTTTCCTCTCGGAGTCTGACTTTATTAAACATTTAACAATACAGTCAACTTAAGAGTTTCTCAGGCAACCCCCGCTTGTGCTCTCCAGAATTCTCCAAAGTTCTTGAGTTTCTCTTCAGAGGGACCATACTTCGCTAACAGTTTCTGGAGATCTTCAGGTTTATTCTTGGAGATATTGACGAAGTACTTTCCGAGACCTTCCTTCTGCTTGGCAGAACATTTCGCGCAATTAGTCGCTACTACTTCCGGTAGAAGATCTGTGAACACAGTGGAGAAGAATAGTCTGGTGAAGTTTTTGATGAAAAGCATATAAACGAGACGGAACGTCGTGTAGAAACAGACATTTTAAATTTTTATCAACTTGTTTGAAAATACAACATCTATAAGAATCAAATAAACAATTAGGACTTACAATATGAATAAATTTGAGACAATACATAAACATGAATTAATGACTTTTTATTGTTAGCTTAACTTTCTAGTAAATAATGTTTGGAGAAAGTATGCTACAACAAATCATAAACAGTATTCCTTGCAGTGGAAAAATAGAATGCATGGGGCTTCCCGTAAAACAGTGGCCGTAATTTAAAATAAGAAGTGAATAAAAAGGAGGGCAAAAATAATATTAATCGACAGTAATCTTTTATTTCAAAAGTACGGTTGTTGTAACCAGGAAAAGAAGACGAGTTTTTAATGAGCCAATGTAAAAATTAATATACTCCAATGATACTGTAACATTGAATTTCTTATGAGGCTACAAAGATCTAGCCGATCCTTATACGGAAAGTTCATTAGTAATAAAATAAAGTACACATACACCATAATAATTACATTGGTCATGAAATAAAGCATGACTTGACGTTTGTCGCATACTGATCGCTACCCAACATGCACAGCACGATTCCGGAACCCAGTATTGATGTGCACCTTAACAGATAATTCACAAATAATTAAATTTCTTCTTTCGGAAAATCTGGCATTCAGGACGAATTTTGTTCCCTTGATTTCAATATTCTGTTAACACCTATTTCTTACTTCTTCAAAGTGTATGTATTGCAACAATTAGTTGTAAACCCAAATTAAGTTCATTCCTACTAGTTAAGCGTGAGCAAACAAGGGCCAACTGATTCAATGTAATTACATAGATTTTTTAGAGTGATTAATGGTCTCCTCTACTCTTAAGGTTTAATTTCATTGAACCTAATCCAGAGACATGTGCAAAAGGTAGGACCAAACGCTGAGAAGATGGCTTTGTTAAAAGACTTTTCTGCAAGACACTGCTTCTAAGCTACCTGATCTGCGTAAGACTAATGTACTAACGATATTATCTTGTAACCAGACTGAAGCAACAAACACGATTTCATTATCTGTTGAACAAGCAGCAGCGTAAGCAGCAGGTCTCAGCACTGTTGCTTACCTCTGAAGACTTTGGTCGGTGGAGTACAGGAGCTGTCGTCGCCTAGAAAGCAGTGAGTGATGGCGTCCACGTTTGCCGGCACAGCGAGCAATGCGTCGATATCTATCTTGTCGAACTCTGTGGTGTAGGTATCCTCTGGATGGGCCACCACCAAAGTGGCGCCCAAGACGAATGCAATGGTAAACAGGCGCATCATCTCGATGAGTGAGGTATGGTACCTGGGAGCAACGATAGTCTGCTTTTATATAGTACTCGAAGACCTTGGATAGAGTTAAAGAGTGGATGCGACTAGACTTAATGTTACTTGTCATATAATGACAAGCGGTTTCTACTACTGTCCTCGGTTCGACCTCTAGATAAAGTCATTAATATATAATCATAGCTAGCAAGTGCTGAAAAAAAATATCAGAATAGGACAAATAGCTTCCAACATTATTTTGGTTTGCTTCGTTGTTACTTCATAAACTGGTATCTTTTAAAGTTTCTTTTTTTCACATGTAAAATATTACTTCTCATGTATAGTTATTCCAACGCAATCGTGCCTTCATGTCCCTCTAAAATTCTCATCTCCATTACTTAGTCGTTAATCCCCAGGCAATCATTATTTCGATAGTACCTTCATCAAAATAACCTGCCACAGTGGCTGTGAACGTTAAAGTGTCCCCATACTGGATCAGGAAGGTACAGCGGGCTTAAATTCAAATCAAGGGTCCCCCGTACTGGCCGCTCCGAAAATGGTTTTTAGGCTATTTCCTGCGGTGAATGCTGGGGCGGTCCCCAAGTTCTAGGGTTGTAACGGAAGTCGTCCTTGTGGATGTTGACGCCGATGTTCAATGCTTGACATCCGCGGATGAATTGCGGATGCGGATGTTTTGCTGATGTAGACAAATAAATTCATACTTATTTAGATTTTAATATTTTATAAATAAACTTAAAATCAAAATCAATATATTTTTACGCTAAATTTGACATTTTTTTTTAGAAGTAACGCTTATTACCATATAATACTCCCACACTGAGTTATTTTTTGCATCATCTTGCAACAAAAAAAAACCCAAAAAAAAACGTGGAATGATTTCACAAGTGAATTAAATATTTAATAAAGGTCCATTTATACACCCGTTCCCGATCACCCTGTCCAGTTCCCGTTCCCGATCTCACTTTCTTCCCGTCGACAGAGTGTTGCATTTAGACGACCCGTCGGCCGGCCCGATCTGCTACTACCGTACTAGCGGCCTACCTCCAGGCGTATATCCGTCTTGCTCTGAAATTTGCACGTTACATTCAATAGTAAAAGTAATTAGGTAGTTACAAATTTTATTAGAGTTCTAATATTTAATAAATATGAATGGCTCCATATTTATCAAAATCTCAAATTCTTGGTGTAACCATGACGGTTTGACGGTGCGAAAAGCCTATGATAAAAAAAGGACACGTGCCAAGCAAGTATATTTAGAAAGGCATATGTTCAGTCACTTTAGACTCTTAGATGTGTTGGATGGTATAGATTTCCGGAATTTCTAGCGGATGAAATCTAAAATGCCTCATTTCTCGCGTCTTAGTTATGATAGAAGGCATGTGAGGTTAGGGTTGCCAACCATACTGTATTATAAAGTATCATATTATTTTAGTTTTGGCTGTTATACTTTTTCCTACGAATAAAGCGTGCGAAAATAAATTATTTCTAATAAAGTATACAACATGTAATTGAATGTTCGGCTGCTAGTTTCACAACCTCCTGCAAGAAAACGTACCTATCGGCAAGCGATTTTTTGCTCGCATCCTTTGATCTGTGTAATTATCGCTTCGGAGTCAAGGCAATAATGGCGGACCATTCATATTGTTGTACTCCAGTCGACTCGTATCCGCTCGCCGTTATTTCTGAACGGAACCATAAAGTATGCGGAAACAATTTATTTTTGGTAAACTATACAATTCAATTAATTTACAAACGACATGTTAGTGCTTATGATGAAACAAAATAAATGAAAGATGGTGGGAAAGTAGAAACAGAGCTTCCATAAATTTAAAAATGAGTGTTTCTTTTTTTTTGCTATACTTGATGTGGAATGTGGCTCCAGCTGTAACACTGAAATGAAACCAACAATTAATAGCTAGTCCAGTAAGCCCGAAAATATATGTATTTAAGGCAATAAATAACATGTACTGAGGATGAAGACGGACCGGATCCCACGGAAAATTCTCAAATACCATCCCAGAGGCAAGAGAGATGTAGGGAGACCACCAAGAAGATGGATTGAGACCGTAACAGGCCACCAGGCCTAATACGGGACAGGAAGAATAAGAACAACTAATAATTATTTATTTCCCCTTTATATACTTTTTATTTCCTCTTCAAAAGACAAATATACGAGTACTTTATTTTTTTCTAAATAAGTTGGCAACTCTATGAGAGGCGTCTCATAAACATTTGTGGGTCTTTTACACCTCCAGCAACTTTTTAAATACTTATTTTTCTTGATTATCGGATGAATCCATCTCAAGATAATAGAAAACGGGTAACCAGACAGTGTGGGCACAACCGGGCGAGGCTCTACACGGCCAGTTTTCAGGGCAGAGTGTTGGGGACCCGACTTACCCCTCACCCTTTTGCCCTAAATCGGATTGTATTTCCACCCGACCTCCCTGCCTGGCCTCGCGGCAAAAACGTGACCAGGAGCTCAGTTTAGACGACCCGTTTTCAGGGCAGAAGGGGTGTGGCCACGATTTAGGGAGACCAGGTCGGGTCGTCTAAATGGGCCTTTAATTACGCACTCGTCTAAAAAACCATCTTTGTTATGTGAACTTTGCGGAGTTCGCGGCTCAACTAATTCAAACGTGGAAGGCCACGCCACCACATATCGCCTTGCCCGCCACCCGCCCTTCCATCGCTCTAGCGGCGCATTCACAGTACAAGTTGTAGGACCTACGTTTATTTTCGATAAAGAATTCTTGATGGGCTGTGAAAGGGGATAGAGGAATACATGCAAGACGTGTTGGATGTTGGAACTCCCAAACAACCAAGCGACGATGGGCGGAATCTCGTATAAAGAGAAAAGAATATTATATATTGCAATATAAACAAAACATCCACTATACATCCACAATAAATATTGCGGATGCGAAAGCGGATGTAGGATTTCATGCGAAAGTTCCGCACTTGCAGATGCGGAGATCCGTTGCATTCCTATCCCCAACTACTGTCTCATAAACTACATTTAAAAAAAAATATGAAGTCATCAACACAATAGAATTACATGATTACATGTTTCACATGATGGCAGAATTTAGCAACATTTTGATTTATTAATAAACCCCTCGAGTAGCAGTTTCGTTCCTTCACGACATATTTCCAAAACATTTTAGATTTACCACTTGATTCATTTTGAATTTTACTTCAGGAATTTTCATTTTCATGAAAAAATTGATTCATCCTTAAAAACTCAAAAGTTCCAAGCTTCATTAATATAAGTATTAACTATCGCTTCTTGTATAATATGTTTGTAATATTATTTCGAGAGTAGAATACCGCCGAGATGTAAACAGGAGTTGAACTCAATTCTCTTCTGTTCCTTGTCTCTTATTATTTTCGGACTCGAATCATATACGTAATCAATTAAATTTCGCAGAATACAGAAGCTTCTTAAAAACTTGCCTTTCACAAGTTTAAAATTAAACGTTTGTACTAATTAATTTGTTGTTGAAAACAATTTTTACATTTCGTAATCTTAATGTAACATTTTAAATTTTTGTGACTGATAATTCCCCGACAAGAAGCTAAACACGTCCGAAAATTATATATCATTGAAAACGGCATCATTGTGATTATATCAATAATAATACACTGTTTTAGGATCAAATTGTACTTCGGTTTGTTGATAAAATTAGCATTTATCACAGTTAGTTACTGAATAAGATGCATTTGATGGGTTTAATTATATATGTCTTTCGTAGGTAAATACAACATTTGGTAACTTAATTTAGCTTTTCTATCGATATATTATTTACTTCCAATTTGCACAGTCACACGTTAATTTTACCAAAAGGTTCTGGTATACAACTGACAAATATAAATTTCTAATATTAAAAAATTTACAAAAGTTTGTATAAAAAAATTTACTTTGTTAATATTATTATTAGCGAATTCTCCAAATAAATGGAAGACGTAAGCAAATGACCGAATCAAGTTTTTTTCGATTTCTTCTTATTGTTCCAATAGGCTTTCATTCTTTCAGAGAAAACTTATTTGCGTTCTTCCGACCACTTTGGTCTGTCCTGTTTTTGTTTTAGTTGTACAGTTATAACTTTCCATTTGTCTACTTTGTGTCTGAAGTTGTCTCTTTCTAATATGTCTGTTGCTCCTATGCTTGCACTTTTAAGATCCTTCCGAATTCCATTCAGCCAAGGTGTAGGATTTTTAAGTGAACTATTATCTTTTTTGTCAATCGACTTTCTGGTAATATCTTAAGGTGACCAAAGAATTTCATTCACTTTTTCTTGATGTCAATTTCAATGTTTGAAAACTTTTCTGTTGTTTTGATTGATTGTAGTCGGTAACCATCTTTAGTGAGTCTTGCTCCTAGGATTTTTCTAATGATTTTTCTCTCTACTTTTTTTAAATTTCTTCAAGGTCATGTTTTCTGTTAAGTGTTATTGTTTCACTTGTTGGTTTGATGACTGTGTTGTAATGCCGAATTTTGGTCTGCCTTGACATTGATTTTTTGTTGTAGAGATTATGTACTAACCCTAACGTTTTTTTACTTTTTGGAGGCGATTGTGCTTTGAGATTTTCTCAAGGCCTGTCGGTTCGATGAATTCTCCGAGGTATTTAAAATATGGGGCCCTGTTAATTTCACCGTATTTCGTTCTCAAACTTGCTATTTCTGTCTTTGAACACATGAATTCAGTTTTCTCGAATGAGATTTGTAATCCGACATTTTCTGCACATTCTTTGAGTGTCCCAAGCTGTTTGATGGCAGTCTCTTCATCTTCTGCTAGTATCGCCAAATCATCCGCAAAAGCGAGGTATGGTATATAGAGGCTGTTTTTGGGAAAGCCAAGTGGAATTGGTTTCCAACACTTACATTTCTTGAGTTCTCTCTCCCATTCTTCCATAACCTTGTCTAGAACGACATTGAACAGAAGAGGGGAGAGCCCATCGCCTTGTCTCACACCTGTTTGAATGTCAAAAGGTCCTGAAATTTCTCCCATGAATTTTACTTTAGATTTAGTGTCAATTAGTGTTTGTTTTATGAGTTCTCGTGTTTATGGATCTAGTCCCCTTTCTTCTAAAATTTGGAATTTTCCTTTTTTTGTTTGGATATTTGATAGTACACAGCAAAAAAATATTCTAACTGATTCAAATTCTAGTTTCAACTGATTACTATGCAGATAGTCCCTTGAAGTCGTTTCAGCTGTTTTTGGGAAGATTTGTGTGTTTTTGTTTGCTGTGATAGATTTTCACGCACCATAACTGTAGTACTAAAATACTTAAGACACATACTTCGTACGTGAAGGGAAACGGAAAGCTATTGTTTTCACTAAGTCGTTTGACCATCTATCCGTTTGAGACAGGTTTATAGCTCGAAAAGAATCATATCGCAGACTTCAAATTTTCACATGTTACATGTTGCGTTCACCAAAATTTCAATTTTGTATAAAAATTTCGTGTAAATCTTGTTCTGGTAGTGTATGGGACCTGGAAAGGGGTACTATGTTTTTTCCTTTCCAAAACTGTGGGGCATCGTTGATCAGAGTCCATAAAAGTAGAGGATTAACATTTTTTATTTATTTTTTTTCACCGGATGAATGAAAACGTTAGTGGCGGTAAATTTTTTAATTTTAAACCACTTTTGCTTCCAGTAACTTGAAATTTGTTTTCAATATCGATACTATCATTTATTTTAAACAACACATCTAATATATTTTATATATTGCAATAAAAACAAACATGTATCAGTTTTGTGTTTGCTTTTGTACATATTAATGCTATTTTATTGGAAGCGCTCCTGGTTCAGAGTGCTTCGCATCCTTGCGGATGGGATAGGTATTAACTTAAAATGAAGTTTTTCGCTAGTGATACGTATGGTCGCATAGGCGTGAGGGGGTAGATATGCAGATTGCTTCCCGCACGGCACGCAAATGCGAATATGAGAAAATTATCAGCGTATTTGGTACAATTTCGTAATAGAAAACTTAGAAGTGACACAATCACAGTCCATTTCAATTATTATCCTTCTTATATAAAGCTATTCAATATTTGTTATTCGCACAGCTGGGCAGAAAACCGTTAACTAACGAAGTTGACAAAATTGTAAAAATGTAACTATTAAGTTAACCTAAAAAAATCATGAACGTTCTTCTAACATTCCATTAAATTGAACTTCCGTTAACTTAAGTCCGTTACATTGGCAGTTGCTATCATTACGTTTTTTTTGTTTTTTTTTTTAATTGCGCACTAAGGGACGCTGGTACGTTTGGTGAGTCGAAAAGCGAACGAATTACGTAGATAGGTAACGCGAGTGCGAGTGTGATGCATCTATGACTGTTACGGCTCCTCTTCACAATGATGGGGGATAAAAAAGTGGCCATCATCGTCGCGATCATGAATTGCTGTCTGTGAATTTTCATTTAGTGTCTGTTGAAAATGGACGTCAAACTGATAGCGGCTTGTGGTGATCACGGAGTTGTGTTGGTTGATGGCTGAGTCGTGATATTGAACCCAATCATCGCAAATTCCATTTACGAACGGTGCAACCTCAGAAGGAAGTTCGATGTAAATGTTATCTGTGATGTTTAGGCTAGTGTTGGCAGAACATTGTAAAATAATTAATTTACTGAATTAAAGTTATGATAAGTACAAAGAAAGGCTTAAGAATCTTTCATTTAAAAAGAAAAGGCGAACGTGTGACTAAACAAGAGATGACCATAATCTTAAGGAAATAACTGGAAAACATTAAATAAGTACCAGGCAGAAACGATTCACAAAGAAAAATAACACAGACTTCTGCTATCTATTTGCTTAGTACGTACAATTATTATCGGAATGAGCATCAAAAACAAAAAAGTCCTGTGAAATAGCTGCAGTAAGGGAAGATGGTGGATACTGACTATTTAGCGCAACTGGACAAGGTACAGAGCCTCCAATTATTGTGCTAGGTATTAGACAACTCTTGCCTGCAATTTCGTTTTCACTTCCCCATACACATCATCCCCCCCCCCCCTCCCCAGACAAACCATGAATAAACAACTAGCTGAACTTCTAGCAGAACCATCATCCGAATTTGATAACTTCGATCGCATGTCATCAAGCGACTTTGAATATCTAATGCAAAAAATATCTTCATTGGTTGCGAAAAAAAGTCATTTTTTGGACCTCTGCCGCGCGACTGAATGATGGGCGATTGTGTGGAACGCACACGATCGCTCACGATTATAGGCGATGATGGACACTCACAGACGATTAGGCCCTCTACACAATCCTGCGTGCCTTTAGTTGCCCATCATGAGCGATTGTTTAGAGGAGCCTTTACGCTAGGCATGGCGCGGATCTGAGTAGGAAAGTTAGAGTTGTGGTGTTTGTATTTTACGTCTGCGACCCGACGCTCACTACTCGTTTCAAAGTCGATTCGCAATTGATTTTGATATTTAATCTAACTTTTTAACTACGAGGAATACAGTGTCACTTTTTAATGTGTATTTGTTTGGACTTTGTTAGTGTAATAAATTAAATTGACATTCGTTACATGATTACATCATTTAAACTCAAGATCTAGAATCTGATTGTGAAAGCAGCAACGCTAACAGAGAAAATTGAAAATCATTGGTCACATTTATGCAATTATGTTGCGTTTAAATCAACGTTTGGAGAGCAATTGATTTATGAATTCAAACTTTGTTTGCCTAAACTTTCTACAATCAAGGCTCACGTTTCCAGCCTTAATAATCTTAAACAACACATGAAGATAATGCATACATCCAAATATTTACAGTTTGATGAAAAAGTAAAAATAGGGTCACGCAGGAAAAGTAGTTCAAAGCCTTCTTAAAGTGCTGTGGATTCTTCTGGTGTAGATAGTAGCAGAATTACTCCCTCCCCACCTCCCCAATCATCATCTGCATTGTAGTACCAGACGGAGGCATATCCCAGGTCAGTGGGAGCCAATGCATTATAAACTTTTTCACTGCCACCATGATTCCACTACATCTTGTATACGTATGAGAAGCTGATTAAAAAGTTGACCCCCAGTAAGAATAAATTTCAGAGGGACACTAGGGTAAACGTATTGTTGACGGCTAACTATAAACAAATAACTGTAAATTTGCAAAATGTAACGTTATAAGGATTATCGAAGTTAACTTCTTAAGTAGCGAACTAACGATTAACGAAGTTAACTTTTGGATTAAATGTGCCCAGCTATGATTATCCGTAAATTAAATTAATTCAACTAACTTACTTTATTAGATACAAAAAAATTTACTTAACTAGGGGAGAAGAGAGCAAAGTTTCCAAGCTAAGTTTTGACGATGTTTCATGCTGACTTATAATATACCAATAAGCATAAAAAGTAGTGTTTGTGTACTTCAACTGTCCTAATAACAGTCAATGCATCATAGAATTTTTTAGTTAACTTTGGATTAATTTTTCTAAAAATACCCAAATGGCCACATTGCCCGACATGGTCGCGCTATTTAGCATCAAAATCAGAAATAAGTAATTAAAAACGTACTAATTTGCAAAATTTGCTTTATTAAAGAAAATAAAATTATTTATCTTGGAAAACAAAGAAATCATAACAAGCAAATATAAATTAATATTAATTGCAATTCTCGCAAATTAAAAAAAAAGGTGTTTTCTTCAACTCCAGCACAGAGTTCTTGAGCCCAAAGGAACATATTTTGAACTGGATCCATCGTACTTCTGAACTTGAAGCTGAAAATTTTTTTGTTGCAATTCTGGTACTGTGTGATGATGATCAAATAACTCTTTTTTAGGTTATATTTTTTGCGCTTAATGGTTTTCTTTCTAACATTAATCTTTTCGTCCTTTTTGCAATTTAAGTTAATTTATCTATGGATATGATGTCAACATCTGCAAAGAAACCCCTTTCGGCCGTTGATTTTGCGTTTTCCTACTGTTGTTTTACGGAGCACTGGAACAATGTCCTTTGGGTTCACAGAGTACGAAATATCACCACAACATCTACTTTGTAATAAAACAACTTTCAAACAGAAATAACTTAATTGATTTTTATTATTACTTATATTACTCACCTCAGCTTCAAATGAAAATAAATCATCTATACAAAGTATTGTTTAACGGTAACGTTAATAAGCCGAAAAGAACAAATTGAGAGTTACTACTCGGCGGAAGAAGTGGCCACCGCAACTAGCAGTCTGGCCACATTGCCCGGACTGAGGACTTAACAGAAACGTAGTTAAACCTTAACAATGCAACGAAGGGGTACACGGAAGGAGCCTCCTCGAAGATCGTGCAGAATAGTGAAATATGAAAACTAATACGATCGGGCGTACCCTGGGCAACATTAGGAATAATCCTAATGGCAGATCCTTCCACCACCAGGACAAATTTCAAAATAAACGGTTTTTTTCAAAGCCAGCTCTTTCAATTATATCAATAAACATCGAAGGTATATCACCAGAGAAAGAGATTTTAATATCTGATATCTGTAAACACTCAAAATGTGACTTTTTATTGGTTCAAGAGACACATAGAGGTCCAAATGACAGAAGCCCAAAAATCAATGGAATGAACCTTATTAATGAGAGACCAAGTGAAAAGTATGGCAGTGCAGTTTTCGCCAAACCAGATCTAAAGATCCTTTCAACTGGGATAACCTCAGATGGCGAAATAGAGATACTGACCACCGAAATCAAATCATGCACCGTGACATCAGTGTATAAGCCACCAAATGCCGAATTAAGATTCACAGAACCACCTAACTTCCACTCCCACCAAACAAAGATTGTTATGGGTGACTTCAATTGCCACAGTACATCCTGGGGCTACAGGGAAACTGATAAAAATGGAGAGGACCTTGAAGGATGGGTTGAACATATGGGCCTAATGCTAATATATGACCCAAAGTTGCCACCATCTTTTAGTAGTGGAAGATGGCAGGGTGGATACAACCCAGATAACATCTTTGTCAGTGAACACATTGCCAAACAGTCAAAGAAGAATGTTATGGAGCCAATCCCACGTACCCAACATAGACCAATTATCTGCACTGTTGAAGCAGTAGTGAAGCCAGAGTCTGTTCAGTTTAAAAGAAGTTTCAATTTCAAACAAGCACAATGGGGAAAGTTCTCTCAAGAACTAGATGAGGAAGTGCTAAACCTCGACCCATCTCCAAATGCATACGACAAATTTATTGAAATAGTTAAAGCCATCTCACGGAAACATATTCCTCGAGGCTGTAGAACAACTTATGTCGCTGGACTGGATAATGACTCCAAGTCTCTTCTTGAGAGATACGGGCACCTTTACGAAGAAGATCCTTTTTCTGAAGAAACCATACAGACAGGTGAAGATCTCCTACGCGCTGTGTCTACTGCTAGAAGAGATAAATGGTGCAATTTAATGTCAGATTTAAACATGAAACAGAATAGTCGTAAGGCTTGGAAATTACTGAAAAACCTCAATAGTGATCCAAGTAGCTCTCCACCTAGTCTCCTTAAAATTCGTCCAAATCAAATAGCACACCAACTGCTACTGAATGGAAAGACTAGAAGAAGACCTGAAAAAAGAAAACTCCAAAGGCACTCTGACGAGCAAGACCATCTTGGGAATCCATTCACACTGATAGAACTGGAAGCCGCCTTGCAGTCTTTGAAGATTAACAAAGCTGCAGGCTTAGATGACCTGAGAACAGAGCAAATTAAAATGTTTGGCCCAGCTACAAAGCAGTGGATCTTGAATTTAATGAATGCCTGCACCTCCAACTTACAGATCCCCAAGATCTGGCGGAAAGCCAAAGTTGTGGCACTGCTAAAGCCTGGAAAGGATCCAACAGATCCAAAAAACTTCCGACCAGTTTCACTCCTATGTCATTTATACAAAGTCTAGGAGAGATTGATCCTCAATCGTATCTCAGAGTGCATTGACAAAATGCTTATAAAGGAACAGGCTGGTTTTCGACCTGGTAGGTCATGCTGCGGCCAAATTCTTAACCTCACACAGTATATAGAGGATGGGTATGAAAGAGGACAGGTTACAGGTGTGGCATTCATCGATCTCACAGCGGCGTATGATACAGTCAACCACAAAATTTTGATAAGTAAGGTATATTCCATCACAAAAGACTACCATCTAACACAAGTCATCCAGTGTTTACTACAAAACAGAAGGTTTTACGTCACCCTCCACAATAAGAAGAGTCGATGGAGAACTCAGAAGAATGGCCTCCCTCAGGGTAGTGTGCTGGCCCCGCTCTTGTACAACATATATACAAATGATCAACCAATTATTCCTGGAACAAGAGCATTCATTTATGCTGATGACACAGCAGTTGCAGCTCAAGGCACAACCTTTGAGGCGGTGGAGGTGAAGCTGAAAACAGCTCTTGAAGATATGGCCAAGTATTATGATGCTAATCACTTGAAACCTAACCCTGGAAAAACACAGGTCTGTGCATTCCATCTGAGAAACAGAGAAGCTAGAAGGAAGTTGAACATCAACTGGAGGGGGCAACAACTACTACACTGCGATACACCTAAATATCTAGGAGTAAAGCTTGATCGATCTCTCACATTCAAAACCCATTGTGAGGATCTGAAACTTAAAGTATCTGCCCGGAACAACATCATCCGGAAACTTATAAGTACCTCCTGGGGAGCACATCCAAATGTGCTTCGTACATCTGCCCTGGCACTTAGTTTCTCTGCAGCAGAATACTCAGCGCCAGTTTGGCAAAACTCTGCACATGCTAAGCAGGTTGATATAGCATTGAATGATACTGGTCGCATTGTAACAGGTTGCCTAAAACCAACTCCTATTAGTAAAATATACCAAATCATGGGTATAGCACCACCTGACATTCGTAGGAAAACAGCTGCAGAGAGGGAGAAGAGGAAACAAGAAACAGACCCCAGACACCCTTTGTTTAGACACGAACCTCAACCCACAAGGCTGAAGTCAAGGAAGAGCTTCGTACAATCAACTACAGCCATAACATCATCTACTGGAGCACGCCGTCTAGAACTATGGCGAAATTCGTTGCCTGAAGAACAGTGGAGGAACATCAAAGAGGCACCGGCTGCGGGATGTAATCAGCCATATGCTATATGGAAGGCTCTAAACAGATTAAGAACTGAAGTGTCCCGATGTAAATATAATATTAAAAAATGGGGGTATACTAATGACAACGATCTATGTGAATGTGGTGAGCTTCAGAATCCACAACATCTTCTGATATGCAGGAATCTCCCTGAAATCTGCAATATCGACGACCTTTACAGGGCAAACGAGAAGGCCATCAAGATTGCCGAATTCTGGTCACATTCTATATAATTGTGTTTATAGCTTAATATTAATTAATTAATGTTATTTGTTTTTTCAACTTGTTATGTCCTGGACACGAGAAATAAATAAATAAATGCAACGAAACAATGCGATCGCTAAACCGGGAATTTTTAGCCAAAACAGCACTATTGCAAAGCAATTTCGCCCAGAAGTGGTAATTTACTTGGTATCTTAATAATAAATACATATGCTGAACAGTTATCAAACATTAGGATGATCAATAACCCAAATATTCAAATAGCTTTTAGAGATTATACGCTAGCCGGATTGAGCATTTATGGCAAGGAAGGAAACTGAGCGGACGAGCTATAATTTTTCCGGTGCGATGGCACCACCCCTTGAGCCCCATAACCACCATGGCTGTTTTGTCCGTCATGGGCACTTTGCCCTGTTGTCCATCAAGGGCGTAGTCAGGTGAAAAGGGCCTCACCCTGGCTCCCTCTCTCAAGAAGTCAAGCGAAAAATATAGGAAAATACAAATTCGCACTTTTAATACTAAAATTAAATTGTCAAAATTTATCCAGAACTCCCGCCCTCAGACTAGTGCTTAAATGAATGTTTAATTTCTGTTTTCAAGTAAAACCATTTTTAGCAAGAATTTTTCCATATTTTTGCCTTACCCTGAAGCTAATCCTAGCTACGCCCTCGCCTACAATAAAATACTTAAAAAAATAATGCATTGAAATTCCTTTTGTAATGTATGTTATAAATTTTGATACTCGAAATGTATTTTGTAGTAATAACCGCACAGAGGATGATTGTACTGAAATATAACTTTATTTGTGGTGTTGTTATTGTAATTGATCGAGAAATGTTTTGTGGAAATATTATTTTATCAGGTTAGGTTCCTCGTCGTAACTGTGATTGTTATAAATTAATTAACGCGTTACCGCTAGTGTACATAGTATGCAAATAACTATCATTAACTGTTTGCTTGTCCTTTTAATTGTCCTCATCAAATGCGTAACAACACAGTATGTGTCATGACATCTTGATTCGTTCACACCTTACCAACTTCGAGAAACAAATTTTCTTAGTTCCACTCCAGAGAGATTTCTTATTTGAACGCTGATCTGTTGCACCTTCTAATGGGATGGTTTTAGTGAAGTTTTATATAATTATAGTTACTTAATTTTGATTTTAATTAATTTAATTTCTTTCAAAGGAGAGTGAAATTAAACGAATTTATACGATCTAGAAGACATGGGCCGTAACCAAAACAAAAAAAATCAACACCTTGCCCTGCGACAGAGGCTGTAAAACCAAAAATGGGAAAAAAATTATTATATCTGTACAACAATAGATTACCTCCAAATAACAAGCGTTTCCGAGATCACATGTCAACAGAATTTCCAGAAAAACCATCACAGGTTTTAAATATAAAACTCTCTCCCACCCAACCACGTCGCCAAACTTTCTTTACAGAGATTAGCCAACATTGTTATTCTCGACTCTGAATTGTTAGCAGAGTCCCCTAATTCCCTTGGGTCAACTGCTGTCGTTGTGAATTGACGTGTTCACTCGGGCGCCTATCTGTGCGGTTCATCGTTCTCCGAGCGCTCCATTCAAGACCGCTGTTGTGTAGAAGGCCGTTTATTCTTCGAGGGTAGGAGTCTCTTTCTGGCAAAGACGTGTCTAGACTGCCAAACCATACACTGGTCCCGCGTGATGATAAAACTTACTACAGTGCAATTACCACTCTGTTTTATTCATATGTAATGAGCACTCTTATTATAACCTTCAGCTATTTACAGCGAGAACAATTTTTATCGATTGGATACCCGATGTTGAATACACACAGAAAACACACATACACAGATACAACTATAGACAGTTCATCATTCCATCCTCTAACACACAAACATGAAGCTTTCAGGGCAATGCAACACAGAGCACTTTCATTGAACCTAGAGAAAAAAAATCCTCAAACAAGAAATATACAATGGCTACACACCCAAATTAATTGACAAATTATCCACTAAAATACAGAAAAATAACAATACAATAACACAGTATAATTCAGGTAAAGAGAATAAAATATATATCAACATTCCATATTTAGGTCCCATATCACAAAAAATTGCTAACTTATTAAGCAAAACCAACGTAGCAATAGCATTCTCCACTAATAATAAGCTAGGTCACCTATTAGAACATGACATAAAAACAGACAAACAGATAAACAGGAACAGTGGAGTATACAAAATATCATGCCTAAACTGTCTATGGGAAAAACTTGCAAAAATTTTCAAACCCGTTTCAAAGAACACATGAACGCTTTTAGATTAAACCACTTCGAAAAATCAGCCATTGCAGAACACATGTTCGACACAAAACATGTGATTAATGACATTCAAAATAATTTAACAGTGTTACATATGCAGTCCAATGCCAAGAAAATTGACCTGTTAGAACAATTAGAAATATTTCTCCACAAGATAAAAAGCCCAGAGCATATGTTAAATAAACAAGTAGACTTTACTAGCCACTACTACTTTAATATTTTTAAAGATTTATTTCCTGTTTAATTTTAAGTACTAGAGACAAGAAAAGATCACCGACACGATATACTCTGACAACGAATAATAATTTTTATCTTTGAATAACTTGTAGTACATATCATCTTTAAACTATTTTGTGGTGTTTAGATAAACATGTGCACCTTATAAGACATCGTGTCTAGTACAATGCTCCCCAGTAAATATGTATACGAAGCTAATTATTCAGCATCTCGTCAATTCTGGTAAGTTTTTCATAATGTTTCCATATTTAGTCTTTTCTCTCATAATAAAACGTGTTCACGACACTTACTTGAAATCATTTTATAGCACAGGAACAAACTTTACTAGCCACGAATCTCGCTTAAGGAAAATTCAAAACCAAATGTAAATACCATAGTCACCTGAAGATGGATCCACAGGGTCCGAAATACATTGTGTAATACAATAAAAGTTGCATTCTAGTGACTGAAGGCTGCTTCTCATTCTACCTTTGTCAGAACTTATATTTTTATGTACAGTACGTGTCATTTATATTTCTTGTGATTTTGGGAGTAATACAAATATTTCATTTGTAATTAGTATCTGACATATGTTCAGCTAGCACTAGTATTAAGAATTGCTGCCTGCCCCTTTTGGTATTGGTTTGCGTTAAGTATATTTAAGTAAATTTTGTTAATGACTGTTCTTGACCTCGTAGTTCAAATGCCGGCCTTCACTCTAACAAACTATGAAGCATATTTTTTAGTTGAAGAAGATAAGTTGAATAGTATTAATGTTCGATATTAGATCAGCAATATTAAAATTACCATCTTATCAAATATTTAAGAAAGTATTTCTACAAACATTGACTATGGTAAATAGCCCACACTCTGAATTGTTCGTGTCCCTTTGCCAGCTATGTAGTGGGTATTTGAATAGAATCCATACGAAGTTGGTTGTTATTGAGTTGTACAAAACATTAGTAATTGCACGGCATTTGCAACGTAAATACCATGTAAATCGGAGTTAATTTAAAAAATTAGGTTAAAAGTGTTTTAGGCAAACTAAGAAGTATTTTGAGTTAGAAACTGTAAGTGAAGCGAGAATGACAGTTGCGACATTGTTCCACAACGATTTGAGTTTTCTGTATTAGTTCAGGCTTTTTATCAACTTAAGAACAATATCTGGAACTGTTAAATCTACACCTACAGACTGGCAAACTGTATTCTCTAACATCGCCCCACCAAGTCTCCGAAGACAAGCGGCTTTAAAAAAGTAATGGCAGAAATGCTTAAGATATCCATAACTTCCAATTTATCAGGACTGCACACACAAAGCACCAAATAGACTAAAATCTAGATATTCAACATGGAGGTTTGGTCAAAAGCTGGTCCAAAATTTCAACATAGGCGAAGCATGGTGCGCTGACTGGACCAATTCCAACCCCGACAAACATGCGCTAATACAAGACACTACACGACAGACTCCTGGATTCAACCTTCTTAGGAAAACCTGGACGGCACTGAACCGAGTGAGAACAGGCCACGATAGATGCAACTACTAGATGTACAAGTGGGGAATGATAGAGAATCCTTCTTGTGACTGTGGTAACTACGAGCAAACCATTCACCACTTCATCATGGAATGCCCACTCAGGAGATTCAGTGATACAATGCATCATATTCATGAAGCAACCACGGAAGGAAGTGAATGGCTGCAATCGTTGGGATTCAGTCTGTAGTAATAGTTATATTTATTGTAATTCAATGTAGTTACTACTTTTGTATTTCTGCCATTCGAAATAAATAAATCAACTTAAGAAGGAAAACGTGTGATTTTCACAGTTTCTCTTCATATAAGAAGAACCACGAAGTCAAAAAACTCAGAATTACATTGTGTGAAACTTGCAGAGAATTGCGTTGTGTTTGTTCTTTCGGCTCTAAAACCTTGTTATTATTCTGAAGACCGTGAACTATTAATTCAAAAAACTGTATAAATCTCATATGCTTTATTTTCGGTTAATAAAAAGAACAATTACATATCATTAAAATGAATACTAATAACATTTGATATGGAGCATTACGTAATTATGTTTTGATATGTCAGTCAGGAAGTACGATTTTAACCTGATTTTATTATTGGTCACGAAAGGTAATTTGAATTAATAACAAACATTTTCATTACAATTCGAAATCTGATTTTATTATACAGTTAAAAATTCACAGAAAGGTAGAGTTCTTCAGGCCACACCAGCTTGTGCTCTCCAGAAGTCACCATAGTTCTTGAGTTTTTCTCCAGTGGGATCATACTTCGCTACGATTTTCTGAAGATCCTCCGGTCTGTTCTTGGAGATATTGACGAAATATTTTCCCAGTCCTTCCTTCTGCTTGGCAGAACATTTCGCGCAATTGGTTGCTACTACTTCCGGCAGAAGATCTGTGAACACAAAGGAGAACGAACAGTTTGATTACATTATTGAAGATAAATAAATAAACAAAAGATATGCAGATGAAAGAATTTTAAAACTTTAGAAATAAAGCTGAAACAAAATATCAAACGAATTAAAGAGATTACTGTTGATTAATTCATTGGTTATTTGAATAGAAAAAAAAATTAAAGAAGAGATTCTAAAAAAAGACCACAAAAATCTGTCGTGAAAAATAGAACGGTAAAAGATATTAAAAATTACGGTGTTAGTAAACAATGAATTAATGTGATGAAATAAATTTAGAGAACGAGTTCCACAGCTTAGTACTTCCAAAATAAACAAAATGTTCAAAAATCGAAGACTAGCAACTTTTGAGAAAAATAATCAAATCGTTTCTGAATGCAGAAAGATTCGAACAAATAATAAAGACGGGTACAGGAAGTTCTTGAATTAACATATTATTAACTTTTATCACTCCAGATCTTGTGCTGTGGGTATTTGCAAGTCACAAATGAGAGGTGCTTATGTGGGCTCTCAAACGTTTCAGTCATGGGCTATCGCCAACGTGAAATGCTGACAAGCACCAGTTCAAAATCACAAGGATATGACAGATAATCGTTTTGTTAATATTAACAATACGTAGATCTGCGATCAGAAACCTACATCTAAGCATGTGTATGTAACAGATACAGCAACTATAACAGCTGATGTCGCCCAAGGATGTAGGTCGGAACAGGTCAAAGATACTCTCTCTGAAGTTAATTATAACAATCTTAACTGATCAGTAGTCCTATGTTGTAGAAGATGATAATAATAATTCCGTGTGGTCGAACTCACCTGGTTACAGGGTTTCTATTGGCTGCGCTTTCCACACCTCTCGTAGCCGCCTTTACCTAACTCGACAATCCTGCCGGTTACAGGGGACCTACAGTTTAACATGGAATCCGAACCACGGAAGTGTTCTGGCGTATTTCCCATTGCACGGCAGGCTGTGCCGGAGGGGAAGGATGGGTTAAAGGCCTGTGAAAACCCCCGCCTAGAAAGGGATTCGAACCGGGGACCTTCGGATTCCCAATCAGACACCTTAACCAATGAGCCACCAGACCACGCTGTAGAAGCTGAAACGCGTATTAATGTAGATATTACATTCGTGTATCTCGCAGTGTAAAAGATTAGTTTATTTTCCTAAACTTTTATAAGTTAAATTGGGGCATGCAGTTAGAGATTGTATGCACCCATATATATGAACGTAATGAGTTCGAAAATTCAGTGTTATCTCGATGTTATTTCAGCGGTCATTTGCAACTTAATTACAAAAAGTGCAAGGCGATATGCGAAGCGAATAAAAATCTCTTTTTGAAGTTGATTACCTGGAGTATTTAAAAAATAATTAATTAATTTAATTTAATTGCAATGGAGCACAAGCACCGGTGGCAATTTCCCTTCTCGCCCATCGTCCTCCTATCCTGCACCCACCTACATTTGCCCTCTACAAATTTTATCTTTAAATTCTCTCAACTTTTTCGGTAAATTATTATAATTGTCTTGGTAACTCATTCCAATCCCTGACAACCTTACCTAAAAAAAGAGAATCTTCCCACACCCTTGTGCCTGAAATCGATTGCCAGCTTGTGGTCATGGTCATCTTTTCCCTTCCATGAATTACTTTTCATACCTATTCCAATATCTTTCAATGCCTCATCGCCAGTATACGTCCTGTACACTCCCATTACCCTCCTCATCCTCCTCCTGTCTTGTAATGAATCCCATTCCAGCTCCTTTATCATATCCGTCACTGATTGCATTCTGCGATAATTTCCAGAAACAAATCTAGCAGCCCTTTTTTGCACCCTATCCAGTTTCTGTATTTGATACGCAAAATTAGGGTCCCATACTACACTACCATATTCGAGCAATGGTCTGACCAAAGTTTTGAAACCCAATTCCTTTGCTTCTCTCGTACATCCCCTCATCAATCTCTCCAACAAGTGCAGAATTTTGAAACATTTTCCTACCACCTGTCTAATGTGTCCTGCACAGTTAAGCTTGTTATCAAATGTAATGCCAAGATATTTACATTCAATAATAGCAGCATGAAGTGACAACACATAATCTCGTCTGCTGGCATAGCTAATTCTAGACGGCGATTTATAGTTCGAATTTTGAGTAATTGTAACGCACATTCAAAGAAGATTACATAAGCATATAAAACTCTCGCACGACCTCATCAATTGTACTTTTGTGCGAAGTGGGATCTGCATAGTTAAGAATCGTCTGACTATCATTAATTTCTCTATCGCTTAGGAACGACTCATACTCCCTAAACCTCTGCTGTTTTTATGTGACAGACAATTGACGTCGTTTAAATATGAATTTGTTGGCAAAATGCGAACATTTACTTTCGATTACTTTTCGATTGTGATAAAATACGTCGCCTTTGAGAAGCGCTAACAGATAAGATATGATAAGAGGCATAATGTTCCGTACTGTTGCCTACTGAATGCTTTCATCCCTCGTGTCGTTAGGGATTGGAATTCACGGGTGAAAGATTGATTTTGGTGCAAAACACCCACTGCCACTCACTATTTTGTGAAGTGCGGAGTGTATGTTATTACGTGTAACTTGCCTTTCACTGATAAAAAGTTATGACATCAGTTATCCCCAACGAAGTTTACAAGCATTTTGGAGAACATGAGTTCTTATCTACATATGCTTAGGGATAATTTGGATCTAAAGTGGTGTTACTTTTCACCTAAACAATTTTGAGAGATGGGAAATGAAAGAAATATCAGCATGCAGTAGGTTGACTACAGAAAAGCCTGTAACAGTATCACCAGATAGACAAAAGATAAGTTAGTTCAGCACAAGGTACAACCGAGTTTAGTTCAGTTCTATAAGTTAAACATTAGTAAACGATAATGGAAATTAATGATCCACAATTTAGACGGATTATTTGCTTTCGAATGTACATTAGTCTTAATACACTTCTAAAGTGGTTTTGTGGCTCACTTGGTTAATGTACATGACTATAGAAAGGAAGATCTTTGTTTCTAATACCAGTTTTTTCTCAAATATTCATGATCCTTAAAACTCTCCTTCAAAAATGCAAAGCATTGATTTGCTAATGTGAAGATGGTGGGACGCTCTGTGGTACGAATCCTCAGACTCCACTTTAAACGGTAGATCCCCTTCACCTGGTAAAATTATTAGGTTAGGCGCCTGCGATAGTGGCGCATTTTGCAGTGGTGAAAAAACTCTGACACTAAGTCTTTGAGACCACACATAATTATTATTCCTAGATTTTACCTATGGTTTGAAGATTCTAAGGAGGCAAAAGTTAGTTGGTCATCTTTTTTACGTGAACGATTTTAAGTTATTTAGTAGAAGTGGGAGAATTATACATTACAAGCAAACCAGCATGGAATGGCCTCGAACAAACCTATACAACTGAAAAGGTATATTTCAGGGAAAGAAGATAAGGTTAGTATAAGAAAGTCACACTCAGGATTACGATACCGTGGTTGTTTCTCGCAATCATTAGTTATCATTTTTGGCTATAATAAGATTGAAATTATACAACTTACCTATAGTCATAATTTTGTGTTGATAGGAAATATGGTAGTATCAAAAGTTTTAAACATTATAGCTGGAAAAGGAAATAGTTATTAACGCAGAAAGTTTGATTTTACAATAAAACTGTAACTAAGAAATTTGATGCAATGTCTAACTACAAATACCAGAGTACTTTAGAGGCAAACTTGAAATATAATTCAGATGTGAAGGAATTCATTTATAGACTGCTAAAAAAAACAGCAAGCCTTGTCCGAGATAGTGAATTCGGGAAAAGAAGGTTGGTGACATTACAAGTTTCGCAGTTCAATTTCTTGAAAACAGTTTCGGTTTACATGATCGTGGAACGCAGCAGGTAACATGAACATAAAACGCGAAAACTTCCAACAATATTGCATTTTTTGGATGCAATACATTATGTATCTAATTGAGAATAGGGAAGAGGGCTGAGGCAGATCAAAATTGGTTTTCATTATGATATTTTTAGGGAGACACTAATATAACTGCAGGAAGTCTAAGATGCAATGAATATGAAATTATAGTTTTTGAAAAGACTCATAGCATCAGCAGACTACATAATGCAAACACGCTCACAGAAATGGGAGGCAGAAGCAAGCCCAGAACCAAGCAAAAGGAACACGTACTTGCTATTATAGACAACGACGATCTCTGTCTTTGCCAACATCGGACTTCTAGTTTCTGCAGGAATCAAGCGGGAAATGAGTCTATCCCTTGGTACAGAAACTTCCGTGCACTGCCTAGGCTCTGAATGTCTTGGAAATATATGCAGTAAATGGTGTTAACATACATAAAGTACCCTGACGTCAACCGGAAGGTGCACTTTGCACTACGATTCAGACAGAACCGTGGAAATAACAAGGAAAACCTGAAAAATGTCTGATGTAGCTGAATCTTTTAATCACAGTGCAGCAGCCAAAAAACCAGAAGATGCTCAATACCAAAAGCAGGCACTAGAGCAGGGGTCCCCAAAGTGGTCGATACCGACCCCTTGGGGTCGATAAGAGATCTCTCGGGGTCGATTAATACAGGGGGGTCGAAAGGGGGTCGATTAATACTAAAGAGGATCAATTAAACTGTACAGCAAAAAATAGGAATGCTCTACTAAAAATCAAGTCAGTAAATTAAAGCTCATTCTCTCACTTCTCGTCTGTTTGCGAAATCATGTGAAGTAAATGATGAAACTTTCAACCAATTACTTTTGCTCACTGGTTGTCAAGAGGTGATAGTTGCAGTATTGAGAGTTGAAGAGTGCCTTAGAAAGGTGAATTCATCGCTATGTGACAAGTTAAAACAGTGGAACAATCATCTGTTCTTTTTTTGCAGGTTTTTATTTGAAATTTATTCCACCTATCCATAGTTTTGTTACTATTTTTTGAGATTATAATAATAGTGGAAAGTATCTCGTTTTTCTGTTAATTTTATTGGGTGGATTTTATAAATTATTTCGTTGAGTTGTTATGCAGGCCTCCTTATTGCTTAGCATCAGAAATGCCAAAAATGATTTAACGTTATTATTAAATACTTGTGGGGGTCGGTAAGAACTCAAATATCGTATCAAGGGATCGACGGGGTAAAAAGTTTGGGGACCCCCGCACTAGAGCAAACCGGATGTAGCACAACGAAACTGTTTCCTTGTCGAATTCAAATCGGTAGACCAACAGCTTCACGATTCTCTCGACGATATTTCATGCAGCTTTGTGCCTTTTCCAAGCAGAATAAATGAATTGTATTCGCTACAGCTGCTCAGCAAGTACAAATTTTTTTTAGAGAAAATGTCCTTCGCCTGCTGCTTACCTCTGAAGGCTTTGGCCTGTGGGATGCAGGTACTGTCGTCACCTAGAAAGCATTTGGTGATGGCGTCCACGTTCTCCTGTACAGCAAATATCGCGTCCAGATCTGTCTTAGCGTCGAATTCTGTAGTGTAGGCATCTTCTGGTCGAGCCACCACAAAAGTGGCGCCCACGACGAATGCAATGGTCAACAGGTGCAGCATCTCGGCGAATGAGGTGTGATACCTCGGGAAGGCAACCGTCGGCCTTATATTGGTCTCCGAGGGCCTTGGGCGGATGCGAAATGACGATGCAACAATGAAAAGTGACTTCATAATGATTTACGATACTTATCACATAGTGACAAGCATCTTCTCAAGCCGTCCTGCCCTTGATCTCTGAGTAAAAAACTTCCATGTAAGGCTACTATAATTTTTTAATTAAAAATAATATTCAGGCAGGGATAATTAGTTTGCGTATTAGATTTGTTTATATCGTTAATCGGTGTTCTTGTTTCGAAAAGAAAACTTCCTGAAATTTGTGTTGTTGTAACGTCAAAGTTTTTAAAAAATTAATCTTCAAGAACTGAGTTAAAACTAGCTTCTTTATGATAATATTAAGGGTGAGATATATCTATCTGATTACTTCGTACCTGAATTTAATGCAGTAATCCAACTGGACTTAGCGCGTAAATCAATGCTTGGCTGCCTACTACGATCATCATCAAAATTCCAGAATTAACTATTTTTTGTTTTTAGATAGGAAAGTAAATGTTGTTGCTAATTATTTCACAAAACCAGAATTAGCTCTGTAAGGGATGGTATCCGTTTGCATCAAGTAGGATCACTATAATCATAGTTTTTTACTTGAATTTGCTTTGAATGTGTACACAGCCATGTTACATCTTGGGTTTTTAGCCCTAGAGTGAACCAACAGCTGGAGAATTTCATATGATCAAGCACAGCTCTTAAAAAAACCCGGAACCACTGGAATTTTTTAACCAAGGATAGGAACACCGAGCTTTTGAAAGTAAGCACCTTCACAACTGAGGCATCAAGTAGGTTTCATTCAGTTTGTTTTAAATTTATTTTGATTTATTTGGAAGGATACATTCATAGTTTGGAATTTGAAACATAGTTCTGTGTTACATTTATGTAGGCCTATTTATTAACTACCTTTTATTCTCTTGCATCTACTGTTTACATTTAATCACACTTAATCCAGCAGTACAAACGCGTCTAGTTGTGAACAGGATTTGATCCTCTGTAAGTTCCTCTTCCGTCTGTATTATTACTTTCGAACATCAAAGATGTATCGAACATATTAAATATGTCAGATTGCAGTAGCTTCATAAACATCCTGACATTCAAGTGTTTAAATTGGAATGATATGCTAAACATATTGTTCTTTTAAACAAAGTTTCCACAGTTGCCAATTCAACTGTAACAGTGGTGTGTTTTAGTATTCGACGTATTCCGACTCACGTTGAGTATCATTAACGATCGAAATTTCTATTTATACACCTCTCAACATCCATGCAAGATGTAAATTTCGGACACTAATTAAAGACCGACGAAACGTTAAACTGTCTGCTTGTTTGCACCTTCAATTTAAACAGTAAAAATAACTTAAAGATGAGATGTTAAAGATGAATATCTGGCATTCATCACAAAATATGCTTGAATTCTAGATAAATGGTCTAGTTTTCGACATTTGGCAAATGGATTTAGCAATTTTAATGTTATATTCTTAAATAGTTAAATGTTATTACGTAGTAAACGAATCTCTTTAAGATTTACAACTAATTTTCGTAGCGTTTTTTTTTTAAATCTGAAGCCTGGATAAATACACTGACTCAATCTTCAATCACTGGTGAAATCAGGAAACAATTATTGTAACTGATAAAACTGCCGTTTATAAAAAAGTCGAACCATAGATGAAAGCACTGATTTAGTCTTTGATCTCTGGTGAAATCATGAATTTTTTTTTGCGACTGATAAACATTCTTACTTCAAATTCCCTGCTGGGCAATGTGCTTCTAATCTCCTAGGTTGTTTTAACTGAGTCGGTGTCTGTATTCTGCTTACTGTAATAGATTTTAGCTCACCATAACTGGAGGTTCCAACCGTGTCTGTTACATTATATATTTTTAACCACAAATTTAGTTTGTTTACAGAATTGTATTTTAGTACTATTCGTTTTCGGATCTCTGAGGTGTTTACCTTTTCGTTTTTTATAGCAAATTGCTGAAAACTTATCAGTTTATCTAAAATCTGGCTGTAACATGTATCTATCACTGATTGTAACAATACTAATTTCGATTACAGTAATTAATACGAAGTGTATATGTTTGGTATACGAATTAAATTACTTCTCTAGTTCTTCTTAATCTTTTTTGCTGACCATCGATTATCCCAGAATAGGATGTCTGTCGAAGTTGGCAGCTTATACCAAACTTATTATTATACTCGTATACTTGTAATTGAGTGACCAAGTTTACTACTACCATCCACGCCAGTAAGGACTGCAATATATTGTTAGATTTGCGCTATTACAGTGACTGGACACATTCAAGGAGGAACTTAATTCCCTTGTGACTCCGCCTGTAATTGCCCAACTCTTTAGAATGATTTTATTTTGTGTGGCAGTAGTGAGTTGGCAGTTCGAACCTATCTGCTACATCCAATAAAACCGAAAAAAGTGTGAAAATTTTGCATGTAGCAGTTGCTTACAATTAGCACTTCTGCGCTGGTGGTGATGCACAGAACTCACTTAATGTCTTGATGTCTCTTCATATGAAAATAAGAAATAAATAGTTGGCCTAGTTAAACTAGCGTTTCTAGCCTGGCTAACTGTATTTACAATTTAACTGTTGTTTCGAAAGGTTGGTTTGATTTTGCGCAGTGATCCTGGCTATAGGCCTATGCTTAAAATGGATTTGGAAGGAACTTAATTTTGTAAACGGATTCGTGGAAGATATAATGATTGATATTTAATAGAAAAGTCATCTTTCACCATGACGGTGGATAGTGGTAGAATTTTCACAGACTTCCTATATTCCTTACCTTGGAAGTAAGGGTATAGTTCCAAGAGGAATCTGTTCTTAAAATATATTACCTCCCCTTTTGAAACTAATACTTGTGGTGTATCACTTGATCATTTTTCAATTATACAAAATAAATATTCATTTATGAACGTTATTATTAATCATTTTGATTGTCTTTCTCGTTGTTATTATCTACTTGTAACGTTGGGCGCCAAGGAAAGTGATTCATGCTTAAAATCAGATACTTTTGATATACAAATCATTGAAATTAATAAACTAAAAGCTATAGGTGGCATGCCGTTATTTCTGTATCAATTATAAACCACATGAAGTAAAAAAATTGATAAATAGCTTATTTATGTAACTTGAAAGATATCCTTCAAACAACTTTATTAATCGTGTCAGTAATAAAACAAATTAACGAAGCAGTTGACACACATACACTTGACATGAAATTTAATTGAAAATCATACAAGAACAACCAACAGAGCATTTTTCAAAACAGTGAAAACAATTAAGCAGGACACGAAAATTGCTATCGCGTGATCCGAATCACCAGTGCGAGGTTAGCTGTAATGTTCAGATTTTGAATTGGTGATGCGTTGATGGTTACTACGTCTTCAGTAGTCAGCATGACTTCGCAACACCACGAAACATGTTCATCGTCTGTAATGTTTCTCCATATAATAACGCTACTGTAATACCGGTGTATAGCAATGTTATATCGTTATTCCTAAGCAAGAAGCTTGCCGATGTATTACTTTTATAAGTAAATCACTTGAAAAGTTGGCTATTAAATTGCAGACACGATTGTGCAGCAACAAGTCTGATGTATTGCAAGTCAAGCTGGTACTGAAATTGGTCACCAACTATCGCTCTGCCATTTTGTCATCTTCCCAACAAATATCACTGGCCTCTCCCTCTACTCGTTGGTGTATGTTTCGCACCAACCCCGGAAGTCCAGAAATGTCCTCTTTCGGTGGTTGACCGAGAATATTAATAAAATATAACAATAATTAATTACAATTATTATCGCTGAATTCCTATTTTCTACTTGTTTTCTGTTATTCTCTTCACATACGACTATTTCCGTTGACTGTTAAGGTGGGTACACACTAGGCGAACGCAAGCAAACGCATACGGCCGAATAGATGCGGCCGAATCTGTGCGGCGTTTGTTAAGAACTTACTTGTCTACATTACAACGAAGGAATGCGTTGTTTGTCATTCTTTCACGTTCGCGGGTTTATGCAACAAAACTATTTTTATACCTACCATAAAAATGGCGGTAGAAGATGACTTAATCATTGCTAGTGTGTCGTACATTACTATTTATTAAGGAGGCGCAGGAGATCACATTGACGGTGGTGCGTGACTTCTTTGTTCGAAAGTAGAAATGTGTATGGACTTTTGAGGGACAGACTTGATAGACGATCTGACAGCTGAAATGGGATATGAACTTTTTGAAAGTGGCTGCAGAATGAAGTCGACCGACTTTGCAACGTTATTGCAGCAGATTGGTCCGAAGATTGCAAAACGCCAGTATTTTCTCTATCCCTTGGTGCAAGTTTATCCCACAAAAATAACATGTATTTAAAAGCAAACCATGTCGATTTAAATATTGTAACGGGGGGGGGGGGGTGATTGCCGTTACTTTAAGTTCTAATGTTAAAGTGGTTCTTGATTTTAATAAGAAATTAATATTTAGATAGCAAGGATCTTGATTGCTGTTGATAAAACATATATAATGCTGATTAATATTTTGTCCATGGTGGACTTGCGGAATCAGCGACTGTGATATCAAATATGGTTGATAATTGAAAACAGCGACCAGTCACAGTTTATGGTGTTGCCATAAACTGTGACTGGTCGCTGTTTTCAATTATCAACCAAAAAATATATAATGCTGAATTTATTATTTTCCATGGCTTGAACATAGCCGGATACATTTAACGTTACGTTAGACATTACGTGTATCTGCAAGCAAAAGCACTATCCGGCTTTACAATCTGCCTGAAGATAGCAAACATAAACTAAATGTTAAATATTTCATTCATAAATTTAAATACATGATAACATCGTGGCCACAAGCCATCAATAATATGTTATATGTATAGTGGATAAAATCCTTGGGCGCCTTTTGAATTAAAATATGAACAAGAATAAGGCTCAACTGAATTTACAAGGAACTTTAAAGTTCATGAGGTTATTTGCCAGCTAGCTTTTAAAATGGAATTGAGCAGAGATCCTGTCACATGGGTCGATTACGGATTCTTCAAAGTCTTTCCAAACCTTGAAACGATGATGGGCGATGGAACACGTTACCATAATCATCAGCAACAGCAGCGGCGGCGTGTGTCGGAGACCAGTAAATTGCACCATTAGTGCATGGACAGCATCAAACGACCAGCCTGTGGTCGAAGCCAGAACCCTCCAGCATAGTGCCACTCTGCGCTATGACGTCTGGACACGGCGGCTGCTGACCACAGAATGCCAGTATCGCCGCTTCTGCTTCTCTTCCTAAAAACTCCTTCCCGAAGTTTTGTTACATGAAAAAGGAAGCCATAAATTAACATCGGTAGACCCCCTATATGATACGGCATTGGATGTCTAACTTCTTTCCAAAACCTCGTGAGGTTTGAAGTCACCCCATTCGCTCTGGCCTTTCCCGCGCGTCTGTCACCCCTTGTGCTGTTCAGGTAACCTTGCGCAGGGTCAATGCACTGACCTTGGGGTTGGCCGTTGTATCCGGGAGGACAAAGGCTCGGAGCATCCCACGCCATCGGTAGAATTTACCGTTGCCAGCTTCAAAATCCCTTCTGCCCCTCCAAGTAGCAACCTCTTTACTCAGATAAATTTTAAGAAAATATGGCAGCCTGGGATATCCATTACGCGGATCGGAGGATTAAATTACTAAATATTCATTAAATAATAATATAATCTGAATATAAAAATAACTAAATACAAATATTTACATATTTTGTAGTACGCCACAATCCTGCGTGCTACAATATGATATCAGTTGCAGAGTCTGTTTTAAATGAATTTTCCTGTTCTTGGACGTTCACGCCTGAAGGATCCCAAATGAGATTTCTTTTACGTCTTTTTTGAGTCACATTTCTTAATATTACTAATTTCGTTCCAGGCATTATGTTTACTTATTTTATTTTTGTAATCATTAGGATTAGGGTTGTGTGTATAATTCTGTTAATTTTAAGGAATCCGAGATAGACAACGTCATGTTCCATACCAAACAACAAAAGCGTTCTTTTTGATGTACACACTATACCTAAGCCGAAAGCGTGTGGTCCGCATTTTACTTTGATGTACCGCCTCCCGAGGCAAACGAGTGCACCTTCGTTTTCGTTCATTCGCCTTCGTTATCACGTACACACTGGTTGAACGTATGCGTTCGTTTGCGTGCGGTCGCATGCGTTCGCCCCGTGTGTACCCACCCTTACACACACGCACACACGTGACTACGCAGTTATTTTAAAATGACGCCAATTTTCCACACTGAAATGTTTATAGTTGACGTTTTTCTCAATGTCACCACTTTCCAAGTCCGACAATTTATCGCCAGATTATTTGAGTCAACAATTTTTGTAAATTATTTTCAAAGAATTTCAAGGAAACTGTGTCCTATGTTGTCTCTTTAACCAGTAAAATTCCCTCGACCATTTCACAACTCTCTAACGTATAATCTCCATGGACTGCCTGCTCTCACCAACTGTCTCACCGCGTTCGCGCCTACCGTATAACCAGTTTCACAGTTTAATTTCCATTACTACTGTTAATAATTTATTTGTTAAAAATAAAGTAGTGATCATCTGGTACCCATTCTATCGAAATTATATTCACACGTTGATTACATGGACAAGTCGTTATCTTACGTAATACACTGAAGTGTCAGAAGTAATGGGATACATACTAATACCGTGTGGGAGCACCCTTTGTCAGGCGAAGTGCAGCAACCCCGCACAGCAACTAGTCAGAAGTTCCCTGCAGAATTATTTAGCCATCCTTTCTCTACAGCCGTCCATAATTGTGAAAGTGTTGCCGTAGCAAGACGTTAACCTTTATCCCGCGTTTCAGATATGTTTGACTAGATTCATGTCTGGCAATCTAGGTGGTCAAATCTTTCGCTGGAATTGATCAGAATGTTCCTCAATCGAATCGTGAATGATTTTGGCTGGGAGATCTGCGGCATAGTCGTCCTTAAAAAGTTCGTAATTGGGAACATTAAAGCCATGAATGGCTGCAAATAGTTTCCGAGTAGCTGAATGTAACCCTTTACAGTGAATGATCAGTAAAGTTTGACGAAAGGTCCCAGTCCATGTCATATAAATACAGCCTATACCGGGATGGAGACACCATCAGCTTGTACGATGTGTACCCTAGCCGACAATCTGGGTCCATGGCCTTATGGAGTCTGCGTCACACTCAATGCTTACCATCAGCTCTTACTAACTGGAATCATGATTGATCCGACAAAGGAAATATTTTACAGACGTCTGGGGTCGAACCGATATGTTCACGAGCCCAGGACAGCCGCTGCAGCCGATGGCGTTTTTGTTAGCAGAGGCACTCGCTAAGGTTTTGTGCCTTCATATTTCATCAACCCCAAATTTCACTGCACTGTCCACACGGAGAGGCCTGTCCTAAACACTTTTGACAATGTGGATCGAGGAATGTTGATTTCACGAACAATTTGTAAATGGAATACCCAATGTTTATGGTGCCAACTAACATTTTACCTGTAAAGTTGATTTATGTCACGTGGCCATAATCACATCAGAAAGCCTTACACACGACTCACGGGAGTACAAATGAAAGCGGCAACACTACATGGCACATTTACAGGTTTCTTCTGCGGTGCTACCTGGATACTTTCGTCATCCTACTCTATGACTTTAGGCACTTCACTGTAGGTCCGTATAGGTATGTGAGTAATTTAAATGTTTGGTTTTAGCTTCTTTTTTAATGCTTCTTATACATTTTTCGGTTTAAACAAGTGTTACATCTGCTGTAAACTTGGGTACAAACGTTTTTGTATTTGAAAGTTCAAGCGTTGGCAAGGCTGCTGTAGTACAGCTGTATTGCAGAAATATCTTTTGTTGTGAGATAGAAGTGTTATCCACACTCTTGGCGAGTGGATGCGATCCTACACGAATGCGAGTTTGTAGATGGTATCTTCCGCCTAGACTAACCTCGGCTCGCTAGCGCTTGGCTCTGAAGCTGCAATAAGAGCACAGATCAAAGGACCCCTCTGCTGTCATTAATTTTTCGTCGCCTCTCCATGTATTTGTGAGACATTTCACCCAGCCGTTTTGTGAGACGGCTGAGGGTGGAATTCCCGTCTGGCGACAGGTTGACGGCTTGGCTGCGTCTTTTGTTTGTTTGACGCAGGTGCAGATGAAGCCCCCGAAGGCTGGAGGGGTGCAAATGGACATGCGGTAGCGAGAGGCACTTGGGGATGAGACCCCACATAGAATGTATATGTGTATGTGTGGATGCAGACTCCAAATACGTGGAGGCTGCGATTTGTGACGACATCATTTGTCGTGGTGTTTTCTTCATGTGCCTCCACGAGTTAACCAACCTCAGTTGGTGGATGGTGTTAAAAGTGTTCCTTCATCGTGAAAGAAACCTCAAGACTGCCAATTCCGACAGCTTCCTGCAGTTACGATAAGTGACAATTACATATGAACATTTTTTACCCAGTATACGCCCAAACTTAAGGAGTTTTCTTGCTCTCCCTAGCCGGGAACATTGTGTTTATTGTCTGTTTGCTTCATTCATTTTCTTTGCTGGTTGAGTTCATTTTGTTTGTGTAATATTAAATAAACAAGTATTTTTTTATTTGAATAATTCTGTACTCGAGTTTCCTTTTTTTTGTAATTAGAGGGTGTAATTTAAATTTATATCTGTCCATGCAAACCAAAAATATTAAGAATACATTTTTAACAAATGAATTTTTCCATCTCAAGCACAGAGAATGTGAATGTTTCTGGTCGTAAAGAGCCAAGACATTTCAACATAAGCTGCGAGTGGAAGCTGACGCCACTCTCTCGTCTTTATCAATACGTGTTTAAAATAATGATTGCTACAATCGAAAAAATTACATTTTTCTTGCTCCAAAACAAGCAGAAATTGTGCGTCACCACCTCTGCTTCACTATCCACCAAGTCCAGATGATGAAAAAACTTCCACCGAGCGTGGTGGGTGAACCGTTAACGTTCTGGCTTCGCATTCGGGAGGACGCGGGTTCGAATCCCCGTCTCGGTATCGAGATTTAGGTTTTCCATGGTTTCCCCAAATCATTTCAGGCGAATGCCGGGATGCTTCCTTCAAAAAGGCAATGGCCGAATTCCATCCCGTTCCTTGTTCCCAGTCCCATCCCGCCTCTAATGACCTTACCTGTCGATGATGTGTAGAGCCATAAGAAAAAAAGAAAAACTTCCGCCACTACCAGGATTCGAACCAGCTATCCCCGCATCAGGCTACGGACACCGTCAGATACAGAAACCAACTAAGCCCACAATTCCTATGTGTATCAAAGTTCATGTTAACTCCAAAACCTGACCGCAGTGCGTATAGAGTGGGGACTTACGATATTGTTGATGCTGATTGGACGGTCGAATAGGGTCGTTAACCCTAGTGGTATTACGGAATAGTAGGCTTGAATGGGCCGGCACCGGGTGTCATCCTCTCTTCCATCTCTCATACACAGCACAAACAACTATTTACCCTGACCGCAACCGCTATCACAATCAGCCACACTTGGAATAACACTTACCAACAATGTCAGACCTGAAAAGACAGCGAGAAACCATCCCAGTTCATCTTCACAGAGACCGAGCGGGGTGGTGTAACGGTTAGCGTACTGGCCTCGCATTCGGGAGGACGGCGGTTCGAATCCCCGTCCGGGCATCCAGATTTGGGCTTTCCATGATTTCCCAAATCACTCCAGGCAAATGCCGGGATGCTTCCTTCAAAAGGCCATGGCCGAATTCCTTCCCATTCCTTGCCCCCATCCTTGCCCCCCATCCTTTCCCGTCTCTAAAGACCTCGATGTTAAAAAGAGACGTAAAGCAGTTAAAAAAAATCATCTTCACAGACGTTGGCATGGAGGAGTAATCATCTCCCATTGTAAACTCCTACGCTCGAGTAAGGAGTTTACCAAACTCCTCCCAAAGATGAGTTCAGTACGCTGACCAATACCATTGTAAATTACTGGATAAGCTCCGATATTGCTCCCGTCCACTCTTGTCTTCTCGGAAATCTTTCCCGTTTGTCGATGTATCATTTATTGAATCAGTAGTAGGTATATGTTGCCCTACTTGCAGGACAAAATAATGGCGAAGAAATGTGGCTGGAATAAAAGTATTGGTCTAAAGAACGATTATTTCAATTATAAATTACAAATTGTGTAAGAGATCCTTCACAGACGTTTTGAGGACATTCGTATTTTAATAAAATAAGTTTTATACCGTAAAGTTATACTAAAGTATAAACTGTGGATCCAAAAGAAAAGTGAAAGAGCAGCGAACAAATTTCATATGAGCTATGAAATGGCGTTGAACTATGGCGTTATGTAACTAATTAGGACAATCAGTGGGGCACTTTGTGAGAGAACAATAACTGGATTCGAAAGGAATAATTTTTCATATATCTCGGAATTACAGTCGGACAGTTCTCCTTTACTTTCTTGCCACAACAATTTCGTGTTCTCTATTAGGAGTAATAATATTAATAATGGAAAAAAACATGATCGTATTCAGTAGAAGGAAACTGGCAATTCATAAATGATTAAAGCTACAAGAAAGCAAAAGACAAACCAATGTAAAACAGCGAAAAATTGAGAGAGCTGTTGTACAAACGTAAATTAAACTTATCATTTACTATGTATCTTGAAGTGATTGAGGGATGAAGCCGGCACCTAAAACAAGGTAAACAGAAAAAAAAGAGAGATATTCATTTTTTTTTAGATTTTCTGTAAATGTTTAAAGGTATGAGAAAAGCTGTGTGAAGAGATTCATGGATACCTCTTATCAAACTTCTGTTACATCGATTGCTCTCACAAGTCATACTCGTGTTTGGCATACTGTCTTACTATATTGCGTAAGTTGCAAAAACGGTGTTAGCAGCTCATGTGAACGATATAGAGCACAGTAACCTGACCGACTGAACCGCAGTCCCGGTTACGACCAAATGACAAATGTCGCGCCGCCGAGGCACGTTACACTGACGCATAATTTGCATCGCGTTTTGGAGAGTAAACATTTGCATGACATGACTTGAAATAATGGAGCAACTTTTTGTATTGAACAGCTCTATAATTACAACTAGGACAGTAAAAATATTGGTGCAGATTTAGAAGCAATATGTGAAAGGAAAAAGTTGATCATGATAATAAATCCGTAATTGATTTCAGGTGTAAAGGAGAAGAAAGTTTTCATTTGTAAGTAGGGGACTGGGGCGCTGTAGCAAATTAAATAAGATGGCAATGAACAATAAACCTCACACTTCGAAGGATTTTAAGGTAAAAATATGCATGAACAGGAAGTAGAAATGAACGGTAACTACCGCCAGTTTGTGAGCTCCATTTCATTTAATAATAATAATAATAATTCAATGAATTTAATAATCAGAATGTGATATTCGTTATTTAAGTTCACTCCAAAATTATTTCCGTTTTTTAATTCAAAACTAATCAGTTTATTACACAGATATAACATTAAAGATTGTTTATGATTATAGGGTGGGGTCAGAATTTCCTTGTTGAAGGCTTAAAGTGTAAATATCTTGGCATAACTTTTGATAATAAACAAAACTGGGCAGAGCACATTTGACAAATGGTAGGAAAGGTTTACAAAATCCTACATTTTCTGGAGAGGGTGCTCAAGAGATGGAGCAGAGAAATAAGGAAATTGGTCTACAAAACATTAGGCAGACCATTGGTTAATTACGGTGGTGTAGTTTGGGATCCACATTTTCAGTATCAAATACAGGAATTGGAGGGCGTGCAAAGAAGAGCACCTAGATTTGTTTGTGGAAATTATAGCTGGACCCAGACAGTATTTGATATGGTAAAGGAGATGGACTGGGAGTGTTTGTACAATGCATATGTTAGTGATTGGGCTTGGAGGTATATTGGTCAAATAATTAGGAATAGTGCATTTGGGGGAAAGATAACCATGACCACAAGCTGGCGCATGATTTCAAGAATACAGAAATGAGAAAATTTTCTTTTGTAGGTAAGGGTGTCAGGGATTGTAACAAATTATCAAGTGATGAATAATTTACCAAAACGGTGAAGGAATTTAAAATAAAAATGTGTAAATCCCAAAAGTAGATAAGCGAGGAATTTTACACTCAAGTTACATAAAGTATTTTTTTCAAAAATAAAGAGGGGTTAATTAGATGAATAAGGGAATTGCAACGTTAGCGTGTGTTCCATCGCAATTAATTATTAATAATAATAAGCTTCAAAACCCACCACTTTAAATTTATCATCACTATTGTGCAGAAACCGCAACTGTAATAGTTATGAACACTAGAGTGATTTTAAAATGTGGTTCCATACCAAAATAAAAATCTCCCGAATTACAGACCGATTGATTTGACCGCAGTGGTAGATAACTTGATTGAGAGCTTGATGTGCAGCCTCATCAAGAATATTTCTGAGGAAATAAAGAGGGTTTGTAAATCATAAACAATGTTTACAGAAATGTTAATTACTTACATGTTAGTGGACTATGTGGAGAATAGAACTGGTAAGTCATACAAGTTAGGAATTGACCTGAATGAACAACAGAGTGGTGGTGAATAGAGTTAAAGAAAACCATTGCACCAAAGTAGGGTATCATCAATTCGGCAGTAGAAGTCATAGATGGCCTTGGCGACGTAGGAGTCAGAAAGTTGACATCACGTATAGATAACAGATCGCCGAATCAAATCCGAGCTTGGTTCTGTAGTCTCCATACTTAGCAGATCGATAAACGTTGCCGTACGATGATAAACAGACTTGCGAAAAAAGAAATGCAATCTGTAGGACAGATACAATTTTGCTGATAAAAAATAAAAAAATAAATATCCAGGTACGAAGCAAAAAGTAGCAAATGTGGTATCAGAAGAGAAGGAATAATGATCAGGAATCCAACAGGGTATTGTATTAGGACCATTGTTGTTCATTATTTCAGATAATGATCGGTGTAAAGTTAGGAGAACGGTTGTTTGCAGATTGTTTGACTAGACGAAAACGAAAGAGAGAGAGAAGAGAATAACTATTGAAGGATCTGAATAGCATATCTAACTGGGTAAGTAACATTGAATGAAGATAATTATCATAAAAATCAGCTTTTCAGGTACACAGACAACGAAATTTAGGGTTCTGTTTACTTATACGTCGAATGGTAATTGTTTGATAAATACATAAAGCGTGAATATCATTTGATAGTAATCTCACGTTAGCATGAAATGGTGTATTTTTTTATTTCTTTACGGCTCGTCGACGTCGAGGTAATTAGAGGTGGCATAACATTCGGGTGCTCTAGCTTAATAATTCTCCATTATTTTTATGGCAGAAGTTAGTATATTTTTCACAAAAATGTTCATTACTCTCTTACTCGTCGTTCGAACCTTCAAAAACTGTGGCGCCATCACTTCGGCAAGCGTTTCGCCAGCTAACCAGGAGATGGCGTAGGTAGCAGGAATAATTGCTTTCATACATGAAAGATATTGTTAGACAGGAAGTTATTCAAAACTGAGCAAGGCACGCTCAGATATTATTCAGCATATTGAGGTATTAAAATAAAGGTTTGTTCTTAACGTTTATTCGTTAGAACCAAAGTTTTATTTAAAATATGATTTGTAATGAGGTGATTTATTCTCCTAAATTATCTATGACTGTATCTCAATTCTGGGCTAATTTCTTATATCTTCATCAGAAGAAAGGGATTAAGGAAGACGTCAAGCTAAATTTGGAAAACAGTTTCGCTGTTTATGGAACTTCTGAGATGGTTATTGAAGATAAAACGATGAAATACGAACTCATGAAGGCACAAGATTTTTTTATCTGTACAACATCTGAACCATAGAAGCACAAATGGATATCCGGTTGTTTTCGCATGTGGTATTTATACCCTCAGTTTCTGTCCGAAGTGATATTAGTGTTAAGCAATTTAATTGAATATGCGACCTTGGCTGATTTGTAATATATCTCATACAGTTTTTAGAACCGGTATTATCAAAACCCGATAGTTTTTGCGAAATAGTCCTTTTTGAATAGATATAACCACTTTACCTCCACTTTTAACGGTTAGCGTTCTCGCCTCGCATTCGGGAGGACGGCGGTTCGAATCCCCGTCCGGGAATCCAGATTTGGGTTTTCCATGGTTTCCCCAAATCACTCCAGGCAAATGCCGGGATGCTTCCTTCAAAAAGGCCATGGCCGAATTCCTTCCCATTCCTTGCCCCCATCCTTGCCCCCATCCTTGCCCCCCATTCTTGCCCCCCATCCTTTCCCGTCTCTAAAGACCTCGATGTTAAAAAGAGACGTAAAGCAGTTAAAAAAAAAAAAAAAAAAAAAAAAAAAAAACCCTCCACTTTTTTCATTATACGTACAATTCCACCAACAGACTGCTCAAAGAAAGAGGCATCTCCGCTTCCCTTATTCATTGTTAAGTAGAGGATACGAAGTGCCATTCCATCTCATTCATCCATAAAAAGTCGTGATTGCCTTCGTATCCACAAAACAAAAAGAACAATACAGTTATTTCAGCCGACAACTATGCTTTCCAGAGTGATAAATATATATATATATAAGACTACAAATACACGACATAAAACAATCAGACAAATGCAATGTTGTTGTAGGCCATTTTTCCGCAGTTGCTCAGTAAATTAAATGACGCCAATGCAACTGTATTATGTAGGTTTATTGCCGTACGCGTTTCGCCTCTCATCGAGGCATCATCAGCGACGAATCTATTTTAAAATTTACATTGGGTTTACAAACTTTTTTGACATAACGGTAAATTGATACATTTTCTTATTATTTACACTTACTAATTACATTAGTGGATTTCAGGATAGTAACCACACATCTTTGCTTTCTCTCGAAAGCATGTTTCCATTACAGACATTTGTCTTTGCTGTCGTGTACAGGATATAAACATTGCGTCTTTTACAATTCGCTTGTTTTCGGTGGCCATCTTATTTTCTTACTGTCAAAGGTGGTGATGCGCTGACGGCGCCAGATTTGAAATTGCGTGGGAGATTTTATTTCTAATTTTATGTAAGTGTGTGAGTGCATGTGTTTGTTAGGTTTATTTCTTTACTGTATGGTTATTGTATGTTTACCAGTTTGAACAGTGTTTGGTTTGTTAAGTTTATGTGGTAATTCAATACCTGCTTGCCATTTTTTATTGCTTTTTGTATATGGTAGTTTTCTTGTAGAGTGAGGGTATTGTGTCTGTAATTGTTGATTGTGAGTATTTGCATGTCTTTGTTAATGTCTGTTGGTAAGTGATCATTTTCTATTGACAAATGTTCAGGTGCGCTACTGTTGGATATTAAAAATTCTGTGAGAAATCTAAAAAATTCTGAAAAGCGACTGGAGGTAAAGTATTTACAAATTTCCCTGACGCTCTGAGTTACGAGGTGCTTAAATTTTTTATCTAAATTGTTTTGTTTTCGTACTTGAAATATTTTCTGAAACACCGAAACCTTTATTGTCTGAATTAAACGTTAAAGGTGTTAAACTTCATTCGTTTCGTCGAACATACGTACCCATGAATTATTAAGCATTTCATTTTAGGAAAAAATATAGTTTCTAATGTATGATGTTTAGGATATTGTGTCAGGCCAAAGTGTCATTGAGTGCGAATGAGGTAGTATCCACGTCTGATAAAACTTTTATCCCGGAAAGTCTGCTAGGGACAAGAATGTTTTAGCTGTAAGACCTCTTTCCCACGACACCCTGTTGAACAGGTCTTTGCTGTGAAGAAGAGAAGGCCCAGAGGCGTTGTATTACGTGAGTCTGTAGGAAATTAGCAAAACGAGACTCTGAGAATGATGTCACGGAAGGGAATGTCGAAAGACCGTAACGGAAACGGCTATATGTCTGTGGTAATTCCCGAGGCTGAGAAAATAATAAGTAGGGAACAAGTATGGTTTAGAACCAGTAATGGATAAAAAATAACTGAATACTTTAAAAAAAAATGAACTAATAAACTTCGGAGAATGAATAAATATTTTCTTTTTGCCTGCCTGTTTTATCTGTCTACGCGTCAGTCTGATTGTTCCGTTGACCAAAATTCACGTAAAATACGGATTTTCATTGGGTTTAAAAATTGTGTAACCTTATATCCCAGGCGTAAAATGAAGTAGGCCTATGTTTTATCAAAATGTGAGTTAGGAAAGCTGAGAAACTATGAAAATAATGTCTAAAAATTTAACTTTTCGATAGTATTATTTGATATTATTAATTATCTGGTGCTAAATGTGACTAACTTCTCGGATTCTAAATGTTTGCAGGGACTGGATATATTTTAACCCAAAGTAAAGTACTTTTAAAAGTGGCCGACTATACCTAATTCCCACTAAAACGCAATCAGTCATTTTCCAATATCGGCACAAGAATCCTAATCGTAAACCAACTCAACAGTTAAAATTTGGAATAATGGAATCAATGGATATCGTTTGACAAAGTATTTAGATACAGATTTAGATAAACCCTCAACTTTGGACAAGCCTAGAATTCCTTAACAGAACCTCTTTTTCTGTACCAACAACATTAAATGGTTGCATCCGAAACACTCGCCCAAATCCAGGACTACCTCACCCGTAAAATGTTTACCATCCATCTGTGTCGACCTCCTCCCTTTATTCACCACCACATTTCTATATTATAGACCCCCCCCCCCCCGGGAAATTTACGTGCATCCTCCTCACATAATTGCCCTATCCATTGTACGAAGGAAACAGCGACTAAGACATGAGAGCACTTTTCACAGAACTCATATTCTAGGCATTTCCTGCTAATAGCAGGCTACTTACATCTCAATACTAGAACTGGAAAATTATCGCTTCTAAGAAGCTAGTAGTGTTGTGTAATAGTCTTGGCAATCTTTTCATAAAGCAGTTAGACACAGATTTAGATAATCCCACCAGGGAGCGTTTATGGACTATTTCTTTCTGGCTGCTCTCTTTCGTTCCCAGTACCTCTCGAGCCCAGCTAATTATCTTTCCTTTAACTCCTTTGAGATAGGTTTCCAAGCTTTAGTAACTTTTTGTGGAGGGGACCAGGAGTTAACCAAATTACAAAATTTGGCAACATCAGTGTCGGAAATCCCAGTGGAATCGAAGTCTTTTTGCACCTCATTGGGCCACATTCTACCTATTTATAGTGTTTGAAAAATCCTCTTGGAAAACCTGTGGTTGCCCATTCTCGGAAGGTGTACTTAAAACTCCATCCACCTACGTCGCATGCTGGTGTTAGCTGCTTCCAATGGGTGGAGTTCACTTTCAGTCGGTAGGTTAAGTCTGGGAAATTTGGCCCATGAATTTTTCTTAGCATACATCTTTCAACTATTTGCCTTTCCTGTTCTTCATTATATTTTCCGCAGCATATAAGAAACGATACTGTTCAGAGCAAGATGCCAGATCTTCATGAATTTCTCGAGCATCAGATTGAACAGAATGGGTGAGAGGCCATCACATTGTCTAACTCCAGTTGTGATCCCGAAACTCAGGGTCTGTTCTCCACTGAATTTCATCTTGGAAGAGATATCTGTGATAGTTTGTTCGATCAGGATGTGTGTGTCATAATCCGCACCTCGTTCTCGCGGCACTGCGAAGAGTATTTGGCGGACAATCGAATCGTAAGCCTTCTTAGAGTCGACGAATACTGCAGTGACTTTCACGCCCCAGTATGTTTTTATTTGGAGAGTAGTTTTCAGGCTGAATACCTACTCCATGCAGGAACGTCCTCTCCGAAATCCTCCCTAATTATCACACCGAGCCTGGTGGCTGAGTGGTAACGCTCTGGCCTCGCTTTCTGTAGGACGCGGGTTCAAATTCCTGTCCGACCATACAGATTGGGTTTTCCTCTCCAAGCTCATGTTGGGATGTTTCCTTCGAAATACCATGGACGAATTCCTTCCCGTTCCTCGCCCCCAGTCCTTTCCCGACTCTAATGACTTCGACGTCGCCGAGACGTAAAACCATAAGCAAAAAATAAAATAATTGATAATCACCAAGGGTGTGCCAATATATGGTGTTCATATTAATGATTTAATCTACTGACATAGCTAGGCATATTTAATTCGAACAACATCAAACGGAGTCCTGAATGGAATACCATCAGTTCACGTTACTGATTTATATATATATAGTTTTCAGACAACGGATGTTACATTAGTAAAATATACCGAATACAGATTCTCTTATTTGCTGATCTGTTCTTGATAAGTGCAATGGAAATCATCACATCATCATATCTCATGTAACTGACATCATAAATAATAATAATGACTGTTTGGAAGTCCGCCGAGGTTTCAATAATATGAAACTAATTGCGCCTCGGTAAACAGTTGATGAAAATATTAAATCAGTAATAAAGTGAAAAATAAAAAACAGTATAAACCAACGGGCCAGGTAAGAAACGGTTGCGTGTCGAATATGGCCCGAGAGTCGTAGTCTGATGACTCCTGCTCTAAGGCATAAAAACAGCGCGTTACTGGGTTATAAACCGTCAGTTAGTACTAAGAGCTCTGTGCATATGACGTTCGCTGTGGTTACCACTGTCCATGACGCATATTTCTGCGGCAGCATAAATGTTTTGTGGTCCTGTGTGCGCGTTAACTGAAACAATTGACGATAAGTCTGCAGTTCAAGCGTTTTCGTAAGATAATCAAGCTCCTTATCGTCAAAGTTTTGCAGGAAGTATCAGATACTTGAGAAGGTCAAATCCAGATTTAGCGGAGAGAGAATGCGAATTCCCAGAGGCTATTAATCTTCCATACAATGTCTAGTAACGACTGTTCTGATCGTAGTTAGGGTAATAATCCTGGGCTTTTCTGCTACCTGTTTCACTACAGATTCAAGGTTAAACAACCAGCATGATGCTGTTTGATGAGTATACATTAATGTTTGAACATAATAGTGTGGATATAGTGCGTGGTGGCCCAATATGAAAACAACAAAAACAAAATAGAGTTCAACTAAAATGAAAACAACAACAATAGAATTAACGTTAAGGCTGGAACAGAGTAAGAAATCTAAAGTAAGAGACTTCTGTTAGCACACAAGAAATATTACGAAAGATGACAGAAGTAAAATAACTCTTTCTTCTTTAGATTTTTTTTTAATCATCAGACATTCAGATAGGGGCTAGAGTATTTTTCCTGAAATTGTGCGTTTCGATTACAATAATTCATTGATGTGAAACTTTGGAACTACCAGAAAGAAGGAAATTGAAATGTTAATGAAATCTGACACTACAGAAGGAAGTTGGAAATGTAATGGAAAGCTGAAGTACATGACTAATATGTACTTTCAATAAAAAATTAAATCACAAAGGATTTTTAACAATAAACTGACAAAACGAAGGATTGGAATATTGGAGAACTTTTTAAAACCTGCCTAATTGATTAACTTCCAAATAGTGGGAACAGCTGACTGGAATAACTGTAGAGCTGAACAAAAGTCGAACTTTGGTATGGATTAGTCCAAGAGCTAGGAACGTTTTCGAGAAAGAATTTAAGGTCGGCTGGTTTTGTTTTATATATTTGTTTTATTATTGAAGTCTTATATGGATACGCTAAGTCTGGAACCTGGAAGCGGTTGCGTTTACCTGTGTGTATCCCATCCGTACAGGAAAAAATTGTACATTTTGATATAATTTTAAAACAAATTTTCTTTTTTCATAATTTTCTATGAATTTTTAGCAATACAAATTTATAGTTGTCAGACCGTTTCATCGTTGCTAACATTGCGCCAGGTACAATTTAAATATAAAATCATTTTCAAACCATTTTAGTATAGCTGAAATTTTAGTATGATACAATTCTATAGTCAAAGAAGATAATATAAATTTGTCAGGCAGAAATTCGGTTGCTAAATTAGGAACCAGACCAATTTAATCTTCGGGAAGAGCATGTGAGTTAAGAAAAGTTCGTCATCTAATTCGTTGCTTGCATGAGGTAAATGTCTGCGACAAGCATGGAGGAATATTTCCTTCCTCCATGGCGACAAGGAACGTGATAAGAGATAAGCAGTCACAAATGTTATTTTTAAAGATGGCGTCGAGTGCTTACGTTCGTTGTATTGTGTATTGATAAATGAAAACTCATCTTCGTCGAGATTTGTGATGAAAAAGTAAAAATGTATAAAATACCAGATTTTTTACATATCACTGTCAACATATTTGCAATACAATTTTTTTATTGTTTTGTTAGTTTAAAAAGAATTACGCGCCGCACTCTACTAACTTACCTACTTTATCCGTGACTTAAATTGGTCTGGTTCCTAATTTAGCAACCAAATTTCTGTCTGGAAAATTTATATTATATTCTTTGATTATGTAACTATAACACATAAAAATCTCAGCAATTTTAAATTGGCTTGAAAATTATTTTATTTTTTAGTCATATCTGGCGCGATGTTTGCAACGATGAAATTGTCTGGCAACTATAAATTTATACTGCTAAAACACATAGAAAATGATAAAAAAAGAAAATTTGTTTTAAAATGATTTCAAAATGAATAATTTTTACCTGCATGGAAAGGATGCGCACAGGTAAACGCAATCGCTCCCAGGTGCCAGACGTTCCACATCTCTACACAACTTCAATAAGAAAGAAACTAGGCGACCTAAAATTAACTTTTTTATGGCATTGCTAGTTCTTATACTATAAGTGAAACCTGCCTACAACAGCGAGTTTTAACGTATGCCCTGTAGGCGTCAGCGGTTGTAACGCGTTACCAGAATATGTGACCTAAACTCTGTAAACAGGAGATAAGTCGAAATATTAGTAATTCATTTCATTTTCATTGCTGCTAATTGTAATGTTCAACTGTTAACACTTAACCGCTTTTAACACTTTGCCTAAGCTTCTAGAGGTTTTAGCTCTACTGCGCTTATAAGGGCGACAATCTCAAATAAACAAATAAAATGTTGGCATAAAATTTATGTTGAACCCCCCCCCCCCCCCGGCTCCTTTTAAGCCCAGCCTCGCCAGAGTAAAGACCTCCCCCCCCCCCATACCAAAATCCACTGCCTTCCATTATTACAAAATGGTCTCATTATTAACTGCCCCAGAACACCCTAATCTTTCTTTTCTCTTTGTGCTATTCTCCAAAGATTCTTCATTAGCCGTTTATGGAAAGTTACTAGAAGTATGACACCATCATATTGCAATAAAATACGTAACTTAACTCTAGCATAAAATATCTGTCCATAAATCCATTTTCTATTAATACTCGCGAAATCAAGATTCCTTTCAACTATCCGTCTTTAGTCTTATATATTCTAAATACGCTTTCTACTGAAATACTTCCCATAAAATCATACTCTCAAGTTCTAAATATACATGATGGGCTTTTGGACAGTTCGTCAGAGGTGAAGTTTAATATTAATCTCTGGTGGCTGGTGTTTTCGCTCACTAAAATTGTTCAGACGATGATCTCACATGGCACCACATGGTTGTTGGCCTACCTCAAGATGTTCGAGTCTTATAGTGTCTTACTTATAAATTACATTTACCAAATTTTTCTCACTTTTATTCTGTTGTATATTCAGTAGCCTATAACGTAACTGTATAAATGTGACTTTTTCCTATTTGATACAATATGTCTTATTATTATCCTGTATTTGATAAGTAAATAATAATCAGCATACTATTCTTAATAACTCGTCATTTTTAACTTTCAAATATTTCTGCTTATCATATTGCATTATAGGATACCACAATATTTATTGTGGAAACAAAAAGATTGACTCAGGATTGAAATACTTGTAAGAGTGAATCAAACTAATCATGAAAAAGATGACAGTGTTTTTTTATATATTAGTAAAAGTAAATGCCACAGATTATTACGCTCGAGCAAAAAGTGTTTAAATATTGAATTCCGATGTTACAATATGTGGCAACTTATGCCGACTGAGGTAAAATAATAAAAGTACATAGGAGTTTTGAAATTGAATATAAAATATTTCTTTTTCTTTCCCCTATTAATTCCATGACGATATTATTTGCTCTTTGTAATTGCATTGTTAACTCTTTGAAGCTGAATTAAATTGAGAAGGCAACCCTACAGTATATAACCGTATACGTTTGTCGACACTTCATTTCTCGTAATTTTCAGGTTAGTGTTTGATTTAAGGTTTCTTTTCTGATGTAAATTGTTTTAAGTATTTAACGTTTCATTTGAGAATAACGAAAGACACATTCCACAGGATGATTCGGGTAATAAGTAGCCTCCATATTGGGATACTTACATGCGTGTAAATTAATGATGTTAGGAATATAGTGCCGAATGGAAGCAAAGTAAATTAAAAATCAGTATTAAAATCTTCGTAATATTCGCTGCAACAATTATTGTTAGTTGTTATTACGGTCCAGGTGGTATTTCTGTCCAACAAACGTACTTCGGAGACAGTATATCTCGAGAAATAAGCAAGATATTATTTTCGATTTGTCTCGAAATTGAAAATTGCTTGAATTTTTTTTATGCTTATTTATTTAGGAGTTGAGGCAACTGGGTTCAAAAGCAGTGGACCAGAAAAAAATCGACAAAGCCACAATGAACAATTCGCTGGAAATGCGCAATGGGTATTTTGTTTCCTCTGTAGGTTGTGGTTAGGTTGTAATGCGGCCTGGACCAGAAGAAAATCGTCACCAAAAGCACAAGGAATGATACCTATAACTAATTTTTGACAGTCGATATCTCAAGAACTATGCGAGATATCAAAAAAATTTATCTTCACTTTCGATTTGTCCATCACCAAATTGCGGTGCCACGGTTATGATAGAGATGTTTTAATTTCCACATGTTATGTTAAGCTGTATCTTCCATTGAACCTGATAACATTGGAATGTTGTTTCATGCTATTGGCGCAATTGGCATACGTAACAGTTCTATCATTACCACGGCGTCACAATCTGATGATAAATTCTTATAGAACTTGACGAAACAAATCGAAAATAAAGAATAATTTTTTTTGATATCTCGCTTAGTTTCTAGTTATAAATCAATTAAAGGGGGGATATTACGATATCCGAGCCACTGAAATTTTACGGATTTGATGGTTGATTCTTATAGATCTCGACGAGACAAATCGAAAATGAAGAATACATTTTTTTGGTATTTCGCTTACTTTTCGAGATATCACATCTTACATAAAGGGAAATTTACACTTCACTACTACCCATTATCTAAGAAATAAGTATTGTTACCTGTTTGAAATTTACGCAGATATATACTAGAGATCATTGTTCCATAAAAAAATTAATTTCGTTTATGTCTTCGGTGTGCAAACCCAGAAACGACGAAAAAAAAAATACACTAATACCTTACGCTGAGCGCTACGATTGTGTATCAAAGACATTGCTTTACAGTAAGCTTCCAACGATATTGTACCACAGATATTGCTGTCATATCTAGGATATTATTAATTTAACAAATCTGGCATGGCTGCAAGCTTGTTAGGACGAAAATAATTAATACGGTAATAAATGGCTCGGAGTTATTTGTTTTGCTTTTTATTTAAGTATTTTATTTAAGAAGATATACAGGGTGGGGCATTTAATATGTTTTCTGGAAATATTTCGGAAAGAAAGCATTTTAACAAACAATAACCTATATAAAAAATAATCGTACAGTAGGGGGCTACAATTATGTGATATTGGTTTTTTCACAGGTGGCGCTATTGTCGTTACAACAAGGTCAACTTAATTCTTTTAAATGGAAATCCCTATTTTTTTTTGAAGATTCCGATTCCTCATGAAAAAATAAAAATAGTTTGCTTAACTCACTTTTCTGTTAGCCTCACAGATGGCGCTGTAATCGCGAAAAATTAATATTCGCGTTTTTTGCGTATAATTTTAATTATTGTTTAAATAATTACATGTAATTTTCATTCTGTAAACATGGAAGGTAATTTTAAAGGATAATGACGAAATTGATTTTTTAAATGCTTTTTCTTACTTATTTGCAGCCATGTCTACAGCAGGTGCTCAAAAAGGTGACCATTTACTTCGAGACATTTTCTGACCCTTTGCAGAAATGATGCCTGAACAGCTCGAAGTGTGTCAGAAAATGTTTGGAAGTAAATGGTCACCTTTTTGAGCACCTGCTGTAGACATGGCTGCAAATAAGTAAGAAAAAGCATTTAAAAAATCAATTTCGTCATTATCCTTTAAATTACCTTCCATGTTTACAGAATGAAAATTACATGTAATTATTTAAACAATAATTAAAATTATACGCAAAAAACGCGAATATTAATTTTTCGCGATTACAGCGCCATCTGTGAGGCTAACAGAAAAGTGAGTTAAGCAAACTATTTTTATTTTTTCATGAGGAATCGGAATCTTCAAAAAAAAATAGGGATTCCCATTTAAAAGAATTAAGTTGACCTTGTTGTAACGACAATAGCGCCACCTGTGAAAAAACCAATATCACATAATTGTAGCCCCCTACTGTACGATTATTTTTTATATAGGTTATTGTTTGTTAAAATGCTTTCTTTCCGAAATATTTCCAGAAAACATATTAAATGCCCCACCCTGTATATTACATTAGATTTCACTTAGCAGGCAATTAATTAAATTGAAATGAAGCACACGCTCCGGTGGCAATTTCCCTAAACACCCATCTTCCTCTTTTCCTGCACCTACCTATATTTTCCCTATACAAATTTTAACTTTAATTTCTTTCAATGTTTTTGTAAATTATTTATCATTTACCGTGGTAACTTATTCTAATACCTGACACCTTTACCTACAAAAAGAGAATCTTCCCACGCCCTAACATACTCAAGGAAGTACATATATCACATGCAAAATGGACGAGTAGCAAAAAGTCGCCTCAAGCGCTAACAAATTCTCCCTGGAAACTTCCGCGTTGAATTCATGTCTGTAAGGCCCGTGCGTAGAGCGGAAGCGGTTAGGTTGGAATGTCGCCAAACGAACAAGCAAATTCATTCTGGGCAACCACCACGTTGTAATGACATTTGTGAGGTCAGGTGAGTAAAGTGGTAGTGGTTAGGTTGAAATGCAACCTGGACCAGAAGGAAAATGTCGCCAAAGGAACAAGCAAATACGTCCTGGACAACTACCATGTTGTAATGACATTTGTGAGGTTACGTGAGTAAAGCGGTTGTGTTTAGGATGAAATGCGGCCTGGACCAGAAGGAAAATGTCGCCAAAGGAACAAGCAAATACATCGTTGGCAACCACCACGTTCTAATGACATTTGTGAGGTCCAGAAGTTGTAGTTAGATTGGAATGCGGTGTGGACCAGAATTGGTATGGCTGTACTACGATTATGATAACGTTGTAAGTTTTTTTTTATAGAATCCCCCCCCCTTTTAATTGTAGTTAATAACTAAGTAGATGATTTTGCTGTAGAAAATGTAAACATTTTCTACACCCAGAACGCACCACGAGGAGGTATCATCTATTGCGTTCCACGCACACGTAAAAGGTGTACAGTTTTTTTATAAATAATTGATTAATTTGTAACTAAGTTACAAATGTTCATTTTTTTTACGTGTGCTTAAAAAGTTACAAAATTTTAATAAAAATCGGTTGGTAATTCATCGCTATCAGATACAGCTTCCGATATTTTTGAACTGATGTCTTCGTTGTCACTTTTATCCTCTTCGTCGAGACGAGATCTTTTTGCTCGGTGAACCAAAAATCCAAGTTCTGGGTTTAAGATGGGTGGATCAAATTCTTTTAACGTCAGTCCTTGTTTCACCTCTCCATCTGTGAAGCCTGGGTACACTTTTTTGATGTCCAGTAGAAATTGCGTAATTCTAGAACCTGTGTCTTCAAATTTGTTTAATATATTTTGCCTGTACCAATACAGTGCCATATATTGGTGGAGAAGTTTCGTAGATCTCCTACATTTTATACTCCTCTTCAATAACTTGTTTTGGTTCTCCAAATCATTAATAGTGTTGGTCTTATCATTTGTTCACAAACTCTCCAACACTATGGTTTGTTTGCAAATGCATTGTTGTTTGGGAGAACAGTTTTTCAACACCACTGTATTGTTTTGCACTGTCTGTACACATTTTTGATGTATCATGATGAACGTATCTGTGGATGTAGGGCCACAATTCCTTTTTGCTTTTGGAATTAACTTTAAAAAATAGGCCACGCTTAGTTTCTTTGCAATACAAACCCAGTACAGTTATTGTCATTTGTTCAGTTAAACGGCCACGGTTATATTTTCTTTTGGTAAGAAAAGTTTCATCAATCTGCACTGTCTTACCTTCGCCGCCGAGTACCGTATCGCTGTGACACGAGATCACTTCGGCTACTTCTCTACAGTAGCTGTAGTAATCTACAAGTGTACCGCGGCTCAGTTCTTTCCCATTACTTGCACAACGCCAAGACTTGAGATTTTCATATACATCTGTTATTTTCATATCAATGACAAAACTGACAATGATGGCTACAATTTCCCGAAATGAAATTCTACAACTTGATCCGTCAAAGAATGATAGTGTTGCGGCACCACTTCTTTGCGTTTTTAATTCTTCTGGAAGAACATCTCCATATCCAGCCAAGCTTTTTCTCTGATGCGTTTTGAACTTTCATTGGTAGGCTACAGCATGTTGGCGGAGTTGTGTGGCGTTGCAATCAATTTTGCAAATGAAGTATAGATATTGAAATTATCTAAAAGCGGGTGTAATAAACTGTTTATTACTCATTTCAGCAGTAGTCATGCAACGAACAAATGCTACGATTTTCACTATGTTGTAACGGCGACGGACCATAATTGAAATGGATACTTCAAATTGATGGCGCTATTTCAAATTTATATTTACAGAGAATCGTACTACGGTTATACATGAACACCTACATATGGTTTCATTGCTCATTACGATAAAAAATACTACAATCTGAATACTATATAAAAATCAGAGTGAAAAAAAATCATTTTCATTTCAATATGTTGGCTGCCTTGCGCAATAACTTGTTTCATTAGTTTCGCAGACAGTACAGTAAAATCTGTGATGCATCATGGCAGTATCACCGTTGATTGTAACTAAATGTGTCGTCCGCTTTTTCCGCCTCTGTATACGAAACACATAAAACCGATGGATTTTTTTGGAACAGGAATGAACTCTAGTATATACCTACCTTACATTTACACAGGTAATAATACATATTTCTTTTATAATAAGTTGTGGAGAAGTGCCTATGTTACTTTCTTTATGACCTCATATCTCGAAAAGTAAGTGAGATACCAAAAAAATGTATTCTTCATTTTCGATTTGTCTCGTCGAGATCTATAAGAATCAACCATCAAATCCGTAAAATTTCAGTGGCTCGGATATCGTAATACTGCCATTCCGAAAGGTATAGTTCCTTGTGCTTGGTGACGTTTCTTCTGGTCCAGGCCGTATTTCAACCTAACAACAACCATTAGGAAGAAAATAAAACACTTATACGGTAGTGTATTTCCACCGTGTAAATATAGTGGTTTTGGTGAATTTATTTTTTCTGGCCCAAGCCATATACCGCCCTAACCTCCTTACTTTTGAGATACAATATCTCGATAACTAAGAGAGATATCGAAAAACTTCATTCTTTATTTTCTATTTGTCTCGTCGAGTTATATACGAATTCATCATCAAATTGTGGCGCCACGGTTATCGTAGAATCCCCGCGTACGTCATTAAACAAATAAAAAATAGTTGCATTTGGCGTAATTTATTTTGACAATTGATTAGTAAAATTGTGTTTAATCTAAGAGCTGATTTACCTATAGAACCTTTCTATTATTATTTTAAAACTGTAGGGAAATTAGTCATAACATCTAATTAGGTCAGAAGAAAAAACGTCATCAAAAGCAGAAGGAACTATACCTAAAACTGATTTTTAACATGCTATATCTCGAAAACCAAGCGAGATATCAAAAAAATGTTATTCGTTATTTTCGAATTGTTTTGTCGAGTTCTAGAAGAATGCATCATCAGATTTTGGCGCCACGGTAATCATAGAACTAACTGCCTGCTGTTTGCTTTTGCAGTTTCAAGTACATTTTTACATGAACTTGATGTGAACATCTGCAAATAACCTTTGTTTTGGATTTGCATGTGCTTTTTCCTGCCATTGTTGAACGACAATATCCTTTAGGCTCACAGAAAAAGATGTTTCTGGTCGTTGAAATTTCACCAAAAATAGAAATAAATTAATTACTTCTGTTTTTGATTATTATTAATAGGCCTATAATCACTTCGGCTTCACATCTATGCAAAGCATTGTATAAAGCTAATAATCTGATTGGAACAAACAGAATCCGTTCGCAACAGACAGAGACCACTACCACAAGCAGGTGGCCACTTTGCTCGGTTTGGAGCCTTTATAAAAACGTCATTCTATCTTAACAATGCAAAGAAACAAGCTTGATCACAAAATCAGGAACTTACAGCAAAAACATTTAGTTCAGAAGCGGTAAGTCATCATACTTCTTAGTAATAAATTCTTAAACTGACCACTTACCAAACATCAGGCTCATCAAAAACCACAAATATTGCAATAAGTTTGACAGATGATACGCTAACCAGATCTGGCTTCTCAAGGTAACTGAAGGCATTAAGTTGCACTAGTCATGACTTTTTCCTCATGATGGCACCATCCCTTGGGAACAAAATCCGCATGGCCACCTTGTCCACCATTGCCACTTTGCCTGGCTCTCTCGTATATATAAAAATAGATGTGTGTATCCCTATATTTCACTTTTCAGCCATCACTTTCTTGAACAGATCACTGGTGTTTGTGTGTGGAGTTTCCTATCGTGCACAACGTTGGCCGAATGCCGATAGCTGTGAGGGTATGGCAGATATGGTGGTTAAAAGTGGTTGATATAAGGCATTTTCATATTTGGACCAAAGACTTGTGTGTCCCTATACATCTCTTTCTTGCCACAACTGCATAGTGCAGACCATTGGTGTTTGTGTGTGATAGTTAGCATTGACTCTCCCATTGTGCACTATGGTGGTTGCATGTCGGTACCTATGGGGAAGTTGGAGATACGATGGTTGAAAGTGATGGACCTGAGGTACTTTCGTGTTTCGATCAAAGACGTGCGTGTCCCTTTATTTTACCTTTCAGTCACAGCTACCTACCGCAGACCACTGGTGTTTGTGTGTGGTAGTAGTATGGAGTCACCCATCGTACACAACGTTGGCCGAATTTGGGTAGCTGTGGGGGTGTGGGAGATATAGTTGTTGAAAATGGTCGATCAGGGATGTTTTAGGACTTCGACCAAAAATATTTGTATCTGTATATTTCACTTTGCTGCCATAACTATATAGCGCAGACCACTGGTGGTTGTGAGTGGTAGTAGCATCTAGTCTCCCATCGTGCACTTTGGTGGTTAAACGTCGGTAGCTGTCGATCAAAATTCTTTACAAACACGAATGAAGTAGTGGGCACCAGCTAGTATATATATTTACGGTTTTACGCCTCGTCGACATTGAGGTCATTAGAGATGGGATATGAAGGCGTCAAGGAACGTGAATAATTTGGCCATGGTCTTTTGAAGTAACCATCCAGTAATTCTCCTGTAGTGATTACGGTAAATCAGGGAAACCTTAAATCTGGATGAAAAGACCGGGGTTTGAACCCGCGTCCTCTTGAACGACAAACCCGAGAATTACCGCTCACCCACCAGAGTCGGTATCGAATAATCGACGAAGATCCCAGCGTATAGTTGTCATCGGACGAAACGCCACTGTCAAAAATATGGTATCTGAAAGTTCTTAAAATTTTTCTTTGAGTTTTGAGGAAAACGTGCACTGAAAAATAAATAATTCTTTATATCGATGACAGTCACTCAAATGCAAAGAGATTATGAAAAGTTGTTAATCGGTGGTGTTTCGGAACCTACGCCGGATTTTATGTCAACTATTGTGTCTATACTGTAACAGGCTGCATCTGTGTTGTTTCTTTGTCTAGGCATCACGCAGAAATTAGGAAACCAGTTTTGATGGGTTTTCACATTTTGAGAGCTTAAAATCTGCGATGTGTGTTATGACTCTACGTGAGGAGGGAACAGAACAAGAAGTGATAATTCCTTCGTAAGAAGAATAAATAGTCGCCACAGTTCACACCGAATCTTTGACAAAGATTACGCTAAAACACAGATAAATTATTTCTTCAGTTTTCTGAAATATACTACGTTAGAATACACAGTAAATTTTTTTCAAATCACTACATCACAGATTGGAGTTACAATAAGTGTAACGAAATTGTGGAATTTAATTTATGGTAAAGGTTGGAATATGTTACTGTCCAAGCACTTGTGTTTTGTTACTAGAAGAAAATAGTGTAATATGGAATGTTAGCCGGAAAATCTGGAAGGATTGTTCGGCGCCGCGTGACAGAATAGACAAAAAACATAAAAAACACAAAGGGCAAACCCATTGCTACACTCACCAAGGTCTGCGGGGAGAAGCAGCAGGAAAATGCTATTAAAACTACAAAGCTAACTACAGAATTAGTTCCACACGGCATAGGTACTTTAAATTGCATCACAAGGTTATATGGCGTCTGTGGCAGTTTTTCCTTCTGATTTATTGGTATACACATAAGAATGTGGTGTTTGCGTAAAGCTTGCCAGCCACCAATATCTATGTTGGAAGTTTTTCGGTTAAACTAGTTTTTCTTGTATAAATTATTTATTTTCCATTGTTTGCGCGCAGTGAGAACTTCTAGATAGTTTGCTATGTTATAATGCAATGGCTAAGAATTAGTTGAGTACAGATACTATCATTTGTAGTGGAAAATCCTGAATACTTCAATCTTAATATTAACACACATGTCATAATACTAGGAATAAATATAACACCAAGGATTACAATTTACTGTCAATTGTACAGAAGGGGGTAACATTTATTGTAGCTTCCTTATTCAATTTCTTACCACAAGAACTAAAATGTTATCTGCAAAAACCTAACTACTTTAAATCCAAACTGAAAGAGTTTTAGCTTAAGAACTCATTTTAGTCTGTGAAAAAATTTTCATTCTTGAAATTTGGTAACTAAGAATGACAGAGAAAATAATATATATCTGGTATACGGAAGGGTAAGGTGACAAAGTTGTCCACAATTACTAAAATAATATATGGTTTTTCTTTCTATTGAAACTGTTGACAAATGCAGTAACTATATTGTCTGCAAATTTCACTCATATGTAGTAACTAACATGGGATAAAATGTATTTACAACTTACAGCGGAAATTTATTATACTAATAGGTTTTTAAGTAATTGACTGATTATCAGTTGTTGGTAATATTATTGATATTGTTAATAACTGTACTTTCTGTTCCACATATATAGTAACTAACATGATATGAACTTGCAGATTACAGTGGAAACTTAGTATGCTAATAGGTATGTAAGGAATTAACTGATTATTAGATGCTGGTAATATTATTGATATTGTTAACAGGTGTATGCACTGTTGCCACATATGTAATAACTAACATGGGATTGTATTTGCAAATTACAGTGGATACTGATTATATTAACGGGTTGTTAAGTAGTTAACTTGTTATCAATTGCCGATAATATTATTAATAAGTGTATGTACTGTTCCACATCCCCCATACTATCCTCACGTGGGAACAAAGCGAATATATCTACCTGTCTACTAAATTAGCATTGAATAACTATCAGCTTCTCAAAAAGTTAGCGTGTCGTTTCAGGATTTTCCGTTTAAATAATACTATTAGCTATTCTATAAACTTGCTTTTATTTAATGACATGTACATTACTTTGCTACTGTTATAATAAAACCTTTCTTATAAATCAGTAGTTACAAACTATAACGTAATTTTAAAGAAGGTTCTAACAAATATTACTATCCAAATGACGATAAAACAGAAGCGAGTAAATCAGAAATTCAGGTAGGCCCTTGATTGTTAACACTCGATTTATCGTGTACATAAAAATTAAGCACGTACGCTTTAACAAACAGACAGATGACATTCCGGATGTAATATTAACGACTTATGATGTCTTTTTCTGGAATATTAAAATTAAAATTTTCCATTCACTAGCGTCCAAATACAAAATTCGTATTGGGTAATTAAGTGTTAAATCAAATCTGTGCGGTTACCAAATCTTCTTGATGTCATTAAATACAGAGTAGAAATAAAAGATGATACGGAGAAGGCATATCAGTTTACTAAGATCATTATCAACAGATACTATCTATGATTCTTATCATATTGAATATCAAGTTACCTACGTAAGTCTTATATTTGTGAGGTTATTTTTAACCAGTGGTTAAGTGTCAAAAAATAATAATAATAAACACTGTATCATTTGTTTGAAGTAAATTATGAGACTTTAGGAAAAAATTGAGACTTCATTGCTGTGCATTCAGATGTTAAGAATGTGAGACTTGCTGATGCCAGTCACATCATTGCAGTGCTTACTTTACTGGAATTCTTCTTTCATTTATGCTTCTCTTGTACATCTTCAGGTGAGGCAATGCATGTCCTTCCCACTAGGTATCCAGCCAGCAATTCTTGGGTCTCCCTTGTGACCTTCGGCCCTTCGGACTTCCATTGAGTTCTGTTCTTGCAACTGAAGTGCTATTGCTGCGCATTACTTGGTTGCACCGTCCACAGACGGCCCTCCCGCATTTTTGTAGGGATTGCCGCCCCAACGGGCTAATTCCTGATTTGGTCCAAGTATGGTCCCAGAAATGTTTGATTTAAGGTACAGTCGCACCTTCCGGTTGAAAAGGACTTCTGTGACCTGACGTCAGTACATTCTAGCTGTGTTGACTGTCTTTCGGACGTCTAGGAACGTGTGACTATCCGAACAGATTAGTGTTCTTCGGCATTTGAACTCTGATGATTAACAGAGTTCAGCGCCGTCGATATTAACAAACCCATCACTTGGAACTCCATACTCCATGTGCACGGTCTTCCGTACATTAAGTCGTATGCTGTGTTTGTCTGGAGAAGTTTTTTATCGTTGGATTTGTTGTTCCAGTTCTTGACGGGACTCCAAGTGATTATGATATCATCAGCATAAAGTAATATCCATGGGTGTGGAGAGAGTAGCTCTTCAGCAATAATGTCAAGACAGAGGAAAAACAGGTGTGGTGATGAAGCCGATCCTTAATGAAAACCAAATATGATGGGAAAAAGTCAGAATTCCCGACTGCACATCGAACATAGATGGTAACGTTCCGATATAGCAGCTGGATCTATGTAACACATATCTCTGGTACCCCATGCTGTCTCAGTGCGTACCAGATTAGACCCTATCAAATATATAATCCTGTTTGACGAATAAATTAATGAAATGTGGACTACTGTTAGTGGCAGCTTGTGTGATGTAATAGGTTAAATTGATTGCGGCATCTATATGTTTCCTAGTATTTTAGTTACCTGACATTTCATGTAGTCATCGGCTTTCACAAATTATTGTGTGCAAATTTCTCATTTAAGGTTTGTTTCTCAAGGCTAGCAAATATACAGATTAAAACGATATTTAAATATACTCCAAGACGTTTGTATTTATTTATTAATTTTTTTGATCTAAAGCTGGTCAGAAAACTTATACTTTATTTGTCATATGTTATATATAATACGGCACGGCTTCCAGAATCAAGATGATTCATCCGATTTTCTTTTTACTGTGTGTTGAGAGCTGAACAGTAACTTCAACGAATATGGTCTGACATGTAGAAAGTTTTAGGTAGTTTTGCATTCCTGAGAAATTTGAAGCAAATAACTTCAAGCGATGGATAGTGGTAACGGTAACTACAACCAAAAATAAGTGCTGCTAGTGAAAAAAGCTTGATGCAGTTAATTTAATAAGCTAACACATAAATTGATTAACACAAAATAACCTATCTATCACACACAATTTTTACCCATGACGATGCCAACAGTTCTTAAACATTTATTATTTGAGACATAAACAGATTTTGTTGTTCAGGCAGAAGTGACTCGACGTTATTATTAAGTTGTTGTATAGATTGCCACAGTTATTATAAAGTTCATTGTAGTTTCTTGAAACTGTTTCAAATAAAGGACTTCAACTACATTATTTGAAAAATTGATAAATCATCAATACATATCTTCCTGCCAAGCTGGCTTGTAATCAGGTAAACGTATCTTAACTCTTAGACCTCACCCCACTTATCAAGGATAAATTTTACGATAAGTGTCTTCCTCCCAATGACTTTAGCCACGGCATTAAATAAATAAAATTCTATTTAGTCGAAGATAAACATTAATCATATCTGGCTATTATCATTTCTCCGGGTCTATATTATTTTAGTATTTCGCGGATGCCGTTTAAAAAAAATCGTTGGCACTAAATTTTAATTATTTTGTATTGTTTTCCTCGCTGCATCATGAGTTTCATTTTTTAGACAGTTGATTACCATCTTTAATGAAAATATCTTATAGCTTTGTCCCGTTTGACTTAATGTTTAGTATCCACACAACCAATCCGTAAGTTGCATTACATCGCTAAGTCTTTTTACTTAAACCGTACGGATGAAACTGCTGAGGCGATAATACTATTATAACTTGAGATGGTTTATTTAACATTTTGAAGAATTGTATTTTGCTAATTATTATTTTTATGTATATATTTGGGAAGCTATATTTAATTCTCTTTGTGAATCCTGACAATAGATGCAAATAATATTAACATACATAGTCTAATATGCAATTACGAAAAATGCCTAACATGTTTGCGGTTTATTTGGTTTTGACTGTCATTTAAATAATACCTAAACGGTGACTGTTTGAATATTACGGATACATAACTCTCATTAATTGTCACGGAGATCTGAAATATTTAGTTTTTTCATGTTATTGCTCTGCACAGCATGAAGCCAAGCAAATTGGATCTTAATTTAAATATAAAAAGGAAGAATTTTACACAATAACTGTCTTTACTGTATTGTATGATATTTTTATTTATGAACTCTTTTTTTTTATATTTTTAAAGAAATTTGTGAAACGAAATTCTTCGAACGTATGGCACCATGTGGGATAGATGTTTGCAATTATTGTTAGTGTCTTATGCTTAGTGTCTTTGACGACTGAGATGAAATGGGCTCTAACAAAGATCTACTCGAGATATCGCGAATTACTATTAGCGAGAGATATCTTACACAAACGTACACACACGCACACAAACAATAACAACAAACGCAGATTATTATCAAATTATGTACAGTAAGAGTAAAAGAATAAATTGAAACTAAACACTAATATTGTTGCGAAAGATTTTATGGGTTAGGTATTTTTTAGTGTCTTTAAAACATTATCAGAGTTATTGATATTGTGTTCTTGTGGTCTGATGTTTTTCCCCGTCCGGCTGACGAATGGGGTACCTCGTGCAGCCTTGTCCCGCTCTACTGCTCCCCTCCTCTCGGCAGGCGCCTGGGTATAAAGAGACTGTGCAGCGCTCGGCAGATACACCGGTCGCCAACATGAGAACCAGCGTACTCGTCTTGATACTGCCGCTGCTTCTGACTGCAGCATACGCTCAGGTAAGGAAGTACTCAGTCTGTTAGTAAACATCAAACAACTTCTTCTATGGGTTGCTTGTACACTTTCGTGTAACACCTCCCTTCTATGTTGTGTGCTTTGGTACAGCAGCATAGTTTTGTGTCATTTTGGACGTTACACTATTTACCTTACTTCGGATTTTTTGTTTGTTATAGGAAGCAGTTTGGATATTTAAAATATTTCGTTTGTTTCTAACCAAGGATTTCGTTTATATACTGTATATAAATAAACCTCGCACCGTGTTTACAACCTCGCGGCGGTTTGAATTTGACTAGTAGTGGCGTAATCCAACAGGTAATACTATTAGGAAAAAAAATGAATGTGCAATGACTTCGAACCGTGGAACATCCTAATGCAATTTACATCAACAAAACAATCCCCCCCCCCCCCCCGCCCCCCGCCCTCCACCCCAATTAGTTAAAGCTGGTATAAATGCATGTAAATTTTTTGCCTGTAACCGGCGTTCAAACTGGACACGTCTTGATTACCTGTTTGGTAATTTACCCAATGCGTTACTCTACAGATCTGATGAATTCGTGGCTTAATCACTTTGTTTTACTTGCTGTGAATTCGTTAAATTGAGAATCTACATCATGCAAATACCTGAACTTCGAGGAAAGGAGTTTAGAGGATAATGAGATGTGGTTGAGGCGAAGGTTGAAATGTATCATTTGGATGAATTGAGTAAGGAATGAGGATGATGAGAGTTGCTGAGTAGAGAAAATTTTGAAGTCTACCAGAAATAGGAAGGAAAATTGCTTGGGATATTAGATAAGATATTATAGCATTATGGTGGATATTTGGAAATAAACTGAAATGGAAGAAGAAGGAAAGGACGTCGAAGATTGAACTCCACAAATTAGAGTGCAAAACAGCTACATCGGGATGAAAATGATGGCGCAAAATGTAAAGGAGTGGAGATTTAAGGAAGATATGCCATATTAGGAGCTATCTGAGAGCAATAAACTTTTTATTATTAATCTTCATTGTGATTTTGTTTCATACAATCATAATATTACACGCCAGAAAATTTTATCCACGTTCATAAGTGAAATAATCAACAGAATGTATCATAAGCCAGAAAATTTATACATTTTGATGACTTCGAATAGAAAAAGTTTACACCTAAAAAAAAAAAAAAAAAAAAAAAAAAAAAAACTGAAACATCGCCAACCCTCATGATTAGGATCACAAATGTCTAATACCATAAGAACTCATTACGCATTGTTGCAATTTGAGAGGCATGATGTCGGATACATAGGCCGTAATAATCTGCTATGTCGCCAGAATTCGTTCTGGCAATTGGGGATCATTCTGCGTTTCAAAATATTACTCGCCAAACTTAAATGGGTGCTAGTATGAGCTCTCATTCCGTCTGTACGTGAAGCTTTCTATTGGTGTAACCAACACGTTTGCGCTGTAGGAGAAAGTTCGCAGGGAAGCCGGTTTGAGATGTAGTTCGTTTGCACCCAGTTGCATCCGCCGCCACGGCATATTAGCATAATTTCCAGCTGTTGCACAATTGCTATGACGTGGCTGCTGTGAATCATAAAACACGTTTGCGACGACAAAAGAGGCATAATATATTACCCTAAGAATTACCCACTCCACGAGAAATAATGATGATTAATCAGTGTGGCTTCCAGACGGAGAGTTTAAATCGGCCGCATAATCTGTCTCTGAAGAAGTCTGTTTAGTATATGGTTGTTACGAAATTATTTAAGTAGTACTGTAATTTAATAAACTATTAATGTCTGAAATTGAAATACCAGATATGGACTTTGAAATTAGAATGTTATTTTAACTACGCATTGCTGACATTAATAATGTTTAGTATTTCAGAACAACTCAGATACAACCAATACCTTACGAAGCCTCCAAGAGCCTTAGTTAGTGCCCACATGTGTTAATGCATATGCAATTATTTTGATGATTAGATATTTGTAACTGCTGAAATCCTGAATTTTACTTAGTTCTAGAAGTATGCCGTCAGCAGACTTCTCTTACTTGAGTGTTATTTATTATATACCAGTATTTACATAGAACTCTTCCAGGAACACAAGATATAACATATCTCTTGATATTATATCTAAGGCGTTGATGGCTCAACACGATTTGCTGTAAATCGATTATCGAAATCTGTGAAGTAAGGTATGATAAATTGTGGAGATAAGCAGCAACATCGATTGCCATACTGCATTGTTGTACGAAGACTAACAATATAAGGTGAAGTGCCATTTAAAGAAAATTTATATGATTGGTTCATTTAGTGACATATTGGCAAATGCCATGACAACAAAATTCTCTCCAGTGCTTTACCCAGAAACAATATGTGGACCATTACCTCAGTACTTGCATTCAGTAGTGGCTTCATGACCATACTAGCAGAGAAATAGCGGTGAATATATGATAAAATTCATCTTGCACAGTCTTTCATTAAAATTCTATCATCTGCTGATATTGCGCTATTCGCGAGGTGTTGTGATCGTTAAGTCTTTATTCGCCAACGATGCACTCTGTGATTGATACCATGTGTACCAGTAACAAATTCCTCTTCTGCGCAAAAGTTTTACGCTTCTAATAATTTGCTTATTGTATGTTTATCTATTTATGCAAATAATGACCTCGCCTCTAATACTATGACGTTGATCAGGCGTAAACCCTAAGCAAAAAATCAAATAATGACATATGTTTCTCCTTATGCTGTAATTTTAAGAAAGACTAGACTAGGTTGTGGTGTTTATCAATGTAATGTGTTTCTGTTTGATCGGTGTAATTGCATAGTTTTATATATATACATCGCATGTACTTGTTTTTGTGATTGTAGGAAAAATATGTAACTGGTCACGAGAGCGTTGAGCTGTCTGACGTCATCAGTGATAAGCCCAGAACGGAGGCGGCGATCAAATGTCTGCTGGAAGTGAAAGACGACACCTGTGTTCCTGCCAGCAAGGCGCTCAAAGGTGAGGCCATGCGGAATGCGTGGTAGCTGTTGCATAAAGATTACCCAGAAATAATTATGATTATTTGTACAAAATGTAATTTTAAGTGGTTTAGCTCGTGAAAAGGATAAAAAATGATTTCTGATTATTCTAAGAATCAACACAGTTTTATTTACCATTCTGTCTGAATTTAATTGCGACGAGAAGTCCGAAGGAAGGTACTGATATTTGGGCGTGCTGTTTTTTTCTCTTGAAATTGGAAATTTTCTAAATATACTGTACAATACGAAAGTTAAGCTTTGACTACAGCAGAAGTCAAACTCACATGATCTCGTCTGCTAGAATAAAAAATCTGGGTGTGACGCCATTGCTGAATGATGGAAATTTTTTGAAGTCACTGTCATGCTGAGAGACTATATATAATCTTTCTAATTTTTTCTGAACCTATCAATAATTCATATTAAGCGACTATGTCTAAAGTTAATTTCATAGCTATGCACCGTCGGTAATTTCCATAGTCACCTATTTACTCATTTCATATTATTATTTTTTTTTACTATACTTTTTCACATTATGAATTTTAATTGTAAATTATTTGAGCGTTCTTGGTAAATTATTCATTACTTCCTTTGGTACTTTATTTCAGTCCCTGTCACACGTAACTAAAAAAGAATTTTCCCACTCCTTTATGCCTAAAATCGAGTGCATATTGTAGTCATGATCATCTTTTCCCACCCGTATAACACACTTAATTCTTCCACCAATGTCTTTCCAAGTCTCATCACCAATATACTCTCTCACCACTCTCTTCACTCTTCTGCTGTTACCCAATAAATCCCATTCCAGCTCCTTTATCATATCAGTTATTGATTGTGTTCTGCAATAATTTCCGGAGACAAATCTAGAAGCCCTTCTTTAAATCCCTCCAATTCCTGTATTTGATATCCAAAATGTGGGTCCCATACAACACCAACATGTTCAAGCAATGGTCTGGTCAAAGTTTTGTAAACCATCCCTTACTTCTCTATATATTCCCTCATCGGTCTGTCCAACAAGTGAAGGATTTTGAAATGTTTTCCTACCACCTGCGTAATGTGTACTGCCCAGTTGAGTTTATTATAAATGCTATACAAAGATATTTACAAGCAGTTCCATTACCTCCCTATGATCATGAACAACCTTCCATGCTGACCTACCGAGTTAGATATCCTATCCATGTCACTCAGCAGCAGTTCAGTTTTTCCCGTTTTGATTCTATTTTATAACATATTTCATCTGCAAAGAACCTAACTTCTGTCTGTAAACAATCCAGGCAATCGTTCATTAGAGTAATGAATAGTGATGCCCCTACGCTATCCTCTGGAACTCCCATCAGATTCAAAGAAGCCTGAGGATAGCCATCAAGTAGTCTTGAACGAATTCTGGTCCGGATTCTTATACCCTCAACTAGAAGAAGAAGATAAGCGATAGGAAAAGTCAGGGAGTCACATTTACTTGGCATGCAGAACAGTGAAAGTGTTAGAGTGATTGGTAAATTATTGATTGTCTGTAATCCTATAATTTGTTGTTACTTCTCAATAGAGGGCAGAAAATTTACTCTAGTTAGAGTAACACACTCCTACTGCAGGGATAAATACGGGATGCGTTTGTTCCCAGCCAAAACATAATGAGGGTGATTTTAGATATAAATAACAATAACAGGATCTTAACCGATTGTCCCCCCATTCTGCAGGACGCGAGCTCGAATTATACCAAGCCATATAATTTTCCATGGTTTCCCGAAATCATTCCAGGTGAATGGCGGAAGGATTCCGTCAAAAGACCATGGCCGAATTCCTTCCCGTTCCTAGTCCCCAGTCATTTACCCTTCTCTAATGACGTCGGAGTCGACAAGAGATAAAACCACAAACACAAAACAAAAACATCAAAAAATCATTGTAAAAACGCCAGCGTTTGAACCTGCATTCTGACAGGCAACCTCAAGTAAGGGCCATAATGCATACCGTATCAACGCAATTCCTAGTGGTACTGTGCATACTGACCATGGAGTCCATCATGAAATGTAGCCCCAATGATCGACTATGTGCTAGTGCGTCTAGTAACCCTACTTCTTGCCTTTTGTTTTGCCTTGAATCTACTCATCTCTCTATTCCTTGGAGTCTGTCTATATTTCTCTCGGTATTCCATAGAGTAGTACCTTGTCTCAAACACATATTTATATTAATAAACATTATTAATCGAATTATTGTAGAACATTAACTTTATTACCAACATAGGTTTATTTATCCATCATGAATAATAGTTCTGTAGAAAACGATAGAAGTACATAGAAATATTAATATTTGAGGGAAAGGAAGAATCGCAAATGATTCATTGCACTCTTCAGCCATACGTCCAGCTGTAATACTGGATGACTGATGTTCGAAAATTTCAGATGCCATTATTGTATTTTGAATATAATGCACATCTAAAAATAATAAGTGATTAAATCCAGTTTTGTATATTATTCTTATTTTCAGGACTGCTGCCGGAAATCGTGAAGACGGATTGCGCTAAGTGCACCGACTCTCAGAGGGCTAAAGTTGGCGGCTTCTTCGCTTATGTGTCTCAGCACTACCCCGAGGACATGAAGAAGTTGCTGGCCAAGTACGACCCAACTGGGGAGTACAGAAAGAAGTTCGCTGCCTCATGGTCCGAGGAGGGTATTAAACTGTGAATGGACTGTTCGTTATAAAATAAATTGTTTTCACCACTATATATTTATTTCCTTCTTTCAGCAAACCAATTCATTGTCTGACATTTATCTGATTCGTTATCTGAAAATCTAAAAGTCTTGGGCAACTTTATAATGTAGTTTGACTGTTCAACTTAATTGTTCGCATATGCATAACGAAGCACAATTGTAACTTCAATTTTTGGATATTTTTGTTAATGGCCAAGACTGCCTTTAAAGTCCACCATCTACACATTGAAGACTAACGTTTGACAAGTAGCGAGACAAACAATAGTGCCAAGCTTACAACATTCTTGATACAAGAAAATAACAATCAAACAATACAGTCATACATTTTAACTGTCTAATATTTTGTAAACAATATTATTCACATATACACATGAAATTAATTAATAACTACAATGATTCAGTTGAAGTAAGGTCACCGTTACTTTATATTAGCCAGATTCTAATCACTACTACCGAACAAGGTGTGTGTGGATTAACAGAATCTCCTTATAAGAAAACTAGGTAGATCCAGATATCTGGCAGAAGAACAGTTCATATATAGTCAATATCTCCTCAACTGAAAAATGAACTGGCAGTCTATTGCTAGGAATTTTGTGGAAGGCTGACGGTCAATACGTCGGTTAGAAAGACTTACCGTGATGAAACACAGAGAATAAATCACTCCGGATGAGAGTAACAGGAATTTCGTAGGAGAGATCGACACATTATAATGACTCCGTATAGCTAAAATTCTCCGCTGACACAACGAACCATTTGGAGTAATTGCAATGTGCCTAAGAAAAGGTTATCAATAAAGAAAATCGATAAACTAACGAAATGAATCTGGGTGAATGATGTTAACAGTTGGAATAAGGTAGATAAATGAACAATTTAAAGAAGTATTTGATTCTGCTGAATGAGTATTAATATTATTGACATAACGCGATTAAATGGAAGGACAGGAATAATACCTCCTAGCTACCAAGAAGATAATGGACCAAAATTTATCGTATAAAAGAAACGGGAAAATAAATAACACAAAACAATAAAATGACAAGCTTCTAATAATGAACACAAACTATGCACGCAGCAAGCACATTATTAAAATTATTGTTTTTTATTTCATATGAATACTAATCCAGAGTATATATGGGGCAATATCGCAGAGCTAACTAACTATATCCGTGTATGAGGAAAATCTTTTGATCGTGGATGATGAGAATGATGTAAGAGGTTAAGAAAAATAAGATAATCTACATATATACTCTGCAATTCACAAAATTGTGGGTGGCAGAGGGTGCTCATCACCAAAGCTAATCTCTTTGCTGTGCATTCCAATCTCGAATGGTACGAGGGAAAAAAGAATTCATATAAGAATCAGTGCAGCACCTTATTTCTCTAATCTTATCTTTCCTGTCATTCCGACTCAAACAGGTGAATGAAGTATTTCACTACACTCGTAAGTGAAAGTGGGAGTACACATGTTTACCAATAAGTTTAAACGAAAAGTGCGTCGTATATCTACCAGAGAATCTCGGCCCAGTCTACTAATCAGTTCTGTGACGCTTTCATAAGGACTATAGCAAGCGGTCACGAATAGAGCGGCTCTTCTCTGTACTCTCAATCAGCCCCTTACGAAACGGATCCCAAACGGCACAACAGTAGTCCAAATGTGGACGCACAAGAGATTTGTACGCTATCTCTTTTGTTTGCTCATTACAAATTTTCAAGACTCGACCTAGGAATCGCAGCCTAGAATAAGCTCTACCTAGTAACGAATTAATGTGTAAGTCCCATTTCATGTTGCTTTGTACTGTTACTCTCAAATATTTCATAGAATCGACCATATCGAAAACTGAACTATTTACCTCGTATTTCTGAACAATCGGATTCTTTTTGTTAGTTATGCTCATTATCTTGAACTTTTTACAATTTAGTGTAAGTTGCCATTCAGCGCACCATGCCAAAATAACACCCAGATCACGCTAAATTTCTAAGCAATCGGCCGAAATTTTCACTTCCCTATAAATAACCGCATCATCAGCAAACAATCTAAAAATGCTTTTCATTTTGACTCCGAGATAATATTGAAATGGATTTTACCGAGTGTGGCGTGCGAGCGGTAGGTACGCTCTGGCCTTGTATACTGCTGGACTCTGCTTCGAGTCCCCATCTGGTCATCTAGGACTTAGTTTCCCGTAATCACTCCAGGCGAATGCCTGGATGGTTCTTTTTAAGAGGCCATGGCCGAATTTCTTCTTGTTCCGTGTTCCCATTTCTTTGCCTTCTCTAATGACCCTTGATGTCGAAGAGGCAAAAAGCCATAAGTCAGCCAAGTAAATGAATTTTGTACCGTCAGAAGGAAATGAATGAAAAATTTATTGCTTCAGTCGAGTATTGAGCTGTGTAAGTTTTATTTTTAAATGCGTCAACGTTTAGCCGGAATCGCAAATTTCGTTTTATACTGGACAAATATTCCAGTTGTCAATGAAAACACACAAAATATTTTTTCATGAATGAACCGAAATTTGCATTAGAAGATGTGCAAAGGCTTCGGGAATAAGCAATAAGGTATGAATTTAAAGCTGCTAAAATAAGAAATTTGTATTTTCGAAAATAGTGAAAGATACAAGCTAAAGATTAGAAATGAATATTACGCACTGTAAAGTATTTTTCAGATTGGAAACTTGCTATGACCTAAATCAGATAATTATAAAGCAAATATTGATGTTAAAGGAATGAATACAAACCAAACTTCTTTATTTTCATTGTGCTTTTTACGCCTCGTCGACGTCGGGGTCATTAGAGGCAGGAAACGATTTGGAGCAAGGAACGTGAAGGAATTTGGTAACCATCTTTTGAAGGAACCATCCAGACATTCGCCTGGAGTGATTTGGGTAACGATGTAAAAGCCAAATCCGACCGGCCGGACGGGGATTCAAACCCGCGTCCCACGGCCTTTTGAAGGAACCATCCAGGCATTCACCTGGAGTGATTTGGGTAACGATGTAAAAGCCAAATTCGACCGGCCGGACGGGGATTCAAACCCGCGTCCTCCCAAATGCGAGACCAGAGCCTTACCACTCACCCAGCACGCTCGGTCCAGCTTATTCTAAGTGTGCTAAGTAAAAGCACCTGACTTGAAACAGAAGATTAATAAATTTTAAATACTGTTTTAAGTAGAAAACGTGAAGGAAATCAGATTGAAGAGGATTTGATAGTCAAAGCATGTTAGGAAATATTTGGCGTAACTACGATAACTTAGAAAATATTAATGCCTTACAGGAGATAAACATAAAACAATGAAGGAATAAAAGAGCACCAATAGTTTTAAAAAATAACCCTGCAAGAGGCGTCATTAAACTTGCCTGGTGAGTGAGCGGTAACGTTACGGCCTGACATTCGAATGGACACGGGTTCAATTCCCGACGGGCCATCTAGATTTCGGTTATTTACGGTTTTCAGAAATGAGTCCAGGGAAATGTTTCCATCAACAGGAATTGCCAGTTTTTTCCGTTCCTGGTTCCTTGACGTCGATAAGACGTAAAGCTCTAAACAAAACAAAAAAAAAATATTGAAGCGAATTTGGTGGAATTCATAACATGTAAGTCAAACTTTTGCAGATGTGGTTATGCACGTAACAGAAACCATAACTGGTGTAGGATGGTACAAAATAGAAAAATATGCTGCTGGTTTGTTAAAATATCCTGCCGATTAGAAGTCACCTTATTATGAACAAACTAACCTATCTTTGTAAATGAACAAGAAAATACAAGAGTCGTCATCATCCTTTATGCAACTACCGACAGAACGGAGCAAGTATGATGTGGAAATTCAAGAGAGTCATTCATGAAAAATGCTCACTGTGACTATTGATAATTTCATAATTAACTTTTATGAAACTTAACAATATTATTTTCAACACAATTTTTTCTATTTTCATCACACTTTGCCCATCTATAAACAAGCGTTCGCAATCCCTTATTAAAAATGTTTTGTCTGAGATCTTTTAGCCATAAATCCACCTTTGTCTACGTTTGTAGTAATCAATAAAGATTTTATTAAAAATGTTTTTCCTTATTTCGAATACCGATTCAAATTCAGTTAATTTTTGTTTTTATTCACACGGAGTTTATTCAGCTGTGCAGCTGTTCCCCCCACCCTTCCCGCATGTTTCATTTCATGGAGGTGAGCACTGCACGCCCAATTTGACCCGTGGCACTGGCGAGGTTGGCGCTACGCTCCAGCCACTTTTCCTGTGGAGTTCCTCCACGGTACTGTTACAGTAACGTTATGTCGAGAGGCAGTTAACGTATTAACGCAAGTGTGATGGAAGCTTTCATTTTAGAACAGACATAGTTATACGTCGCTACACCAAAGAGAAAAGATTTTCTTAAGTTAAAAAAAAAAAAAAAAAAAAAAAAAAAAAAAATGCTGTTTTTATGAGCACCATGTTATTGAAATCATTTCTTCGTTTGAATAAAAGTAATTGCAGACTAGATCTAGACCACGTCTGAAACTAATATTACGCGGCATACCGTCGTTGTTAAAATTTATTTTTAATTTACTTCGATTTCACTAGTCGCACGTAGTTGTAACATCATCAGTCGTTGTAATATGGATCTGAATCAAGGGTAATGTGAAAAAAACCTGTAAGATAACTCGTGAATATTTTGGGTCAAGTTTATAACGCATTTAATGCCACTAACATGCTAAACAGTGAATGTATTAATGCGCGTGCGATTGAACCTTTGATTTTCTTACGGCAATATTAGCAGGACTTGTGCTTGGGTTCAAATGCAGCCTGGAGCTGGATGACAACTAAAAATTTATGTTACAATGTGCACGACGAATTGGATTGGTCGTTATTTTATAACAAGTCTATTTGGTTTAGCAACTGCCACAACACCTCGTTCAATCCTACAAATATATATATTTCTTTTTTACTTATGGCTTTATCCCTCATCTTCGTCGGGGTCATAAGAGGCCGGAAAGGATAGAGAAAAGGAACGGGAAGGAATTTTTCTATAGCCTTTTGCAGGAAGCATCCCGGCAATCGACTGGAGTGATTTGGGGAAACCATGGAAAACCTAAATCTGTATGCCCGGACGAGGATTCCCACTCACCACGCTCGATCCTACAGTTTTGACGGGCTTAGAGGCGAGTAAGTAAATAACAAACATTTGGCATTTCGTTTTGTGTTTACAGTGGTACATATGATTGTAGTTACTGTGACGTGATGCTATCTCTTAAAAACTTCGTAAAGCAAGGCGCCACAGGAAGCTATTCACATCTGTGGCAATCATTGAAGTTAATGCTGTCTTTAATACACTCTGGAAGGAAAGAATAAACTTCTTTGGGTAATACTCTGCTTAACTGTAACACAGCTTGTTAATAACACACTGCTTGTTCGAAATATTCAAGTAATTGAAGGGAATAATATCAGAAGTGAGACAAAGCGCACCAGTAGTGTAACCAGAGGATCAGTTATCTCCCCAACATTAATAAATCTTTAACATTTTTTATTTCCCTGCCATTACATTAAGAAAATTCTACTATATCGATTATCTAGCATGTTGGCGCAACAAAATAAACTGATGTAGGTAGAAGAAGCGCTGATGAGAGACTTAGACAAGATATTATATTTGTTCAGGAATAGGAGAGGAAGACTTTTGAGGACCTGCAATAATATCATAAATATTATTTCTAGAAGATGCATTTTTTTGTGACGAGCCATCTTTCTTACTTCATACATTACCAAAATCAATAAATGAGATATCACTTTAAAGATTAAGTTTTCCACTCTGGTAATATAAGAGGATGTGTCGATCGACCCGCGAAAGAGGAAAAGTTCTGAAGATGATGATGACTATCAAACACAATATTGCGGCCCATACAATGAGAATCGTGCATAAGAAATATACTTTTCTTATTTAAACGATGAGAGATCAGTGCATCCACGCCGAAAATTCAGAATCATTCTGCGCCAAAGAATTTTTGTGGTTACTTAGCCTGACTTTGAGAGCTTTGTTTTGTTCATGTGAAGCACGCTAGGGCGCAAGAACGCTTCGTGATTTTATGATAATTTGTGGGTCCAGCTACGACTGAGGCAGACTTTAAACCCTGTCACCACGAAATAAGACCACGCCAATTTGCTTTATCTGACTATATGAGGTACACCAAGAGAAAAATATTAAACATTATTTAGTTTATACAGACAGCGAATCAAAACTGATTTTAGCTGTGAAACCCTGTAGCATGTATTCCTTGACACGCTCTTGATAATATCCTCATGTATCGTTCAGGCCACCACGTAGCGGTTTAAAGTTGAATCAGATTCGGATGACGTTATGGTTCCAACGATGACGCTCTTGTGTAACATTTTTCACGATACGATTTTAGCTAGTAAATATATTTATACCTATCTGTCCTTGTCAATAAATTCAAATAATCATACGTTTTGAGGACAGAAAAGCGGTAGGGAGGAGGGAGGGGTATTTTACGAATCGTCGACGTCGATGCCATTAGATATGGGAAGGGATTGGGAGCAAGGAACGGGAAGGAATACAGCCATGAACTATTCCAGCACAAATACATTTGCAATACAACAACTATCATGAAAACGCCAACTGGAAACCTGATATCTGGCCGTTATGTTTTTAAATTTAATTGTATTGTAGAATATGCCTCGGTGGCAATTTGACTACACATCCGCTTTCTCATTGTCGAAGATCATTTTTGTTTCGGTTATCACTAATTGGAAGACTTCAATCTCCACTGATTGTTACTTTGAGAAAACTTCATTATAACCTTTGAGATTTTATAAATTTAAATAGGAAGTATTTTGGATAAAGTACAGTGACACCGCAAAATTAACATCTTATTAACATTATTTCAGGTGATCTCTTAGCCTCACCAGTAGTAAATCAGAAGAAAAATAAATACAAAATTTAATCTTTGGAACATAACAACCCTCACTAGGGATGTCTCAGACGTCCATCTATCTATCGGTTAGTTTCGTGCGTCAGTAGACAGTCGTTTACGTCAGAACGCCGCTTCCTATTAAGAAACACGACAGGGAAAACAGAAGCTGCTGCGCTTACACCAGAAAAATATGTGTTTAGTCACACCGAACCTAGTGCTCATTAACGCCAGCAAGGAAGACAGTCCCGCCAGGGCCGTAAACAAAACAGAGCGTAATGCTTACTGCAACACTTCCTGATTTTCTGCTTGACAGGCAGTGGCTGCTGACTTAAGAGAGTTCTGCGTCCCGTCTGGAGATCGAAGGGTCGCCGGTTCGAATCCCTGTCTCGGCGGGGATTTTCATAGGCTCTTAACCTGACCTTCACCTCTGGCATAGCTCATTGTGTAGCGTGAAGTACGCCAGAACGCTTCCTTTATTAGGATCCCACGTTAAACTGTGGGTCAATTTTACCAGGTAGGATTACCGGATTAGGTTAGGTTAGGTTAGGTAAGGAGGACTGGAACTGGCCATCCTACCTCCTTCGTGAAGGGTCTGATTGAATATCAAGCTTAGCTCTAATCAGACAAGTATAACGCGCCTTTGGTTTACATCACCATGACGATTTTTGGCACGTGCCAAGAGGTTTGTTGGTTCTAGATCCCTTAGTGGAAGACATGTTCGCAATTCTTAACATGTCCCAGCGTTTGAAGGTTGGTGCACGGTATCTATTCACTAGAGCTTACAAAAATGTCTTGCTTGAATTCCAAATATCTCCGCTGTGCGCATTAAGTTAAGAAATATAACGTTGCTGTTTGTGATTACGTTAGTAGATGCGGACGGTTCGCTTCGCGGCTTCACCCATCGCTCTGAGTCTTTCGAAAGAATAAGTCTGGATGGGTAAGTATCGAATTTCATCCTACACACAGTACAACGATCGCAGTCATTTATACGTCTACAACTCTTAAGACGCGCGGAAAAAAAGGAACTGATCCTCCTACCTCTATAAGGTGGCCTAGTAAACCGATGGGTTAGTAGCTTAAGTACGCGTATCACACAAGTACTCAGACATTGGATGAAGTAATTAATGATATAGTTTTTCTTCCATACATGATGCGAACAAAAATAAATGCATCTAACTTTCGTATAACTTACATTTAGCCGATCCAAATATGTGTGATCTATACTTTATAATAAAATGTTAGAAAAATTGTTTCTGTACATTTATTTGAAAAGTAGTGATTGCAAAGCAAACTATTGACGATAGAGGTACCGAAACCGTAAAATTTATAATTATTGTTTGTCTGTACGTTCGCGCATTGGCGGATTTCAACTAAACTGGATATGGTGATACCGTATGTCGTCGTTCAGAATGTAGGATACTCTTTATCCCTAAAGGTACAAATTTCCTGAAACCGAGTACAAAACCATAAATTTATACTTAAAAAATTCTGACAGTCTGCGTATCATGCAGTAACTAATGAACCGTCTTCAACGAAATTTCACAAAGCAATAGCTTATGTAACCGGTTAGGAATATGGAATACCTGCTTTTTATCCTGATTAGAACATATTTCTCCATGACGCACAGTGGAAAACAGTAAATTTTCCATTTTTGTCTAGCTGTGCGCGTTTCTCGCATAGACTATTGAACCAATTTCAACCAAATTTAACCTTAGAAATAGCTGATGTTATCAGTTAAAATATGAGATAATTTTTTATCCTGGTTAGTACCATATTTCGTCCAAGATACATAGGGCAAAAACGTAAATGTGGGAATTTTTGTATATCCATTTTATAATATAGCTGTGCTTGGAAATTTCCGGTTCGATTTTTACGGGTCTTTAAGTTGATCATAAACTCTGGCAAAGATCTGCTTTGTTACTGTGAAGCTGCTAGGGTGGTTCGGAATTCGAATTCCACGCTAACGGAGCGTCCATAAACTACGTGGATCGATCTAGGGAGGGGGGGAGGAGGGGCTAGCTGGAAGGCTACGCTGCCCTACATGGGTGGGGGGAGGGGAGTGTTCCGATCCAGGCCACGTAGCTTTCCATTCACATCATTTTTCACAGTTAAAATGATGTACAGAACACACAACAGCATGCGAATGTTTATTGCCTTCATTTAATTGTCTCTGTATATAATTTAGAATAGTCTGACTAGAGAAAACCGCACAAAATGTTTTCTCAACTCAAAAGGGAAAAAAGGCTACGTACTACGTGAGGGGGGGGGGGGTGTAGTGGTAAAAGCCACGTCGGGCTACGTGGGGGGAGGGGGGGTTCACAGAAGGCCAAACTGGAGCTACGTGGCTTATGGACGTTCCCTAAACCGTAAATGCAATTATCAGATTAGGTTAAGCGGCTGTAATAGTAGCGCATTACGCAGGCAGTAAGAAACCGTGTCAAACAGGTTAGAGACCATATAAAATTATATATCATCTGGCGGAACTTTCTCTCTGTTGAAATTTCTACTTCGATAAGTGCTAAACATGCGATGAATGAATTCGACTTAACAATTTTGTTAGAGAGAAATGTGAACATTTACATACAAATACAAATAAAGCAAATGGTTCGTACAAATTACAGGCACCACAATTTCAAATATTGCTTGCAAGAAAGCTACGTGGAAAATATTCAAGTATGTCTGTAGGTCATCAACAAACATAAACTTTCACAATTAATGGTAGTTTCAAGCAGAGGTAGAAAAAAATGATACGCTGAGACGTGATTAAATATTCATAGAATGGAAATTCAGGAGGAAAGGAGCAGATCCAGGAAAACGGTAAAACGGGACAACTCATCTGCTTTTACCGACCCATCAAATATTTCTTTGATAATTGAATTAATATCTCAAATCCCGTGTGACAATATCGCAGGCACAGCTAGTAGTTGAATAAAACACTGTGTGAATGATTAACGGATGTTTATAACTTTTTAATTCACCTCCTATAGAAGTTTCCCTTTTCTTATGTTCATGGCAATATAGCGATGTCTTGCGTGAGTTAATACAGGTGCCATAACACACTCAGTATTACCGGAAAGATGGTCACGGAGATAGTACGATGAATAATGTGGGAAATAACAACGCTTTGTTGCCTTAAAACCCAAGGACACGTTTTAAATTGCTAGCACACAGCTTTTCAATTTCTCCGACTGTCATGCTGCACATTAAATACCAAACATATGTTTTGTTTTTCCATATGAACTGAAAGTAGAATGGCATTTTAAACTACATCTGAATACCGATATCTTTATATGAAAAAATATGTCTGAAAATCAATAGGTTATATTTACATACTAACGAAACTAAATAAATTTATTGCTACTTTACTTACAGTTACACACAATAAAAGCGCAATATGTTGTCTAAATTTAAACTTAAGAAATAAAACACTGATTTTGAAATTGATGTAAACAATATTCGTTTTATATTTCCAGATGACAATTAGTGGCAATAATTAGATTTGCAGTGGATTATCTTCAGAGCAACCTAGAAAATATGAATAGTTCAAATTTCTGGCATTGATTCACGAATCATCATTTTATGATTTTATGATTTGTTGAAATCTAAATCCAGCAGAAAAAGTTTTATCATAAAGGGCGAAGGTTAACGTCGTCCTTTGTCAGCAAATGGCGGAAATCGTGTACTGGAATCTTATTGCGTTTGCGACAGGCATGGTCTCTAGACATTGGGCAAGTCAGCATTAGCATTCATATGTAAGATTATGTATTACCGCCAAAAAAGAAAACAAAACCATTCGGACCAGATCGTCCTGGATTTCAGCACCACATCTCTAGTGACACTAAAGTAAGACTGCGTCTTAACGCCCTAAATCAAGCTCCACTGACGTTTGAGTGACGGCAAGTGAAAACTTTCCATGCAGCCTTCAGCAGAACGCAACAAGAGGAAACACACTTGTTATTACTTTGCACTGTTTTAAGTTTCACAAGGTGATCAAGTTTCATGCTATTGTAGTAAGTAAGGAAATTGAACACGCCGCTGAAGGTAAATTCAGTATTCATTTACGAGCTAAACATTTTTAACATCTATTAATTTGAGCCGTTAAATGTTTTTCTCTTGTAAAGTTAAAATGAGAAATATTGTTACGAAAATTTCGAATCTGGTTTATTCTGTTATATATTTTAAGCTACTCCTTTGCTTCAAAGACTTCGCCGTTGTACAGTAACCAAAATATCATTCTCTAATGCGTGTTTATTCAGTGAAGGTTCAGGTGAAACGTTAACAAATTTTTCATTAAAAAATACAAGTGTGCACATCGGAGTAAATTTTCAATTTATTAGATTATCTAAATCATTTAATTTCTCCGGTTTTTTCTTTATTATCACTGGCACTTCATAGCAACAGTTCGTAACACAAAATTTGTTATAGCGCATTGTAATTCGAGAGGAAAAGAATTACAGAAAACTTCAATCAGTGTTTTTTAAAAGCACTTAATGAAATACGAGAAATATTTGGCGCAGAATAATTTCACGTTAGAAAGAATGTGTTATAAATAGTGCGAGATGTGTCAAAAATTTTAACTAGAGGAAAAGGATTGTTCATCTCCAGACAACAAAGATGAACACATTTGGATATTTCAAAAGCATTTCATAATAGTTATCTTCCCCATACTTAGCATCGAAATCACACGAGGGTAGGTTCGTAGCGGCTGCCTATCTTCCCCCTCTTGGCTTCCCTCAGCTGACGTACCCTCTCGGCTATATAACTTCCCGATAACCCGCTGTACCATCCATCTCCATCACTTGTCACCATCATGAGGAGTAGCTTCTTGGTCGTTATTGTGTTGCCCATTCTCCTGTCTGCAGCACCCACTCAGGTAACAGAGTTTGTGGAATATTACTAATATAGGTATCATAGTTAAATCTATTATCAGATCTAATTATTGACTGAAATTATTAAGTATTCGATCACAATCAGTCTTATGTTAAAAAAGTTAAAAATGTTAATTGATAGTTCATATTACCAATTGTTCATTGTCACTGTTGGTCGATGAAACGGTCGCCAGGATTGTGGTGGGAAAATGGTGAAAATAATACTATTCTGGTTGCACCCTATAATAAACAAATCGTCGAGATTATAAAATTTGCTATTACAAATATCGAATGAAACAGAAAACTCCACCATTAAAAGTATCGTCTATAATGGTAAAAAGTGAGAGATGAATACTTTTACTGTGTTTAAAAGAACAGCGCATTTCCTTAGAACATAGAGACATTTGAATAAATAAATTTTTATCGGGTTTCCAGCAGCGTATAAATGTCAAAATTATTTATAATTCGAAAATGAGAGCAGGGATAAACGCTCTCGAAACGTTCCAGTATAGTGATATTTTTACGTGCCAGGATGATTGAGAAAAGTTTATTTACTTACAACGCCGTGAAAAGCTTCGGTCTTACACATTATGACATTTGATTAGTATTGGGTGAATTAACTGTCTTGTCTCCAACATCATTTTTGTCCTTATTTATCACTTCCGAATAGATTCCAAGTCTCTAATGGTTTTAATAACAGAATAACGAAGTTGTGGTAACTCATATCTCTGCGAAAGGATAATTGTGCCAGTACTTAAAATTATTAGAGAAACTTTTTTAAATCTATCACCAATTTAGCCGATACGATTAGAGTCGTAAAGTCTGTGTGGATATGTGTACCTTTGCTCATTGATATACTAGTAGTGATCTTTTAAATTTCGTAATTTTCGTACAAATCTAAATAGCTTAAAGTTCACTTGATTCTTTCTTGTTGTTATATTTGGCAATCGGTTATTTTGTTGTTGAATGTATCATCAGATTTGTACCTCTTACTCAGATAAAAATTTACACCGTACAAGCAGCGGGATTTTGATAATGGCAATTTCAAAGAAAATTTTAATAATTTCATGTAGATTATTTTGTGAGATAATTTCTTCCTGGTTGAGGATGCTTACTGACGATTTCTGAGACAAGAGTTTAAATTCGTTATCGTATCAGAAAGCGACTATTATGTACTGTTAATGAACATTAACAGTGTTGAAACAAACATATCTCTGATACAAGTGAGCTGCAATGCTTGCATAAAATCATAGCGTAGACAAAAAAACGTCATTGTGTCGTATTAAAATGTGCGATGCCGAGATATATATATATTTAATATCGTCGATTATGGTTATTATTTAACGTTATATAGTTACACAATGCTTGCTCACATGTTGCAAGTATTGCTAAGTTAAAATATGTGCATTAATCACTCGATCCATTTCTTTCGACGCTTTGTATTAGTTTGACCTGCATGTAGAGTATGTAGGTATTGGTATATGTATGTATGAGTGTAACGGAATCTTTGATCTCAATTTCCACCCACTTCTAGAAATCAGAATTAAGAATCGATGACAATATACTCATTTCGCGGCTATGAACTGATATTCTCATTATTTTGACTGTAACAACGAAAAAATGAGAACGAAGGCTTTCACGTCGTATCGATGATATGAAGTCTTCACGAGTTATCCGCCGTATGGTGTTGAAGAAAGACAACGAGCTTTCGGCGGCTAACTCTGTCACCATCTTCAGGTCTGACGTTATGCAGGGAACACCTGTGCAGCTCTGGTGCTCCCTGCATAACATCAGATCTGAATATGGCGGCAGAGCTAGCCGCCGAAAGCTCGTTGTTGTTTTTCTTCAACACCATACGGCGGAGAACCCGTCAAGACTTCAAATCAATAGAAAAATGGTTTAATGCAATCGAATCCTTTGATTCATTTTTCACTCATCTCCAGGCGCCCGAATTGTTCGAAATTTTTCATTTATATTAAGAACCGATAAAATTCAATATTTTCGTAGCTACGTCGTGTTATTCTCATTACTTTTACAGTAACGACAGAAAAGTTGGATGTATTGGAATAGTCGAATTCAATTTTCACCTACTTCCCTATGTCTGATTTGTTTGTAATTTTGGCACATTTTAAGAACCAATGACAGCAGAATTATCGTGGTACATTACTTTGACAGTAACAACAGAAAAATAGTTTAGTTGTCAAATCACAGATCTGGCTAATTCGCTCAACTCCGTCAGTCTGTTGGCTCATTTGGTTCAGGCGCTTTAATGGGGCTAAACGGTCTCCGGTCACGGCGGTGATTTTGAGGGTTTTCACCTCTGGCAAAGCTTTGTTTTGTTTATGTGATGCATGCCAGAATGCTCCCTGGTTCGGATTAGGACCCATATATACGAAAGGATTACCGGATTAGACTAATGCAACCGCGCCATGGGTGCTCATACGCGGCAATTCGAAAAAGTTTTTGTAACTGGCGACCGAACCCTTCGTAGATCTCCCGGTCAATAATGCCATACGCATTTAATTTAGTTACCCACATCCAGAGGTCCGAATTATTTGAAATTTTGCAACTGTATTAAGAACCGATGACAATACAATAATTTCATGGCTATGTCTCGGTATTCTCATTACTTTGATAGTAAGAACAAAAAAGTGTTGAATGTAATGAAATTTTTTAATTCAATTTTTAGTTATTTCGAGACGTGCTAATTGTTTGAAATTTTGCACACTTATGACAATAAAATAATTTCATAGCCATATCCTGGTATTCTCATTACTTTGACAGGAACAAATGAAAATTTGTTTAAACGTTATATCACAGACGTAGCTAATTTTCAGCCACTTTAAGGTGTGGTCAGGGGGCTAAGTTGGTTAATGCGCCTGACTGGGAGCGGAAGGGAGTCAGTCCATTTCCGGTCGCAATTGGAATTTTTACGGTCCTTATAACGGACTGATTTTCACCTATGGGAAAGCTTTGTTTTGTTTATGTGAAGTAAGCTAGCTCCGTGGTTCGGATTCCACGTTAAACCGCAGGTTACTTTTTGGTATATCAGACAGGATTACAGGGTGAGGATAGTGCAGGCGCGAAATAAGTGCGCATGCGCACTTGTTGCCAAACATTCTGCACGTGCACATTTAACTACACTTTAATGTAATTAGCTGTAATAGTCTCCGATGTCACTTAAGCAGGCAGCTACGTTTTCCCTTCTGTCGGATGTATGGTAGGGCTGACAATTGAACTGTCCATTACTCATGTGGACAATAATAAAAGATGAAACTATAACACAAAGAAAAAGAAGATTGGTGAAGGAAAAGCAAACACTAAAATGATACGCTCTTTTAACAATCTGAACTAAAACATAAAATTATATTTGATGAACTAAAAACATGCTTTTGTAACAATGTGAACTAAAAAGTTGGAAATAATTTTCAAATATAAAGATTTTTTTCAACAGTGATGTCCCTAAATTCAGTATTATTTAATTTCTTAAATAAGTTTAAAATAAGAATAAATTCATTGATAAAAATTATGACTTTAGTGTAAAAAAAGCGTGGGTGTTATCTTTTTACTTTTCATAATGATTCTACAAAAAGCTAGTGATAAAAAAAAAGAACAATTGATATCTAGCGCCCACATATTTTTTTACAGATTTCATTATTTTGTACAATGACTTTATTCTTGTTTTATGCTTATTTAAAAATTTAACTTATTATGAATTTTAGGCCAACCTATCGCTGTTGAAGAAAATGTTTATATTTAAAAATTATTTTTACATTTTTAGTTCACATTGTTGCAAAAGTGTGTTTTTAGTTTTTAAAACTATAATTTTTTCCGTCATTAGTTTGGCTATCTGATCAATGAAGTTGCAACACTTGATTATGACTTCTGACTGTCCCTATATATTTGATGTCTAGCAAGTGATTCTGTGCCGCGTGCCGTTGTTCATCGATCATACAACTGATTTCTAGGAAATGAATATTATGTGCTGCTTGCAGTGAGTGACACGTAGAATAGACGGCAAGGAAAAACCACTTGTTGGTTTGTATCAGTAGCACCGTCACACTGTTTTTCTAATTACACTTGCGTAACACTAATGCCCTGTTGCGGACAGCTCATTCTTTCGCCATGGATAAGTTTATTTTAAGGCGGATACTATTATCACCACAATAACTACGTTGTATTTTTGTCTTCCAGAAATTTTTTCAACGAATGAACAGCTGCATATAAGTGAATTTAAAACCTATTCTCCAATAGATTTCAAATTTTTACTTTCTTTTATATGAATAGGTAAATAAAACACTATTTGCGGGATGGCACATTTCTTGCCATCGGTGCGTTAAAATATATCCCGAAATTCCAAATCTTATCAAAAACTTTATTGTACCAATTCGTTCTAACATTTAAAAATCTTTTATTCGATGGTGTGAATATTGATTACTGAAAAATCAGACTGCGTGAATTTCAGCATTTGCTGTTGTTTTCTTATTATCAGTGGACTATGACATTCGTAGCAAAAGCGTGTGTATGGCTGCTTCTTGTCTTCGGCAAGATTTAGGCTTTTGTTGCAAATACTTTTCTGCTTTATCGCAAGGAGTAACAACACTATCTGCCGTTTCAAACACTCTTATGAAAAATATGGCGTTGTACGAATGCTCAGTTCTTCCTTTAGAATCAATTTTGTTGGTCTTGACGAAAGGATCAATATGTAGTAAGCGTTTACTTACAATTACATGCATTACTGTCGCAAACAAAGGAAGTGGCGCCTGTAAGTTATCAGATATCAGAAAGGAATTAAAAATAACACACAAATAAATATTTGCACCAAACACGACTTTAAATCTGATATAGAAATGGAGCTGTTGTAATTCTTGTATATATTATTTTTAGAAGTTCTCAGTAATCGAGCCAAGAACAATACAAAATGAAATAATTTATGAGTGATAAACAACGATGCGGTAAGAATTCACTCGTACTCCCAGAGTTTCATAATTTTTCTGCAATACCAGCATCCTAGGAGCTGTGTTACAGTTTTGGATGTATGTGTATCAGTATACGCAATCGGCCTGACGCCAGAGCCTGCCGCTTGGAGCGTTACTGTCGCCGGGAGCGTTACTGACGCTATCAGTGTGTGAACCGTGCGAGTTCTATTGTGTGTGTAAAGTGTTATTTTTGTTTATGAAATTTCTGGTTACCGGTATGAAGACTGCAGATCGTCCCAGCAATTGTATGTATCATAACCCAAGAGCACCTGAACATTGCACCAAACCAAGAGCGTGAACAGCAACGAACAGATCTGTCGTTTGGGAGGATGCGGGTTCGCATCCATGCTGCGGTTTTCAGTTGTTTTCCGAAATCACTAAAGGCGAATACTGGAATGTTTCCTTCAAAAGGCTTCCCATTGTTTGCCCCCAATCCTATCCCACCTCTAATGACTTCTACATCGACAAGGGATAGGGCCCTATGCAAATATATATTATATATATAATATATATATATATTATATATTATATATATATATATATATATATATATATATATATATATCGTAATTAGGACGTTCATATGCATAGCCCGTTATATCTTCAGTATTTTGGTCCTTTAATACCCCAATGTTCTCCTTTTATATCGAAATATATCCAGTGGATACTTCTGATGTTGCAGGAGGAAGGTGAGACTGAACTCGACGATGTGGAGCTGTCTGACATCATCAACGACAAGAGCAAAGTAGCAGCGGCCATCAAGTGTCTGCTGGATGAGGGAGACGACGACTGCCCTTCGTATGGCAAGACTTTCAAGGGTCAGCAACTTCTCTTTCTTTGTCACTAGGAATAACCTACCAACCGCATCAGTTAACTTGAATGAATATTCATTTATCATTCCGTTATTATTTCTACTTTCTGCAAGAGCATATCGTTATGGTTTGACGCCATTCTCAACACTTGAATAACACGACTGAATAGAAGTTCATCTAAGTTATATTATTATCTATAGTAATGTAAATTTAATTCTCTCTTTTCAGATCTGCTGCGAGAAATAGTAAGGACGGATTGTGTGAAGTGCACCGTGGAACAGAAGGCGAAGACTGGCGGTTTCTTTGCCTTTGTGTCTGTGCGCTACCCAGAGGAGATGAAGAAACTGTTGCAGAAGTTCGACCCCACGGGAGAGTATCGTCAGAAATACTCTAAGCCATGGGCTGAGGAGGGTATCGAAGTCTGACTTGTATCTCCGTAAAATAAGTTACTGTCTGCAGTATTCCTGATGTTGTTCCTGAGTTTCATTAAGTACACCTGTATATTAAGACTGTGATCAACTGATTTAAATCATTCATATGAAAATACTACTCTTTGCTGATGTGAAGAACTTTTAAGGCATATGCATCTCGATGACATCAATTAAATCATTATACATCTTTCATTATTAATTGATATGTACAAAATAAATTCTTATTTAGAGATTGAAATAATACTCTTTTTACTTCAATCTTAACCTTATTTGCAGTAAAAGGAGTATGTTGAAAACCATTGATTGTTTCTTTTATTTGTCTGCGTTGTATAGTGGCTCAGAGGTTAAAGCGACTGACTGGTGATCATAAAGTATCCGATTCAAATCACGGTCTTGATTGGGATTTTTAAAGGCTCTTATATCTGTCCTTTACCCCTGGCAAAACTTGCTTTGTGTATGTGAAGTACGTTAGACCGCTTCAGTCGTTCAGATTCCATCTTCAAACGTAGACGCTCTCTGCCCCGCAGGCGGCCACGAAAAAAGCTATTTTCGCAGCTGATAGGAAACTCTGTCACCAGGTCGTGAAGACCAGAAGATATTATTGTTATTACTTTGTCAATCTACGTAGTTTTAATGCCTTTCCCGTTAGCTTCCTAGATTCTAACGCACCAGCCGTAAACTGATTTTACTTTTTAAAGAAACGTGACTTTCAAAATAAATTGAAATTACCACACACAACCAGTATGTGCAACACCCAAAAAATGTTTTTGTTTTCTAAGTTATAAACTGATTAATATTATACGCAACTGTATCGTAAAACAAAGAACAAAAATAAGATAAATGGAAAACATCCTATTCCCAAGATCAAAACTGATAGAACGAATTCTTCGTACTCTAAAATCAGGGCTAAACTACGGGAACCGATTACTTTTCTCGAGTGAAGAGTTATCTGTGAGAAGATAAAGTTTGTTCATGGACATCTTTCACTATAACTGAGGTTAAATATTGGTATTAATGAGTGTTCTTCGTCAGCATGTCTAACTAGAACGAATACACGTGGTTTTACCAGTTAATTCACTTTAAGCTAAGCTGTTTGTTTCCTAATCATATTAGTCTGTTGTTTAATCAAAGCAAATTCACACGAACTAATTTAACAGATAGTATTACATAAGTTCAAGATCGACGAAAGAAATCACAAGTTCCTTCTCCATATTTTAACAGTTTATATTTTGGGCTTGACGAAACTACCTATGGTTTCGATAAAAGGGAAATATTTTATTATTATTTCGTTACGTTACACATTCCTATTTAGCGGCGACATCTTGTTGCTCCAATAAAAACGATGTTACACGTAGACGAATGTGATAGCCAACAAACAGAAGCACAACGATCACGTAAATTAAGTGACAAAACTATCCAGTGGACAGTACTATTAGTAATATTCGATGACAAAGTTTAATGACACAACTCTATGACGGAATTCCAGAATTTAAGAACTCCTAATAGTAGTATTTCTAAAGCGTTGACTCAGTACGACACTTAAAATGCTAAACGTGATTCTTAACCCGACGGTTGGTTGGACCCTCCCGAAGGAAGCAACATGCGCCTGATATCAGAGGTGTGACTCCGAGTTCCTATCCTCATTACCTACCCTAACAAGGTAGGCATACCGGGTACAGGGGACCTACAGTTTAACGTGGAATACGAACCACGGAAGTATTCTGATGTACTTCACATTACACAACAAGCTGTGCCAGAAGTAATGGTCGGGTGAAGGGCATTTGAAAATCCCTGATGAGCCATTGATTAGAACCAAACACCTTTCGATATCTAGTAAAATGTCCTTTAGCACTGAACCACCAGACTGCTCTACGACAGCTAAACGGTAGTGAAATAGAGATGAAATGATAACAATCGACTATCTATCAAAACTGAAGTAATTATTCAAAACTGTAAGACTTTTATCACCGGCGGTTGAGCGGTAATTCTTGGTCCTTTCATTCGGGAGGACGTGGGCTCAAATTTCCGGCCATTCTGATGTCGGTTTTCCATGGATTCCCGAAATCATTCTTCGCGAATACGGCAGTGGTTCCCTCAAAAGACCATAGCCGCCGTTATTTACCTTGATTCTCTCACCCCGATAATTATTCTCACGTCGACGAGGGGTACAGTCCTAAACAAATAAAATTTGACATTTACCACTTATGTAATGAACAACGGAAGCCGCCTGAGACTTTTTCAAAACGAAAAACGCTGATAAAGAACTCAGGAAGATTGGGTTAATACTGTTATCACTTGGTAAAAGTGATGCTCAGACATTACGGATAGAAGAAGAGAAAAAAAAGGTTTCAAGGTTATGTTGTGTGATAAATTATGAAATTAACACTATGATGAGTGAAGGAGGTTGTTTTAGAAAACTAGTGCCACGTTTTGAGCGACATAAGCTTGATTTATTGGTTAGCATTTAGAATCATCATATATTAAGAATAAGAGTGTAATCCTATTATGACGGTAATATACTTAAATTTTAATATAAAAAAAATATTATCACAAGGAATTGGTGTCTGATGTAGTGTTAGTAAGAGGAACTCCTAACTCCAACTAATGATTATCGAACTCATTACATTCCAGACTCGTGCAAGTGGGAGGAAAGTCTTTCACTGACGGTCATCTCTCTCTCTTTTTTTTGGCATTTAGCTTTAGGGTAATCTCGCCTGGAGCGGAGGGTAGGGATACTAGGTTTTAGAACCGTCATCTCTCTTGCAAGAAATATCGTGTTATTCCCAATGTGACATGTGGCGCCTCAGCTTCTACACGTAGTTCGCCAGTAAGCTAAGAGATGGCGCAGTTAGCACGAGTGACCGTGGCTCAAGAATTTTGTTGTATGTATAACCTGATCTTAAATACATTACTTTATCGACAGCACTAAACACGCTCAGTCGATGGCAAGTAATTTAGGAATCACTTTTTACCTTCCTCCACCTAATGTTTAACTCCACGTACTCTTACAACCTTATACTTCATTTATGTTTGCATGGTGAAACCTTTAAATCGTACTATAGTTCTTCCTGACTGCTTTATAACATTTTAATACAGCCATAAAATTTGTATATAATAAATTTTATGAAATATGTTAAGGCAAACGTTTTTTAAGTAATTATATTTATGAACGTACAAGGTATCGGCAGCAAGATGTATTACGGTCAGAATTTGGGGTTTGCACCTCAATATAATAGTATGCAACAGGATCAGAACGGATGAAGACTTAACAACTGCAGGGTGGATTGGATAGAACAGCAAGTAATGAAGATAAATACCAAGAAGAATCAGCTTATTAGTTAAGGTTAATTATGATTACAGGATGGGATCAGAATTGCTTGTTCAAGATTTGAATTGTTAATATCTTGGCATAACGTTTGATAACAAACTCAATTGGGCAGAGCACATTGGGCAGGTGGTAGGAAAAGATTTTAAAATCCTTCGTTTGGTGAAGAGGGTGACGAGAGGATTTGTCAGAGAAGTTAGGGAATATGGTAACAAAACTTTGGTCAGACTGTTGATTGAATATGGTGGTGTAGTTTGGAACCCACATTTTACCCATCGCAGGACCCAGTCAGTAACTGATATGATACAAGAACTGGATTGGGAGTCACTGGAGGTAAGCAGGAGGGTGAAGAGAGTGCTGGGAATGTACAGGGCATACGTTGGTGATGGGGATTGGAGAGATATTGGTGAAAGAATTAGGAATACTGCATGGAAGGTAAAGACGACCAAGACCACAAGCTGGCTCTGGAATTCATGCATGTTAGGAAAGTGGGAAAATTTTCTTTTGATGGTAAGGGTGTCAGGGATTGGAACAAATTGCCAAGAGATGAATAATTTACCAAAAACGCTTAAGGAATTTAAAATCAAAATTTCTAAATCGGAAAAGTAAATGGGGCAAGAATTTAACACTTCATTTATTAAAGCTAGATTTTAAAAAATGAAAATGGGAAATTATATGACTAGGGGAATTGCTACCGTAGATTTAGTTCCATAGCAATTAAAAGGAATAATAATAAGAATGTTGGCTGATTCTCTGGAGCTGAAAATTTGCGTTTTTTTTTTTTCCAGTAAGCGTTATCGAATGAGTTTCAGACATTAATAAGCGTGGCTCTTTAAAATCAGCAAATTTTTTTGTTTAACGTTATCTATAGGTTCCACATAATTAATTTACAAATGCCTTCAATATATAATTATTTCACGGCTCTAATGACATTTACGTCTACGAGACGTAAAGCAAAATAATAATAATAAAATAAAAAGGAGGCTACAGTTACATGCAAGTGGGAATGAACAGACAAGGAAATAAGGAGATTATGTGGGAATTGTAGCTTAAAGAGGAAGGTATAGAATTTTTTAAAAATATTTTTGCTTAAGATACGTGAATAAGATATTCTGTCATACTGAGAAATAGGAGGGTTGTCCCAGAGTTTCATTAGGTGACACTGATGCGCTTAGTAAAGTTTAAAGACAGGTCGTAGTCTATTTTTCCACGCATCTTCTTCAAAAACATTCTAATAGTTTTATGATATACAGATAAAATATTAAAATTAGGAACACATTGCGTTATATTTTGAATTGAGCTATGGTTCCTGGCAGAAACGTTTCTATGGTCTGAAAATAGGTGGAAGTGTCAACGTATCAGATATGGAGAGTATGCAGATGTCGTAATAACCTAAATCCCCATTCATGTACTGTAACCATGACAATGAACGATTTGTGAATAAAAGTACTATGCTGATTAAACGGCACAATTTTTGTTTTTAAAACTTGCCTGTTCTCTTTTCTTTGATAGAATCTCCCAGTTGTTTTAATTTGGTAGCAAAACCACCGTGATGGTTTCGAACTTCTCACAGAACTGTAGAAGTATATCCTCAGAATCCCTAAAACAAACACCGTCATTTTTTTTATTGTCTTATTGAGTGGAAATGGTGGCAGGAGGGGCTCGTTGGGAGTGAGGAGGAGGGGGGGGGGGGGGTGGGTGGGCTGCGATGCTTCCACTGCATTGATTGTTCCTTCGGGCTGGGTCTGATCCGTCACATTCGCTAAACAAATTCTACCTTATTGGCTTTAAAGCAGGCAAGATTCTCCGCAAACACCTGGCTATTGATTTGCTGAAAATATTTTCTGTACCCACCGGGCAGAATACTTTCTTCGTAAGAATGTGATTTAATGGTTGTCCAGGCGGAAATGCGTCAATTTTTTGAAACCCATCATTCTGTGACTTTTCACCTGAGTAACTAAGATAACATTAACAACGAACCCGAGAGTCTACGCTATCGTGTGATCTAATTTTGTTCGTTAATCTGACCACATTGTCCTGGACTACCTGCAGGGGTATCATCTTCAGTTCTGATTGTCCCCTGTTTAAATTCAGGTACCCACTATATAATTACGCTGGGGCACAATTTCCACATGAATATCATATGGTAATATTTCTTTCTTACATACATATCGAGTCTGGTGACAGAGCGGTAACGCTGGCGCCTTGTATTCGAGAGCTCGGGGGTTCTAATCCCAATCCGGCCATACAAATTTCGGTTTTCAATGGTTTCCAGAATTCACTACAGGCGAATGGCGGTATGGTTTCTTCAGAAGGCCATGGCTGAATTCCTTCAAGTTCCTTGACCCCCATCCTCTCCCGTCTCTAATGACTTCAACGTCAATGAAGCGTAAACCTGATTTTTTAAAACCTTTTTTACACAAATATTGAATCACTCCAGGACTGTCTTTCACATTAGTTTCAGATTAAGCACTTCTCACTAAATAAAAAGAATGCTGAAACTTTGGACATTCTAGAAAGTACTAAAACCTTGTTTGTATTATACACAAATAAGGTACTTATCTGAAGGGCGTGTAAATGTGTATTTGTATATTTAGTAACTAATTGGATTAGTATGTTTCAGAATCGTAGGATTAACGATTTAGTCTAAAATCTTAGTATATGTATACTATATTTGCTGCGGTTGGCATCAGTGCCAAAAAAATGCATGAGTTGGCTAACCTATAAGCTGCTGCAGCAGCAGAATCATTGTGGCCACGGGATCAAAAACTATGAATATAGAGCCATACACAGCAAGTTAACTGTGGGCGATACAGGTAGTATTTAAGTTTCAGTAAAGTAATAGTTATTCTTCTGAATGGCTGCAGAGGAAAAAGAGATATTGAATTACTGAGTGAAGACGGTTATGGAAAGAATTGTAATAGACGGGTTTTTGATTATAAATGCGGATGAGTCAAACTTAAATTGTGATATACATTTAAGTATGTTGAATAATTGGTTATAGCGAACCTTTATACGTTTTTATGCAGTGAGTGCTTGTTTAATCTACTCAAAAGAATATTTTTTTGCCTCCTGGAGTACGCATTCATTTTCAGCTTCAACAGGTGATAACAAATTAAGGGACATTTCACTCATAATTTCCGGGCTGAAAGGCCGTGGTCGATAAGTAAACTTTCCCCTGACGTTTTGGTCTTCAACTGCGGAAGACATCCTCGGAGGCTAAGCGGCAACTGCACTGAGGGCACGATGGAGCGCCGTATATATCGGTGGTGTAGAGGGCGCCACAGTCCATCACGTGACGACGGCTGAGTGGCTATCTCTGGTAATAAGGGACAGTTATCTTTCGTCATTTCAGTTTTGTTCAAATGTATAATATGATCAATTGATAACTTATAAAACCCTTATGCTGAAAGACTGAAAACATGCCGTAGCATAACAGGTTTATGAAGATAAAAGACAATTGGAAAAGTGAAAAGCAGTCAGGTTAGCTTGATTTCTGTTGTAGGCAAGGGAAGTCTGAGAGAAAATGATGTGGGTTTTGAAGCAAAATATTCTTGTGAATTTCAGCGATTTACGTATATGACAATTCAAATAAAATAACAAGAATGGATATAATCACTGTGTTGCTCCATGTCTCTTGAACAAATGCGCAAAGTTCTAGCGAATAAGGTTAAAACAATTGGAGTAAAATAAGTATTCTCTTAAAATGTCATCGGACATGAGGTCAGGAAATTATGAATTAGCGACAAGGAATGAGGAATGACAAGGCATTCGTCAGAAGTGATTTCGGAAAAAGCCATGGAAAACCGTAATCGACATAGGCGAACGAGGTTTTGAATGCCCGTCCAGCTGAATTTCTGGCCCGGGCGTTACAATTCACCTACAGGGTTATATTCTTGTGTGGTAAGAAGCAAAGAGTCTGCACAAATTTGAAATAAGGCAGAGAGCGATGAGAACAGGTAATTTCTAGAGCTGGGAAAGCGGATATACGGCAAACGAATGTATTATCACGCAAGAACACAACAGGCAAAATAGTATCTCCTCTTTATTCATTTGTTTGTTGACACTTCGCGATACGTTGGTGACACATTGGTGGTTATGCCCTATATAACGTAACTATTCGATGTCATTGCGAAGTGTTACCTGCTGGTCGTATTATATTTATAACACCGGGTGACATGTTGGCATTTTTCGTATATTTCTGTGTTTATAAGTCAGTTTATTATTCTGAAGTAATTCGTTTTATGGTATGCAATAGCCACAACAGTGACATGAATAGTAACACAGAAATTATATGTACTGAAGATTCCGAAGTGAATACAGAGTTATGTTATTTCCATTTCCTACTTAATTGATGGATATCAGACGTAAGCCAGGTGGCTTGGTGTCAGGCTTGGATTCTGAATGTACCAAGGTGACAGTTCAAGAACGCCGAGGTGTAGAGTATGCGGCAGGGGTTCGCTCTTTGTATTCATATGAGGTGTTAGAGCGAAGGACGCGTCTGAGACCAGCTCCTGACCTCACCTTCACAGCAAGTCGATAGGCGTTTACAGGAACCAAACAAGAGAAACAACACTTCCCTTCATGTAACATCACTTTAGAGCAGAAAGGCACTCTCAATAGTAACTCAGTAATATAGTTTTAAAATCACAAAAGGGTTAATTAAGAGACGTTCAAATTTTTCTACGAACACCATTACAATATAATAATCACAAGAATACAATAATATTAAAATTTGTAAAAGGTAAATGAAGGTGGACGCAGAAAAAGGGGAAGATGGGTGTTTAGGGAAATTGCCACCGGAGCATGCTCTTCATTACAATTTAATTTAATTTTGTTTGAAAACAAAATAAACATTTATGTTTTAAAAACCGAAGATTTTGTCCTTTGCCCCGTTCTGCTCCGCGAATTGGGGAACACAGGAAGTTGCAAGGTTGGTTGGATTCTCCCAAATGAGGCATACTAAGCCATTGTGTGAGAGACAGGACGGCCAATTCCTTTCCCCTAGGACCTACAGTTTAACTTGGAATCCGAACCATGGACCGACCTGGCATAGCTCACACGATCAAAAGGAACTCTTAAAAATTCTGTGCCCATAGGGACTTGAACCCAGGACCTTAGCAGTGAACTTTTTGAAAGCAAGCGCCTTAACCACATTTTTTAAAAAAAATTTTACACTTTAATCTTTACTGGGAAAAATATTTCATATTTACATTAACATCGAGCTATCAGGCCACTCATCGGAGAGGGAAGGACAATTAATTACAAAAATATATAAAACTAGTAGAAATCCAGAAAAAATTGCTTAATATTTATTTAGTTTTAAATGACTATAAAGGTTTAAATGGGGTACGACGTGTAGATAACCTCCTCGTGGTGTACCCTGGACAACGGACTGCTGATGCAGGACGGCTGATAATCTACACAATAGGCGACCGAACTAGATCCCGTATCTCTCACGGTCACACAAAGCAACATCAGAAGATGAAAAATCTGAAGATGAAATTGAACAACGGCACTTGTCAGAGCCAACTGACCAGAACGTTTGGACACAGCGCTCAGATTCTTCAAATAAATGCAGAAGGATTAACAATTGCTAAATGTGAATACCTTAGCAAACTAGCTACTGACCTCAAAATCGACATCTTAGCTGTTCAAGAGACCCACATGACTGAAAAAGATTTGGAAAGCAGGGGCAAGATTGCAGGATACAGAATGATATCGAGAATTCCCTCTCCTATACACGGATCAGCCATGTATGCCAAAAGTAACATCTCGGAAGTGAGGTGTCAAAAAGTCAATGAAGTGGAAATAATTACTGCCAAACTCAACAATTTAACTGTTGCATCAGTTTACAAACCACCTCTTTCCAACTGGCCAACTCCACCACTGCCCTCACTACCAAAACCTTGCATATATGTAGGAGACTTTAACAGCCGACATACATCCTGGGGTTACCCAAATTCTGATGAAAACGGTGAGAAACTCACTGTGTGGTGCGAAAGTCAAGACCTGTATCTCAGCTATGATGCTAAAGAAAAGAAAACATTCCACTCTGCTAGATGGCAATCTGACACCAATCCTGATCTGGTCTTTGTTTCCACAGATGAAAGAAAACCTTTAGACCACACAAGGAAAGTCCTTCAGCATTTTCCCAGAAGCCAACACAGGCCCACACTAATCAGTGTTGGTATCACAATACCTGTTATCAGATCAATTCATAAACCAAGATGGAATTTAAAGAGGGCAAACTGGGACAATTATAGCTCCGAGGTAGATAATAACCTGCGATGGATACCCCCAAAAGTGAAAAACTACAAGAGATTTGTAGGTATTGTTATTGCTGCAGCTAAACGAAACATCCCTCGAGGGTACAGGAAACAATACATTCCATGCTGGGACAAATCTACGCAAACTTTATATGAAAATTTTCAAAAAACTGGTGACCCTGAAACAGGAAAAAGAATATTAGAAAAACTGAATGAAGGGAGGAAACAGAAATGGAAAGAGCTAACTTCTCAAATGAGCTTTACTCACTCCAGTAGAAATGCATGGACTCTCCTTAGAAAACTGGGTGCAGCCTCAAACATGTGCAAAGAGGAGCCAGGAATTACACCAGCTGAAATGGCATTGCACATAAAAACAAGAGCTGACAAAGTCCCAATAGATCCTGCCATGAAGAAACAGATGGAGAAAGAGATGATTGAAATGGATAACAACCTTAGAAATAATCCTATCCTTTCTAATCCATTTAGTCATGAAGAAGTTGAGAAAGCCATCAAAATGCTAAAAATGAGGAAGGCTGCAGGGTTAGATGGCATTTTCCCAGAATTCATAAGATATCTCGGCAAGCAGGGAAGAACTTGGCTCAAGAACTTCTTCAGTGATATCCTGGACACTGGGATAGTCCCCCCAGAATTTAAGATGGCTCACACCTTGACGATCCTCAAACCAGGCAAACCAGCAGATGATGCTTCAAGCTATCGACCTATTGCTCTACTCAGTGTTTGCTATAAGCTTCTAGAACGCCTCATCCTTAACCGCATACAAGGAATAATAAATATCATAACACCAACATATCAGGCAGGTTTCAGACTAAAACGGAGCTGTTGTGAGCAAGTATTAGCACTGACATCATACATTGAGGCTGGATTTCAGAAGAAGTTAAAAACATCAGTAGCCTTTGTCGATTTAACAGCGGCATATGATACAGTTTGGCTGGATGGACTGCTACTTAAACTTAAAAAACATATACCCTGCAGGAAACTAACATCACTCCTGAGGAATATGCTGACCAACAGATATTTTAAGGTCACCGTCGGACATAAGACAAGTAAGTCATTTACAATAAAAAATGGATTACCTCAAGGGTCAGTACTAGCTCCATTGCTCTTCAACTTGTACACCAGTGACATGCCAGAAACAACCGGCAATAAATTCTGCTACGCTGACGACTTAGCTATCGCCGTCCAAACTGCCACATTAGAGGAAGGTGAGAGCATTCTCTCTAACGACTTAGAAACCTTGAACACATATTATAGAAAGTGGAGACTTTGTCCGAACCCAATGAAAACAGAAGTATGCGCATTCCACTTGAGCAATAGAATAGCACATCAGCAGCTCAAAGTGAACTTCTGCCACCAGAGGGTGAAACATAATTTCCATCCTAAGTATCTTGGCATCACCTTAGACCGCTCCTTAACATTCAAAAAACACCTCGAAAACACAAGTCAGAAACTGAAAACACGAAACAACATCATGAAGAAGCTAGCTGGTACTTCATGGGGAGCTGATGCGAACACACTACGAACAACCGCTCTCACCATGGTTTACCCTGTTGCTGAGTACTGTGCTCCAGTGTGGCAACGTAGTACTCATACTAGAAAAATCGACGTCCACCTGAATGAGTGTATGAGAGTAATAACTGGCACCCTAAAATCCACCCCAGTCCCCTGGTTGCACCTGATCAGCAAAATACCACCTCCAGAGATAAGACGCCAAGAAGCAACGGCACGTGAGTGGATAAAACTACACCATCCTGATCATCCACAGGATCTCCCAATCCACGAGGTTCTAAATAACTTACCACCCACTCGTCTTAAATCAAGAAATCCGGTATGGCAAGATGTATTTGACTTTGATGTCATGGAAAAATGGCGACAAAGCTGGAACTCCACATCTGTAAAACATTCAGATATTAAAGATCCCACAACTGGACTTCCAGGATTCCATCTAAATAGAGACCATGGGTCAAACTAAATCGCCTAAGAACAGGCATGCGAAATGCAACGCCATGCGTATAAGTGGGTGTAAGGAACAAGACCGATACCGGGGTTGTATTATCGCTTATGTGCCTTAACTTACTCTCTTGTCGACTAACAGTTCTCTTTAAAACTCGTTAAATAATTTAGATTCGACCATGTAGCCAAAGTAACTCAACTGAATGCTCAGGTCGCCACTATATTCGTTACCCCCGAATATAGAAAAGGGTTCTATGCTAATAACTGAAGCACACAAGTTCACTGTTAGAAAAGTCCAAAGTTTTATTCTTCAAAATCAAAAGTTCAAAATTGCATTTACAGTTGAGCAGGCATATCGAACACTCGTTCCACAAGTTTGCAGATTGTGAAGAGAAACCACCGACCGACCCCTTTGCAATGTTTACAAGTTCATGGTGAGTAAACAGAGCCACGCCCCAATCATGATGGCCGAACCCGGTAGTTTTGTTATCAAAGGTTTATTCCGAGTATTTATTTAATTTTGAATACTTTTGTTATCCCTAAAGGGTCTTATTTAGTGTGTTTGGTTACTGTATCTCTATGCTACATAAAGCTTTACTCCCATAACCTGTACATGAACTGAAAACTATCTTTTACTACAGAATAAGCTTTACCCCTGATGCCTAGAGGTGAGAGGCTAGAATTTACTAAAATTCTAAGATGCTTACATGGGGTCTTCAGGATTCTCCTGCATGTGACTGCGGTGCTCCTTCCCAGAGTGTGGAGCATATTATCAGGGGAATGCCCTCTACGGAAGTATGATGGACCATATGAAGATGTTTTTGGAGCTACAAGTTCCTTCTTAGAATGGCTGGAAGAATTAGACATCAGCTTGTGAACGCTACCAACGTTCTTGTCATTGTATATATTTATTATTGTATTAGTTGCTTGCCATACGACAAATAAACAAATAAATAAATAAGGTTTAAATATAGTTTTTTTTATGGATTGTGACCTTTTCTTAAACCTATTCGCATGCTTCAAAAGGCTATGGCCGAATTCCTTCCCATTCCTTGCCCCCCATCCTTTCCTGTCTCTAAAGACCTCGCTGTTAGAGAGACGTTAAGCAGATAAAAAAAAAAAAAATTAAGCCTATTCCCAAAATACATACACCGGGATAGCCTCATCATCTTGCTATCTATTGCCGCATAGGAATTGTGTGCCCATTATTTATACATGGAACAGGCAACCTAACCTTCGGCTGACTGTGAGAAAAATTCGCCGCAATATAAACATTCACTGTCAGAACAATACTCAGAATAAGGGTTCTCTCTTCAGCTTTTTCTTTGTTCCATTTATCTTCAGGCACTTTCCTTTATCTTTTCAATTGTTAATTTTATTATCATTCTTAAATAGTTCTATGCATGCTTTTTCTACTTTGTATTCTTTTTCTTTACTAGCTTTTTCCAGGTATTTAACTTTTGCAACAGGGATTAGAATTTCACCTGAAACATAAAATGACGAGGTGTTGTTGTCATCCTAGAGCACCCCAAGAGGGGTGCAGAATCAAGAAACTTTCTATTCTGCCCTATCGGTTTCGCCCAAAGGACACGATTTAGGTTAACGGAGGTAAGATCACTCGAGAAAGATACGTAAACAAAACAGTTAACTATACGCAACTAAAGACAATTAAAGGTAGTTCAAGCATGTACCAACTATTTTTGTAATGTAAACAAGCATGTATAGTTTAACTTGGTTTCAAAAATATCAGAAGAACAAAATCACACAACAAAAATGTCACACACGCTCGAGAAAACAAAATTATCATGGCTACCGTCGTTGAGCAGTAATAGGTTGGTCGAGTTGTACTTATTTCAGCTCGCTGGCAATACCTCCTTGACATCGAAAAATATTCCGCCTCGGTACCCCGTTCTTCCCACTAATTTATAACCTACTTTCGCAACAAAACTAAGATTACATTTACCTTTATAACTTCACTAGTCAAACGTCCGTAAAAAATGACGGGTGTCACCTGTGGTGGTAGTTAATTTGTTATGGAAAAACTTCGAAGAAAAAACAAATAATAATCTTTTTTATTGATTAGATACTCGGGATATTTGCCACGATATTTTTAAATAACTGTATTTGACTTTAAATGATGGGAATTTTTATTGTTATGAAAAAGTTTCTAAGTAAAGTATAATTTACTGAACAAATACAATTATTTGTTTGAATGGTATATATGGCGATTACACACGTTTAATGTAAACTTTCTTGTGAATTTTTAGTATACTTCTGTGAAAAAAATTCTTATCTTATGTTGCTTCATGATTCTAATAACTGTTACAGAGCATACAGCGTAATCATAGAACGCTTTGAATTTCTGTATATAGTCGTTGAAAATTAAAAAAAAGCCTGTAAATTTAAACAAACGTCCCAATGAAATTATTTTAATATCTGCCTTGCATTATAAATTTTTATTTTTGTCCATCCTATGTTTGTGCAATTACTTCCACAACAGACAATTCTTTTTAATCCAATGAAATCAAATTAAATTATTTATTTGAAATTTACACTTCTTTTTAAAGGCATAAACGTAAATTAAGTCAATGCAGTTATTCATTTGAAATTTCCTGGTTAGCCGAGGAGCGCTGTGGTGTCGGCCAGTACAGTTCGAGTATCATCGGTATCGCCGAAGTTTTCCGAGTTATCGAGCATGAGAACAATTTTTGTAGATAATTACATGATCTACAATTTTTGTCTGAACTATTTTTATCATAAAACTAACCGTTTCGCTAAAAAAAAAAAATGCGAAAAACCTATTTTTGCGAACTTTGACCTTGTATAAAATGTTTTGCACACACGGGATCGATGGGGACTTCTCACAATTTCATTATAATGGCATCCCTAACGTTCATGCAAATTTTCAACTTGTTGGGAATTTAAGAGTTTGTTTGGTGGTCGAAGAAATTTTCATCATAAGGACTTGGCCGGCAGGGTAGGAGAGGTGTTGGTGCATAGTTCCCAATCACCAGTCTGTGTCCTGGGCTAAGTCAAAACCTCTCCGCAGTGCTCATGGAGTGAGGTTTTTTTTTTCACTACCTCAACGGTTTTAATGAACTGTTTGTAGCTTAATCTGTATGTTCAGTTTGATGGTTTTGGATTCATTGGTGTTACACTTTAGGGGGGCTATGGTCGGTTGGACCTTAATAGGAACCCCTTCTTGTATTCTTATATATATTTCATATATATTTCACTTTCTCACTACACTTACTCAGGAATCCACAGGGTTCATAATAATACTTAATGGCACCTTGTATTTGTGCCAGGTCATAGGTACAACCGTGCGTATAGACTCTAGTCTTGGAACTTCGTGCGGGCTTCCTCTACTCTGTTGAAGAATTTTTCGGTTGATTGGAAGATTTGTGTATGGATATTTGGAATATTTGTGACGTCATGGAGGAGCTCTGTTGGAGTGAAGTGAACCCTGTGATCATTAGGAGAGTCTTATTCTGCAGTCTCTGAATATGTATTCTGTTGGAGTGGCTGGTCGTTCCCCAAGCTTGGCAACTATATAAGATGAGAGGAACAATGATTGATTTGTAAATGCTGATCTTGGTTTAATAAATTTAGGTTTCTCGCTCCTCAGGATCGGTGTAAGGTTCATCGTCACTGCTAGCCCTTTTTTTCTCCGGTCTAGCACATGTTGACGAAAGAGAAGTTTGTTGTCAAGTATTATGCCCAGATATCGAGTCTCTGTCACCCATGGAAGCTTGTGGCCCATTGTTTCTAGCTGTTTAAGGAGTACTGGTCTTTCCTTGAGAAAATACATTGCAGAACATTTCGTAGGGTTGAGTTTGACTTTATTTACTCTGCACCATTTATCAAAAGCGTCCAAGCCTTTTTGAGCGTTTTGGATATTACGTGCGTGGTTTCCTCCGGTCGAGTAGATGACCGTATCGTCAGCGAATTGAGCCATAAGTACGTGAAGAGGTAAGGGTATGTCGTTAATGTAGATTTTGAAAAGAGTAGACGCAATTAGTAGTGTGGAATTGAGAGAGCGAGCTCAAAATAGACCTGTCAATCATTTTCACACCTCTATTGTTCTCCCCCCTCCCACCTGTCAATCATTTTCACACCTATTGTTCTCTCCCCTCCCACTTGACTTGAGGGCCACTTGACTAACCGCTTGACATGAGGACCACTTGAGCGACCCAGGTGTGTCACGGTCCTTTGTTGTCCTCCCCTCCCCCCCCCCACCTGTCAATCATGGGCCACTTGACTAACCACTTGACTCGAGGGCCACTTGAGGTACCCAGGTGTGTCCCCACCTGTCAATCATGGCCACTTGTTTGAACACCTGCCTTCCCTAGCACCAGCTGCCCTTGGTGTTTTTTTTTTTTTTGTTAGGCCACTTGAGCGACCCCAACCCCGCCAGCTGCATCGTTTCATCGACTGGTTTGAACATGCTCACCCCCCACCACCGCTCCAACAAGCAGGACTGCCCCCCGACCGGCCTGCTGACCTCAGTGTTCAGCCATGTCTCGCCCAGTACTGTTGTTCAGACGGCGATTCGAACCAGAGCCCTCCTAAATGCTTGGTCATTGCGTGCTAGTATGGTGTTACACATCGTTGTCATTAGAGGTGGTGAAAGAAAAAGGCTACCTGGAGTGAATCTAGGTTTCTATAGCGTATGTGGCGTTACTACGGGGCGTTTTAATATTCCAAGAAATACGAGTACCAATACTCTCGACCCTTTACACTAACGCTCACAGCTTCAGTTCATATTCCAACAGCCTCCTATTCATGAATAAAAAAAATGAAAATATTAGTATTTTTTAAAAATTTATTGGGTAAATCGTGAGGCCGCGTTTTTACAATAATCACGATATAAAAATAATTTTTGTATCTATTATGCCAAGAGTAGAAATTAAATGTTTAATATTACGTGAAATGAAATTTTGCCTTCCCTCCCACCGGCCGCCAAGAGTCTATTGTGTGTGAATGGACCCTTACTTGACATATGAATAGGAGGACCGGCTGCCTCACGCAACTAAATTTACTACGAACTAATGAAAATATTAGTATTTAAAAAAAATTTATTGGGTAAATGGTGAGGCCGCGTTTTTACAATAATCACGATATAAAAATATTTTTTTTATCTATTATGCCAAGAGTAGAAATTAAATGTTTAATATTACGTGAAATGAAATTTGGCCTTCCCTCCCACCGGCCGCCAAGAGTCTATTGTGTGTGGGTGAACCCTTACTTGACATATGAATAGGAGGACCGGCTGCCTCATGCAACTAAATTTACTACGAACTAATGAAAATATTAGTATTTAAAAAAAATTATTGTGTAAATCGTGAGGCCGCGTTTTTACAATAATCACGATATAAAAATAATTTTTGTATCTATTATGCCAAGAGTCGAAATTAAATGTTTAATATTACGTGAAATGAAATTTTGCCTTCCCTCCCACCGGCCGCCAAGAGTCTATTGTGTGCGAATGGACCCTTACTTGACATATGAATAGGAGGGGCCGGCTGCCTCACGTAACAAAATTTAATACGAACTAATGAAAATATTAGTATTTTTAAAAAATGTATTGGGTAAATCGTGAGGCCGCGTTTTTACAATAATCACGATATAAAAATAATTTTTGTATCTATTTTGCCAAGAGTAGAAATTAAATGTTTAATATTACGTGAAATGGGCTTTCAGAGAGAGATTTGTTTAAAGGCATTAATTCTTAACTTAAGAAAGAAACATCATTGGTTTAAATCGCATTTTATTAAGCGCTCAATATCGAGTATATTGCTTATTCCCGGACCTAGACAGCTTTGGCTATTTATTCAAAAAATGAATCAAATCCATTGCGGTATCGTCCATGATACATGTCGCTGTCCTTGTCAATAACCACAAATCCATGCTTGCTTGTATTCCAGCAGGAACTACATAGGTTTTTTAAACTCGTTGAATGGCATGTCAGTATTAACGTGGTCATTGTAAATGTGTCTGAGATTCATGTCGTCCTGTTTAAATAAACTTTATAGGCAGGTAGGTGATTTCACTGCAGGTCTATATATATCCGTCTTCCTTTCAGAGGTACTTTTTCTTCTTCCTGGTGGGTGAGTTTGTTAACGTTCGGGGGCTGCCATGTGGGAGATGGAGGGTTCGATTCCCGGTCCGCATGTTAATTAGTATCTGTTGTAGTTTAGACCCACAAATAGCTGTTTATAGCCAAGAGTCACTGCGAACACTCCGACAACGAAAAAAAATAAAAATAAAACGTGTTTAGTGGTGTTTGTTCCTGTAGCCAGGGATGGTAACGCGATGTGTGTGGTGGGGAGTTCTACAGGTTTATCTGTTCGAATACCTGTGCCAGTGATGTATATTCATAGATCCTCCTATGTTACCACTTCTCATTCATGTTGAGGGGTGACTGTAAAATTCTTGAAATACAGATATTTGCGCGGGTTTAGCGAATGCGTGCCTCAATTTCACAATAATTGTTTGTGCATAACTGCGATAAGTTCGGCGAAAGACGTTTGTGACGGCGAGTGTTTTGGACAAAGTTTTGTGCATATTCTTACGGCTCATACCGAGCGTGGTGGGTGAGCGGTTAACTCTCTGGCCTCGCATTCGGGAAGGACGCGGGTTACGAACCCCCGTCCAGGCATCCAGATTTGGGTTTTTAATGGTTTACCTAAATCATTCCAAGCGAATGCCGGGGTGTTTCCTTCAAAAAGGCGATGGCCGAATACCTCCCCGTTCCTTGTCTCCAGTCACATCCCGCCTCTAATGACCTCGACTTAGACGAGGCGTAAAACCATAAGTAAAAAGAAAAAAAAATCTTAATGCCCAGTAACGTTTTCCTTTACTTTAGAATTACCGTTAATATTTTCTATTGTAGAGACTAAATGCTGATCAGTGCAGAAATGATTACATTCGGCCACGTTTCAGACGATGCAGGTTTAATTTCGAGACTGGCTGGTGAATTTTTAATGTTCGGCAGTGTCATACAGGTGATTTCGTGTTTTTTCTTCAATGCATTCCACACTTACACTGATCGGCCGGAACATTATAACTACCAACCGACTATCGATATAAACCCGTCCAGGTGAAAGCAGCGTCACGAGGAATGGCTGCTAGTCAGACACACGCATGCTGCATGTAGTATCAGTGAGCGCGCTATCAGTGTTTAAAATGGGGAAGGCTTGCGATCTATCTAAGTTTGACCCATTGCAGATTGCGATGGCCCAGAGGCTCGGCACGAGCATTACGGAAACTGCACTATATATCGGGTGTTCGAGCAGTGTTGCGGTGAGTGTCTTCAACAAGTGGCGAAACGAAGGTGACACCATGTCCTAAACGTCGAGTAGTTGGGTGGCCATCCCCCCTATTTCACATGTCTGACGTCGTAGGCTGGGCAGACGTAAAACAGGACAGGCGGCGGGGCGAACTGTGACGGAACTAACATCAGACTTTAATGTTGGGCAGCAGTACAAGTGTACCTGAACACACAGTGCACCGAACACTCCTAACGATGGGTCCTCCGCAGCCGACGACCCATGCATGTGCACCACGACATCGGCAACTGAGACTGAAATGGGCACGAGACCATCGTCACTGGACGTTGGCGTAGTGGCAGATCGTTGCATGGTCTGATGAATTCCGATACCTTCTTCATCATGCCGGAGTAAGGGTGCGAGCTGGTCGTTTTCTACGGGAAAAGCTTCTTGTCACCTGTACTGCGGGGAACATTCACGTGGGAGCTCGTGCAAGGCACTGTGACGACCGATAAGTATCGTACACTGGTTGCAGACCACTGTACAGCACAAACCTTCATGACGACCATGTTTCCCAACGGCTGTGACATTTTTCAACAAGATAATGCGCCATGTCACAAGGCCAGAAGTGTAACTTAATGGTTCGAGGAACACAGTGGCGAGTTGTAATTGATGTACTGGCTCGCCAGCTCGCCAGATCTGAACCCGATCGAACACATCTGGGGTGTGATTTGGGGAAGGCTTGCGATCTATCTAAGTTTGACCCATTGCAGATTGCGATGGCCCAGAGGCTCGGCACGAGCATTTCGGAAACTGCACTATATATCGGGTGTTCGAGCAGTGTTGCGGTGAGTGTCTTCAACAAGTGGCGAAACGAAGGTGACAGCCATGTCCAAACGTTGAGTGGTTGGCGGCCACCCCTTTTTACACATGTCGGACGTCGTAGGCTGGGCAGACGTAAAAACAGGACAGGCGGCGGGCGAACTGTGGCGGAACTAACATCAGACTTTAATGTTGGGCAGAGTACAAGTGTACCTGAACACACAGTGCACTGAACACTTCTAACGATGGGCCTCCGCAGCCGACGACCCATGCATGTGCACCACGACATCGGCAACTGCGACTGAAATGGGCACGAGACCATCGTCACTGGACGTTGGCGTAGTGGCAGATCGTTGCATGGTCTGATGAATTCCGATACCTTCTTCATCATGCCGGAGTAAGGGTGCGAACTGGTCGTTTTCTACGGGAACAGCTTCTTGTCACCTGTACTGCGGGGAACATTCACGTAGGGGGCTCGTGCAAGGCACCGTGACGACCGATAAGTATCGTACACTGGTTGCAGACCACGTACAGCACAAACCTTCATGACGACCATGTTTCCCAACGGCTGTGACATTTTTCAACAAGATAATGCGCCATGTCACAAGGCCAGAAGTGTAACTTAATGGTTCGAGGAATACAGTGGCGAGTTGTAATTGATGTACTGGCTCGCCCAGCTCGCCAGATCTGAACCCGATCGAACACATCTGGCATGTGATTGAATATGGCGTCAACCAAACGAGGTGAAACAACGTATATGCATGCAGAAACTGACATTACATGGAAGGCAGTCTGCATTCATATAACTTTCGTGGATTAGGATCATGAAAACAGGTAAAACATCACCACAATTATGTAATTTCACTATACGAAAGATGTCATCGGTTTAAATGGTTAGAAGGTATCCATCATGCCATACGATGTGCATTGAGTGCATCCACCAAAATAGAAAAACCCACGGCATGATGCGGTGTATCGTCATAAATGAAACTCATTCTGTTCACGACCCTATATACAACTCGAGTAGTACATCTGATATATCTGTCGAAAGTCACACTAAAGTATTTGAAGCTGAACTAAACAGAGCATGCAGAAGATGACAACATCACAAGTTTACGACCCTCCGCAAGGCCGAAACATAATGCACTCAACTCCAGACGAAACATAAAATATGTTACATATCAGTTAGTATGTGCCACTTTCGATGAATTTCATTTAAAAAAGTGTAAAAATATTTAATAGCAGTCCATACCATTTATGGTTCTACGCCTCGTCGACATCGAAGCCTTTAGAGGCGGGAAAGGACAGTGGGACGAGGAACGGGAAGGAATTTCAGGCCATGGCAAATGAAGAAATCATCCCCCGGCGTTCGCATCGCGTTATTTGGGGGGAAACCATGGAAAACCCAAATCTGGATGCCCGGACGGGGGATTCGAACCCGCACCCTCCCAAATGCTAGACCAGATCTTTATCGATCACGAGGCGTGATAGGACTGGTGTGACTGAATTACATCTGGTGTGCATGCGAGATATAGACTGAATGTGACTGTGATTCGGTGTGATATGATGGCTCCACGTATCAACATCGATTCTGCTGGTTTGAGCAGTTTCATAATGTTTGCCTGCACCTACAGAAATTCGGTCTAGAGATACTTATATAAAATTCGTTAACTCTATGAAACCCCCACAGTTTCAAACAGTATGGTAGGTTTAAAATGCGCTTTAAATAGTTGTATAAAGCGGAGTAGAGAAGTATCTCGTTGACCTTTCTACACTGAGGCTGTACTGATTTCATTACGAATTCACCATTCCTCAGTTTAGGTACCCTAAATTACAAGATTTATAACCCTGGATACTACATGGTTGTGAAAAGTGTGAATAATACACACATAGAAAATTATCAACACACACTAGGTGTACTGTGGGATAGTAATACTGAGTTAGGTCACGACAACAAGTTGTCATATGCCATTCTCATGGCACCACTGATACATGGAAATCCAAAAGTGCCTATGGAGCCGGCGTGGGGGGCCCCACAGTAAGCGGCTACTGCGTAGAATAAAAACAAACGCGTTGCATCCGGAAAAACGGCGCGCAAAATTTCGATCTTCTTAGGCCGCGCAAAATGCCGGGCTCATTAGTACGCGGTATCCCACAGTACACCTAGGGTGAGTTGATAATTTTCTATGTGTGTATTATTCACACATTTCACATCCATGTAGTATCCAGGGTTATAAATCTTGTAATTTAGGCTACCTAAACTGAGGAATGGTGAATTCGTAATGAAATCAGTACAGCCTCAGTGTAGAAAGGTCAACGAGATACTTCTCTACTCCGCTTTATACAACTATTTAAAGCGTATTTTAAACCTACCATACTGTTTGAAACTGTGGGGGTTTCATAGAGTTAAAGAATTTTATATAAGTATCTCTAGACCGAATTTCTGTAGGTGCAGGCAAACATTATGAAACTGTTGAAACCAGCAGAACCGATGTTGATACGTGGAGCCATCACATGCACACCAGATGTAATTCAGTCACACCAGTCCTATCACGCCTCGTGATCGATAAAGATCTGGTCTAGCATTTGGGAGGGTGCGGGTTCGAATCCCCCGTCCGGGCATCCAGATTTGGGTTTTCCATGGTTTCCCCCCAAATAACGCGATGCGAACGCCGGGGGGATGATTTCTTCGTTTGCCATGGCTGAAATCCTTCCCGTTCCTCGTCCACTGTCCTTTCCCACCTCTAAAGGCTTCGATGTCGACGAGGCGTAGAACCATAAATGGTATGTACTGCTATTAAATATTTTTACACTTTTTAAATGAAATTCATCGAAAGTGGCACATACTAACTGATATGTAACATATTTTATGTTTCGTCTGGAGTTGAGTGCATTATGTTTCGGCCTTGCGGAGGGTCGTAAACGTGTGATGTTGTCATCTTCTGCATGCTCTGTTTAGTTCAGCTTCAAATACTTTAGTGTGACTTTCGACAGATATATCAGATGTACTACTCGAGTTGTCATATAGGGTTGTGAACAGAATGAGTTTCATTTATGACGATACACCGCATCATGCCGTGGGTTTTTCTATTTTGGTGGATGCACTCAATGCACATCGTATGGCATGATGGATACCTTCTAACCATTTAAACCGATGACATCTTTCGCATAGTGAAATTACATAATTGTGGTGATGGTTTACCTGTTTTCATGATCCTAATCCACGAAAGTTATATGAATGCAGACTGCCTTCCATGTAATGTCAGTTTCTGCATGCATATACGTTGTTTCACCTCGTTTGGTTGACGCCATATTCAATCACATGCCAGATGTGTTCGATCGGGTTCAGATCTGGCGAGCTGGGCGAGCCAGTACATCAATTACAACTCGCCACTGTGTTCCTCGAACCATTAAGTTACACTTCTGGCCTTGTGACATGGCGCATTATCTTGTTGAAAAATGTCACAGCCGTTGGGAAACATGGTCGTCATGAATGTTTGTGCTGTACGTGGTCTGCAACCAGTGTACGATACTTATCGGTCGTCACGGTGCCTTGCACGAGCCCCCCCATGTGAATGTTCCCCGCAGTACAGGTGGCAAGAAGCTGTTCCCGTAGAAAACGACCAGTTCGCACCCTTACTCCGGAATGATGAAGAAGGTATAGGAATTCATCAGACCATGCACCGATCTGCCACTACGCCAACGTCCAGTAACTATGGTCACGTGTCCCATTTCAGTCGCAGTTGCCGATGTCGTGGTGCCCATGCATGGGTCGTCGGCTGCAGAGGCCCATCGTTAGGAGTGTTCAGTGCACTGTGTGTTCAGGTACACTTGTACTCTGCCCAACATTAAAGTGTGATGTTAGTTCCGCCACAGTTCGCCCGCCGCCTGTCCTGTTTTTACGTCTGCCCAGCCTACGACGTCCGACATGTGTAAAAAGGGGTGGCCGGCCAACCACTCAACGTTTGGACATGGTGTCACCTTCGTTTCGCCACTTGTTGAAGACACTCACCGCAACACTGCTCGAACACCCGATATATTGTGCAGTTTCCGAAATGCTCGTGCCGAGCCTCTGGGCCATCGCAATCTGCAATGGGTCAAACTTAGATAGATCGCAAGCCTTCCCCATTTTAAACACTGATAGCGCGCTCACTGATACTACATGCAGCATGCGTGTGTCTGACTAGCAGCCATTCCTCGTGACGCTGCTTTCACCTGGACGGGTTTATATCGATAGTCGGTTGGTAGTTATAATGTTCCGGCCGATCAGTGTAAGTGTGGAATGCATTGAAGAGAAAACACGAAATCACCTGTATGACACTGCCGAACATTAAAAATTCACCAGCCAGTCTCAAAATTAAACCTGCATCGTCTGAAACGTGGCCGAATGTAATCATTTCTGCACTGATCAGCATTTAGTCTCTACAATAGAAAATATTAACGGTAATTCTAAAGTAAAGGAAAACGTTCTGGGCATAAGATTTTTTTTTTCTTTTTACTTATGGTTTTACGCCTCGTCTAAGTCGAGGTCATTAGAGGCGGGATGTGACTGGAGACAAGGAACGGGGAGGTATTCGGCCATCGCCTTTTTGAAGGAAACACCCCGGCATTCGCTTGGAATGATTTAGGTAAACCATTAAAAACCCAAATCTGGATGCCTGGACGGGGGTTCGTACCCGCGTCTTCCCGAATGCGAGGCCAGAGAGTTAACCGCTCACCCACCACGCTCGGTATGAGCCGTAAGAATATGCACAAAACTTTGTCCAAAACACTCGCCGTCACAAACGTCTTTCGCCGAACTTATCGCAGTTATGCACAAACAATTATTGTGAAATTGAGGCACGCATTCGCTAAACCCGCGCAAATATCTGTATTTCAAGAATTTTACAGTCACCCCTCAACATGAATGAGAAGTGGTAACATAGGAGGATCTATGAATATACATCACTGGCACAGGTATTCGAACAGATAAACCTGTAGAACTCCCCACCACACACATCGCGTTACCATCCCTGGCTACAGGAACAAACACCACTAAACACGTTTTATTTTTATTTTTTTTCGTTGTCGGAGTGTTCGCAGTGACTCTTGGCTATAAACAGCTATTTGTGGGTCTAAACTACAACAGATACTAATTAACATGCGGACCGGGAATCGAACCCTCCATCTCCCACATGGCAGCCCCGAACGTTAACAAACTCACCCACCAGGAAGAAGAAAAAGTACCTCTGAAAGGAAGACGGATATATATAGACCTGCAGTGAAATCACCTACCTGCCTATAAAGTTTATTTAAACAGGACGACATGAATCTCAGACACATTTACAATGACCACGTTAATACTGACATGCCATTCAACGAGTTTAAAAAAACCTATGTAGTTCCTGCTGGAATACAAGCAAGCATGGATTTGTGGTTATTGACAAGGACAGCGACATGTATCATGGACGATACCGCAATGGATTTGATTCATTTTTTGAATAAATAGCCAAAGCTGTCTAGGTCCGGGAATAAGCAATATACTCGATATTGAGCGCTTAATAAAATGCGATTTAAATCAAAGATGTTTCTTTCTTAAGTTAAGAATTAATGCCTTTAAACAAATCTCTCTCTGAAAGCCCATTTCACGTAATATTAAACATTTAATTTCTATCTTGGCAAAATAGATACAAAAATTATTTTTATATCGTGATTATTGTAAAAACGCTGCCTCACGATTTACCCAATACATTTTTTAAAAATACTAATATTTTCATTAGTTCGTAGTAAATTTTGTTACGTGAGGCAGCCGGCCCCTCCTATTCATATGTCAAGTAAGGGTCCATTCGCACACAATAGACTCTTGGCGGCCGGTGGGAGGGAAGGCAAAATTTCATTTCACGTAATATTAAACATTTAATTTCGACTCTTGGCATAATAGATACAAAAATTATTTTTATATCGTGATTATTGTAAAAACGCGGCCTCACGATTTACACAATAATTTTTTTAAAAAAATACTAATATTTTCATTAGTTCGTAGTAAATTTAGTTGCATGAGGCAGCCGGTCCTCCTATTCATATGTCAAGTAAGGGTTCACCCACACACAATAGACTCTTGGCGGCCGGTGGGAGGGAAGGCCAAATTTCATTTCACGTAATATTAAACATTTAATTTCTACTCTTGGCATAATAGATACAAAAATTATTTTTATATCGTGATTATTGTAAAAACGCGGCCTCACGATTTACCCAATAAATTTTTTAAAAATACTAATATTTTCATTTTTTTTATTCATGAATTCATGAATTCAACTGAAGCTGTGAGCGTTAGTGTAAAGGGTCGAGAGTATTGGTACTCGTATTTCTTGGAATATTAAAACGCCCCGAAGTAACGCCACATACGCTATGGAAACCTAGATTCACTCCAGGTAGCCGTTTACTTTCACCGCCTCTAATGACAACGATGTGTAACACCATACTAGCACGCTATGACCATGCATCTAGGAGGGCTCTGGTTCGAATCCCCGTCTGAGCATCCATATTCAGATTCACTCCAGGTCGCCGTTTACTTTCACCGCCTCTAATGACAACGATGTGTAACGCCATACTAGCACGCTATGACCAATCATCTAGGAGGGCTCTGGTTCGAATCCCCGTCTGAACAACAGTACTGGGCGAGACATGGCTGAACACTGAGGTCAGCAGGCCGGTCGGGGGGCAGTCCTGCTTGTTGGAGTGGTGGTGGGGGATGAGCATGTTCAAACCAGTCGATGAAACGATGCAGCTGGCGGGGTTGGGGTCGCTCAAGTGGCCTAACAAAAAAAAAAAAACACCAAGGGCAGCTGGTGCTAGGGAAGGCAGGTGTTCAAACAAGTGGCCATGATTGACAGGTGGGGACACACCTGGGTACCTCAAGTGGCCCTCGAGTCAAGTGGTTAGTCAAGTGGCCCATGATTGAAAGGTGGGGGGGAGGGGAGGACAACAAAGGACCGTGACACACCTGGGTCGCTCAAGTGGTCTAACAATAGAGGGGAAACTGAGGTTAGTCAAGTGGCCCTCATGTCAAGTGGTTAATCAAATGGCCCTCAAGTCAAGTGGGAGGGTAGAGAACAATAGGTGTGAAAATGATTGACAGGTGGGAGGGGGGAGAACAATAGAGGTGTGAAAATGATTGACAGGTGTATTGTGAGATCGCTCTCTCAAATCCACACTACTGCAATTACCGAGCCTTGCGGGATTCCAGCAGTAATTGTGTGAGTTGCAGATTTTTGGCCTTCAACTTGTACGAAGAATTTTCTATTTTTTAGGTAGCTTGCAATAAGTACGATGTAGAATTCCGGAATATCTGTTTGATTATATAGTTTATCAATTAATTTAGTGTGCAAGACTTTAACGTAGGCTTTTTCTATTTCAACGAAATAGAAGTTGATTTTTTCCAGATGAAACCTTTGCTTATATGCTCCGTTAGTCACACTATCTGGGTTGTGGCTCCTACACGGTTTTCAAAGCCGAATTTTTCGTGTCGGATGGTGTGTCCAAACTCCAAACTGGTATTAATTCTTTTTAGCAGTAGCCGCTCTAGTATTTTGGAAGGAGCAGACAGTAAACTAATCGGTCTGTAATTACTTGGGTTTTGCTTATCTTTACCCCTTTTTGGAAGCGCGATGACCTTTGCAGTTTTCCATATCGATGGGTAGTAGTGTTGAAGCAGGCAGGCGTTAAAGATTCTGGTAAGTAGTACAATCCCTTTACTTGGTAGATGCTTAAGGTGGAAGTTGCCAATACCGTCATACCCTGGAGATTTTTTGGTGGCTAGTTTTCGTATTACAGCTCTAACTTCCCTGGGGGTTGTTAGTTCCGGTTGGTCGGAAGGTGGTCTGCTAAGTTTTTCTGCAACTCGTTGAGTAGATATGGCCACCTCCAGTTCTTCAGCTGGGGTCAGTTGATAATCTTTTGCTGTATTTTGAGCTGCAAAATGTTCTGCCAAGATTTCTACTTTACCCAGTGAGAGGAAGCACGGACCTGCAGGGCCATTTATAGGAGAAGTGGCTTCGCGTGGTTCTCGAAGGGCACGGATTAGTTGCCACGCCTCCCTATTTTCCAGCATTAGTTGAGACATTTTTTCCTCCCATCTTTCTGAGCTCCTTTCTTTCAGCCGAGCGGTGAGTTGGCGGGAGTAATGGCGATTTCTACGGCGGTCGGCTGGATCGCGGAAACGTTGCCAGAGTAGCCTATAGCGGTTCCGTAAATACCTAATATCTTCAAGAATATCAGGTAGTCTCTGTTGATATTCATCGTTGCGTGAGGTGGTAATTGATGCTCTTCTGTCAGCCTCCTTAACTACGTTGGTAAAATGACTGATGGCCTTTTCTATCAATTCTGGTGTTGAAAGGTTGACGGTAGGCATAATCTTGTTATGGACCAATCTTGAGAAAAGATTCCAATCTGTCTCCTTGGTGCTTTTTGGTGACTGGTTTAATAAGATAAAATTCCTGAGGTTTATTAGCACCGGGTTGTGATCAGACGATAGATCCGACATAGATTTGAGTTGGACTCTATGAGTGATGTTCTTGAGTAGTGCGATGTCTAGGACATCAGGTTGTGCTCGCTGTGAATTAGGGATATATGTCGGCTCCGTAGGTCCTAGGACGTCTATGTTCCTCCTGCCAGCAAGTTGGAGAAGACGTTCCCCTTTTGGGTTATTTGAGCGGGAGTTCCAAGCTGTATGTTTGCTGTTTAAGTCTCCACCAATGATGATTTTGTTTCCTTTCGAAATTAATTCATCAAGGTCGTGTTCAATGATATTTCTGTTAGGAGAGAGATATGCTGAGATTAAGACAATGTGCCCCTCTTTTGAGTGAATCTTGACTGCTGTAGCTTCTAGTTCTATTAGGTTTAACGGTTGGATGGCTGTATGCGTTATAGATTTCTTGATTGCTATGGTGGTGCCGCCGCCCCTTTGGCCTATTCTGTCAGTGCGATGTATCTGAAATCTTGATAGGCTGAATTTATCATTAGGCTTTAGATGTGTTTCAGTTAGCAGAATAACGTTAATATTATGTCGGTTGACGAAATCTAGGAGTTCAAGTTTCTTGTTTTTGATTCCATTAGCATTCCATATTGTTATGCTTAGGTCACGATGTGACTGTGGATTTGTGGCCATTATTTGAGCATCGCCAAAACACCTTCCATAAAGGCAAACAGTTTAGAGAACTTGTACTTTGCACTGTTTACTTTTTTCATGGTTCTTTTCATTGTGAAGAGTAATTTCTTCATGTCTAAGAAGTCTACAGGGTCATCTGAGTCTTCTTCTTCGTCTGAGTAATGTGGTTTCTTGTTCTCTCCTCTGGAGCGCTTTAGGGTCTCTGCGAAGGAATGATAGTCACTAATCTTTTGTTTGCAGGTCTCTGGCTTCTTTCCAGCTTTGGTTTTATCCAGATTTTGGTTTTGAAATTCCATTTCGCCTGCGTTTTTGGTTAGACGGTTTTTCAATAGTCTCAAGTCTTCATTTTCTTTTTGTTTGTCTTTGTAGGTTTCACGATCTTCTGGTATTGCGGGCATCCTCTCCAGGAGGCTGCGTGATCACCTGAGCAATTTACACACTTTACCTTTTGGCTATTCGAGATTTGGCAGCTTCTGCTCGGATGTAAACCGGCGCACTTTACACATCTTGCAGGAAAGTTGCAGTAATTCGCAGTGTGCTCGTGGCGCTGGCACTTGACGCATTGAGGAGGTCCATTTAGATTCTTATAGCGTTCTACTCTAATTCTTGTATATAATAGAGCGCGAACGTTGTAGATTGACTCAGCTTCTGGTCCTGGTTTCAATGCAACGCTGAAGGTAGCTAGTGGAATCAATTCCTTAGTCTGTTGATCCCTCTTCTTGAATTGGTGCACTTCCAGTGACTCAAAACCCTTTTCGGTCAGCTCTTCTTTTATGCTTTCAGTTGTAACTGATGGCGGGAGTCCTTTGATAACTACTCTGAATGGTTTTTCATCAGGCATTTGATGACTGAAGTGGGCAATATTGTTTTGTTTGAAGAATGCTGTTAAAATTTTGTGATCTTCTTTATTGTCCACAAAATATTTCAAGGTTTCCCCACTATAGATTACCTTCAGTCCTCCTGTGAGATGATCTTTGATGGTTTTGTTCAATTCCAAATAGTTTTTCACCACTTTGATTACTACAGGGGATATTTTATCACTCCTCTGTGCTGGTGTTGTTGCAGGTGTAGTTTCTGTTTCATTTGTGGTCTGTTGACAGGTATTGACATTCTCTGTGACTGCTACTGAAGGTTGGCTTGTTTCCAGAGGAGTAAATCTATTTCGCAACTCAATCTGAGAATCAGTTTTACTTATTTTCTGTTTTTTTCTTGGGAGTACTCTTGCGTCTCCTCTTACCCTTTGCTGTTTGAAACCCGTCAGAGGGTTCGGGCAGACTCGGAAATTCTTTCAGGTAATACTCTCTTCTGTTTTCTGGAGATTTATTTTTCCGTTGTGGTGGCGGACTCTCATGATCAGAGCTCGAGGATTCATCGCAGCTTGAACAGTCCATTTCAGATCCCGAAGGAGAAGCCAAATTATCTTCACAATCTGTAGCCCGTTCCGAGTGTGACGCCCGTCTTCCAGCCATGTTGTGCACGAAACGCCTATCGCGTACCGTGCACGTGTATATCCTAGTGGGAGTGTCGCTCTGATTCCTTGTTAACACCGCTGGGTAGCTGGAACCAGAAGCAACCCTACACAGTGCGTCCGGGGGTTCCACCTCTCGCGGAAGTGTGCCGTGGGACGGTATCACCCTAAAGCCTCGGAAAGTGGGTTCGGGTGGATCTCTACCGTCTGACGACAAATTTGCTAAAGCGCTAGAATAACTGGATATGTCAGTACAACGCTGCTCTCTTTTAGATGGAGTGAGGGCACTGCTTACGATTATTAGTTCGTTGCAAAAGAGGGGGGGGGAGGCGACTGGCATGCGCAGACCAAGCTCAAATTCTTACTTTCCGCATGACGTCACCAAAGGAGCACTGAGTGTTGCCGGAGCATTTAAGTATATGTGCGCGTGCTGTATTGTGATCGTGATTATCTTTATAACTTGCTGTAAATTGTATTAACACGCCTGGATGTGCTTTCGCTGGCTGTAAAACTTAGAGCAGAAAAACAAAAGGTACAGGTATCACTTATCATTCCTTTCCAAAGGACTAACACCTTGCAAAAATACGGATTCAAAAATGCTATCGTAAGGACGACTTCAGTACAATAACAGCAACTGTTTGTTGGCAAAATTTTGTGGCAGGTGATGGTTCAAAAATTAATTGATTTAGATACCGTAATGGTGAAATGAAAGTGTGCCCCAAGCTTACACAATTGTCAGTTAAAGGAAGGGAGCGCGGGATGTTATCTTTATTATTGCAATTGTTTTCTAACACCACAGCACTAGCAATACGCTATTTCATGACAGAAGGAGAAAATTTTGACTGCGAGAAAGTGACTGAATAATTAGTAAAGCGCTTTTCACAGTCCATTATTTTATTTCTTTGAAGTTGCTGTTATATAATACATACAAATACATCCTCCGATATGCTACAAAAGAAATTTGTGTAGTCGTTATTTCAATGGTTAGTAAACTTTGCAGGTGTGCATAATATCCTTAAATTATCTAATTTATAGACATAAAGAATAATCTCTAATCAGTTTTCGTATAATATGAAAAAAATTAAATATTGCATGAGGGGAGTATCTGTCTGCAATTTTGTTTAAGCAATTGAAATTATGACCCCGCTATCTACAAGCTCTAGGTATGTCTGTTATAACATTCTGGAGACACTTATTTATTCATGAAAACTTTCAGCAAATTAAAATCATTTAGGTTTTTAACTTTTCAGATATTCATACCTTCCTATTTCAGTGATATGACATGCCGGAGATATCTTGTATGGGATAAAGATATAGTGAAACTACGGCTTTCAATTAATTATGTTCAAAGTTAACATTCATTGTCCTTTATTCCGGACTTGGCTGCTTTCTGTGACTTTCCTTTCATTTACATTATGTAAGGACGTAATTTGCGACGTTAGTAGCACGGTTAACTAACACCCCTGATTGTGACTTCCACTACTTATTTTTCAGTTCGAACCTCATTTATTTCTTTTAATAGTCCTTCTTGCAGCCAGTCACGACTGTAAGCGTTCTGACTTTACTCCGAATACAACTCTTCTGTCTTATTAAATATTGTAATCTTATTGATATTTCCCTCATACTTAACTTTTCTTTTTATGGGAGTCCATTCTAACTCTCAATATATCATCAATTTTTATATCTCTTTGTTTTTATAGTTTGTATCCATTCACTCTGCTTATTGGTGTAATATACTACATCCTTAGAAATGCATACTATTGTGACGATGGCGTAATAATCGAATTTATTTTTATCAAATGTTGTTGATACGTAATTGTTTCAAGGCCAATAAGAAGTCATGGGTTGAATTTCTGCTAGATCTGTCTTAACAGTATATTCCCGAAAATAAAGCATCAAAATCAGTTGGCCTAATATCATTCTTTCCAAATACAGCTATTAATTTAATTTAGAAATTAGGTTATTTGTAGATGACAATATTATAGAATAGGATCAAAACGGAAGGAAATGTGAACAGATGCAGGTTGACATGAATGTGATAACTAGCTGAGTAGGTCAGCATGCAATGAACGTTATGTCGAGAAGATTCAGCTTATTAGGAGCACAAATAAAAGGTTGTTTGTGATTGTAGGGTGCGGAAGGAATATGTTGTTAACGACCTGACGCCTAAATATCCTGGCATGACATTTGACACGTTGGGCAGTCGGTAGGAAGGGTTTCTGAATTCTATATTTATTGAAGTGACTGATGAGGAAATGTCCCAAAGAGGTGAAGAAATTGGGTTACCAAATTTTGGTCATACCATTGATTCAGTATGGTGGTGTAGTGTGGTTACTAAATACAGGAATTAGAGGGGATGCTAATGGGAAGGCAACTAGATTTGTATGTGGAAATTAACGCAGAACACAAATAGGAACTCAATTGGCATTCACTGCAAGACAGGAGGAGGATGAAGAGAGTGATGGGAGTGTACAAGGCATATGCTGATGACGAGGCTTCCAAAGATATTGGTGATGAGTCGAGAGTAGTGAATGGAAGAGAACAGATGAACGTGACCACTAATTGGCACTTGAGTTCATGCGTTGAAATGTTTTATTTGTAGGTGAGGTAGTCAGGGAATGTAATAAATTACCACGAGAAATTATATGTGATTTATCAAAAACGCTAAAAGGATTAAAAATTAAAATTCGTAGAGGGCAAAGGTAGGCGGTTGAGCAAATAACACTCGGAAAATTTAAGATTAAAAAAAAAAATACAAGGACGAATGGGTAAAAATGAGTGTGTATGGAAGTTGCCACCGGAGTATGCGCTCCATCGCAACTAAAATTAAATTTATATTCTCTCATTACTCTCAATAGTAGATTCAAACAATATGTTGTCCTTTCAAGAACAGTTTTTTTCGGTTTTTATGTTTTGAGAATTATACTCGCAAATTTTCTTAATTCATTTTGCCGACACAAATTTTTTCCTCTTTTCTCACGTTCACAAATTTCTTTCCCAATTAAACAAAACAAAAAAAAAAAATCCCTTTACTTGTTTCTTTTTAGAGCTTTGCATCTCTTCAGTCTCGTCGTCATTTCAGCTATTGTAACAATGGCTTTTGATGAATGGAAAAAAAAGGACGGGTCTTTAATTTTGTGGCTAGTTGCAAATATGTAATGCTAAATCAGATTTACAATTACAAGCTGAATTTATAAAATTTGAATTGGAAGCTTTATGGAGCTCAGTAGGCAAGTTGAGAATCTGAGTTACTACGTTCTCCCCCACTCAATTTCTAAAACAAACACCTGTGTCGAAAAGGAATTATTGTAACTCATCCTTTATTCGAAAGAAAATAAATTTTTTCTACCGTCAATTAAACAATTCCCTAGTGCTTTCCAAAAGTTGGTGCCTACTTCCAGTTTCTTACAACAAAGTTCCCTAAGATTTCTCTTCACGATAAATTCAAAGCAGTCATTTTCGTCGAACCTGAAATACATAATGTCACGGAAAATTTAGCATCTGAAAATACTTCAATTCATCCTGAGACAATGGTTTCAAGATATTAGTGTAAAAGTAGTGCAAAATATTTTGGTGAACAAAAATAACTAACCGTAAAAACATGATTCAAGCCGTAATAGGAAATTGTTACATGTTAGGTTGCAATATGAGTTAAAAACTTTATTTTATCTATAGCTGAACGCGGGCTATTACAGACAACTACAAGGTGAAAAGCATTATAGACGAAAAGGAGAAAGTTATCGGGGGGGGGGGGGAGGGGGAAGGGGGGGGGGAAGTGGTGGAAGAGGGAGGGGGGAGGGGGGGATGAAGGGTAATACATAATTATGTTACGAGACTATTGTTTTGTATTAAAATCAGTGAGTAATGTGCATTTGTTGAAAAACTAATAATAGAAATAAGTAAATTCAATGATTTCATTTTATCTGTATGATTTCCTGATGATTAATCTCTTCAGTCTTTTCAGTATCCAGCCGCTTTCCACTAGAAACTAAAGACGTAAAATTATGCGACGAAATATTTCCATTATTATTTGTGTTAAAGACAGACGTACCAGATAAAATCAACTATTGTTTCTATAATCAGCACCCTCATTATGTTCAAGAGCAACTAATTTTCAGAAATCATTATTTAACACCATTCTTGGTTAAAATTCCGACGGAATTCTTCTAGAACAGTTCTGCCTTGGAAGTGACTATGTATAACATTTGAAACCATGCAGTGGTTCCACCTCGGTAACCTAGAAACCATCGACTGCGGATTTGTAGGTAGACGACTATAACAGGGGTACTTGTTTACATGAAAAAATGATAAGAATACATAAATTATAACATTTCATTTGTCTTCCTGACCCAGGCTACAGTTTGTCCTAACCACAACGTCCGGAAACATTGGCACTAGAAATTTAAAGCTTCAATTGCACGCGAATTAATACATTAACTGTATTGCATGTTATTTACATTATATAAACTTAATCCTAATTTTAACAGTTCTTATATAAATGGAGACTTTCCTGGCGTATTGATGCAGAAAAATTCTTCACGGGAGTCCAGCCGGATAGAGTCATTCACTGAGTTCTTACATGTTTATTTTTCGTGATTCAGATCCGTATTACAAAGATTGCACTGCTGACACAGTGTGAACTACTTACATGCGGCTATAACAATAATCTCAGTAACATGACGTCAGTGAAAGCAAAGGAAATTAAAAAAAAACTCTTAACAACGTAAGTTTTGCTACAAAACATTAGTTTTAATTGTGTTGAGGCCACATGGATCGTAATCAATGTGGAACTGCTTTCATTCAAATGGTGTAATGTTTTCTGTAACATGGCGTACATGAAAACAATTCTTTTTTTATAAAAAAGAAAAGAAAGCCCTGAAATTACTCATACTCTTATGAAACGTCAAATGTCAGTTGTCATTCTGTCTCTAATAAAACTTCTGCTGCGATCGCTGCTCGAAGATGAAAGCACTTATCTTACATATCTGTGGGCAAAAAAACGTCTATATCGAACGAATATAAACAAATAAAAAAGAATTAACTACTGATATGTTGATTTAAACGCAATAGGTACTTTCAATGTTCTGGCAGTTAATTTCACAGCGGATGCTTAACTACATAGAACTGTTATTAAATGTCGCTCGAAACCTCTACTATGCACTGACATCTCTGACCGTTGTTGACACAGCAACAATGACTGGATGCGTTACGTCATCGTAAGGGATATGGCTTCACGATGACCAAACTTATCTTTTTTATTATTATAGATGGCTTAAGATGTAGACGATTAGAGTTGTCGCTGCTACACTTCGTCGTCTATCTTATCCTGCTCGTGTGTTTGGCAATGTGACAGCGAGTGGCCTTGACAGAAGTGACACTTGGTTTCTGCTGAGGAGTGTCACGAGTCCTGCGGCGTTGTCGACCGACCGAGCGGACTGGTGGTGGTGTCGAAGGCGGATCGAAACGGCGCCAAGGCCCTCACGTACAGAAGGACTATAAGACCGGAGGACGGGACTGCAAGCAGCGCAGCGGCCACTATGGCTATGAAGTGGGTCTGCGCGCTGCTGCTGCTGGTTGTGGCGTTGAGTCTGCCGACAGGGGCTCAGAACTCGGGCTTCAACGTCGATCGCTTATTGGCGAATGAGCCATTCGTGGACGGGGCCATACAGTGCCTGCTGGAGAAAGGTGACAGGTCTTGCACACCCCCCACCCGCCTACTGAAGGGTGAGTACCACGATCGGCACAACAACAGTTCTGTTTATTTCTCTGTGTCTAACATTGTTTGTCACTGTAGCGAAGAAGACATATTCATTATGTAACTAGGTGTACTATAGGACTGTTAACCTTTTTTGATGATTTTACCTCTACTATTACAGCAGTAAGATCTTTTTAATAGTTTTTTTCCAATCCATTTTCTTCTTCTTCTTACTACCTCTTTTGTTATTTCACTTTAAAAAAAAAAAAACAAAAAAAAACTGAGCTTAAGCATTTAAAATCATGTTGAAAATAGACTTCAAAATGACGATAATCCATCCTTTAATATGTATGCTACCAAATACATAATTCATTATAATTTGAACCATTAATTTGGTTTCCAAACCATGGAAAGGACACTGTACTGCAATAATCCCTAAAAATATCGCAAACGCAAATGTGCAAAGCAAATTATTTTAACTAACATAGAACCTATTTCACATCGTTAAATACTGTTGCACATGGCTGTTCTAAAACTACAGTTCAGCACGGTGCTACTTCCTGTCTCTTTGGATGTAGTTACCATTTCGACATCGTCGAAGTGTAATGGCTTTTGTGAATTGTTATAAAGGGTAATCGATATCTTAACTGAAGATTACAGAAACATGAATTCAGATATTAGATTCTTAGTTTTTGAAGTGTCTCTCCGTGTTTTAAAATAGTTCGTACAAACACATTATTAAGGAAGCATGTTGTTAACATGTTATTTTGTTTATAGGAACCTTAATATGCAAGTTGATAGAATTAAGGGTTCTGATTAATCTTAGGTAAAAATTTCGGGTGAAAGAGGAAATGTTAAACTTGTGTTGCAAAAGAAAAGCTCTATTCTCATCTCACAGTTTATTTCTGTGAAAACCTTTCGATTTATCAGTGTAACACGTGGATCTGACAAATGATAAAACTATGAAATTCTTCAGCGGTCAATAGTTAAGCATCTGAGGAAAACCACGGTATTATGCCAATCGAAACATCACCCATTTCAAAATACCTGTTGTATTAATTGTACTGTAAGTGCCATAAAATTGCATGAAAAACGACACGTGAACAGACTTGATCATTTTTGCACGTCAAAACGTTAGAATCTGATGATCTGAGTCAGTCAGACTATGCTACCCAAGTAAGTGAGCAGATACTCAGTTGGTACAAGCTTTTACTTTCAGTATCTAAGTCAATGAGAATCTCGTAATCAGATAACGAAATTTAGGGTAAAAACGTATTTTGTTCTAAAATGAATTAAATGCTGTCTTCAATTGGTTTATTAAAACAGCGTTGTAATAATTCTCTACAGAACACTACTAAACAATCATAGTACGGAATTATTTAAGTCGTCGTGGTGCGTTAATTTATCATTTCTCAGTTAGTTATTACTGTGTTACAAACTACTTTAAAAAACACAGAGAACAGTAAGTGGAACTTTACCAGTTGTTAGTGTAATTTAAGGGAAGTTTTACAATAGGTGCATTTTATACGAAATACTGAATTCGCTACAAAATATTGACCGTGTACGTTTAAAATGCATCATTTCGTTACCTTTAAAGACGGGTGGAGGAGTTGTGTATTTCAATCTATATATATAAAGATGAATGTATGTTTGTTTGTTTGTTTGTTTGTTTGTCAGTTTGTTTGTTCTTCATATAAATCCACAGTTTTCATCTCGATGAAACTTTGCACACTTATCCTTTGAAACAAGGAGAAAAATACTGTCTACATTTGGTTGAAAAATAATCTGTATAAATAATACATGTTGTCTTATAATTTCGAAATATTACTGAATGGCGATAGACAGACGCATTGGATATAGAGGTCTCCGTACTGTTTCACCGTGAAGCGCTCATGTAGCTGAGTGGTTAAAGCGCTTGCTTAATAATGCTTGGGTTGTGGTCTCCGGTTCAAATCTCCATCGAGGCTAAGGTTTTTAAAAATTGTTTTTGATCGTAAGAGTCACGCCTTGGCCGTCGGTTATTCGGATTGAATGTTAAACTGTAGATATCACAAAGTTAGGGGTGCTATCCGAAGCGAATCGTAGGTAGTATTACAATGCTGTAGGTGTACACTTTCTTACGTTATATTGATCCTTCAGGGGTGATTCGCAGTCATTGTGTGTGTGATCTGCAGTAATAATACTATAAATGCGGAAATAAGTCTCTGTCTTTTGTTACGTTTTGACAAATAAATGTCTATACTGATATTGACGGAATTTGACAAGAAAATCTGTAGGGACGGCACAGGACATTTTTTTTTCGGTTTGATTAACAGTTGTAGTCACGAAATTTTAAGAACTTATCGAATGGTGACAGAGAGACGGATGTGTGTGTTAGTCTGTAATGTTACGACACTTGCTCAAGCTATGCTTCTCGCGCATTATGTTAGTGTAAAATTTGTTAGTAAATTTCGTTTAGAGAAAAAACGTATTATTTAGTATAGATCTCGATTTTCTCTGTCCTATTACTTTGTGTCTGCTTAAATATTTCTGGACCCAGTTTATTTTACCTTCGTTTTTGACATGCCTAGCATCTAAAGTTATCAGAACCCAAGAATCGGATGCTCATGCTGAAGAAAGAAGAAAAGAGCAAGCTGAAATAAACCTGCCTTAGTTAACATCCCTCCCCACCCCCCACACATCCCCTCACCTTCGTTTGTTTTTCTGTTTTTAAATGTGTTGGAAATTGATTCTCTTCAAGAGACAGGTTCGATGGTAGAATTATATAGTAGTGGCTTTCCGGTCATATTATGCCGACTCTGTGTTGTTTGGGACCAATCCTTTGCTACTAACAACTTTCTATATTCAATTCTGGCAAAGAAATTCTTAATCCACACGTACGAGGTCGCGGGTATCAGCTAGTTTACTATAAATATAAAATAACCTCCATTTTTGTTTCAATTCGGCAGAATGAGCTAAGGAAACTCGTCACAACAATATTCAATTAGTGGCAAGGAGTCGCCGGAGCCCGTAATACGACCGCAACACAAGATGACAACTACTGTGCAATGGTTACGGTTTGTTTGTTGCTCAAAACTCTCTACCCGCTGCTGCTGAACGGTCTCTAATGAAAAGGAAAGCGTGTCAGCAGCCAAGTTCTCGCCTTAGTGAACACGAGTTACAGATCATTCTGTTCAGAGTTAACACAAGAATATTACCAATTTAGAAGTGAATAAACTGTAATGTTGACAGGATACCTCTAAACAAAGATACCTCTACTTGAGCATGATCCTAATCTCTACTGCTCTAAAAACACGATTTCTGCAATGTTATCGACGTTAGCCTAGTCACTTCTGCTCCCGGAAATTGTCGTCATATTGCGAACAGCAGTTTGTATATCAATTCACAATATGCCTCTCCTTGATTCCCAGAGCTGTTCTGGTATACACAGACTGACCACCAACTTTTTATAATCCGAAGTCATTGTATATCTAAAGCACATAGTAAGATTTGCGAAATGCAGACGTCAATTTAATAGGATCCAAAATTACTATGTCGGGGGTGGACCTAGACCTTCTTTTTTTTGGGGGGGGGGCTTAAGCTCCATAGCCCTCCCCCTGGATCCGCAACTGCAAGTCAGTATTACAATATTTAAGGTGTAGCTTACTTCTCCTTGTTTACACATTACTGAACCGTAAAAAATGCGTGAACTACATATAACATTTTATTATTTTTCCGATAGAGTTTTGCCTATTAATTGAAACTTGATATTTCAGTTGTGGTATTTTGGCTTCAGAGGACGTTTGTAAAAGATTAAGCACAATTGTTGAAATGTTAGATATAAGCAAACCGCTCTGACTCTTCCCTGAAGTCCAAAAACGTATTGGCAATATCGCATGTTCCTTATACGAGCATGGGGCTTGTCTTCACTCCGAGTTGAGACAACAGTCTATCTGCGGAAGAAGTGGAGGAGATCAGAATTGAAACGTGCCGGGTGCTTTGTAAAGTCGCGTTACCATGGCGCGTCCCTCGGCTGGTGTTAGGGGACGCCTCTCATCTTTGCCACATACGCTAGCAGGTACGGCGCGCCTCAACCCACTGCCAGGCGGTAAAAGATGAAAGGCGCGTACTGCCTACCATGCGCCGTGAGAAAGGGCATAAGGGTAAACTACCTAATTCCAACATTTCCAGCGAAGAGAGGCAAGCGCTTCGACAGCTGAATTAAGGCGAAAATATAGTAATTCTTCCAGCAGACAAGAGTAACTGCACGGCGTTTTTTTTTTTTTTTTTTTTTTTTTTTTTTTTTTTTTTTTTTTTTGCAAGATGGACTACACGATTTAGCTATGGATTTACTCGCTACCTTTTAATTTGGAATATTCATTCTTTTTTTCCGCCTTACAAGATTGTTTTTCTATAAACTCGGCATAAATTCACGTAAGAACTTATGTGTTAAGACTCTTGTTGTTTTCTGTATGCGATCTTCTCAGATTGACACAGGCAGAGGTAGTACAGATCGTTTTCTTCATTGTATTCTGGCAGATGTATACATGTAAAGCACATTACTTTTCAGCTCTATGGGCAAGTTATCAGAGTTATTCACAGCTGCCACGTCCACCAAGATTTAAAATCACACAGAGTCATAAATTCCTACCAAATTAAAGTTGAAAGTGCGTACGATTCCTGTTCTACCAGAGCTGGTGGTGATAACACAGGGTTATGCCGCACCTCCAACTAATCTGATGAATTAACATTACTGTTTTCCCGTAATCTTTTCTCCTGCATTATGAGTGTTATTGATGTAAGAATTGATTATTTCCTGGCGTACTACAGCTATATAGATTTTACTGGTGTTCAACTGGGAAAATTCTACTCTTCACAACGTTTCAACAACTTCAGTAACAAGCCCCGTATGTGGTAGATATACAAGTACGCGTCGTAAGTTGCTATAGTTGAATTCATAATTTACCGCAGAATATTCTTCGATACATCACCCGATGAAGACAACGAAGGAAACTGCTGAAACGTTGTGCTTAGCCAGGATCTTTTTAGGGCTATAGTATTTATCCACTCACTGCTCTTGTCTGATGTCTGCAGGGTTACTGCCTCAACTCCTGCAGACCAACTGCGCCATGTGCAACGAGAACCAGCGACGAGCCGTCACCAAGGTACTGCAGTTCCTTACCACCAAACGGAGGCCGCAGTGGGAACAACTGGTGGCCAAATACGACCCAGACGGTCGGCTAAGGAGGATGTACGGCAACGAGTGGCGGCGACGGGGGGTTAACTTATAGGTAAAGAACATGTGGGAGCACAACTACGTTCCCGGGGATGATGAGGCTATTCAACGTGGATACCCGAGATGACACTGATATCCCTCTCCCAGACCTCTCCCAAACTACCCACCAACCAGCAGCCGCCTCCGCCGTGGAATTAGGCCATTTGAAGAAATACCCACCATTATAGCAGAGATGGTGCTGCATAGTGCACTTCATCAACCATTAAGAGTGCCCTCGGGGAGCGACGTGGACGCGGCGCTGCCACGAACCCGGCGGAAGATCCTCCAATTCCTTGCCGTATAGCATACCTCACTGTTAGTCTCCCTAGCTCCACAAGCACCACCTTCCGAAGATGCGATGGAAGCCAGCTACCAACGCTAATTACCTTGCGATCTGGTGACAAATTTCGATTTGCCACGCATTCCGTCCCCGTCGTGCTGAACTTACCGTTTAACTTTGAATCCGAACCACGGAGCTCCATCGTGAAGTTCATATGAGCAAGGGGAACTATTTAAAATTCCTGGGCAGATCGTGATCATAACCCGGGACCCGGAATTTTGAGAGAAAGGGTCTTAATCCCTGAGCTACTAGGCCGTTCTAATTACTACACCACAAATGTAAACCATAAATTATTATTATTAAACTCTCGTTTCTCATCTGCGTTATTTGAACGTTTTTTATCTCTAAATTCTGTCCTCTGCCTCTACGATTTCCTGCAGAAAACATTACCTTTCTTATTCTCATAAACGCTTTCTTTCGCTCTCTTTCTTTCTTATCATTATTTTTTCATTCTGTGCAGAAAGGATTCGAAAGATAGAATTAATTAAACTAAATAAAGGATTCTGGTCAAAATCCAGCCATATTTTCCTGACTGCAGCGTGAACTTAGGTTTAAAACACGATGGAAATACCTGTGGTTCACGAAGATTTTTTTAAGACGTAAGTGTTGATGAACTAGTTGATAACAGGATTTTACTTATGCTGTGACGATGAAAAAATTTATGTGTTGTATAGTTTATCTACACGTTTTGTCTTCGACCTCTATGATTTCCTAAAGGTAACATTCCTTCTCCCCTTTCAACCTCTCCCTCTTTCTTTCTTTCCATTCTCATTTCCTCTTTTCTTCTTTCACTTACTCGTCCACAAACATGCATTCTCCCTCACACGTATGCGTTAAGGATTCGGTAGATTGAATTTGATTAAACTAAAGCAAGGATACTACTCAAAATCCCGCTGCAAACTTAGGCGTATCTCAGGGGCACTTCTTGAGATTTCATTTAATGAGGCTTGGAAAGTTGTTCTTAGGTTTGAGTGATAGTAGACATAAAAATGAATAGAAATAAATAACATATCCAAACAAGAACGAGAAAAACATCTAATAAATTTATTCATTCTCACGCGATTTTAAGATCATCAACGTGATTAACTGAAGCAATTTATTTAATGGACCAATTTTGTGAAGTGATAAGAATTTTTTGTTCTGAGTTTCGTAATCAGGAGCTTGTGTGTGCGTTGGTAGTAGTTGTGTGGGCGGAGTGATTACCGTAATAATGTGATTAGCCGAGTAGCTGACGGTGTCGCATACTGTGGAGAGCTCGAAGATACCATCACTTGATCCTCAAGTCCTTCAAGTCTGCTGATAGTCCATCTTGCAGCTAGCGCTGGTGTCGACCATACCCTGCGAAGTAGTGGAACTGTTAGGTGTCGTCACCGGCTCCGTTCAGTTGGTCACCGGTAAAACTCGACTTTCCGCCAAGTCCAGGAACAGCGTATCCGCTGAGGCTTAAGTCCATAGCTCGACCCATTCTCCAAGTCGTGGTGGTTGTCACAATTCAGTATGCTGGCCCCCTTCATATAATTAACATTTTTATATTAAATTTATACTATATATTTCCAAGTATCGAATACTATATATATCGGCGACGTGGGAGACCGACAATCGATTAATCGAAAAGTGGTTGTTGGGTCCAGCGCGGGAGGAGAAAGCGGTAATGAACATGCTAAAGTGTAAGATGTGTCTGGTTCCCGGGAGATATTAATTGCGGACAGCCGTGTCGGTAGTTTTTTCAGTGACGGAGGAAACGGCGAGATTGCTTGGATCAGCGGTGTGTGGAAATGTATTGATATAGACAGTTACGTGGAAGTGATTTGTGTGTGTTACTTTCACTCTTAAGAGACTGTAACTTCGGATTAAAGTTACAATCGGTTATTTTCCTTGCATATATTCCAAGTATATTTGTCCATAAGTGGCAGGGTACAGTGTACTATATAATGCTGTGAATAAATAGTTGACTGTTAATTTATTTATATACGTGTGTTGTCTGAAGAAACCCTTGTTTGTATATATGCATGAATTGTACCTTAACCAACCTATGGTGGCGACCAAGATTAATTAACTTAACGAAGTCTGATGGACCTTACCTTACATGGTCGAAACTAACCATAAGGGGGACTAATTTGTGAGTCGGAAAGAATAACTATTATCAATCATGTACTTTTAAATGGTATTCCGACATGGTGTTCCCTCGCCCCGGTTCGTCAGCACATAGCTATATTAAAAACATGGTAAACCACGTTTGGCCGAAAATCGCCACCGCCTCTGGAAACGCTTTCAGTTCCTAGAAACAAAACGATTTCTGGCTCCTCATTCGCCCGCACTTCTGAAGCTTAAGTATTCCACACAGTTCCTGCCTCTCATTGGCCACCTTCGCCAACACTTGTCCTCTAAGCGTACGTGTCTGAAGATAACATTCCCGGATTACTCACAACCAAAAGCCAACACTAAAAGTTTGCGCGCACGTCCTTTAAAGGTTTATTGCTCACTCTAAACCTTGTGTCGGCTATGCGGATTTATAGGGGCTTCCATCACAAGGCCATCCGTTCGCAGCTTCATGTTCAAACTCCTAGAAAGCACTGCTCTACATACATTTTGTTAAACTTCCCATGTCTCTCAAGAAATGCAATTATGGTCCAATAAAACATCTTCCTGCAAGTATACTTCCTCGCGATAACTGCAAGATCTGTCGCGGTCACAACCGTGCCCCACAGTCCTTGAACTTGAGTTGAGCCATGAAGTTGAAATTATAACAATGCATTTACAAGTGGCTCCTCGATCTCCCAGATAATCAGTGTCACCGTCCGTGACACTTCAGGTGTTAGCAACACTGCTGCTGCCACGCCTTCAAGCAATTATGTGACATCACAGACACATCCATTATATAATGACTTCAGAGACGTTACCGTGGCAGCCATTGCTGGTTTATTTCTGCGAACGTAAAATCCTTACTTTACCAGAGTTTCTGAGATTATAAAGGTAAGATTTGGCGTTTAATTAATTTAAAAAAATATGCTGTTAAGTTTTCAAAAAATATATATATATTTTTACCTTGGCACTTGCAATTACTATCGACTACTGAACTTTTCGCACTTTGGTGAATGGACGGTGTTTATCGCTAAACATGAAATCTAAACTGAGTCACTGATCTCGGTAGCAACGTGGAACTCGGGCCCTGCATTCGAGAGGACGCGACTTCAAATTTCCGTCTGGCCATCCGCATTTTGGTGTTTCATGGTTTCCCGAAATCACTCGAGGGTAATGGTAGGATGGTTCCTACAAAAGGCCAGTTCCAAATTCCGCCCAGTTGACTTTATTTCATAACAAGGTGATCTGAAGTCGAGTAAAAACAACTGGTGTAAATAGTTTCAAAGTATTATCTCTTCAAGTAATATTGTGTAACACAAATATAGGGAGCATTTACCCAAGAACCTGGAACGAAACAATAAAATTAAAAAAGTGAAACTAATGACCTAATGTGAAACTAATGAGCTAATGTTGTGTAAAAAACTAGTAATGCGAATGTCTCCCTAATTTCATCAGGCAAGGAAAGTAACAGTATTGTTTATGCCATGGTTCTAGCAGACTTAGTACAAGTATTAGGTTCAAACGGTAAAAGATATGAATTAACAACTAAGTGAATAATTTCATCCCTTTCCCATGGAAAAGTCAAATTAGTTGCATAACAACAATATGCATCTGACCTATATTTAAGAAGAAGTGACTTAAGTAATAAAATAAAATGATAGCATAAAATGACAGCTTAAATCCCAATCCCACAAAAGATTTTTTTTTTACTTTTATTTAAAAAAAGATGAAATAAAGAATGTAACACGGTGTAACCAAGCAAATGGATCATTCAACTGCTCCATCATTCTTAAAACTGGAGATAATACATGGAGAAATACTGAATGGTGTCATGATCGTTTTTCAACAAACGACCAGTTCTCTAAACGGCAGTGTTTCGTTTGTGTGGATCGGACGCCTGTTACTCATGCAACCGAAAACACATGAAAGTAATGTGGAAGGCCCATCTAGCTCTTCCTACATTTGACCACTAATACAAAATTCTCCGTCCGCACAAGATGTGTTTGAATACTGTAGTCAGTTTAAATCATATAATTTGGTTAAACGATTAATAACTAATACTTGCAAAAAAAAAAAAAAAAAAAAAAAAAAAAAAAAGTAAAAAAAGAAAGAAAGAAATTAGGTCTTGATTACTACTTGTGAGACATAAGATAGCATCTTCGCGTCCTCTCCTGTCCTAAAAATGACATACAATATTGAAGTATGAACGGAAAAAGTATGAATAAGACACGACTGTGGAATATAATACTGTTAAACACATAATCAACTTTCAAATGATGATATATATATATTTCCTTGTGTATTTAATATCTCATTATGAAATATGATACTTAAAACATTATTCTAAATAAAATTTTTATATTTCTATAATTCAGAGTTGAAAGTGAAGAACCAATTTTTAATCCAAACTGATATAATATAAACATTTGAGTTGTCACCAGATGCTACATACCTAAATTTCATTCTTTTTGACAAGGAAAAATTACTTAACTGTACACTTGGGTAAACTTTATTCCAGCGAGTACCGATATGGGTTTTCCTGAAATGAATGGTGAATATTATTGAACTATTAAATTTAAATTGTATAGCACCACCCCGTAAAGGATTATAGGCAATAGGATCTGTTACTACGCTACTAAATTTATACAAATACATACAAAAATATACAGACGTACAAAAATAATTTACAGTTTCCATTAAAAATCTAATCAGTTATGTGACAGTTGTTTTTCGATCTTTGGCAAAACACCGTTATTTCTTTTCTGTAAAAATCTTTCATAAACTGATTTCGAGAAACCAAACCCGGTAAATGATCGTTTGAAGTTTGGGCCTTGTAATCAGGTGAATTTACTCTTCACCCTCTGTCTTACCACGTAGATTTCGGTTTGTCGAAGTCACTCCAGGCGATTGCTGATATAACAGATTTCCTTCGCGTACATTGGTTCAATATTCTCCCTGCCCTAAAAAATGATATGTAGCTGTTACACTTAAATATTTGGACAAATAATTTTCAAAATGTGTTTATTTCGTACTTCAAAGATCTACTTAATTTTCTTCTTCTATCGCACAATATTCCAGTTTATTTTTTATTTCTAATTTCTGCTTGCTCTGTTTTCTCAAATGTGCTGTTCTATTTTCGATATCATTATTTCTATAGTTAATTTGCTCCTTTATGTAGACATTCACTACAAATTCCTTTCCCCATTGCTTTATGGTACTGTTCAATAATTTCTCTGCATCTTAGTTCTTCAGTTACAATTCGAATATCATTACTTAACCCCGCTATACTGACTCATTTTTTCTGAAATTTCAGTCCGCACCATTTTCGTTTTCATGACGGATTCATTTACATATAAGCTGAGTGGCAGTGATCTGTGATTTATTATTTTGTTACCTCGTCCTCATCAAATGCATCTCCAGAACCGTGAATTGTTTATTTCACCATTATTTGTTCTGTATACCGATGAACAGAAATCTTGGGCGTCGTTCATCAGAAGTAAGTCTAGCCACACTGAGGTAAAATTAATCTAGGTACCTCTAACATTTCTTCCATATTTAGCTTAATAAAGCTAATTTTATTATCCTAGGAATTTTTTGTTATTATTATTTAATACATACTTTCTAAGATTATTTAAACCCTATTTTGATTTTGGGACTAGTTTGCCTTGTGATTATTTTACACAGGACGAAGTGATTATAATATAATTATCCAATGGAAGAAATGACTGTATCAGTTTACTGTTAGACACCAACAAACGAAACTAGATAGACAGTTTTGCTTCTACGTAACTTTGGTTGCTTACTGCCAGGCGTTTCATTAATGCACCGATAGTTATATCATGCAGCAAGGTCACTAGTCGTTGTTTTTCTCTGTATAACGTTGTTAAATAGAATCAAAAGCTGCTATTCTCTTATTACGTTACAACAATTTCACAATTTGTTACTTTCTGTGACAATGTCTCGTTATATCTGAAAATACTGTAACAGTATCAAGCTTATAATAATTGTATACATTTATGTACTGTTTAAACTTTAGGAACGTTTTACCAAGCTCATTGGGCAAGAGCTAGCGCTCAGGCGTTGTATTGGGGGATATGAGTTCAAATTCCCTTCCTTTAAGTCAGATTTCGTATTCTATGGTTTCCCGAAATCACTCCAGCTCAATGTCGAGATGGTTCCTTCAAAAATGCCATGATCAAATTCCTTTCTGTTCCTTGTCCTGAATCCCCTCCTGTCTCTAAGGACGTTGAGTAGATGTACATCAATAAGAATAAAAAGAACATTTTATCCCAAAAAATTTTTTTATCACTAGATGAAGAATGTCAATAAAATCATTAAGGTATTATTTGTAATGATAAGTATCAGTTCCGCTTTCATCCTCAGATATTGGGAGCTCTCACTTGGAAGCCCATAAACAACATGGCGACTATCCAAACAGTATTTTTTATGATTTTTTTCAATTTCTAATAGTTTGTTTGGAAAGAAATATAATATGCTATGTAATTTAAACATTTCTGTTTATTGAAATTTTCATGATGAATGTACTAAACGTTTAGAAAGTTAGAATAATATTTTCTGAACTGTGATGACAACAAAAAACATCAGAAGCCGTCCATACTGAGTCTAAAACAATTATTAATATTCAGAGTATTATCATGTCAATTATTCGTTTTTGAATTTTGTGTTATTGTTTCATTAAAAACATATGAGTAATTAATAGGTAAACATATACTAAACTGGAAGCGCGTGTTGGCAAATACAGATTTATTTTTTAATATTTACCTAAAATACGTCTCCAAATGGAGGAAAATCGAGGCGTCGGTTACGACACGTTTATAGGTACAAACTTAAGTGTTTACCTCAGCCTTAAGTAAGAAAGGTTAAATTACATTTCCCGAGATCTCTTTTCTAAATAGTAAATAATAATTTTTAGTTATTTATTTTTTCATCATTTCTTGGTTCCATTAAACATTAGTCACTAGAAATGCTAATTAATACAATAGTGATTATAACGTAAAGCAGGATTTTGGACGAGTGATGTAATATGTTGTAGATACGTTCTTAGCCTATAGTGCGTAAATAACAGTTACATATTTTTATAATTTACGGACAAATAACAACTGTATCTTTCCTTCTACACAAAACGAATAATGAATAATAGATAATTTGCAACATTCTTTGAGTTGAGAAGTCTATGAATTAACGTGTTGAAAAACTTGAAGTAAAGTGATGAAGAATTATGTTAAAATTTGATGAATAGGTAAATACGTATTAAATTAAACACATGTCAAAACACTCATTCAATGGCCAGTTGCAATGTTATCAAAATGGTCAGAAAATAATACGTTCGGACAATATTGTTAGATTAATAAAGTTCTTTATATATAATCATGACAGTTTGTTTACGTGTTTATTCACTTAGCTGTTACTAGAAAATGTATGTTATCTGACGTAGTCAAGGCTGCTAAAACAGAATTAATCGATAGTTTATGAAACTTGGAAATAAATGTCTTTGAAACTAATTTTTGACTAGTTGTTGTTCAGTTAGTTACATCTGATTTCACTAACTTGATTTTGCCATTCTACTAATTAATTACTGAATTAGAGTAACAGTAATTATTGAGACATTGTAATTTATTTGTTACCCTAAAGAATGTTGTATATTAATCATAGGTTCGTTTTTCCAGAATGTCTCGTTGGAGATCACTTCAAGTCTGAAACAGGGTCAGCCAACAATGGAAAGCGATGACTATCCTCTCGTCGCAAGCTTCTGCAACAGACGACAAGACATGACACAGGACTCTGAGATGTCCCAATTTGTACCATATTTGTTTATAGAAAATTTGTATATATGACTGTTAAATTATTTCTCAAGGTTAGCTTTCATGTTTTGTCAATTTACTATATGGTTGTGACACAAGTTTCCAGTCAAATTAATCTGTTAATAATACCAAAAAAAGGTAGTAATATCGACTAAAAAACACATGCATTTTTTGTCTTAAAATTTAGCAAAACATTTCGTTTTACGCTTTGTCTTTAATATCGACAAATATCCCATTTTGACATTCGATATATTATCATCACCAGTGGCTTATAACTGTATAAAAAAAGAAACGAAACGGCTAGCCGTATTTTTTAATTTAAAAGGAAAAAATTGTGTCACTGCGATCGTTATTTTCTTAGTAAAAAGTTGACATATTTACCAACATTAACTGAATTCAATTTTTCTATAAAAAAAGAACAATTTTCAGTATAATCAATTGTCATATACATGTCTACGCAGATATGTTTTACTAATTTTATTCAATTATTCACGCTTTTGCTTGGAATAATGGGTGCAGAGATGTTTTGAAATATTTTCATTGTCGTTTAATGTCGCCCTCAGTGTGGGAAAGTAGGGCATTAAGAAAAGGAATGGTATAATCCTCTGAAAATTTTACCCACCCAACTTTTTTAGGCTTTTTATAATTTCATAACGCTTTCATGGCAAACGAAAGTAGTCAAAATTATTTTGGAGAGTTAAATGATTTAAAAATGCTTTTATTGAAACATAAGCGTGTTGAGGGCATTCGAAAATGTAAAGCTGCATTTTAATACAATATTTTGTACCAATATGCTATGTTAGATAGCCTTTTAATGAGCTGGAAGAATAGAAAAACACTCATGTTATCTCTAAAATATTACTGGCGTATCGCTAAATTAACTTCAGGTAGATGTTATCGACTTTTCAAGAGAAAATATCGATTTGCAGCACAATGTTAGCCAGTAAAAAATAAGTTACTTGGTGTTATATGACTTGAAGTCGAAAATTCAGCGTGGGTAGAAGTCGGTTGAGTGGGGAAGAAGATAGCAAGTGGAGCTAGAAGCTCGTGATTGGGTGATGTTAGCGAACCGAGCTAGAAGTCGGATTCTTTCTTATTGGAGACTGTAGCAAACGTATCCGGAAATTTGATTTATTGATGCGATATTAGTGAACGATATGAAACATAGCAATGAACTCTATGGCTACGATTAGAAACGAGCTTCGAGGTCTATTGAAACTCAGAACTATGTTAAATGTTGTGCAAACAACTCAGTTTATATATATTTTAACTGTATAGTCGAAAAAGGTAGTTCAGCATATCCGAGTATACTAATTTATTTTTGTTTCAGATTTTAAACGTTGTAAATTGATATTTGTTTTTAAAAAGTGAATGGTGATCCACTGAATGTTCTCAATGAACTTTAAGTAGGAACTTTTGGTGTTTCTTTCCCCCATCCCCCGCCCTTACCCCTCAACAGACGTTACCTGAATCTCTGCATGGCCCTCACTGAGCTATCCTTACACAACGGTAAGTGTGTCTCCAGTGTTTTGTTGAAACAGCAGATGATGTACTTTGTTCTGGTAAGGGTGAAGAAAGAAAGCTCGGCTCGTAATCTTCCTATCGACGCAACTTCGACATGTTTGATATTCAATCTGTCTTGGCGAAGGTTACTGGAACAGGTTTCCAGAGGAAAACCGTTAGATTAACATCCAAGAGTTATTAAATTGCTGCCTCTTCCTCCGATGACCAGGTGCGTGACCTGCGTAACATGGAATTACAGGTATACTGTTTTACCCACTTAAGTCAGTATCCTGCTGTAGTTTTCCGTGGTGAATGGCCTATAGTAAATTACACAGTACAGTTCCTTTTTGATAATGATAGTGCTTTGTATTTTGATACTGATATCGATGTTAGTTGAGATGGGGGTGAAGGACTGATTGTGACGTTATTGGTAAGGAAATCAACTCAGATTTCTTTTAATCATCATCTATGTCTTGAAGGGTTTGATACAATCTTGTATTTCTTCCTATCCTGAGATAAGTTCTTCAGCTCTATATACGCATCTCAAACTGCATTATCAGTTATCTGATTCATACAATCAAAGGTTTGTATTGATTAACAATTAACATCTTTGACTGTTATATGCAACAACAAAATAATCAGCCCTCGTATAGAAAAATGTAACTCTGTTTCCTGAATTTACTGTTTGAGATATTCTTCCAGGAACTACATTCAGCACCCATCTATTCCAAAATATATTTATTTCATACTTTTGCTGTTTACACTGTTTTCGACATTCTTCAATGAACCTTATTTCAAATGCTTTAGTTTACTTTCTATCCGGTATTCATAAAACACAAGCTTCTCTTCCATAAAATGGTGTGCTCCAAAGTTCCTTATGATTACTAATTTGATGTTTGAAACTAAATTTCCTTTTTTTTTTATCCAGCTTTTTTCCAGTGGTATTCTACTTCTAAACCGGTTTTTACTTTGGAAATCATTTATAATTGTACTTCCTAAATGACAGAAATACTTTACATCTTCCTCTATAACTGTCCCTATTTTTATACTTAAGCTATTTTTATGATTTCTGTGACATTTTATGAGTTTTGTGTTGATTTAAATTATTTTTAATCAAAGTTTTCTCATTATTATTTTGTTCATATAATAGAGTAATTTTTCAACATCCACAACCCTTTTCTGTTGATAGAGCGATTTCATTAACATATCGCAGCATACTTATTGTTTCCTCTTTAACCTTACGGTCATTAAAATTTCTTATATTCTTAATTTCTTGAGATACATACAAGGCGCATATTTTTGGAAGTATTCTACAAACTTAACTTACACATTTCCCAAGTGGCACCTATCCTCAAGATCATCAACAAAATTATTACCACCTCATTCTAGTGCAGATTATTAATTACTCTATTGTCTTGATCATTAAAATTAAGAACATCGTGTCCCATATAGCATTATAATTTTTAAGTAATTACACGTCTTGAAAGTATCTTTACCCTTTGATCGGTCCTTCAAGTATAAATGTTAACGCCACAATTGCTTGCCTACGCTCCCCCCCCCCCCCTCAGGATATTTACTAAACTAAAATTGTTCTCCATATAATACCTCATCCAATTTCCTTTTTTTCCTCTACAGTTTACGGAAACTGAACTATTTTTGAGAAACTAGGAACAAAATAAAAAAGGAGTGATTAGTTGACAGGGAATTGCCACCGGAGCGTGTGCTCCATCGCAATTAAATTAATAATAATAACTGAACCCTTGAATTGTCTTCAAGCAATTAAAATGATCATAGAATACCTTAAACACACAGTAAACATTTTGAAGATCACAGAATGTTCTGGAGACGGTTCGGAGGACGAAAACTACTTTTGATGCCACGATGGAAAACTTACATCATTTATTCAGAAGAATATATTAATTTTTTCTTCCTAAAATAAGCATGGGGTGTTAAAGACCCTGCTTAGGTCCTCTTCGTTTTTGCGATGCATAGTAAGACGAAAATTATATTGTGATAGCATGTTTGTGCGGCCTTCTAGGGATATTTTTATTAAGAACTTAGTCTAGAACGGGTTATTACTGACCGTAGAATTGCCTATCTCATGAAGAGTCAATGTTTAGTAGTGTAATACAGATAGGAATATATGGTTTCAATTACACACATGGCGAGATACTGCAGCGAGATTTTCCATAATATTTTTCAATTTGGATAGCCTTAGGATGTCGTGGGGTGGATAATTAAAAGTGAATTGTGTCTGAATATGGTCATCCGCTGAGTGTGGTTAATATTTCGAAGTACAGGAGTCCAAACATTTGGAGAAAATGTGGGGGATTGGTAGTCTGCTAGGCTGAAGGGAGTTGTAAACTTGAGGCGAATACGACAATCTTTGAGAAGCCACATTATTTATTCTCGTTATGAACCGTTGGATACTCGTATAAGACTGTACTGTGTTTCGTCTTTCCGCTAACAGACACTTCATAAGATATCACATTGTTCCTATTTCGTCGTCATGCACGGATGAATTGTAATCAATACATCATTCTATATACGAATGCAGAAGTTCGTATACTATCTAACTCCGTCTATGGAAGACTTTTTTTTACTTAGGGCTTTACGCCTCGTCGACGTCGAGTTCATTAGAGGCGGAATAGGACTGGGGCAAGGAACCGGAAGGAATTTGCCCATAGCCTTCAGAAGGAAGCATCCCGGCATTCACCTGGAGTGATTTGGGGAAACCATGGAAAATCCAAATCTGGATGCCCGGACGGGGATTCGAACAGGCGTCCTCCCGATTGCAAGGCCAGAGCGTTAACCACTCACCCACCACGCTCGGTGTCTATGGAACAATTATAGTGTATAGTTATGCAGACACCGTCATAAGACGGCAGAGCTTCAGAAGAAGAATTCAGGAGCAAAACGAAGATGTGTGAAAGGAAATTGGTTCCTTGAATTGTGGATTATGTCTCACTTAGGGGCGGTTTGCTTCTCATTTCTAACCAAAGCATAGGAAATGTTCTCAGTTTTATTCCTTAACAAAATTCTTTCTCAATTCGTAGAAGTATACACTTGTAACTTTACTTGGAAAAAACATTGATTATTTATCACGCGAACAGCGAAACAGTTGACGTCTGACGCCATATGAGGAAGCTGTTTATCACTACTTATTACTGTTAACATTGACATTGAGAGTCCTGCCGTTGCATAAATCAATCGTCGTTCAAAACGCGTTTAGTTTCATTGCTTGTCTGTCTGTTACGACATTTTCCGCACATAAAACATTTTCCTAACTTCTCTGTTTTTCTGCAGCAGTTTAAGTATCCCAGAATAATTTATTTCCCCAGATATCGACCTTTGTCAGAATCAAGTACAAGATTGCGTAATAATAGTAACTTCTATTTATTAAAACTTTAACTAAAATTAAAAAAAAAAATGTTCAAAGCAAGAGGAATCAGTATTCCTCCGCTGTATTCGCATTGCCCCCTTCTCCAGTCGTCCCAGTCATTTACACAGATACTAAAAATTGTTAGTGGTGAAGGTTTAGTTGCATAGTTATATAACATTTCAGGTACATGAAAAATATTCCTGCAGAAACTGACAGTTTTCTAAGACAGCTGAGGACACGGTATAGGTTATAAAGGGTAGCCAATAAGTTATTCATCACGAAGTTTGTTTTCTTAATGTTTGGTAGTATTTCAACAAAGCTTACTGGGTACGACATCATAACTCTCTGTTCTACTCAAATGCAAAAAATACTATATATATATTACCACACTGATGGGAACCACTGTACATGTAAATTTTGGATTTTCCTGATTTTATTTAACAATAAAACTAATTGGTATTAAAATCCTTAGGAGATTTTTTTGTATTCCTTTACATATTCACATTATTAATTAAAATATGTCAAAAACACCATTGGGGAATGCGACCGGCACTTCATGTCTTTTATATTTTGTACACGTTAAAAATATGCAATACAGATTCCTTTGATGCTTTACACATAGGTGGGGTATGATCAGAAGATGAGAGAAAAAATTATAAGTTTGATCTTAAATGAATCCTGGGATCGGAAAAGGTTTTGAGGATATGAAAAAAACTATCGAATAGATTGAGTTAGAGTATTGCGCAGTAATGAAGCACGTTAAACCTACCACACTACACCAATTAAACAATCAAAGCACAAACACTTCAACAACAGTGAAACCTCAAATCACACAAACATCCAACAACATAGAACACAATGGAAAGAAGTGGTATACTATGACATACTCAAACAAGCATAGTCACAGGGTAACAAATATATTTAAAAAACAAGGGATAAACATTGCTCTCAAAACAGGCAACTCGATACAAAAACAAGTCAGAACTCAATCACAAACAAACAAATTCCATAACTCTGGCATATACCAACTGACATGTCAGAACTATGATGCAGTTTACATTGGTCAAACAAGGAGACAATTCCAGACAAGGTATAAGGAACACTTGCGAGCATTAAAATACAGTAATCATTCAACTTTTGATGAACATCTCTTAGACAATAACCATTTTCCCACAAACATAAACACAGACTTGAAAATCCTAACAACAAACAACACAAAACACAATATCCTAACTCTGCAAGAGAACTATCAAATTTAAAAAGCAATAGTCTCAGGGAAACACGTACTTAATGACCAGGTAAACTTAACAAACCAAACCTTATTCAAGTTAACAAACATCGAAACTGACACAAAACAGCATTAAATACACAAACTTCAGCATAACAGTAATTTAACACTACTTGGCGTCTCCCACATTCACCACACATGCACATTTTGGCTAAAACAAAGCCAAACACACACACGAATGCAATTACACAATTCAAACTCTCCGCTCACGACACTTCCGACAGAGCACCGCCGGAAAAACAGCTGAACAGCAGCAACGCGCACGCGAAAACTGAAGGTTGATAATGACGTGCGTAAAACTGTGCTACCAGCGGAGACATAAGAACCACACTATATCAAACTGTATAACTAAATACAATAGTGGAAGCAGCATGCTGGGTGAGGTCACAGAAGACCAACTACCACACCTCAAAATGTAAATGTAAGTTGCAGTATGAATCCTATCCTATTACACCAATATAAACAAACGTTCTATATGATAATTCATAACTGGTATGTAAATATAAGTTATATTATGCATCCTATAGATAGAATAATTTCGTTATATGTAAACAAAACAAAAAACATTTTTTCAAATTATAACTAATCACATATTAGAGAAAACATTGTACGCTGAAGATACTTCGACGAGACGCGAAACGCGTCCGAAAAAAAAAAGAATACTATCCAACAACAGTTTAACTGGCGTATTTACTAAATAATAATTAGCATAGACCTATTGTTTCTGATAGTTGACGACGACCTCCATATTCATCTCTGATCAATCGATTACCAACAAAGCAAGAGGAATAGTCTCAGCCGATTATCACTCAACAATAAAGGTATAAGCAGAAACAGTTTGTGGATCAAAATAAGATTAATTGAACCTTGATAACAATCTTTTTTAATTTTTTTTTTGTCATTTTGTTTTCAAGATCGAGAATCGAACTAAGCTTCGATCAATTTATTGAAGAAAATATTCTCAGCTAGGTCGAAGGCAAGGTATTCCCCAGATTGCAGTCAGCATGAAATTGATAAAAGTCGCGTGATTCTGCAGCAAGGCCGTTAATTTTTTTGGCTTTACGCCTCGTCAACGTTGAGGTCATTAGAGGCGGAAAGGAGTGGGGACTAGGAACGGGAAGGAAATCAGCCAATGCCGTTTGAAAGAAGCATCTCGGTTTTCGCATAGAGAGATTTGGGGAAACCATGGAAAACTAAAACTGGATGCCCGGAAAGAGATTCGAACTCACGTCCTACCGAATGCGAGGCCAGAGGGGCACCGCTCAACCACCACCGTCGGTTGCAAGGTCGTGGTCGAGATATCTAAGTAAGTGGCGATTTATTGTTTCAAATAACCAGCAGGTCCAAGAATACATTCAGCAGAAATGGCAACACCGATAGCCAGATTTTCAGCAGATGGGAAAGTGGCTTTTAGAAATAGCGTCGAAGTATCTGTTGCCAACGGGCTTGTATATGCCCGCAAAAAATCTGCTGTAATCTTCAGAAAGAAGCTCTGGACAAAGAGGGGCCTGGTGAACAGAGTAGTGTATTGACTAGGCAATTTCGAGAAACTTTAAGCACATTCATGAAAATGATTCAGTTTAATAACTACACCGTAACAAAAATCAACGGTTTGGTTCCAATTCCAACATAAAAAAGTTGGTAACTGCAAAGTCCTCTTTTTGGTGCGTTCATACTAAAGTTGTTCGTTGCATTTAATACAGATTCGTGGATGACCATAGTAAATAAAAATTGATTTGAACTCTGTAATATTTACATAGGATTGTATATGGCGCTTGAGACCCATTTTCACAGTTCTAATTTCACTATCAACAACAAATTTTGTTACTGTTACTTACCTTACAATTGCTGTATTTTGTTTCACCGTTGGTTTTCTTCGAATTTCGCAGGCATACTAATTCATCCTATAGCTTTGCATATATAATTTAAGCTAGGAAGTCAACCTGATCACGTTGTTAGATTTCAGTACAGAACCACTCACCGATTTCTGCTTGGAGTACGCCTCCCTAGTCTGGCAACGCTTCTTAATACACCTCAATGACTGAAAAACCGGGAACTGAATAGGGCACCTACCTATGCTCTGTCCAACAACCGAACTTCACAGGGTAGCAGACATCGGAAAGCTCAGTGAGCGGTACGTCAAACTGGCAGCTGCTTTCTACAGCTCGGCTCAAGAGAGCACCAATCTGACTATAAACTAATTCGCACAATATGAAGCAAACCAGGGACCACACTGAAAACCGCTCCTAATACTAGAATAAGTTAATAAGAATGATAAAAATAAAAAAAAAAACATTGTAAATAATAGTTAAGATCAAACAGATACGAACTTTAAAAATTTGAGACTAGAAAGAAAATATATACAAAAACAAGCTGATAAAAATCACAAGTTACAATGAAGCAAATTCCAATTAGGTAAAAACTTCAAAAACGAATTCTTCAGGCCAAGTGGCGACGAAGAAAGTTGGGCTGCTGGAAACTGCTTTTGAACGCACATAATCATACGTAAAGGAGAATTTCAGTGCCGATTTTCGAACGAATTGATTTGATCAGAAGATTGTTGAGTTTGACTAAAGTTTAATCTGTAGGCACGACCGCTCGTCGCAGCTGGCCACGATCGATTGCACTGAGCCACCACACCTCTCGCCAGACATAATTAAACGGACATACAAAAATTCCAAACTCTATGGTTTTGCTCCCTGTATTTTGGGCAAAATATGATACAGATCAGGATAAAAACTATTCTGTATCCTAAAAGGTGACATTAACTATTAGTATATGAAGTTTCGTTGAAATTCATTCTTTAGTTTCTGTGTGATGCGGAGACATTCAAAGCCTTCATTTACTTTAAAAAAAGTTTTGGACTCTATATCGAAATCAAATTTATCCTAAATCGTGACCGACGACATAAGCTACTGATATGTACAGTTTCGTTAAATCTATCCATTAATTTCGGCTTAGTGCGCGAACATAGAGACTGACAGTCAGACAAAAATTATAAATTTTACTGTTTTGGCAAATCTGAAATTTAATGTACAGACACAACTTTCTTTCAGTTTTTTTTTTTGTTTATAGTTTTTTTTGCCTTGTCAACTTCGACGTCATTAGAGGCGGGAAAGGACTGAGGGCAAGGAATGGGAAGCAGTTCTGCGATGGCCTTATGAAGGAACCACCGAGGCATTTGCATGGAGTGATTTTGGGACCATAGAAAACACAAATCTGGATGCCTGGACGGAGTTTCAAACCCGTGTCCTGCCGAATGCAAGGCCAGAACGTCACCACATAATATGGATTTCTGAAAACTCAAATTTTTACATCAGCATCAAACATATTCTGTTTTACACCCTGGATAATGGGGCTGTACATTATTTGAAATCCTATAAAAATCCAAACCAGTTTTCATGTGTATCCCGTTCATCCAAATACATAGACCAGCGTTTTACAACCTTTTTCAACCCGAGAACCAGTAAATTTTCACAAATAATGCTACGATACACTAACTTATGTTGGCCTAATTTCTTACCAATGTTAATATTATTAACACCTGGGACATTTTTTACTCTACTATTAGACTATAATATAATAAACTTAAAAGCAAGTTCCAATTACAACGAAAACACAATTTCGAAAATGGAACTAAACTGTTAAAAGTTAATTGTATATCCACCAGACTCTTAATATTTAGTAATCAAATGAATAATAATGTTACTATAGGCTGGAAGCCACACTATACCACCAAATTAATAAAAGACATTAGATCTTACATCTTTTATTTTTGTTTACTTCACCACTCTTATGTTACCAACCTTACGACGTACTACGAGACCCTCGGAAAACGGTCATTTAATTAATCCGTTGAGGAACGGTGCTCTTTTTATGCTGACAGGAAATTAATAAACTATTGCAGGAACAATGCTTTCCTATCCTTGTCCTGAAAAACCAGAATTTTGCCGGGTAACTGAAATATTCATGGCTTTTAAAAAGTTGGGTTTATTATTTACACTTGTTTATAGCCTTATAGAGTACGAAATCGATAGATAAATTTAAAATAATCTGACTGTCCTCGAACCTGTCGTAGGAGGTGGAGAGGTGATACTCCGACGTGGCGCGTCCCAGGTGGCGGATAGGGGGTTTTCAAAGGTTTACCGGCGGACTTGTGCGAAATAAAATAGCTCTCGCGGACCAAAGACACCATGGTCAACGGACTCAAAGGCGGAAGGGGAATAGGATTGTCCCCAACGGCAGAGAGGGTGGAAGACAGATAAACATGTTCAGTAACTAACGCCTCCAGTGCTAAAAAAAAAAAAAAAAAAAAAAAAAAAAAAGGTTCTTCCGTCCAAACCATTTGATTCTCAAGTACCATGAGGCGTGGCAGAAATCAACATATTGCCCCAGGTGGTAACCAATCCACTGCTGTCAGGGAGAGTACAATCAGACTTTAGGATTTTGGGGCGTCTGGTACGATACGCGAACGGAGGGTATCGGAGACCTCTGGCCAACTTCACCCTAAAACCAAATCCTTTTTTGGAAAATTACATGAACTACAGGAAACCCTAACCATACAAAAAATTCTGGTACTAGCACTTCAAGAAACAAGACTAACAGATGAAAATTCAATGGACTTTGGGAATTACAGACTCTTCAAAAGTAAGACTAACAAACGAATCCTGAAATACACCCCACATTTAGGAGTAGCTTTTGCAATTAACTAAAACATACTGAACTCGGTAAAAAATGTGAAATCCATAAATAACAGACTAATGACGATCTCCTTCAAATGGGCAAACAAAACATACCCACAAATTAATGCTCACATGCCAATCAACAAGGATAATAAAACAGATCGTGGAAAGGTAGATCAATGCTGGGAAACACTAGAAGAAACGATATACATCATACCACAAAACCACATTAAAATCTTAGTAGGGGACAACTAGGAAGAGAAGAAGATATAGAAAAGCAATTGGAAAATACCCGGCTCATGAATGGACCAATCAAAATGAACAGAGACTTCGCAGAAGATTCAATCTCAAAATCTTTTCAACAAATTTTAAAACGAAACTCTGAAAGTAGATGACATGGCGAGCACCAAACTCACTGTTAGGCGAGTTCCAAATCGATCATTTAGCCATCTCATATCCAAATCAAGAGAAATTTTGAATGTTGTATTTAGAAAGGGTGCAAACATAGATTCTGACCATTACTTGACAAGAATTAAATTGAAGTTGAGATCGCAAAGGATCATCAAAAAGAAAACACAAATTCCAAAAATCGATGAAGACAAAATTCAACCTTCATTTACAGAAGAACTGGACAGTATGAAATCAGAAAATTGGCCACAACTCAAAACCAAACTGATTGACACAGCACAAAAACTAATCCCACAGCAAAAACGCAGAAAACACGTTTGGTGGAACGAGTAATGTGACCAAGCAATCAAAGGACGACATCAAATGTACATCAAATGGAACAACAGAAAAGCAGATGACAACTACAAAGAATACCTGAAGAGTACGAAAGAGACAGCAAAATTAGTCAGACAAACCAAAAGGAAATATGAAAATGAGTAACTGCTTGAAATTGAGAAAGACTTTCAGAAAAACAACACACACAATTTCTACAGAATCTTCAAAACAAAACTCACAGGATATCAACCTCAAAGTCTCTGCTTTAAAAAAGAGGACGGACAACTGGCATTAAATAATAAGGAAAATTGTATAGTGCTCGCAGAGTATTTTGAAAAGCTCTTAAATTGTCCCGAACCAATACAACGATTCACACCACAAGAACAAAATCCAAATTCATGACCACCCGATGAAAATGAAATTGTTAGGCAAATCAAAAGACTCAAAAACAACAAGGCAGCTGGTGAGGATGGAATCACTGAGGAGCTTCTAAAATCAACAGGACCAAAAACTATAAAAGAGATAATGAAAATTATCCAAGACATTTGGCAAACAGAAAAAATTCTCACTGCAGTCAGTACCATAAAAAGTTTTCTCCCAGTGTCTCTTCGATAGGGCTCAACAACAACTAGAACCAATCACACAACCAGGACTTAGACCAGGTAGATCTTGCACAGAACAAATACTTAACCTAAAACTTATCCTCAAACATCAAAGAATTTGTATCAACCATTTAGTCTGCACATTTGTCGATTTTGAAAAAGCATAGTACTCAGTTGATCGGGAGTCGTTATTCCAAGAACAAGGCTTAGCCTCCAAAACTCTTGCTTTAACAAAACAAACACTAACAGATACAAAGTCCAAAATAAAATTCTTAGGGGAAATATCAGAACCCTTCATTATAAAACCAGGGGTAATACAAGGAGACGGACTCAATCCGTTACTGTTCAACTGCGTCCTCGAAAAAGTGTTACAGGAATGGTGTGAGATAACAACCATAGAGTTATTTAATTGTGAAATAACTTGTGTAAATAATAGTTAAAATAATATGGTGGGATGATTAAGTTGGCTGACATGTAAACCAAAGATTTAAGCAATGAACATCGCTGACTGCATCGATGGAGGAAGGAAATATATGGAGGGAAGTGACGTTAAATCGGTGAGTCAGGCTCGCGCATGCGCAGTGGCTGCAGCGGCGATATTGCGCTTCCAAACAATTGCGATGTTCACACTTAATTTAATTTAATTTAATTGCAATGGAGCACAGGCTCCGGTGGCAATTTCCCTACACACTAATCTTCCCCATATCCTGCACCTACCTACATTTGCCCTCTACAAATTTTATCTTTAAATTCTTTCAAAGTTTTCGGTAAATTATTCATCATTTGTCTTGGTAACCCATTCCAATCCCTGACACCCTTACCTAAAAAAGAGAATCTTCCTACACCCTTGTGCCTGAAATTGAGTGTCAGCTTGTGGTCATGGTCATCTTTTCCCTTCCATGCACTACTTTCAATTCTTACACCAATATCTTTCCATGTCTCGTCACCAGTATACGCCTTGTACACTCCCATGACCCTCTACATTCTCCTCCTGTCTTGCAATGAATCCCATTGTGTTAGATGTAGTGATTATTTCATTTTGTAATGTGTATAAGTGTTTTATAATGCCATCTTGTGTTGCGTACGGTTGCACAAATAGGCAAGACAGGAAAGAACCTGGAATATCATTTCATAAGTAAGTTGAATTCTAATTATCGTTGTTGAAGTAAGCTGCAGAAGTTGCAAACTTCGCTGACTGTCTATAAATATTTAGTCATAGCTCTCAATGGGATGACTTTCTTCTCAAATTTTTGTTGGTGTAGTGTAGAAAATCAGCATACCTTGCTATTTTGCACATAATAGACTAGCATTACTTTTTAACGAGTGTTGAAAATGAGATTTAAGGGGGTGTGTTTTACATCGCGATTCAGTGAAATAAGTATTGCGCTTTCTTTCGTCACGTTGCAGTTTATACTGTATGATGAAATGAAATGTGTTAAATTATGCTATGCAATCTAGGAATCTTGATGAAGCAAACGATGTTGTTACTGCAAATACAGTTTGCGATTCAAATACGCGTGTGTGGGTATGACTACATAATTTGATTCTGTACGGCAATTTAATGGAGATTGTGGTTAGGTCTAAATGCAGTCTGTACCAGAATGGTTTTGTTGTTCCATGAGGGACAAAGAATTTATCTATTACTGTTAGTAATTTCATGAGAACAAAGTTATTGACAAAACGTATATTGCAATGGAAACTACTTCCAGCCATTTCCAATTAAGCTTACGATATATGTTAACAAGATAACTATTTTTATTCTGGTCTAGGCCGCATTTCAACCTAACCACAAGTGGTAGTAAAAAAAACTGAAATATCTATTCTGCATGTAATTCATTGTAGTTATGGCAGAATTAATTTTTGGTCCAGGCCGCATATCAACCCAATCCCAGTATATCCCGAAAACTAAGCAAGATATCGAAAAATTTTATTCTTTATTTTCGATTTGTCTCGTCGTGTTACATTAGAATCGATCATTAAATTTGACTTTTGCGAAATTTTTTCTTCTCCATTTCAACTCAAGACACCTCACTTTTGATTCAGTATATCTCTAGAACTAGGTGAGATATCGAAAATGTTTATTCTTTATTTTTCATTTGTCTCGTCTTTTTAAATAAGAATCCGTCATCAAATTTGACTTTGACCAATTGTTTCTTCTGAATTTCAACCAAAACCTTTTCACATTTGGGACAGAATATCTTGAAAACTAAGCAGGAAATCAAAAAATTTTATTCTTCATTTTGTATTTGTCATATCGAGTTACATAATAATCCATCACCAGATTGCGGGGTCACGTTTATCCTAGAGTCCCCTTGAGGTTTTTGTACATATTCCCCGTGTCTGTATGGCAGCGGCCTGCCCCCTCCACTCCGGCCATGGCCCCCCCCACTCCGGCCATGCCCCCCCCCCTACTCCTCCTCCGCCCTGCTTCACTTCAATGCGTGGTGAAGGTCTCTTGCGTCGTCTCCATATATTTCCTTCCTCCATGGTTGTTATAGTAGTAGGTTGACTTAGAAAATCGTTGGATTGAGTTTTGTTAAACTTGTGAGAGTTTAAATACTGAGTGTACAGTAAAAAAAAATGTATGTTGAAAAAAAAAAAAAAAAACCGAAGCAGAATTATTTTAATGACTAATGAATAAAATTTTCTCAAGAAAAAGGCCTGTATTAAACAACGGCGAGGCGGCTAACGTTCGTCATTTTTGGCTTAAATCCAAAGATTAACCTCGCAATGGCGGAAACAAAAATCAATCCTAGGAACTGACCAGCCAATTATATTAGGCAGAGGAAAATTAAAGATAGATTGCCTAGCACTTGCAGACGACTTAGCCATCTTAACCGGTGACATCCTGCAATAGCCTGTAACGTCTAGTTTTATGACGTTATTAAAATTAGAATAAAATAATGAGATTAATTAATTAATAAGTTAATTTGCAAAATTAATCCCGGGTAGGCGCCAAGAATGGAAGTGTTCTCCATCCGAGAGAAGCGACATTCCAATTCTGAAATAATTTTAATCAAAGCAATTGCAATTTTAAAATACCATTAAAAACACAAATCTTCATCTAATCAAACGATATACTGGTACATTGGAAAGGAAGTTATTGAAAGCAGGGTTTACAACACCTATTATTTTCTTTGAATATAAAATTGATTGGTTTATTGAACAGAACTGAACATTAAAAGTTTCTTTTGAACAATTTAGAGCATGATTCTCATCTTAGAGCGTTGCCTAGGGTTGAATGACGCAAGAATGTCTATACATCGTTGGCGTTCTTTACCGTAGCAGATAAAACACAGTCTCATAGACCCTGTTGATCAGCTGGGCGAAGGTCACTTGGCGAGGTAGCTAGCCGCAGCTCTCCGGCAATCTCCCGTGGTGCGCCGGTGTGGATTGTTTGTGGCCAGAAACAGAATGTCGTCTCTCCCGCGTGTTCGCTCCGTTGAAAACTTGCAGGCTCCCCAGTTTTAGCAAACGCGGGAAATTTCAGCGAGTCGCAGAGTTTGGCGGGTCGTCCACCATCTCCATTGGCGCTCCTGATGCAACATGAAAAACTTATGGTTTCTAAAAGTTCGTAACACAGTTTGATTCGCTGGTTCCCAACAGAGGTGTTCCGCAACCTGACGTTTTCTCCGAAGCATCGTTTCTCTAGTTTACTGTATCAGGAAGTCCTCATTTCGGCACAGTCCCTATACTGTCCTTTGAATTTCATTGAATGCGTAAAGCTTTTAACTTTACGGCCTGCCATAAATCGTTCGGTCTTTCAGCGCAGGTATGAGTCACCTGGCTCTCGCCGATGCCAAAGAAACGTGGAATTCACAAGCATACATTTCCCGTCACCAAGGGACATTACAAGCCCAAAAACAGATTGAACTCTTGAAACAAATAGCGGAGAACGTGGGTCTACAGGTTTCATTTGAGAAATAGAATTTATGACCCAAAAACAAATTGAACTCTTGAAACAAAAATTGGGTCTACAGGTTTCATTTGAGAAAACAGAATTTATGACCTGCAATAAAGAAACACCAAAATACATGGCGACAAAAAATGGAAAAATCAAAAGCATCTCATACTTCAAGTATTTCGGTGAAACAATCCAAGAGAATGGAACAGAAGCAAAAGCTAATGAAATTAGATGCCAAAAGATGGAATCAGCTTATCGCCTAACACAAAACATCTACAACAAAAAATGCATTTTCAAACACACGAAACTAATATATTACAATACAGTTATTAAACCAGAATGTCTTTGTGGATCAAAAATACTTATTTTGAACGGGAAAGAAGATATAGAAAAACATTGAAAAAAGGACGCAAAAGTGTAAGAAAAAATTTGGGCCCAAAAGTCATAGGAGACCAATACAGACTCAAAAGTAATCATGAAATTTTACAATATGCAGACATTCACAGTGATAATGGAAAAAACTAAAATCTTACGGACACATCAAAAGAATGAACCCTAACAGATTGGCACGACAAACAGCTGAATTCTATGAAAACCGAAGTAAAGCAATATCAGATACAACAAAATAGAATGGAGAAATCGAGAAAGACCTCAAATTAGCAGGAATTGTTCAAGAATATATCGAAAACAGAGATATATTTAAAGCCAAAATTCACAAGTGGCAAGTTGACCGTGAGGAAAGACTAAAGAAAAGACCTGGAACAACATGATCAGACGAGAGAAAAGAAGCCCACAGCAAGCGTATGAAGGAAATATAGGCACAAAGGAAAGCGAATAAACGCTTCAGAGTACTTTGCGAAGTCCTAATGAGCTTATCCGCAAATAATAATAATAATCTGTCTGCGACGCACCTGAACCATCTTCGCAGAACTCACTGACATAGATGGACACCGTGAGCAACTAAACGAGAGTTTCCAGTCGCAGTCGAAATGTTTGTAGCCTATTATATGAAGAAAGGAGTGAATAATTCAATTATATTTCAGCTACCGCCATAGGACGCCAGAGATAGCCGGTTTGGGAAGTTAGTTTTATAATTATATGTTGATCATAAATGAAGGTTTATATCAGTCAAACTCCATTGTTAAAATTAAGTTCGAAAGTCATCCTGAGTAGAAGAAAGATATAATTTCTTTAACGTTATCCTTTTACGCCTCACAGTTCATTTAGGTCCTCATTTTTCTACTAACGCGGTTTCAGTAAACCTAAACATCTCAAAAATGACACATTATTTTCCTCAAGAGCACCTTGCATTTTATGAAAATATTATACAACTGCTAACTTTTAAGGCAGCTAACAGTGGTGATGAAGACTGAAGTGCCTATAAATATGAACATTTTAGGTACAGTGGTACGTAATTTTTATCAAAAATTCTTAAGATCAAAAACAATATAATTGTATTCGTGAATAAAAATGAAAGAGATATTGAGTAACTGGTTTAACGAGATCACTAGGGTGTATCATATTGTGATTGAAAGGAATAAATAAGAGTGTAAGAATATAAGTATAAATGAGAAAAATACAACATTTGAAACGGATTCTCAGGAAATTAAAAAGGAACTCGGAAAGCTAAAAAACGCAAAGGGGCTGGTGTTGATAATATTACTACAGATGTATTACAGATTGTGTGATACGATATTGTACTTTACCTTGAAATTTTATTTAAAATAAGTATGGAGTCCTGCTTACCAGAGGACTAGGAAAGAGCTTTAGTAGTATCAGTTCATAAAGGAGGGGTGACAAATAGGATTGAAAATTGCCGGAAGCTTAGTTTGTTGCTAGGCAAAATAACGGAGGGAGTGATATGTAACTATATCAAACTTGTCTGTGAAGAAGGAAACTGGTTTGCAGAGCAATATCATGGCTCTGGGCTAGGAATTTTTTTTATTCTTATTATTTTTATTTGGCTAAGGTCATTAGAGGCGGTATAGGAGTGGGGACAAGGAACGGGAAGGAATTCTGCCATCATGGCCTTTTTGAAGGAAGCATCCCGGCATTAGCCTGGAGTGATTTGGGAAAACCAAAATCTGGATGCCCAGACGGGGATTCGAACCCGTGTCCTCCTGAATGCGAGGCCAGAACGTTCACCCACCACTATCGGTGCTTTGGGATAGGAAATTCACGTGAACCTCAGATGGTGGGCTACATACAAGGTGTGAATTTGGCAATGGAGGGCAAGTTGATAGTGTAGACCTAGATCTTTATAAGGAATTTGACAGAGTGAGCAATAAAACGGTTTTAAATAAACTGAAAACTTTTGGACTGGATGAAATAGTTTCTTACTGGGTAGAAGAATTCTTAAAAGGTAGAAATCAAAGTGTTAGAATAGGAAATAGACTATCAAAAGAGGTGGAGGTAAATATGGGAATGCCACAGGGTAGTGCACTAGAGCCATTGCTGCTCATTATTCTAATGAATTATTATGTTGATGATTTAAATTCAGAATTTAGGTTGTTTGCATACGACATAATGGTATATTATAGGATTAAAACAGGAGAAGACTGTGAAGAGCTGCAGGTTGTCGGACAGAATATCTAAATTGGTAGGTCAGCATGGAATGAAATAAATGCCAAGAAAATTCAGTTTGTTGGGAACACAGATCAAACACTAAAGGTTGTTTTGATTATATTGTGGGGTCAGAATTGCTTGCTGATGGCTTGATACCTTGAAATCCTGGCATAACGTTTGATAATAAACTAGACTGAGCAGAGCACACTGTGAAGGTGGTAGGAAAAGGTTACAAAATCCTTCATTTACTGGAGAGGATGATGAGAGGATGTTCCATAGAAGTTAGGGTATTGGGTTCAAAACTGTGGTCAGATCATTGGTTGAATATGGTGTAGTTTGGGACGTACGTTTTGGGTATTAAATACAACAGTTGGAGGGCGTACAAAGAAGAAAAGCTAGATTTGATTGTGGAAATTATCGCAGGACTCAGTCAGTAATGACATGTTAAAGGAGTCGGATTGGGAGTCATTGGAAGGCAGCAGGAGGGTGAAGTGAGTGTTGAATGTGCAAGGCATATGTTGGTAATGGAGCTTTAAGGATATTGGTAGAAGAATTAGGAGTAGTGCATGGATGGGACAAGATGACAATGACTACAATCTGGAAATCGATTTCATGCGGGTGTCAGGGATTGGAACAAATTACCGAGTGAAGTGATGAATAAGTTACCAAAAACACTAAAGGAATTTAAAATTAATATTCGTAAATCACAAAAGTAGATGGGGGAGGAATTTAACTCTCAGGTTATATAAAATTGTTAAAATGAATTAACAAAGGGGTAACTAGATGACTGAGGTAACTGCTGCAAGAGCAAGTGCTCCACAGCAATTAAATTAATAATAATAAAAATAGTTAATCTACATTGTAGTTCTTTTTTCCCTAAAGATACTGACCATTTCAAAAATTATAATATATCAAATGAAAGAATTTTTGTATCTATGAAATCAGCAAACTTTATAAGTTCATATTTGTTTAAAAGAATCTTGAGAGTATGATCATAAATAAAAAACAACACTGTAAAACTAGATTAAGCTTTTTTAGTAACAAAAAAGTCTAATTACTGAAAAAATGATAATATTTCACTAAAAAAAACTATGTATCTATGAAATTGACACACATTATAAGTTCAAATCACGGAAGAAATACTTCAACCTGCGTTCTTCAAAATTGTAATACATAGTAAGTTTGAGTAAAATTAGTAGCTTGCTTAAGAATCAGTTTCTTTGGTTTCCCGAAAAGTAAAGGTACGAGGAAAGTTTTTCTTTTTACACTCACCTGTTCAATTGTTTTTAAGGTTGTAATGTATTGTAATATTATAAATTTACAGTGAACTACAACTACACTTTTTACATTAATTACATGTCACTTATTTACTAACAATGTACAACCGTCCTTTATTTTACAAAAAAAGACCAATGTAAAAAATACCTATATTTTTTAATGCGATTGTGTGTTTAAAAAGGGCAAAAACTGAGAAATTGGACCTTTGTTGAAGGAAATTTTACGGCGTAGTTGAAAACTTAGATACACACAAATACGTTATCATCAATGTTCCCGGAATTTCTAAGCTTTTTGGTGGATGAGGTTGACGTTTATAAGCTTCTTGGTAGACTAAACCACTGTTGCACTCTTTGCTTCGCCCTGCTTCAGCCCAGTGCGCAAATAGTTGATAGCCCAGTCTGAAATGAGGAAGATGTTTATGAAAAGAAATGTTTTTGCATCTCGTGCCACACCATTATATTCCTAGAATAACTAACATGTTTTACCGTAGAAATTATGCTTAAATTTTTTGGCAAATTACTTCAAGTGATATTCTCTCCTCCGAGAAATAGCCTGAGTTTTGAAGAGGCAGATGTGTAAAGTCCAGAAAAAGATGAAGTTTATGCAAAAGGAATACTTCTGTGCCAACAAATGGCATTTTGTTTCTGGCGTAAATTCGCAAGCATCAAAGACTCTGGTTCACAATACTATATTGTTACAAATAATCCTAGTTACTTTGCAAATCGTACCAAAATTCTGAGATAGATATCAGGAGATATAGCCAAAGGGGTTGGTTTCACAGTTCTGGTGCATCGGGTATCATAACTGTGAATATTAGGCGGCTTTTAGAAATGAATCAGTTAAATAATGGGATACTCTTCACTTTGATCCATTAAAACAATTAGTGAGTAGATGTAATCACTTTGCAAAAGGTATTAAAATCAGTCATTAAAAGAAATTTCAGCGAAATAGAAAACGAAAGGTAGAAGGAAGTTAATAAGCTTATTTGTAAGTTCTTAAATTTCAGTTAATTTCTTCACACGAGAAAGACTTGCTGTTTATTATAATCACAGGTGACACCTATGGAAATTAATAGGATGTTTTAAGGATCTTACTACAATTTTGATACACGAGAATCAAATGACGGAAATCTGTAAGTTATCACAACCATTGTAAAATGAAGGGTGTTGAATTAAGCAAAATAAATAAAGGTATTAAAACAGACGAAAAACAGTGTGTGGTAATATTACAATCCAAAAAAGATACTGAAAGCTACACAGTAGGTTTTCAGTGACAACGTCGTGGTTAAGTCATAAGTGGTTGGCAATAGCTGGAGAATAGAAGGCAGGTCAAGAGATTTTTTTTTTTTTTTTTTTTATTTTACGGCTAAGGTCATTAGAGGCGGGATGGGACTGGAGACAAGGAATGGGAAGGAATTCGGCAATGGCCTTTCTGAAGGAAGCATCCCGGCATTCGCCTGGAGTGATTTGGGGAAACCATGGAAAACTCAAATCTGGATGCCCGAACGGGGATTCGAACCCGCGTCCTTCCGAATGCGAGGCCAGAACGTTAACAGTTGACCCACCACGCTCAATGAAGAGATTTGTGGATATATACGTGTTATGATAAGGCATTGATAAATATAGTGGGAAAATTTAGAAACAGCATATGGAAGGGAAAAGAGGACCACGTTAGCAAATTAGCATTTTATTTCAAGTATAAAGTATTTGTACATGTAACAAGTTAAGTAAAGCAGCGATGAAAGTTTTACCTCAGACTGTAAAGGGTTTTAAAGTAAAAATGTGTATGAATCGTAAGTAGATATGTGGGAAAATTTCTACTGGAGCATGAGATTGATCAAAAATAATCAATTATAATAATAACAGAAAAGATTTAAAATCAAAAAATTTACGCGAATCATAAGTTGTAATGTATGCATAAGTCCAACGGGCAAGGGCACGTCTGTACGAGTTCATTGTGCAGCATTTCTTTTGCCTATGACATTTTGGAACTGGTGTAAGTACTCTTGCATTTGTTCGGCCCTGGCCTGTTTAGGTTTCTTGAGTTCCTTCTAATTTGTGTAACCTATAATTTCGAGCATAATTAGGAACTCATATGAGACGATATATTTTAAATTTTTTTTAATTTTCAATTTAATATAGATCCTTACTTATATTCCAACTAATCTTTTTATTATCTCACTTTGGCTCCTGGCAGTTCTTCGAGAGCTCTTTATAATAACACCTGAATCAACATCCTAGCTGAACTAGTTTTCACTCTACGCTAATTTATAACTTTACACAACGCCAATTCGAAACAATCATCAACATGCACTCGCAATAGTCCGATGATGTCACAGGCAAAACAAATGTTGCACTACGAACTCGTACACACATGGTCTACCCATTTTGGGTTCAACGATAATTAACGCACTATTAGTCTCGCAGTTATTAGCGATTCAAATCTGACGGTATTTTGAAACACAAGAAAGTTATACCAGGTATGACTGTACTTAACAAGCGAATAGACGTTTTCGTGTCAAAAATTAACGGAACAATTACATTAAAAAAAATTATTTCAGTATCACTTTTGAATTTATTCTCATCACATATCATTTCCAAACATTTCAATCATAAAAAAGAATGGCGGCACCGTTGTAAGACCTTGAGGTTGAAAATTAATGCAGTATTGTCAGGCATCGTAAAATCAACCGTAAGGCGACTCGCACGACACGAATAAGAAACAGGTCGTAACGTCAGATTACAGAAGCAGTAGAATCCCGACACATGTATCAGCAATGCTTCTTAAAGGTTTTAAAAAAAATTCAGCTGCTCTAATAGTTCAGGTAGTCGTTTTGCACTTGGGAGACAAGACATTACTTTTACCACGTATTTTAACATTTGCTCTAATTCCGAACCATTAATGATACAGGAATAATTTTATTCTATGGTCTTTTATACTCTATGGGATATGAATTATGGTTATTCAAAGACAACTTGGACTCCAAGTGTGGTACAAGTTTTTTTTTTTAAATATTTTTTAAGGTTTTAGTCGCGTAGCCGTTCTCAAAGTATATACAGCCAGGAGGGAATTGAGCGCGTGGAACGGAAATGAATTCGAGTAAGGCACTTTTTTTATGAAACCATTCCGGCATTCTCCTAAAAGGATTTATTGAAACTCTGAAAACCGAAATCGGAACAACAGTACTCCATAACGTCACTAATGCAAAGGCACCCTTAAAATGAGTTATGTGCCACTAGTTATATTTATGTCATTGCAAGTTAATAATTTTATCATCAATTAGATAAACTCCTGCTTTGTTCCGAAATTTGCTGACAAATATTTTTGGACGTTCACGTTTAACAGTGAGTTTAATTATTAAATTGATTTGAACAGAATTGCGATGGAGCGCGAGCTGCCATGACAATTTCCCTATTCATCTAATTCCCCCTTTCGTATTTTATTATTATCATCTTTTATACTTTGAGTGATACATTCATACACACATCAACGAATTTTAATTTTAAATTCCTTTTTCGAAATTTATTCCTCACTTATATTGATAATTTATTCCAATCACTGACACCATTGCTCACAAAAGAAAACGTTCCCACTACATTACGCATGAAATCGAGTGCCAGCTTGTGCTCATGGTTATCTTTTCCTTTCCATGCCCTATTTGTTAATTCTCCATCACTCGAAGCCCCATCACCATCATACGCGGTATATAATCTTAGCACTCTCTTCACCCTCCTCCTGTCTTCCATGGACTCCTAATCCAGATTCTTTATCATATCAGTTATTGACTGGAATATGCGATAATTTCCACAAACATATCTAGCTGCTCTCCATGGCACGTACACTGACTCCTGTATTTGGTACCCAAAATGTGGGTCCAAAACTTCACCACCATATTTAAGCAATGGTGAGACCAAAGTTTTGTAACCGATTTCCCTAACTTCTCTGTTACATCATCTCATCATCCTTTTCAGTAAATGAAGATATTTGTAACCTTTTCCTACAACCTGTCCAATGTGTCCAGTCAGTGATTTTTTTATCATATGTTGTACCAAGGAATTTACAGCGCGAGCATTCAACAAGCAATTTTGTCCCCACCCTATAATCAAGAACATTCTTTAGTTTTTTATCTGTGAACATAATAAGCTGGCTCTTCTTGTAATTTATCTTCATTGGATGTTGATCTACCCAGGTAGATATTCTACCCAGGTTACCCTGTAGCTATTCAGAGCTCCAGATTTGATCCTATTAAACAAAGTTACGTTCACTGATAACAACCTAAATTCTGACTACAAAACATCAGCTCTATTATTCATTAGAATGATGAATAGCAATTATCGCAACTGTGTGTGACACTACCATATTAACTTCCACCTCTTTTGATACGGAATTTCCTACTCTAGCTCTTTGCTTTACGGCTTTTAAGAATTCCTCTTCCCAGTAAGTCACCTTTTCATCCACTACAATAGTTTTCATGCAAATGCTTTAGAAATATTTAGTCCTACACCGTTAATTTTGTCTCCGTTGTCCAATTAATCCAAAATATCTTGCATGTGGCCCATTATCTCAGATTCAGTTGAATATCCTTGCTTAAAGTCATGTAGATTTGTAAGCCTGTCGAATATTACTTTATACTTTTTGTGACACTGATGTTGTTTGTACTTAGTAATACATTAAGGTGTCGTCGATTATGGGTTGTTCTCTTTTCTTTGTAATGCTCCGTCTCTCCTTTTTACAGACACATATATTCGACGTTGGGTTTCCCAGCAACCAAGCAACGTCATCTCATTTGTTTTTACTCTCAAGAAGTGGCCTTATTGGTAGTAAAACAGGTTACATAACTGTTTTTAGTACAACCTACAAAGTTGCTGATAAAAGAAAGTAGAAGAATTAACTCTTGGTGGTATGAAGGTCTCCATGCTGTGCAGAACCCAATGCCTGCTCGTTAGGAATGAACATGGTGGGTGTTACGAAACCGAATTGTAACAAATATATTTCTCTGTAGGAATTGAAGGAATAGATCGTACAGACCTATTGACCAAAATTACTGTGATCGCTGTAAAAATGTTTATCGAAATTAAGAAAGCAATACTTTACAAATTGCTCTTCATGTTGTAGTTACTTATTGTAATCTTATTGATTAAAGCTACATATTGGCTTTACCTTTGCTTGCTGCAAACAATTCGATAAAACTTGGTTTAAAAATTTTAGATAGTGGATCTACATTAAAAAGCTTACAAATGTTTTGTTTTGATCATTGAAACCTCATTAATTGTTAATTCAAATTCTTTCGAAGATAAACTTTTAGTGTTAACTACAGATTAACACATAGACGTCAGATAGAAACGACTTTCTGTCACATTTATAAACAAATAATTTCTGGTTTCTTCAGTTGTCATTATGAAATTTCCAAGTTCTTTCAAGTAGAATTCTGGTACTTATGATGGACCCATAAATAATATGATGTCTACGCTCACCAATCTTTCTGGAAAGTTTATGATTGTTTTAGATAATTTGGGCTGATTTGGCCCTTACATCAGTGCCAGAAATAATTTTAAAAAATCAGAGCTGTAGATCATTAAACAATTTTTTTTTTCTGCCATCAGTCTCTCGTTTGGTTTGAAGCAATCCACCATCCCTTCTTTTCTTTCGCTAACCTCCTCACCGCAACATACTATTTACATCCTGCTTCACATTTTTTAATCTTTGTCTATCTCGACAGTTCTTACTGCAACCGTTCCCTTCACTAACAAATTACCCAATTGCGCTTGTGTTTGAAATGTCTCCTCTTCCTGTAAGACTCTACCACAAACTTCGAAACTATTACCTTCTCAGCTATTCATTTCGTACTTTACATTTATTTCAAATGCTTCGCTTTTTCTTCTATCTGTTTTTAATAAAATCCATGCTCCACTAGACATTAGCAAATAGTCACGTGGATGAATCATCATATCGATTTAATTAAATGACTCTTTTGTTAACAACCGTGCTCCCTCTATGCAGTTTCACGCTATCTGACTAACAGCATAAACTATAGTTTTTAAGGTGACAGCAACAATATGTGGTGTAACGTCATATTTTCCTCTTAATTTGGCTGAGGTCGCTGCAATAGCGTTCGGAGTTTACGTAAGCAGGAGTTGGTGCACCGACTGGTCTGAATTACCCAACATCGACATAAACAGAGATCAAGTCCAGGGAAACATGGCCCTCAGAACGCTTGGTAATTCCTGCTGAGATACGAGGATCAGTCTTTTCATCTTTCTACAACTCGAATGAATGTAACTGATTGAGACTTGCATCTCATATGTTTCCTATATTTACTGGTAAAGGCGATTATCAAGCATGCGACCATTTTTCTCCAACAAAGAAGGCGCAAGGGGGTGGGTGTGGGGTCCAAATTTAAAAAAAAACACTTCACATAATTAATGGACGTCGCCTAAGGGCGCTACAAGACTAACTCAACACTTAATTAAAACCAACTACACGCGACGCTGGATTCAAACAGGCGACCTCTACAACGGTCACACGACACCGGGAATACCGAAATTTGGAGTTGACAGTCTAAAAAGCTGTGATTTTAGCTGTTTCCCACAGCAATTACCCAGTAATTTGAATTGGCCTACAAGCTTCTCATTTCCATAAACCTAAAAATTACGAGTGTCGATCTAATATTAACGACATTTATTAAAAACGCAGGACATGATTAGTATACAGAAAACAAATACAAAAACATTTTTCCACAGGGCCTCTGCTATTGTCTACACATTTCTTACATCACACTGGCAATTTTTTTACTTCGCTCAATATAAAAACTTTCTTGCGCGCAAGGTCTTCATCGCTGGAAAATTCCTTCTGACCCAAATCTTTTTTCAGACTTTCAAACTGATGACAGACGACACCTAATAAAAAATATGAAATATAGAGGGAATAATGCAAAGCTCTCCTATCTTTTAACGTTCGGCACTGGAATTTGGGAAGAGGCGGCTTCAGATTCACGTCTGGCTATCCAGATTTCAGTATTCCATGGTTTTCTGGGATGGTTCCTATAATTGACAATGGTCGAATTCTTTCCCCTTTCATGTCCCCAACACAAGTCAAATAGTGTCTCAGCGAGTATGTTTAGGATGATTCCTTTTATTTGCCTATCCATGGTATCAAGTTGTCAATTCTCCAGTGACTTTAAGTTTTTCAGAGAAAGACAAGCTCTCTAACTCCTGTATTTGATGCGTAAAATGAGGATCCCATACTACACTATCATATTCGAACAATGGTCCGACCAAAGTTTTGTAACCCAATTCCTTTACTTCTCTCGTACACCCCCTCATCACTCTCTCCAACAAGTGCAGAATTTTGAAACCTTTTCCTACCACCTGTCCAATGTGTCCTGCCCAGTTAAGCTTGTTATCAAATGTAATGCCAAGATATTTACATTTCAAGTCTTCAGCAAGCAATTCTTTCCCCACCTTATAGTCATAATTAACCTTTTGTTTCTTATTTGACTTGGCCGATACGGCAGGAGAGGTAGTGGTACACAATTTGTAAACACCAGATTATGCACCAAAGTTGATTCGCAGACCTCTCTGCAGAGCGTATGGATTGTGGGCATACGATACTGTTGATGGTGGTTGGTTCGTTGCATGGGGAAGTTAAGCCTGGCAGTTCTTAGGATACTTCGGAAGAGCAGGCCTGAAAGGGCCTGCATCAGATTTCACCCTCTCCTTTCTTCATATGTCATGTCGTACAACATAAACAATATTTTATACTGAACACACATGCTGCCACAGTTATCCACACATACCATAATACATACGAAGAGGGTAACGGGTAACCATCCAACTTCATCTTCAAGGAGAGTTCTTACGAAGAGGTTCATTCTCCATTGTAATAGTCCACACCAGGAATCAGGCATGGCTTCATGAAAAGAATATATCTACTTTTCTTCAAAACTTAATTATTATTAGTTTTAAATATGACATGTTTTTATAACGAAACATGTAAATGAGATTCATGAAGTCGATTGTAGACTCAAATCTGTGGGCGATGATTTCGTTAGAAGTCCGCGTCGGGAGTTCAGTTTTTACCATGTTACCCTACAACCGCGGTAAAGCTGCTTTGAGTGAGGCACTATGCCCCCAATCATAGTACTCAGGAAGGATGGATGTATGCTCTTAGAAAGAGATAAAGTGCTCAAGGCTGAGACCTCTTCTGAGCTCACGCTGTGTTGATCATGGCGGTCATCTCTGGCGTTTCTTACCGCTATGACGTTTTTGTGAAATTTTTTTTATTTAATTGGTGCTCGACTCTTGGAAGAAATGTTTACTTATGCCCCGGCTACACGCTCCGTCTTGCATGTGCAGATAAACTGCGCAGTGAAAAACTGTACAAAAAGATGAAACACGGAAGAGTGGCCACACGGTACAGGTAAGCTTGTGCAAACTTAGTGTGTCGACAGATGTGAGTCTGTGACGATGTGGCCACCAGAAGAGGTTTTTTTAATGGAATCATTATTTTATTGTTTGCTTATAAAGAAACAACAGACACATATGCGACGCCGTAGGAGTAATAAAAAGTTTTAAAATTATCCATGTTATACAATTCAAACAAACCAAGAAGAATAAAGAATTATTAGCTCTGTGGCAGACGGCAGTAGCATCTCATTAAAGCACTAAAATCGTGTTGCAAACACAATAATTATTTGCCTCGGATTCCAGGACTTTTTGAAAATTAGATATTGTGGTCCGAGTAGCTTCTTGGTCATTTAAAAATTCTAACAAGTCATAGTACCATAAGGATGGGTGGTAAATGTTGTCTGTACCGATACTTGACTTAAGGGAATTCTTAACTTTGATCATTTTTTTCCGACGACAACTTCTCAAGGATTTTTTTTTGTCACCATATCCCCTGTTGCATTTGGTTCCACCTGAATTACAATAAATATAACATTTTTGAAAAACGATAAAAGTATTGGGTATGATAACGTAAATAATACTTAACAATGTAAACCTTGTTATAAATCTACATTACAAGTACTTTTTCAAAAAAAGTTTTATTTGAATTACAATGAAGGTAATTATGCATAATTAACTACACATAGTAGTATACATACCTCTTTTAATTTTTCAGTCATTTAATGATAAACGTCGGTTTTTTTTTTTTTGTCAGAATATTTCTTCCACAATGCTGGTAACGATTTGTACAATTCTTTGAACTGAATTACAAATTCCTTTGAATACTTTCGTACGACACCCATTTCACTATTGAAAAAAACTGTGCAAACCCAAAACCGTGCAGTCAAATCAAGCAAACCAAGCCAACGATTGCACAAGCCGCTCTTTCGAGTTTGCACGCGCTACCGTGTTGCCGTCCACACGCTCCGTCTTGCATTCAGCGGGTACCAGCTGAGTGAAGCCTGGACGCCAGTCATCAATACTATTCGCCGACAGCGCGACCGGGACGCATTACACGGCGCGTCCAGATCAACGGGAAGTTCGGTAGTAACATAAGTGAGCAATTTGTTACTCAGGCATTAATGATCAGCTTACGGGAAAGTTTTTGCCTTCTGATTTTTCCTTCTATGGAACGATGTGTTGATACGAGGCAGGACCCCGGCTACGATTGGTTACAAATCTGACCAATCACGTGGCAGCATGGCTCAATATGAGGCCCGCAACGGATCCGTGTTGACCCATCAGTTTGATAAACAATTTACGGTGAATGCTTTGTTTTATGATATCATCTTCGAAGGAGCGATGACTTTAAGCCCGTCCGCTACATGCCATGTAAAAACGGACATCAAATCTAGCCGTAACTCCACCTTAGCATCGATTCAAGCCGCAACGAGATTTGACCCCTGCAACGACTGGTTCTACAGCCGACCAATCAGAGGTTAGCAGCGGTAATCTGGTCTAGCTCAGCAACTTCGCACGTTCCTGACCTTAAAGGGGTTTTCAATAAGGATGTCACCTGATATTCGCAAGGATATCAGTGACATACCATAGCCATTTTCCCCCTTAAAGAGAATAAAAAGCGTCCCCAAAAATAACCCATCCCAAACAGGTGACACAGTAGGTAGAGCTACTTAAGGTAGCGGGGCCACAAACATGCCGTTGAGGCAAAAAAAAAAAAATAAAATAAAGTTCCTGACCTCACTTCACCAGAAGATGGCGTCGATGATTCAGTGCGCCGAAATATCGTGTAACTATAACATTCAAATAACTCGGCTAGTCACCCGAGAAAATTATTTATATTTGCAACGCCGAGAAAAACTACGTAATTATGTAATTCACGAACTAGTTTGCGCATGCAAGAGCGTGTAGCGGAGCGTGTAGCCGGGGCATTAATTGCTATAGAAAATATTTCAAAATTCGTTGATCGTGGGAACTTGAAAGTAAGCAAATGTCGATAACGAATGGATGAACGTCTCTCCAGACACGAATCTATCAGTCTTGGATTTCTCGAATGGCTGCTGATATTAGCGGGTATGTCTTGAGTTGCCAAACGTGAGATATGTTTACCACATATTGGTCACAAATTTGCCCTTTGAGTGTTTTCATGTCTAACGCGAAAACTTCTATGATCTTAGATTGTTCATAGAATTTACATGCTAACTGTTTATATCTAGTATTCCATGAACTGCACTTACATTTTTCTCTCTTCACCATATTATTGCAAATTTTTGTGAAATATAAGAAAATGTTTCTTTATATTCTCCATATATCTTTCCAAGTTTGGTGTGAAATTTTCAGTAATTACAATGAATTAAAACAGGATTAACATTATGAGGACTGCTAGGTTTAAGAAATGTTACAATAAACTAGCTTGAAGTAAAAGTGTTAGATAACACATTCTGTATATCTAGTCTAGAAAATAAAGTTCTATAAAGGAAGAGAATATGTGATTTGTGATAAGGTAGGATGATATCAGGCCCCTTAAGGGATAAAAAAAACCTTAGATGGACGTTTTGAAGCATTACTGTACTCTTATTCTTGTTGCATATGCAGAAAGTATCTAAGATAACTGTCACTATTAAATATTACTTTATTTGTTCCTGTTCCGTTCCATTAGTTCCTGGTATGACAGGAATGTACGTATATCATACATATTTACGTTCAACTATCGCCGACACTGCGTCATATATAATGCATGATGTTTTTTTCGGAGAAGAAATTGTCATTTTCAAACAAAAATGTATGCACATGTCAGTGAGTAGTGGTAACTCTTGAGATTCGTTATTCCGGCCGTATGCCGTCATTGTTTATATAAGTTGCGGCAGCAATACATGCATGACTTGGCAAACACAAGTCCGTTCTCTGTGGAGGACACAAGTCATTACACCTCTGGCTCCTGTCCCGATTGACTGAAAATACTTTTAATTGTCTACATATCAGCTGACGATGCAGCAATTAATTCTTACCAATATTATTATCAGACAACATCAGCAATAATGTCACGAATAAACAAGATATAGCCTATGTAAGTTTTCAATTTCATCAGTTAGGTTTTACTATGAGATAAAGGTTTACTGCTTATTTTTAACGATAGCCTAAGAGACACCTGAACGTAAATAACCAGGATGCAAACGCTGTTAACCGTGTAAGTGATTTGGTTATGAATGTTTTCCAACAAAAGTATTTAACAATATGTAGCAGCCGTTGATATAAGAAATAAAAAGCTGTTACAACGGTCTTCTGTGATCGGTAGAATGGGTTCTTGTCTGAATACCAACGAACATATTTGTAAAATGTGATCTTTTTATCGACTGTTTTATCGGCCATGGGACCAGCGAATTTAAAATCAATGCTTGCATTCTGTGACATACTGTTCATTTTTCCTATGTATTTCTGAAAATCTTTCCGACTATTCTGTTTTCCAGAATCAGAAAGTAATTTCAGATGCTTCGGAACAGTATCTGTTATATTTTCCTTACTCAATTAACATTTAAGGGTCGCGTATCTAGGGAATGCAGGGCACAAACTATAGAAAACTAAGAGTTAATTTTGCCATTGGGAGCAAGTAGGATCACTGCTTAAGGAGACACCAGAAGTGGTTTCCAAGAAACAACGATAGTGGTCTGATTTAGTTCTGTTTCTTATCCGACTTTCATTTCCCAAGAGCTGATGAAACAATTTTCTCTAGGGGTATTATTTTCAACACGATTTCTCTTAGCATCTTAGTCTAAAGCTGTCAGTATTTGCAATGCAAAGTTTTATGTAACATTATAACTGTTGTATACGTAACAGCCTGCTTAATATGTCGCCACTCCATATTTACTTCGTCTTCATACGCGACCTAGGTGGCGGTCAGTTTGTATCGTAGTTTGTGAATATAGAGTAAGCGCCTCGTACAAGCACGCCACACAATGTCCAGCATCGTGATAAATGAAAGCGTAAGGGCTTCTGATGTGAACGTTTTACCTTTTGCCTGATGGTGGAGTTTTGTAGCGAAAACGACTGTCACGAAACCAGTATTCTTTATAATTGCTATAATTCGTAAACCATCTGACCACATCTAACGACTTAGAAGTGAGTTTATAAAAAAAAAGAATGCTTACTTCCAACATAACTTATTAAGTTATCCCCCCTACTCCCGGTGACTAGTAACATCATCACGCATCTAAATTGACGGTTTCAGTATTTTCGAATCAAAGAGGTTTACTCACTCTACAACAGTGTTCTCGCGAGTTATAGGTGGAAGACAGACACCGTAACTACAACAGCAATAGAATTAAATTATTATATAAAATTTATGAAAAATTACTTGTGGGTACATGAACCAAAAAAGTCTTGACGATGGAAAAGAGAAGTGCCTGAACAATCTGAAAATGTGAGCAAAACCAAATGAAAATGCGGAGCGCAATAGCATATAGACAGAAATAAAATTAAATGGAAAATTTGGCTGGTAAAAAATATCTATGTTTTAAATTATACACAATTTATTAACAACTGTTTTAGTAATGTTTTCCACCAGACGCGTCTCTTCCTTTTGAAGTGGATCATCAACAGTGCGATAATTGTAGTAGCTATCACATGCCAGTCAGGAACAGCTCTTGCTGCATTTGTCTGGACTGGTATCCAGTAAAAAATTAATCATTTTTCGCTGTAACCTCATGTTCACTTTCTATTATTTGCTGTGTTTCTTGCTGAATATACACTTGTTATGATTACCCAATTGGTTTCAATGTTTGCTGTGATATTGAATACTGAATTCAAATAGCGCAGCTAATGAAGAAACTTCTACATCAGGTACTGCTCACTGAAATGAAACTAAAACCATGACAACTTTACCTATTTGATCAAAACTATCCCGAAAGAATTTAGAAGCAAAACAAAACTGACGATGAGATAAGCGATTAACTTACTCCAAACGACAAGGTAATTGTAAGAAATCATTAGTACCCTGCAGATTGTAAGTCATGTAAGGGCACGGTGGGTGAGCGGCAAAGTCCTTGCCTCGCATTCGAGATGTCCCAAGTATGAATCCCCATTCAGATTTCTGTTTTTCCATTGGTTCCTGAAATCACTCCAGGCGAACACTAATATTGTTCCTACAAAAGGCCATGAACTAATTCCTTCCCGTTCCTTGTCACTTATCCTCTTCCAGCTCTAATGACTTCGACATCGACGAGCCGTAAGGCTAAAAAAAAAATAAAGTACACATCTTAATTAAAAGAAAGTGCACAGGTTAGTTACGAATTTGACAGTTATAGTTGAATTAACTGACAGTATACAGTTCAAATAAATCTGAAAACTTCTTACACATTCACTTTGAGTGGTTGACATTATAGTTTCCAAGTAGCATCTATTTTTTTTATTACAATCAGATCTGCAGAAAAGCGCGAGTGATATTAATTTATATTCCAGTCTGACTTGCTCCATAAAATGTCAGACATTAAACATTACTTTACGCCACTATCACGGTGTCTCGCACTTATCCTCTGAGAACTGATTTTATAGCTTGAGTTGGAAGTGGCTGAGGTGTAAGTCTCAGTAAGAAAAGGTTTATTTCGTACATCATAAGTCAATCCAATTCACTAAATATGGCTTAATTAAACGTGTTAAGTGGTTATCGATGACAGGAGATTGTATTGGTATGAAACAACATTTTGATTTGGTTAATAATCAAAACAGAAAATATACAACTGCTAGTTAAGTTTGATTTAAACCGTCTGCGGAAAGCGTATCAAATTTCAGCAAATAATATAAGTGGTAAAGGAATATCTCGAAGGATCTCAGTGAGCCGTATTGCTTCAGAAAGTTGGGTACAGGTCAAAATTCAGTCACAATTTCCAGCATCATATGCTGGGAACTCCGTCCTCTCGAACGCTCGCCATCTATCTTTCTGCCATTCCTCCCATTCCACTAAATCCTATTTTGATCTTCTACTTTGCATACTCTTTCATATTCCCATAATCCATTTGTCACGCGGTTTTCCTCGAAATCCCTTCAGTTCCAGTTTCAAATTATACATTTTCTTTTCAACCTTTCATTACACATCCTCTTCATGTGTCCATTCCACTGAAGTCTTGATCTTTTGTTTTGTTTTTATTTATTGGCTTTAGGATTTGATATACCATACAGCCAGCTTAATATACATAAACACTCGTTTTGTTTCATTACATTACATTACGTGTATATTACATGTATTATTACATTAAATGTATATTTCTGTATTTTTTATAAAGTCTCTAATAATAGTATATATTTTCCTGTTGTTAGATGCAAGTAGTTCGGTGATACTTGTTGGTAGCGGCTGTCCTGTGTAAGGATCTTGGAATTTTGGCAAATTCTAGTTTTGCTTAGGCGGGACTTAGAAATTTCAAGAAGTATAGTTTTCAACCTTAAGGAATTTTCCTGTAATCTTGCTCATAGTTGTAATTCATTATAAAAATCATTTTAAAGTGTAATTATCATATCGGGAAACGTTTGGTTTAAGAGATATTCCCGTTTGTTCAAGTTTTGAAGCACGCGATCAGAATAGTGAAATTCTAAGATTTGCAATATCTTTAAATCGTGTAAAGCTACAACCGATCTTTTATCACCAGCTGTAGTCAGCACTATCCCCGATATTTTGGCAATAAAATCAAATAATTCGGCCAAGTCTAATTAGCGATTTTAATTAAGAGAAAATAATAAGCTTTTTATCTAAAAGAGATATCAATTTAAATTTTGTATCAGCAGATAGCCCTAATTAAGACGATTTCATACATATATGGGTTTTCATAAAAAGTTTAAGCATTTGTCCGGAAATTAAGTTTTTTGTAAAATAGATTGTCGCAGATTGTTGTGCACGCGCGTAAAAAGTTCTAGAACACTTAGGGATTTTACCCAAATTTGAATGTATCACTACGCGGAGTCTTAAACAGCTAAAACATTAAAATTAATTACTCTAAATTTCTCAAGAGACTGCCGTCGGACTTCTAGTGGATAAGTCCAGATACTATCAAAGTTTAAACATTTTTAATAGTCGGGATCGTCAAATAAATTTCGTACTCTTTGAGCTACGCGGAGGAAAAAGATGTGATACATTTGCTGACGTCACTGGTTCTCGTGGTTTCGATAAAAGAGCCGGTCTGTTCTTGCCACGCGGTCTATTCCGGTTTGTCTGTTCAGGTCTGTCTGTTCCTGACTGTGGTCTGTTTCGGTCTGTCTTTCGTCGCGCTGGTTGTAGCTCGCCATGCCGGCTAGTTCAACCATGTTGGGTCGTGTTGGGTTATATAGTAACTAACATGAACTTTTAAATTTGTTAAAGGGGTTTCGGTCGGTCAAGTTTCTCTCCACAACGTGCAATTTTTGGAAAAGAGAGTTCGATATGCCTGCTCAACTGTAAATGCTATTTTGAACTTGTGACTTTGAAAATAAAACTGTGGATTTTTCTAACAGTGAACTTGTGTGCTTCAGTTGTTAGCATAAAACCCTTTTCTCTATTTGTGGGTAACAAATATAGTGGCGACCTGGGCATTCAGTTGAGTCATCCTGGCTACATGGTCAAATTAAATCAAATCATATTTAAGCAAGTATTATTGAGAACTGTGAGTCTACAAGAGTGTAAGTTAAGGCACTTAGGCGATACTTCAGCCCCGGTATCAACCTACGGTCTTACACCTGCTCTCACTAGGGAGTTGATGAATGATTGCTGCTGCTGTCGGTATAGGGGGCACCTGAAGAACATATGGTTGACATCTTGCGTTGATTGCCCGTCACATTGGCAGAGCGGTGTATCTGCTACGTGGATGCGATGTAGATGTTCCCGAAACGCACCATGGTTAAACCTCATACGTATGATGGATGTTATGAAGTTGCGTTGCGTGTTCCAATTTGTAAACCAAGGTCGACGAGGTGGTTGTGGCTGTATCTTTGCGTATTGCCGTCCTTTGAGTCTTTTTGTTTCCTCCCAGAGCAGTGGCCCATTGTTGATATATGTGATTGGATATTGCTGCGTGGTAATCTTTGGTGTTGAGTGGAGGGATGAGAACTTGGCCCGAATTACATGCTTCCTTGGCTAACTGATCTGCATGTTCATTAAATATTATACCAGTATGGGCAGGGATCCATATATAGTTCACAGAGGAACCCGCTTGCGCAAGTTCGTAGGTTTTTCTGTATTATGCTAATGTGGTATACATTGGAGCGGTGTAGGATGGCCGGAGTTGTTAAAGTACGAAGTACGCTGAGAGAGTCCGTTAAGATTAAGACATTTCGCCCAGGAAACTCTCTCGCATATGAAAGTGCTTGAATAATAGCAACCGCTTCAGCTGCATAAACTGGAAGATGATTTGGTAGCCTGAATTTTTGCTCGTGCAGCGTCTCAGGACAGTAGATGGCGCACCCGACTCCCTGTGAGGGTATCTTCGATCCATCAGTGTAGATATGGATTGAAGTTGGCCAATGCTCTGTTAAATACCCCTGACAAAATTGCTGAATTGGCTGGCCGGATCTCGGGTGTGTCGGAATACAGCTTACCGACATTGGCCTCACGCATTCTTGGTAGGGAATGTCGTGTATTGTTGCTGCTTCCTGCAATGGCCGTTCGGAGAGGAAAGTAGTCAGAAGAACGAGGCTTTGTAGCAGTGGGTATCTTTGGTTGTAAGAGCGAGGTCCTTGTTCTTCCACCAGATGCTGAAGGTTGGTGATTTGTTGGAGAGTAGTTGAATTTTTATCTTGTATTCGAGCTAATAAAAATTTGTTAGCTAGTAACTGGGTTCGGAATTTCAGGGTCATTTCTGCGGCTTCCAGGTAGAGGGCATTTATCGGAGTTGATTTCATAGCCCCCAGACATATGCGGAGACATTGATTCTGTATGCTCTCCACTTTATCTATGTTCCCTTTGTTGCCACTGAAATAGAACATGCTCCCGTATTCAATTTTAGATCGGATTATAGCGCGGTACAATATTAGTAATATCGATGGGTGGGCTCCCCACCATACTCGTGTCAGGGTTCGTAAAATGTTGAGTCCTTGTTCTAGTTTAGGAATGAGTTGGTGAGCGTGTGCTGCCCAGGTTAATCGTGAGTCGTAGACTAGGCCGAGGAATTTGACATTCGATTTGACCAGTACGCTGCATGTACCCAAAACTAGATTGTAGATCGGGGGGTGCATTCTTCTTCTTGTAAATATGACAGCAGTGGATTTGCTAGTCGAGAATTCTAGTCCGTGTTGCTGGAGCCAGTGGATAACTATGAGGATGGCTTGTTTAAGGATGAGCTTGGTTATCGCGATAGTAGCTGCAGAGGCGAATATACATACATCATCGACATATTGGATGATCTGCACCTCGGGGGGAAGAATTTTCTCCAGGTCCCGCACATATAGAGCGTACAATAGTGGGCTTAATACCGCTCCCTGCGGGAGTCCTTGCTGGGTAATTCGTGGACCTAATAGCACGTGTTTATATCTGAAGAACAGCTTTCTTGTTCGTAGTAGTTGGTAAATTACGGCTACAAAGTCCTGGGGGAGGCCTAGTGCTATGAGCTTGTCAATCAGGATTGGTATTTGGACGTTGTCGTAGGCCGCTGCTATGTCCATGAACAACGCCGTAAGGTATTGGTTTTTCATAAAGGTTGATTGAATCGCCGTAACTAGGATGCTGTGGTTGTCATAGGTACTCCTTCCTTTGCGGCACCCGTATTGTGTGGTGGGTAACAGGGATTGAGCTTCCAGCCACCATTCTAGTCTGTTTTTCATCATCCTTTCCACGGTTTTGCCTATGCAGGAGGATAAGGCTACCGGACGGTACGATGTAACAATTCCTGGAACTTTTCCAGGTTTCAATACCGGGACAATTATCTGAGTCTTCCAAGTTTCTGGTATCAGCTTTCTTAGCCATAGATTATTAATGATGTTGAGTAAGAGGTTTAGGGCTTCTTCAGGTAAATGCTGTAGCATGGGATATCGTATGTCATCTGTGCCTGGTGAGGTATTGCTGGAGTTCTTGATGGCTGCTCGTAGTTCGTTAAGGGTGAAAGGAGTGCACAGAAAATGGTTTGAGTCTTCTTCGGTGAAGTTATATGGAGGAGGGGCTGTAGAAGGTGGAGCAATTCTATCAGCAAAGTCCTCCAGCCAAGTAGTATCATCGGAGCGTTCTTGCGGGCTATATTTTCTGTTGCGCAGGACTTTTATACGTTGCCATACCTCTTCTATTTTGGTCTGCCTGTTCAAAGAGGAGCAGAATTCTTGCCAAGACTGTCTTTTTGTCATTTTTAGGAACCGCTTAGTGCGGGCAGACACCTGCTGATACCGGAGAAACGTGTCTTGGGATGGGTGGTTTCGGTATTCCCGCAGAGCAGCACGTCGGAGAGCGACATGCCTAGAACAGTCTGTGTTCCACCATACGGTTGGAGTACTCTTCTTCTGTACGCGGTTCTTCTTAAGAGGAATAGAGCTGAAGGCTGCGCGCTCCAGGGCTTCTATGAAGAGGTTATAGTCGTCCATCGCTGAATCACGGTGTTGAAAATTGCGTACCTCATGCAGTATTGCCTCTGCATATAGTGTCCAATTAGCAGCGTTAATATTCCACTTGCTTGACGGGATTGGTTGAGGGCCGCTTGGAGGGGAATGGTCGATGTCTATAATTACTGGGTAGTGGTTGGAGCCGAGTGAGTCTTTTGATGTAGACCAATGAGAAATGGTGGCTATGGACGGAGAACACAGTGTGATGTCTACTGCCGATGGACGGTGGTATAAAGAGGGAACGAGTGTATGTGATCCATCATTAAGGATAGAAAGGCCGTACTCGTTACACATCTCTAAGACATTATGTCCTTGTCTATCAGTAAAAGCACATCCCCATGCGGTGCTATGGGCATTAAGATCCCCACATATAAGTAGAGGTGGGTTTAGGAGATTTAAGAGTTTATTCCACGTCTCCTGTGATATGGTCCTGAGAGGCTTGCAATAGGCGGAGACACAAGTGAACTCTAGTGTAGGAGTTTTGATTCTTGCGGCGACAATTTGGATGTCATGATCTAGCACCTCCTTGACGTTTACTGCTTTGAAGGGGAGTGTATGATGAATGAGGAGAGCTGCTCCTCCTTTTCCATCCATCCGGTCCGAACGGATTGTGGCGTAGTTCCTAAATCGCACTGTTGATGTTTCTCTAAACCACGTCTCGGAAATTGCTGCTATCTTTATATCTTTATGATGGAGCTCATATTCTAAACTTTCCTTGTTGGCGATGGCCGATCTAGCATTCCACTGTAGTATTCGAAAAGCCATTGAACCTATTTAACAGAGCAAATAATGACTCACGGATAGCAAGAGGGTTTCCGATAAGTGTTGATTGGGGCGAAGTAATAATGGACATGATCAGTTGAAATATTTCTTCTATGAGGAAGTCAGTCCGTGTTGGAGTGTGAGTTGGAATATTGTGAGGGCTTGGTGGGTAAGGGTTATGAGTAATGGGAGAAATGGGTAACTGCTGGGGGATAAACAACCGTTGGTGAGCCGGAGGGAAAGCTGGGTTGGAAGGAGGTGCCTCCTGCGTATGCATGGGGTGCCCTCTGGGCACAGAGACGTTGCCCTGAACCACTGGTTGCTGAACTGGTGAAGAAGGTTGTTGCGTCTGCTGTGTTTGTTGTAATTGCTGGATTTGTGGACGAAAGATGTTTGCATGCTGTATCAACTGATGAGCGGGCGGACTTTGTGGATGTGGTGCCGATAAAGGCGGAAACTCCGTTTGGCTGCTTACATTTGGTGGAATTGATGCTACCTGGGCATAGCCTCGAGTTTGATGTTCTCTGTCGGTGAGCGATGCGCTTGTTCCATGCGCTGTTGCTAGTTTCGTTTGACGGTGCCGAAGATATACCGGACAGTTTCTATCAGAGGCATAATGTTGACCTGCACAAAGTGCGCAACACACCGTTGTAGGGCTGTTGCAGTTGGCCTCCAAGTGAGGGCCTGCACACCTGTTGCATCGAACCTCACGTGATCTACATTGTCCCTGTCGATGTCCCAATCGTAAACAAATACCACACTGAGTTACAGGGGGAACATAAGGTTCGACAGTACAGCGAGTTCCAAGTATGGACACATGGGAAGGTAATTTCTGCGATCTGAAAGATACCAAGCAGACTGGAATTGGTATCACACACTCTGGATCTGACTGCGACCTTCTGGTGAATCTTTTAATGCGTACCACCGGAAATGGGGATACTATTTCTTCCAAAATCTCCTCCTCACTTAAAGTAGTATCAACGTTTCTTAGGATGCCCTGTTTATGTATCAGGAAACTTGGGATATAAGCTTCTAAACGTTTTGCTTTGAAGATGTCTAGCTGCACTATTAGGTTGGCAGAGCCTGCAGTGTTCGTTTCTATTTTGAGACGATTTTTCCCGTTGCGTGTGATGTTGATTACATCCCTTTTAAAGTCATTGTTATGCTTAAATATTAGTTTACCAATTGCCATCGGATGTAAATTACCCACATTTCTATCTAAGCTCTCCACAAAAACATAATATGGTCCACAATCTGTACGGCTATATCTGTTGCCTTTGCTGCGGTAGGTTAGAGTTGGCTCAGACTGAGCGTTAATAGGGACGAAATGATCTGCTACCGGAGCTGGAGGAAGAGTATTTTCGACAGTCCCCACTGGATCGCGCATGACCACTTCCTCCGTATGCTCTATTTGTACTGGCGTAACCCCATCCTGTTCTACCACTCGTGATTGTAAGCAAAGTCGTTTGGCTGGCTGGATTGACTCACCCGTGGCAGTGTCGGCTGTGTGATGCAGTGCTGTACTCATAGAAGAGCATGGACCTTGCGATGTATTGCTGCCTGATCCTTCTTCCATTTCAGAAAATTGTTGTTGCTGTTGTTGCTGCTGCAGGTTCTGCTGCTGTTGTTGCCTCTTCTGCTGCTGCTGTTGTTGCTGCGGCTGTTGTTGCAGATGGGGGTGTTGCTGCTGTAGGCCTTCTGTGGCGCACAGCATGAATCGCTGATCACTTGTAAGAGATACTACTTGTGGTTGTATAACTTCATTCGGCATATAATTCACTGACTGGACGTTGATGTTATTAGCGTAGCACGCTTCTAGTCCCGTATTACTCGTTTGACCTGTGTCCGGGGGGTCTTCCATATTTTGGCTACACTGTGGGATTTACACTCGGTAAGTCCCGAACGTACTAATCACGCGAACGGTTGATCTCGAAACTGTACTCAGTAGATTCTAGATGTAATTATTTCGCGACGTTATAATCACTTTCCGTACGACACTCGAAGTAAACAAGTTGCACCGGCACTCACGCTCGCGAGCCGATGTTGCCTCTTCGGCGTTCAGGAAGTAACTGCGAGGAAGTCTTCTAACGCAAACGATGTGTATTTCCTTGTATTACGACTTCGCGAATCTGGTGGCCCATTCGATTTTTTTTTTTTTTTTTTTTTTTTTTTTTTTTTTTTTTTTTTTTTTTTTTTTGATTTGAGTTTTTTTTTGGAAGAGTTGGCATGAATAGACCTGCAGCGGGTTTTACCCTCTCCCTTATTTCATATTTCATCTCTAATAGAAACACTGAACACGAACAGTCGTACACACTATCACACTGAGGAAGGCAATCGGAAACCACCACAGTTCATCTTCCCAGATGTTCCGCCATGGTAACCGCCTTCGCCCGGACACAGTCAAGGCGTTCATCGATGAAGAATCATGTCCCGAGAGGAATCGGATTTTATGAAGACTTTGTTGTTTGTCGTTACGTTCCGCTTATTCCAAGGTGTCTTGGCCTCTCAATTAAGTAAATTACTGAGTCATTATTCATGGAGTAAGTCTTGGCCATATGGCACTAGTGCTACCTACAGAACCATGTTTTTTTTTTAGACATAATGTTCTTGCTCACACCTACAGAGCGTGATCGATGAGCAGTTAAAGAGAAGTAAAAAAAAAAAAATGCTCACTGTTGGCAGATCTAGAAAAATATCAAACTTCACTAAACAGAATATCCGCCAAGATCCGACTAGCAGCCTAGGCAGAGGAGAGACAGGGTTGTGCAGGATCAGAGCAAGGAATACCAACTTGCCTAGCGCACGATATGCGATACCCAGTGCTGAAGAGCACTAAGCTTATAAAAAAGATTAATTTTAAATTATTTTTATGGCTTTAAACCTTGTTGAAGTCGAGGTCGTTAGAAACTGGAAGGAATTTAGCGTTAGTATTTTGAAGGAACCATCCCACCATTCGCCTGGGGTGATTTTGGGGAACCAGGGAAAACCGAAATCTGGATAGCTGGTTTGCGATTCGAATCTACAATCCCAGGAATGCAAGATCAGAGAGTTATCGCTCATCCAACATCCTAGGTAGTTTAAATGTAGTCGGAGAGAATATAGTAAGCATATAGCACACAAAGAACCGAACTGAAATAAATAATGTTGACTTAAAAAACTTTTGTAAATAAGAAAGAATTTACGATCATACAATGATTAATGACGTAACGGAGAAGGTGTGGATAGCTTTGGAAATAAGTAAATATTCTATGGTAATGGTAAAGTTTGTTTTCATTCACAGTGGAATGCATGCTTCGTTCCATAACTCTCCTTCTCATTTCATTAATTTTCAATTCACGATCAACTATTCTCACTATTAACAAAATTTTCACAAAAAACAATAAAATAAAAAAAAAAAATCAAACCACATAGTAAAATCAGCTAAACTGCAAGTAGTCGGTTAAAGAAAACTAACGGAGCTCTCAACCATGGAATGGGCCTTTACAAACCGTTGACATTAGGACAGTCTTTTCATTTTTCATCCTTATATTATTTCTCTTTTTGTAATTTTTCCACAAGTTTTGGTTTTTTGCATAGATTAATATTATATTCAAATAAAATCCGCGTGTTCATTGCTTGTCTTTAATATACTAACTGTCAATATTAGTATGCTGGTACTGTAAACAGTTTTTAGTAATCGTATATATAAAGTACAAAACATAGAAGACAAGGAAGAGTTCAAAATATATCTGCGAAATTACTTTAAAAGGTTAGCAGAGGACAACTGTTAAATGTACGAAAGCAGTACATTAAGATATATATTCGATGTCTTTCTCACATTTTACTTTAATACTAAAGAAATAGCTAAAAACAATTTCAAACTTGGAAATTATGTACTGGTTACGACGTTTACAACCGTGATTAATAAATAACACTCAGAATTAAAGCAACAACGAAATAATAATAAAATACAAAACTTTTAAATGGACCATGTTTTTTATAACGGACTAAAAAGTACAAAATAACTTATCTAATCCTTACAAACTAAAAACCACATACGATTTCTAACTTCTTCTAAATTTTCCTGAAAAGTTGTTCATGAAAATTTCTGATAGCGATTAAAATACTTGTAACATTGGTGATGAAAACCATTTGGCGCATGCAACAGATAATTGATGCATTAATAGCTCTACTAACAATTTTATTGCACATCAAATAATGTGGACTGATAACTACTCTCTGCATTTCTTATAGTTATGTATTACATGCGCCCAATGTTTTTCGTCACCAATCTTACAAGCATTTTAATAGCTATCAATAATTTCCAAGTATAAATTTTCAGGACATTTAGAAGAAGTTAGAAATCTGTATGTGGTTTTATCCTTCATCAGGATTAGAAAAATTATTTTATACTTTTTAGTCCGTTATAGAAAAATGGTCCGTTAAAGAGTTTATTTTCTTATTTCCTACTTTTTAGGGTTATGTGAGTGTAAATTTGTAATTGATTTTTAATACTTTGATGACATAATCACAGAGACATGCTACAAATTCCAGTTTTTCAAATAGAAAACATTTAATTGAGTTATTTCCATCCCGGAGAAATAAGGAACCAAACAAAAAAAGAATTATGAATATCCATCGTTTGGATAGTAAGTTATGGTCTGTAATTCGAACAAAATCCATTAGAAAAAACACACTTTTAGTTCTGCCAGAAATCTTCAGGCAACATTTCCAATTTTTCTTTCACCAGAACCATTATTCACACTACTGCAAACATTTAAAAAAATTAGCCATATGGCTCCTTAGAAAATGTACTTACTGTGGTGTGACAGTGTCACCCACAATGAATATAATTAAATTATTATTAATTATATTCATAATTCCTTTTTTTATTATATTCAAATTTATTAATTATTTAGTCTTGCAACGTGTAATTAATTGTAAATAATGAGGGTTGTCTGGATAGGTTAAATGTATGTTTAAAACCAGGGCGGCCAAAGGTATATTTTATTGTAAATCAATTTTTCTGTAACGCATGGCTCAGAAGGGCTGAATATCGAAGGCTAGAAACTGCCATTTCGGCGGTTGAGAGAGGAACAATGGAGCAGGCGAGGCGACTCGATGGCGCCGGGACAGCCCGGCTTGAGTCCCGTTCGAAATCGGGCGGTGACCTACCCCTACCCCGCTACTACCCCGAAGGCCACGTAGGAAACGCGCGAAGGAAACGGCGAATGCGACGCATGATATTAAACACGTGACGACGGAAATGTGTAGATAGCCAATCCTGAACATTTATTGGGGTCTACAATACTAATTCCGTGGAGTTCTTTTACATGTGGCGAGCAACTAGCCGAGGAAGAAGAAGGAGCCATTTTAGACATCACTTCTGTCCAAGACGAGCTGATGAACGGACGTGACTTGGGTCCAAGACGAGCTGGTGAATAGACTGTCAGCCCGGCACGCTCTCTGATGATCATTGTGGTTGATCATTTCTTGCTTTGGGAAAGCGAGATGTCGAGTGGCATGCTTGCCATTATTTGGAAGTTATGCTAATAACGCGGGCGTAGCCGCTTATTTAGCTTCCATTGCTGCAGTGGCATTGGTGTTTGTCGCTCACCATCACGCGATGATTCTATGGTAATGTACCAGAAACGACGGTCACTATTCAGTGGATTTTAACAGACTTATGTGCCCTTAAGCGACGCCTGGGTTAAGACTCTGCTCCCGTCACTTAAATTCTGAGCTAGCTGAATTTATATTTCGATTCAATTTTTTTTTTCTTAAGCATCTTGCTGTTTTGTTAATTCAATTTTGATGCTTTTCATTCACTTTATACGGCGCCCCCTGGGATTTTCCTTTGTACAGTAAAATGTTAGCTTCAATTTGATGGCATGTGTTGCCATGTTATTTCAATGTTAACTTTGCTGTTTTTATTACTTGTTTGAGATATTTCATTCAGTTTTGTTTGCTTACTCCGGCGAATTGTAAACGTCGGGTATTGCTTGTTTTTGCTGATCTAATTGTAATTAACGTAACGTTAATTACTACCCGACCTTGTAAGGCCATAAGACTCAATAAATGAGGTTTTATTTTGTGTCTGAAATTCATGGTTCTAGTTAGTAACCTATTAGATCCCCTTATAGCATCATTATTATATGTAATTTTCATTTTCAGGAATTATTTTAGATTTTAATAATCCCCCCCTCCCTTTTTTGGCAACTCACGTTTTCTTAACGGTAGCCAACAAGCGCTCGTTATATTACAATTGGCACCCAACGTTTCGGGCTTTTGCAAGTCGAAATTATTTGAGAATTTCACAAGTCTAAAAAAAATCCATGGATGTGACCTGTGTTGATTCATTTTATTATTTTAGAATAAATTTTATGTTGAAATTTGTTTGCTTTGTTTGCCATGCTTGATTTAAATTAAATGTGATTTATTTCAATCAGTTGTTCAAGTATATTTTCGTTCACTTGCATCAAGCATGGTGTTTAAAATTAAAGATAGAGTCAGTGCTTTTGAAATTTTAATGCATGGTAAAAGTTAAGATTTTCTTTATGCTGATTTTGCTCATGTGTTGAGGTATTTGTGTCGCATGAAACATCGTTGTTTTTCCTTGTTGTTTAATTTTTGGATGGGTTTTATTTCATGCTGAAGGGATTTATGCGAAATTTGTTTAATGCTGTACTTTTCGAGTTAATCGTGCCGGTTGTATTTGTTTGTTGTCGATTGTTCAAATTGTTCGGAGTTGAATTTTTGTATCTTACGTTCAAATCTATGAAGTTGAGATCGCGCACCATTAATAGGGCAGATCAATCTATTGTTCATAAAATTTCCGAGCAAACTGACGCGATGGATCAAGCACCGGAAGTACGCGAAATGCCGTTGGCGGACGAAGAGTGCAATGATACTCCTAGTACGCGCAGCATTCATTCAAATGCATCATTAGATGGGGAACAGTTGGAATTTTTCCAACCCCAGACAATGAAACCGTTCAAAATCCACCCATGCGGCAGAAGTTGAACACGTGCGTCGCAAAGCGCGGCAGAATTGCACAGCCCGCGTTTACAATTTCAAAGCATACTTGACGCGATGGCGGACATGAACAAGAAATTAGCTTCGGAATTGAGTAACAATAAGTCAAAATTCTGTCTCATTGAGGGAGGAGATAACTATGCAAATGGCTTCGCAAAATCAGAAATTAGATGCACAAAGTCAAAATTCTGATTCATTGAGGCAGGAATTGTCTAAAAAATAGCTTCACAACAGGAGGACATAAACAAGCGTCTAGATGCACAAAATCAAAAATTTGAGTCGCAAAATGCTTTGTTGAAGGGCATGGACGGAAAATTGTCCGTTTTTTCGCGAGGAATGACCCGTGAATG